>CM060194.1:21906170-23116170 GCA_030549335.1 Pontederia crassipes | reverse complement strand
ATTAGAAAATAATTTGAAGAATGTGTATGTCACTATTTAATTATTATTATCATTGTTTTTATATTTTATATTTTTATCATTGTCATCGTTGCATCATCATCATCATCATCATCATCATCATCATTATTATTATTATTATTATTATTATTATTATTATTATTATTATTATTATTATTATTATTATTATTATTATTATTATATAAAGCATGAGATTGTGAACATTTGCTAATATTAGTTTAGATAAAAAAAGTTTCAAATATTTTCGGAGGCAATAAATACAATTAAAATTCATAAAAAAGTTAACCGTACATCGATTCAAATTAAAATAACTTATTTATCATTCATATCTTAATATAATTTAATGATAAAAATTTATTATTAGTAGTATTTTAAATTTACTTTCAATTTATTTTTCATATCGTGTCAACATTTTTTTAGCAAAGTATTCTAACTAAATTAACACTTTTACATGTTAAAGAAATTATTTCAATGATTCTTAAAATTATACAAAAAAATAATTATATAATGTCTAATTTTTATAATATATGCGCATCGCGTGGGACTTAGCACTAGTATTAATAAAAGTACATGCAAGGCAATCATATATTATATATGATAACTGGGCGGTCCATTCCAACATTAATTAACTAGGTAATACCATTGCATGATGCGTGATTTAAATAGTTAATTGATAAATTTTAAAATATTTTTAAGCTTAATTTGGAGGTATTTTTTATTGCATTAATTTTTATGCATTTGATAATTGTTATTTCTCTTCTACGAAAATTCTAGATGCGTATAATTCAACCCAATCAGTTATATCGAGTAGGATTAAACCAAATATCAATTACCTTTTTTTAATCATTTACGGTATTTTTAATTTAGTTATCTTAAAAAATCTTATCACACTTTAATATTTTATCAAGTTTCTATTTCTTGTACTGAAAGAATGAAATTCATGGTAAATATTTATGCCTCATAATCAAGATTTTAGATGTATTCATCATGTTGTATTAATTAACATATGATTGTTGTTATTGTAATTTTGTTCTTTAATAAACTATTTCTATATAAACATTATTTTTTTCTATTTTCAGTATAGTATTATATTTTTTATTTCATTCTATCATTTTTATATATTTTATATTAATAAAATAAGATATTGAACATTTAAGAAAAAATCATTGATATTTAGCACTGCACCTAGGTCGCAGTTACATTTAGGTTGAGTTGAATTGATAGTTGCTTCGAATCTTAAATCTAAATATTTATCAACATTGTATTCATTCATAATTTACTGTAGTGTCAAGTATTAACATTTTTGTTTTCAGTTACATCCGTAGAAATTTATATATGAAAACATTTTGGACCTATGAAAAAATTAAATTGATTTTGTTTATTAAGAAAGTAATAAAATAAACATATGATTTTTATTCTTTCTTATTTAATTTTCCATGTTCACTACAATTTCAATAATATAAGTAGATTATTTGCAATATATGATGTTATTTTCTTCTTTTACAGGAAGGAAGGTGCAATGCTGCCTTCTCTTTTACGGCAAGGGTAAAAATGTTACTTCATAATTAATAAAAATAATAATTTAATTAAAAACTCAAGTGAGAAAATAAAAAAGTTTCTATTTTATAGTTTAAATGCAAAAAATATGATATATTAGAAGTTAAATGAAATAATACTTATATTTTAATGGCGATCTTATTTAGGGATTGCAAAATATGATATAAACGTGATTTATGGTTTAAAATTCTAGCTCAAATCCCAACTAACTTAGTAATGTTATTCTAGCTCAAATCCTAACTAACTTAATAATGTTAATTCTTTAATTATTTTTTGTAAACGCTTATTCTTTGTAGATAGGAGAAACTAACCTTTTAATGTAATAATATAAGTAACCTCATAATCCAAGCTTTTTTATTTTCTTTAATAAAACTTAGAAAAGTACATAACAATTTTATTTTTTTCTTATGACAATTAATGGTAAGATAAGAACTTAATTAATAAAAATATATCACAATCAACTTTCATATGATGCCTTGTTCAATCAATCTCAATACTGAAGGCCAACGTTCCTTGCTGATCCATCATCTTGAATAGTGGCAAGTTGGCTGTTGGTTGGGCACAAATGTCGTCTACATTGATTCTTGTGATGCCCTTATGTCATAATAAATGCCATCAATATTGATGAACAAATAATTATAGTCACGCAAGACAACGCAGTTCCTCTTGAGAGATCCTACAAAAATGAGCCGAAAAGGTAATGAATGCCCTAGCTTGATTAAGTGCATGGAGATCCTAATCAACCTCCTTCCATTTGACGTAGAACTCCTCCTGGGTTCCTACGAAGCAGTGAAATATTTTTGGGAATTTCCATTGAAAAATAATCTGTTCAGAGAATAGAAAAGAACAAATTACAAGTTGTAAAAAAGTCAAGACATGCTTTTTTAAGCCCAACTTTATATATATAAGATATGAAAAATGATTTCACTGATCCAAGAATTATAATTGCATTTTATTTCTTTATATATAAACTCAAGGAAACTCCATAGAGAAACATAGAAAACACATGCATGCATGAATGCATGATGACGACGTGGCTACATCTCACTAGCATATCTTATCCAACATCGATCTTCTTCACATTCACCTTGTTCTTGGCAAGCCCTGCCAATGGCCTTGTAGTCGAACTCATAGTTGTGCTCCTCCAGGTGCTTATGAATGACGTCAACCCACAGCGGCAAGTGAACCCCGCAACTGGCCCCATCTTCTTGTTGCACTTTTTGCACCTCAAGTACCGCACGCCGATTGTTGAAGGAACTCAGCGGTGGCAACCTCTTGCACTCTACTGGAGGATATTGTCCTTACGTCGACATCACGTCAACAAATTGTCAGTGAGGAGAAGAAACAGTGTCATGCATGTTGATGATTCTTGAGATACTAAGCGTAGCGCACTTGGGTAAGATAATAAACTATTTTCTCACCGAAATGCTGCAATTTTTTGTCAGGATTCTATTGGAAACATTGTGACATAGACAATGTAAGAAACATGCTAACTGTTCGTATGTACTCACATGTTCTGTACTATGTATGAGACCTCTAGAAGTGAGTAATTCCTCTAACTTGATGAACATTTTTTGTGACATCCTAAATACGTCATAACACCTTTGAGGGTGACCTTTTAGTATGTCTAAAATGAGCTCACATCTAATGAAAGGATGAGTTCGACATGGGACCCTCGGAATGCCTTCCCTGACCCCTATTGAGAATCGCTT
The DNA here is from genome assembly GCA_030549335.1 of Pontederia crassipes. Classification (NCBI taxonomy): domain Eukaryota; kingdom Viridiplantae; phylum Streptophyta; class Magnoliopsida; order Commelinales; family Pontederiaceae; genus Pontederia; species Pontederia crassipes. Next base: position 23,112,883 of record CM060194.1, on the reverse strand, counting down.
GCTAGTAGACATACTAGACTTGCACCAAAGTGAGAAACAAGTACTCCTAATACCAAAAAACTCTACCCAAACAAGTTGGCAGCCACAACAGTAGATGGAAAGGTAGACGAAGAAATTAAAGCAGTGCTAAAATTTGTAGAATGATTAAACAAAGCACCAAATGTAGTAGAAGGAGTGGACGATGATGTTGTCCTAAGCATGCCATTAGGTTGGGATTGTGAGGAGGCAAGGGTGAAATTAGAAGTCGTGCATCCAAAGTAGGAAGAAGATTGGCCACTATTATATGCATGCTTTCTTCGGTATTCCACTAATTGTTCCAACAGTCATGGTTCTGTCACGTCCTCTTCACATGTCATGAAAGCCTAGAAGTTGCTCTCATCTTTAAATGATTCAATCATAGCCAGCTTGAATTCTAAAGTGCAATTGGTAACCTTTGATCGCAATCGAGCCCAACAATCAGAACTATAGAATGTGTTGGCTTCCTTCTCACGTTGGACAATCTCATCAAGTAGTACAAGTCATTTTTGCCCCTGCTGTGTAATTTCAGTTATCAATTGTAATGCTTCAGGGTTATTTCTTTTACCCTTTGTGTCTTAACACTAGGAGCACTGGAACTACCTCTCTTCCCGGTGGAAGGGGAAGGGGACACACCAAAGTGGTTTTCGGATGTAGTGACTGATGAAGGATTGTCCAACATAAAATCAAAGGCATGGTCGAGAGTAGGATCTTGGGTCATACTAGTGTTTGTGAAATTTAAGTCTTCCAATGTCATTTCTACCTTGTTGGCCTCGTCGTCAACATCTATGTCAACATCCTTAGAAAGACACTGTCAGTAGCAGTGTTCTTGGCAAAGATAAAAAGCATGTCACTGTAAACAAGGATGACTTGTCTTTAATTCTGAAGTACTCCTTGTTTGCCTAGTAGTAAAGCAAGAGTTACTGACAACTACGAAATGAAGCACATATCAAAATGACAACTACGATTACAAGAAGAGAGGGTTTTTCTTTCAATATCAGTGAACAGTAAAAAAGATTAACCTACCCTCGACTTCAAATGGCTGACTATCTCTATTCCACTATAAAGGTCTAATATTATAATCCAGAAAATAGAGGGCCGGCAGGATTAAATATGCTTCGGAGCTTGTGTCCATGATGTCGATTATTAATCTTATCCTGCTACATTTGGCCATATTCAAGAAGGATACATACTTATTCAAACGGCCCTTAGTGATCAAGATTTTTTTATTCCTAGGGTTTTAGATCTCTAGGTTTAATGCTAAAAATAAGAAAAATATACACTGCACTAGTAATTCCATCAAGTCTCAGAACATGAGAGAGAAAGAGAGAAAATGGTAAACTTTTTATTCCTAGTGTTTTAGATCTCTGGGTTTAATGCTAAAAAATACTTGGGCAGATTTTGTCAGTTCATTGATGGTAGCGGCCTAGAGCAACATACAAACCGACCGGACTCCTTGTGAAAATAGAGGACGGAAGCTTCCTCTTACACTTAGGAATATGCGAACAAGTGAGCAGGTAAAAATAATGGACATGTGGCACCATATCCCCGATATAAAGTAGAGGGAGAGGCAGCAGAGAAGAGGGTTTCAGATTGGAGAGATTCCACTACTGATTCCAGCGCACAACCCGAAGGGAGGAAGGAACTTATTTTTCACTCCTTTCTTCTTTTTTTTTCTTTTTCTTCTTCAGTGGTTTTATGGCTAAGGATTAATAAAAAGGTCCTTAAGCAACTAATATTTATGGTAATGTGAATCTAATGGTGAGGGAGACATAGTGCTACGCATGCTATGGCCACAGAAAATTTGTACTTTTTGGTGGTAAGCCCTTAATTTTTGCTTGAGGGCAAGGAAAAATTTAAGTTTGAGAAAGTTTGATGTAAGAAAATTAGGTATATTATTTACTTATATTCGATATGTGTTTACTCTACAATTTGCTATATTTCCATGCTTGAACATGCACTTGAATGTCAAAATGCAGCTTCTATAATTTCCCCACATCCATTTTATGCAAAAGCCACATTAGATGTTTGTGGGACTATGTTCATGCGACATTTTAGTTCCAACCCATGATGGTCGAGATAGACTATAGTGAGAGACCATGCATGGGCTCGTTTCTTCCCAAACCACGTAAAGGAAAAGAAGAGAGATGAGTTTCTCAACCTCGTTCAAGGAAATATGACTATAGGTGAGTATGTGGAAACGTTGTTGAGGTTGGAAAAGTATGGGGAGCTCAACGAGAACGAGCTTCGAAGGACGAAGAGGTTCGTCAACGGCTTGAAATCAGGACTGCAACCTTGGGTGAGAAGTGGTCGCTGCACCACTATGAAAGACGCGGTGGAGCTTGCCGTAGAACATGAAAGGAAGTACCAGGAAAGGGTGGATGCTAAAGGAAAAATGGTCAAGAAGCACGAAGGAAAAGGTCAAGGAAAGAGCCTAAGGAAAGTTCCATATCATTCGCCAAAGAAAGGGGAGCAAGAAAGAGGCGTATGCCGCTATTGTGGCAAATATCATTCTAGCGAATGCCGCATGAGAGCCGGAACATGCTTACAATGTGAAAAAGTGGGTCACTATGCAAGGGATTGTCCAGAAAAGAGTGGGGACAACCGCAACAAAGGAAAGATGGCAATAGATCCGCCAAGGGCCCCGGCAAGAGTGTTTGTCATGGAAGTTGATGAAGCCACCCAAGCCAATGATGTGATCTAAGGTAATATTCTAATTGCCGGACACTATGCCAATGTTCTCTTCGATTCGGGTGCAACTCATTCCTTTATCTCCCATGCATTTACTAGCATGTTAGAAGTAAGACCTCTAGTTACAAATTGTCAACTAGAAATAGTGACTCCCATCGGCATGGTAGCTACTAGGAGATAAATTCTTAATGTATCTATAGAAATAGATAAGAAGAACTTTTCATGTGATCTCATATTGCTCACTATGGTAGATTATGATGTAATTCTAGGAATGGATTGGTTATCCTATAATGATGCTTGCATGTATTGCAAAGAAAAGAAAGTTTTTATAGGTGACCATCATGGAAAGCCCACGATGATTAGAGGAATTCCCTCCAAAGAAGTCAAGATGCTAATTTCAGCAACCAAAGCAAGTAAAATGATCAAGAAAGGAGTAAGAGGGTTTCTAGCAAGTGTCATCAAGACGGATTCACAACCCAAGACACTTGAATCCTTAGATGTGGTGCGGAAATATCCCGATGTCTTTCCAGAGGACATTGCGGGATTGCCGCCAAGGAGGGAAGTTTAGTTCAATATTGAACTACTTTCAGGTACCGCGCCTATTCTGAAGCCGCCACGGCGGAGATGCATGAATTGAAGACTCAATTATAAGAGCTTTTGGATAAGGATTTCATAAGACCAAGCGTCCCACCATGGGGCGCACCGGTACTTTTCGTCAAGAAGAAAGATGGTTCTTTAAGGTTGTGCATCGACTACCGAATGCTCAACAAAGTCACGGTGAAGAACAAGTACAACCTACCAAGAATCGATGATCTTTTTTATCAATTAGCATCGGTGTCGGTTTTCTCCAAGATCGACCTAAAGAGTGGCTACCACCAATTAAGGGTAGCTGAGCAAGATGTTCTCAAAATGACATTTCGTTCGAGGTATGGACATTATGAGTTTTTTGTTATGCCTTTTGGACTAATGAATGCGCCCGCCGCATTCATGAATTTGATGAATAGGGTCTTCCGTCCATACTTGAACAAGTTTGTAATCGTATTTGTGGATGATATCCTCATTTACTCATCAAGCCCGAAAGAGCACTGAGAGCATCTTCGCATCGTTTTGGAAACTTTGAGAAGAAATAGGCTCTACGCCAAATTTTCTAAGTGTGAATTTTGGCTTAAAGAAGTGATGTTTCTAGGACATATTGTGTCAAGACACGGAGTGGCCGTGGATCCGGCGAAAGTTGAAGCGGTGATGAATTGGAATAGACCCAAGAATGTGACCGAGATACAAAATTTCTTGGGACTTGGGGGATATTATAGAAGGTTTATCCAAGATTTTTCCAAAATTGCCGCTCCTATGACAAAGTTGACAAGGAAGGGCGAGAAGTTTATATGGTCACAAGCATGTGAAGCAAGCTTTCAAGAGCTAAAAAGAAGACTTACAACGGCACCTATTCTAGCCATTCCTATGGGAAGTGGAGGCTATGTCATCTATAGTGATGCTTGTGACACCGGATTAGGTTGTGTACTCATGCAACATGGCAAAGTGGTTGCATACGCTTCAAGGCAATTGAAGAAACATGAAGTCAACTATCCAACTCATGATCTAGAGTTTGCGGCGGTTGTGTTTGCATTGAAAATATGACGTCATTATTTGTATGGTGAAGATTTTAAAGTGTACACGGACCATAGAGCTTGAAGTATATGTTCTCTAAAAAGGAGTTGAATATGAGGCAAAGAAGATGGCTTGAGTTCCTTAAGGACTATGAATTCGTGATCTTGTACCATCCCGGAAAGTCAAATGTAGTTGCCGATGCGTTAAGCCGCAAGTGGGAAGGGTCAATTGGATGTTTAAGTGTCCACAAGTGGAACCTTATGTGGCCGACGGATCATGTGTATGGCTCATCATGTGATCGAATCAAGCTTAGTGAGAAGAATTGTTGAAGCTCAACGAAAAGACCCGGAATATGCTAGAATGATCAATGTATTCAAAAGGGAAAGAAATCACTTCGATTATGGCGAAGATGGAGCAATTAGGTACAAAAATCATCTATGAGTCCCAAAGGACGCACTAAGAAGAGAGATTTTGAATGAATATCACAATTCCGAATTCTCAATTCATCCCGGAAGCACCAAAATGTTTAAGAACTTGCAAAGGAACTTTTGATGGGAAGACATGAAGAAGAAGGTGGCCAAGTATGTAGCTAAGTGCATAGTTTGCCAACAAGTTAAGATTGAACACCGAAGGCTTTGTGGCAAGTTACAACATTTACCTATTCCGGAATGAAAATAGCAAAGTATCTCTATGGACTTTGTGATAGGATTACCTCGAACCCGGAAGGGACATGATGCAATTTGGGTTGTAGTAGACCGTTTGACGAAGTCGGCTCACTTTATTCCTATGAAAGTGAGTCAATCCATAGAAAGTATGGTAGAGTTATATGTGAATGAGATTATCCGTTTGCACGGAATTCCAGCATCTATTATTTCGGATGGAGATCCGAGGTTCACTTTAAGATTTTGGAAAGGTCTCCAAAATGCTTTTGGAACAAGGCTAAATTTTAGCACGGCATTTCATCCTCAAACCGACGGCCAAAGTGAAAGAACAATTCAAACACTTGAGGATATGCTTAGAGCTTGTGCCTTAGATTGGCATAGAAATTGGGATGACCACCTTCCCTCGGTGGAATTTGCCTATAACAATAGTTATCACGCAAGTATCAAGATGGCTCCATTTGAAGCTCTATATGGAAGGCCTTGCCATTCTCCGGCATGTTAGAGTGAAACCGGAGAGGAAAGATATTTTGGACCGGATTTGGTCCACATGTATGTTGACAAAGTAGATTTGATCAAGCAAAGGATGCTAGCGGTACAAAGTATGCAAAAGAGTTATGCGGATTTGAAAAGAAGAGAGCAACTTTATGAAGTTGGGGATCATGTAATGCTCAAAGTCTCACCAAACAAGGGTGTTATGAGATTTAGCAAGAAAGGAAAGTTAACACCAAGATATATTTGACCATTTGAGATCATAGAGAAAGTTGGTGAAGCAGCCTATAAGTTAGCATTACCACTTTCATATGCTAAGCTTCACAATGTTTTTCATGTATCAATGCTTCGAAAATATGTTCATGATGAGGTGAATGTGATTCAGATTGAGGAGCCGAATATCAAGGAGGACTTGACATATGTGGAGCAACCTATAGAGATCATAGATTATCAAGTGAAGCATCTTAAGAACAAGACCATTTCCATGATCAAGGTGGCTTGGAAGCACCATCGAGAACAAGAATCAACATGGGAACTCGAAGGGGAAACGCGGAAGAAGTTTCCGAAACTCTTCGGTAAGTAATCTAAGATGTACTAAAACTCGAGGACGAATTTTTATTTAAAGGGGGTAGGTTGTAACATCCGAATAATTCAAAAAAAAAAAGAGAAAAGGGGCAAAGGCCCACGCGCACTCAGCCCAAGGCCCACATCTCTTAACACATGTCACTTATACCCTAAATCCCTTCCTCTACCTAACTTGGTGGCTAGCATATAAACCCCCACCTTTTTGCTACAGTGACAACTCATTTGCTCACCTTCTCTCTCACTCCAAACTCCCTCTCGGCCAGCAAGCATGGAGACCCATTAGCTGCCATAGTAAGTCCCCTTGTTTACCCTTTGGACAATAGCAAGCAACGAGCTACAGTAAGCATGTTTCTCCTCTCTTCTTTTGATTATTAGCAAAGGATTAGCTCACTAAGCTCTCTCTCTCTCTTTACTTACTGTAGCCGAATCAAGGTAAATCAAGAGGAAGACAAAGTGCTAAAGCTAGGATTTAGGACATTGCTAGTCAAGGTATGTTGAAGGGATTCAAACCTCCCTAAGCTCACCCTAATGATATTTTAATGTGTGGATTAGGGCTTAAGAACAATCCTTGTTCTTAGATGAAGGATTAGGGGATTCGCATTTAGTGATTCATGTTTTGTAGATTACTATGCCACTGTAAGTATGATATGTACCTCATGTATGATTTAGATTTCAGTTCTATTGCTAAGCATGTTTAGAACTATGATGTTCATTGTGACTTATGTTAGCTTATTATGAATTGCTTAATGCTCATGTGCACTCATAAGTGTGATTAACATGATTAGATGCTTTATTTGAATACCCCATGTTGTATCATGATTAGTGTTCTAAGAATGTTAAGAAATGCCTCATGTGATGTGTAGAAGTCAATCTGTACTCAAAATAATGATGTATGCAAGATTTGAAAAGAAAACATGTAAAAATCGGGTGTCTGCCGTCCCAGAACGGGCGACTGATTCCGTATCGGTCGACCGTTCTAGAAGGACAAACACATTCTGTGTTTAGCGGACGTCTGAATGCTTTGATTCGGTCGTCCAAAAGTCAGGAACCGATCGACCGATATGTAAACGGTCGTCCGATATATGGAGTCAAAACGTTCGAAATATTCTGTGATTAGCGGATGCCCGAGCACCTGATTTCGGTCGTCCGAAAAGTCAAGTAGCGGTCGACCGTTAACCCAGCGGTCGTTTGATTTGAGTAGCAGATACATTTTGTGATTAGCAGACGATCCGAAGCTCATTTTGGACGTCCGAAAGGACCAATAGCGGTCGACCGTTATTCCAGCGGTCGTCCGATTTAGAAGAGTGTCACATTCTGTGATTAGTGGACGAACCGAAATCTAATTTCGGTCGTCCGAAAGGACCATAACGGGCGACCGATAACTCGATCGATCGACCGATACTCTTCCAATGGTCGACCGTTACACAAAACGGTCGTCCGTTCTGAAAGCTGATTGACTATATTTGAATGTCCACACATAGTATGATTTGAAGTATGTATAACCTTAAATAGAGTTAAAACACGCAACATGTGTTGAATGATTGTATGTATTGATGAATGTAAGTAAAAGATGGATTGGCATGAAGGTGTCTTGTTGTAACCGTGGAGGGGAACACGTCGCCACTAGCTAGTTTCAGTGGCTCGTTCCTAGATGAACACGTCGTCACTAGTTAGTTTAAGTGGCTCGTTCAAAAGATGAACACGTCGTCACTAGCTAATCTAAGTGGCTCGTTCATAGATGAACACGTCGTCACTCACAAAAATGAGGGGCTCGTTCATAGGGAACTATCACACCTTGAAGGTGGGGTTTCCAAGTCCCACGAATCAACATGGTCTTCCCAATCACCAAGATAATAAACTATCTTAATCAATATAGAAGATGAAAAGATGAAGTAAAGTGGAAAGTAAAGTCTTACAAATATGTAGGTACTTTCCAAAGATGACTTGGGACATAAAGATGAAAATGATGATGTAGCTCCAATCGGATGCTAATGTATGTTTTCATATCATAAAATGTTATGAAAGAAGATGGTAAAGCAAAGTAAGGTAAATGATGATATGCCGTAGCATAATGATGAGTTATGATATGCTTTGATATAATGATGATGATGCTACATGTCTATCTTATCTTGCCATGATGATATGTTCATATGCCATATAGTGTGCATAAGTAGCTCATACATGCATAAGATTTATGTACTATGATGATGATGTGCATACATGACATGTAGAGATTATGTCATAGGAATCATAACATGCATGGGCCTCAACATACTCTAACGGGAGAAATCCCCTGCACCCCATGGATCCGTGCAGGTATGGACGAGGCTTAGGTTCGACGGCGAGGACCTCATGACGGATGCGTTGCACATGGGTCGGTCGGGTTACGGCCCAAGTTATCTTACTTATGATGTCATGATGAACTCTTATAAGAGTTAAATATGTACGGGATACGGGCCTTTGAGTCATTTACTTTTATATGAACTCACTTATGTATTATGAACCTTTTTGTTGGGTATTGATGTTAGAGCCTATGTGGCACATGGGCTAATCATGTATCTTGAGTTATTTTATGAAGTCTTCCGCTGTTTTCATGATCTTATTATTTATGTTCATTATATTATGTTTCCGCTATAAAGTTTTATGAAATTAGGTCAAGGTCATGTCAAAGTAACGTCGCCTAGGGTTCGACAAAATTTTAAATTATGGTCGAAATTCGGGAGCGTTACAAGTTACCTCCACCTAGATAATCTCTGGGTTTAATGCTAAAAAATAAGCAAAATATATAGGCAAATTAAATAAGCCATGGCTCATGTAGTTGCAGCTGAGAGTTATTATGGTGCAAATTTATCACATGCTAAAATAACACTAACAACCTTGTACAGCATCCGAGGCGTAAGTCTAAAAAAATTATAACTTTCCTGCTGTCATTCCAAACACCGGATTAATTAAGTACTAACTAAAAAAATAATTATGTGTCAATTCATAATTGAATGAATCAATATTTAAAAGATGATAATGATGTCATAAATTTGTTGACATGACACTGACGTGAATGCTAACATGGCATCATATTAATATTTTTTTTTCTTTCCATGTTAAACTTTAAAAATAAAATAAAAATGTCATGTTAGCATTTTTTTTAATCTCTTCTTTACTCAGACTTAATTTTATATATTTATGATCATTCAACATTTCAAAGTTTCTTCATTTAACTTTTCAAAATTTCGATCACATTCATCATTAAAAAAATAAAATAATTTAAAAAATAAAATAAAATAATAATAATAATAATGATATATAATATAATATAAAAAAAATTAATTATCAACAGAGTGATAACTCTTTTATGGAAAGCAACCTCTTATTTAACTTTTCAAAAATCTCAATCATGATCATTATTTTAAAAAAAACTAAAAGGCTATATAATATAATAGAAAATAAAAAGCGTTTAAGAAATATTTAAGTTTTGTAGCCATTCAATTCTTTTTTAAAAAATACTATCCCATCAATATTTTCTCTATATCCATTTAAAATGATAAATAAATAAACATTAAAAAAGATACAACTCTTATATTGTAATTTCTTGCACACATTAGAGGGGGTGAGGAATGGTCTCCCTAGAGGTGGACTTCTTGTGTCTGCACGAAATTTCGTCGGGCCAGGAACAAAATGTACCGATCAATGGGGTGTTAGGCACAATCCGACATGAGCCTGGCTTGGCCACATGTTGCATATTTTTTTTATGTATATAAAATTTTAATCATGCATTATAACTATATTATATATAAAAATATTTTTATATTTCTTATTACTTTTTATTAGTCCAAATTTTAGGACAAAAACAATAATCAATATTTATTTCCCTAATTTAATAATTATTACTTATTATAATATTATTTATTTAATACATATAAATTGAACAACCCGACTCCAGTCATGCCCAAATTGTGCCGAATCAACTCACGAGCCTTAACTTTTATTTTTTATTTATTAATATTTTATTATATTTTTTTATTAGTTTAGATTTTTTATGATGATCTGAAAAGTGGAATGATAAAAAACTGACGTGGAGAAAAATTGGTGCAGTGCTACTAGCCATTCGTATAGTGGTGCATCATCAATAAATCCATTGATTAACAAGTCATAACCAATCGCAATTACGGTAGTTGAAACATTTCTAAATTATTACAAATGACAATACCCCTATGTTGAATATGCGTCATTGAAACTTACAAAATTTTATTAAGTTACACGTATGTATCTTTTATAAGTTTACACATGCCCTTTTTTAATTATAAAACACGAAAAATGGCTCCATTTTTTTGGATTCGACATACAATCACAGTCAACAAATTTTTAGGACCGCGCGACTACGGCGTCAAGATAACAATAATCACATATAGAGCGCAAGAACTTGAGCAAATTGCAGAAACAAATGTTGAGTGTCTAAATTAAATTCCAAAATGCTAGCAAACTTTTAGCGGAACAGTTGAATCAGACTTATCATATACGCGTAAAAGCTTTTCGTTGATTGAACTAAAAGTAAAGACAAATCTCGGGCGACAAACAAAAGGAGAAGTGGTAGGAACGCATTGAAGTTACAAAAATACAAATGGATGAGGGGATCAGTTGACACTTATTGTGACTCCAGAAGCTAAACGAGAATCCTGTTTTTGATACAGGAAACAAAAGGATGAAAAGAACAAACAAATGTACAAGGAAATAGAAGGTTCCTCTCTAGTCCTATATAGAGGCTGACGGTCAAAAAAAATAATAGAAATGGTTTAAAAAATAGAAAAGGGGTAATAAGTAAAAAAAATGATTTACCTCTTCATCTAAGAAATATTGTCTCCAACTGCATCAGCACCTATATTATTGCATCTTGAAGAAAAGGCTTCGGAGGTCATGTCATGAATGGACTTTGTTCTATCTGACTCGATGCCCATTCTTGTCTTTCTGACTCTCCTTGGTAGCATGTGCACCAATAAGCTGTTTTATGTGGCTAGACATCCGAGCACTTCCTCCTTGTTTCTTTTGCCTTGGATGACTAACAGCAGCAGGATCAATCAAAGGTCCGGACCATGCTGTCACACCACCACCTTTCTGGCAGGGAAAAACTGTGCTAAGTGATGTTTCTGGGGGATCAAAATCAGGGTCAATATGATGCGAGGAACCTAATGGGTAGCCAAGTGTTCCATCCTGGTGTGGTGGTGGGAACTTTTCGCTTTTGCTCTTTGCATTTGCATGTGTAATAAGGCGCCTCCTCTGTTAACATCAAAGTAGTATAAAAATAATTAACAAGATGGATTCATGCCAACATTGCATCAAAAGATAAAAATAAATATCAACAACAACAAAGCCTTATCCCACTAGGTGGGATCGGTTACATGAATCATACGACGCCATTCCGCTCTATTAGCAATATATTCGTTGATCCATGTTCATAAGATTCGACAGGATTTTATGCTGGCTGTCGGAGCCTAACACAACCCTCCTCCTTTATCCGGACTTGGGACCGACTATAAAATATAGGTGGAGTTATAAAGACAAATCAGTAACCAAGACTCCAGCTTAGGAACTTCAAAATTTCACAGTGCAAGCATACAAACTTGGACAATACGAACAAGATAGAAAATAAGGAATATCAACAAGGCAAACAAGATAGACTGACAAATATGGAATATCTAATTGATGATCAAAAAATACAAAAATTATGGTATCCATTCAGCTTCTTCTTTCTATTCAGGTGCAATTTCGAAATTACGTGCCAGGGAAGTTTATTCATAATTATCTTAAATAAAATAAAATAAAATTTCAAAACATTATGATATCATTTTTAAGGGACATTATGACATCAAATTGATGTACTTGCTCAAGGTTTTGACAGGCAGGCATGAGAATGCTTGACCTCTGAACATGAGTTTAGCTGCATCATGAATAGCATTACTCGATGCCTCTCAAACGAGTAAAGATAACTTTTTTTCAACTATTGGCATATTTCAGTTGAGATCGTTAATACCATTTCAGGGTTACATTACTTGTATGACAGTGTTAACTTGCTTTGCAGAATAGTTGTTGCTTAAGTCATGTGTGGGCATTATTTTATATCTATGTTAAGCATATAATATAACTGTTTCTCAATGCACATATATATAATATAATATAATATAATATAATATAATATAATATAATATAATATAATATAATATAATATAATATAATATAATATATACTGTAGGCTGTAACTACTAGGAACCTGTGATATATAACTATAAGATGAATTCATCTCTACAGGTAATGATTAGCTCATCAAGTTTAAAATTTAATATCGCACATTTTCATCGATCAAGAATTCAAACACTGACATAATCATGAACTAAAAGTAGATTCTGCGCTGATGATGTGACACATTACGCAAGATGACATCAATTCCAGTACTAACATACAAGATGAACTAATTTGCACAAGCTTAAACTCTAGGAAAGGTTGCTTCATGTGTTAAAAAAAACTGCGCTGCTCAAAGAATATGAAAATATGACCTTCAGTTGAAATGGATTTCACAATCCACGTGTATGCAAATATCCAATGACCTTAAGCTACATAAATGTTCAGCAACATAGAAAGAAATTTCTCTCACAAATAAAAACGAATAGAATGATAAACATACATCAAGGTTTACTTGGAGTTCAGCATTAGCCTCTGGAGCTGGAACTGCTCTAGGGGGTCGTGTGTGTGTCTTCTTTGCTTTTTCACCATTAGCCCTCCCACCAGCAGCCCTTAACCTACAAAGAGAGATCATTGATGAGATAAATACTGCACATTATGATATCAAATTAAATTTTGTGAATGACTCAAAATCGATAGATTCTTACACATAAAAACCTAAATTGATATTCCTAAAAAAAAGACCTAATTGAGCATAAATCCTATGTTATATCAACAGGAATACACACACATCTATAATCACATACTATTATATTCCCTTTAAAAAAGTATCAGAATAATAGTTATTTGAGGAAAGATTAGCATAATGAGTAGTAAGAATTGATAGTGTAATGATGAATCATGAAATATAAATCAACTTCTTAAGCATCACATAGAAACAATATACAATATAATTTTTAGCATGATAAATCAGAATGGGAATTCCTTCAGATTTGTGCCAATAAGAAAAAACTTGAAAAGGAATAACTATAATATATTTTATGCAAATAAAAGGAACAGTATTATGAATAACAAAACCTTCTAGCTTCTTCATCTCGTAATTTAGCATCCATCTCCTTGCTTGGAGGATATTTCGGCAGGCTTGATCGTTCACATGCATATGGTGGAGTATTGAAGAACTACAAAATCAAAGTATCAAAGTCATAACCTTGGTCACAAGAAGAAAAAAGAAATTAAGAAAACTGACCAGCCATGCTCTAGTTCCATATATAAAGATTCATACTACCACTATGTCCTTCAAATGCATCCTTTCTCTAAGCATTAAGAAAAAAATTAATCCTCTATAAAATGGACACTCACTTCACTATTCAATGCATCAGTGGCAGTTAATCGTTCAACAGGATCAATTGCAAGAAGAGTTTCTATCAGTGGCAATGACGATGGTGGAAAGTCTTTGAATGCATCCTTTATGCAACGCTTGTATGGTTGTTGGGGCTTAAAAATTGTGGCATGTGGCAACTTTGACTTCTTCCAATATTCGTCCGTAGGGGAACCACAAAGCTTGAAAATTTTATGCAGCTGCTCAACCTGAAATATGAAAGCATTACGAGGGTAATGCAGTAGTTATGAGGAGACAGGTGGCATTCCATGATACAATTAGAGTAGCAATGAATTAGACCATGTTATTTTGTTTGAGAGGGCACTGCAAATCGTGATGGCATTCATGGGCCATAGGTTTTAGGTACAACATAAAATAATTTGTCTGTTTAAGTACACAAATAACACAACTTATCCCTTGAAGGACGCATAGAAGCCATTATATGTGAGAAGGATAATGGTGATCCATTGAATCTTCTTGGTGGTTAAGGATTCAGTTGAGTTGAGGCAGTTATTATTTCTGCTTCAGCAATCTTAAGAGTATATCCATCAATACAAAAATCTACATGACTTCATCTGTTTAACTATTGACTGCGTTTCTGAATTGTGGTAAATTCTTTTTCCCACAAAAGGAAACCTCGTGTTCTAGTTACTCATCTTATCGTCCTTAACACTACAAACATCTTGTGCTTGTAACAAGACTTCATGATATGATGGAAAAGAGAGTGGATTGCATTCTCTGGTTTTACACAGTCAATAGTTCATGACCATGGTATCTATATAGCAGAAAAATTTTTTTTTGAAGGCACTATATAGCAGAAAATTGAAAGATCATAGAAGGTACCTCAGTCCTCCCAGGCATGATAGGTTTTCCAGCTAGCAGCTCAGCCAAGATGCATCCTGCGCTCCAAAGGTCCACCCCTACACCATAGTCAGTAGCTCCCAAGAGAAGCTCAGGGGGTCGATACCAGAGAGTGACCACACGACTAGTCATAGGATGCTTGTTCTTGGGATCAAAGAATGTTGCCAAGCCAAAATCCGCAATCTTGAGTAAACCTTCATTGTCAAGTAAAAGGTTTGAACCCTTGATGTCACGATGCAGCACACCGTTACTGTGGCAGTGCTCCAATCCTGACAATAACTGATGCATGTAACATTTGACCTGTAAAATATACAACCTCTCAGACAAAAATCTCATGGAATGCCATGCATGTGCAGGAAAGTAAATGACAGCTCGAAGATGCAACCTGAGGCTCCGTAAACTTGATCATGGGGCTGGCAGCAAGACCAGCGAGATCATGCTCCATGTACTCGAAAACTAGATACAAGCTACAAGTCATCCTGGAGGTCACCAAGCCCTCCAGCTTCACAACATTGGGGTGATCCAGTCGCCGCAAAATAAGGATCTCTCTCGCCATAAATTTAACGCTCTCCGGTTCCATGTTATCGAACCTCACCTTCTTCAGAGCGACGATTTTACCTGTCACAGTGTCCCTGGCCTTGTAGACATTGCTGTACGTCCCTTGCCCAATCTAAGCCCGGACACAAAGAAGAAACCGCCATCAGCTACAGATACAGAAATCCCACTGAAACAGAGAACAATAAGGGGATTTCGAAGGGCATTACCTTGTCGATCTTCTCAAAGGAATCCGCACGGCGGGGCGTCCATCCCTTGATGGCCTCTCCGGCAACATTGGAGAGCCACGCGGGCCAACCGGCAGCGACCTGCTCCCCCTGCACGTGCCCGGGCGGGTTGCTCAGGCGCGGGTCGGGTCGCGGCCGCCGCTTCCGAGCCGCCGGCCGTTCGACCTCTCCCTCCTCCGCCTTCTTGCCGACTGCGCCATCGGCATCACCCGAGGGCGCGACAACCTCGGACTCGATCCCGGGGAGGGATGCCTGGGACTTGCGGCCGGAGACCACGACGACCGGCGCAGCCGCGCCAGAGGCCTGAGTCGTCGAGGGTGGAGGGGAGGATGCCTCCTTGCCGAAGATGCAACCCATTTCTCAGCTCGTCATGGGCACCTTTTCACTGCCACTGCCAGCCGGGACGAGAGAATGGGAGGCCTCCCGGCGTGGGGAAGCTCGGAGAGGGATCGACGGGTAACGGATCGGAGATCCAGCGATGGATTTAGGGTTCCGGCGCCGTGCTTCCGGCGTCGTCGTCTCCTACTGCTTTCTGTCTTACTGCGAGCCTTTTTTTTCCCTCGAAGGTATCTTTGGGTAAATAACAAGAAAGAGTACAGAAGACGAGAGGGCGGTAAAATGAAAAGAAAGAGGAGCACGGCGGTAAGCTGCTCCGCCTGGTGGTGGTAGAAGCAGGAGCAGGAGGGCTGCAGGAGCCAAGAAGAGGAGGTCGTGTGTAAAAAATAAAAATGAGCAGATCTTGGAGAGAGAGGGAACCGTTAATAATTAAAACGTCGCTTAAAAAATGGAACGGGTACGGGGACGAACTACTTGTTTAGTTACCTACCGAGAAGAGGGCATGAGGAAGGACTAAGGAGAGAGAATGAGAACGGGCGGGCGGGGTCAAAGAGCGAATGAGTGAGTTGGAACTGTCACATGGCTGACGTGGCGGGGATGTGGGTTGACCAGAAGTGCAAGTATTTTTTGGGGCTAAAAACTGGTGGGAGTTTCGTTTTTATGGAAGGCGTGGATGGTTTATTATTAGGACCAGTGCGATTTATATATTTTGATATATTTTATTTTACTATTATTTTAAAATGTGATAATTATAAAATAAAAAAAATAATTTATTAGTCTATTTAGTTTTGTTTGTGGCCCATTTACTTTTCACTCTTCTTAGAAAATAATATTCTTACTTAAATTTGAAATATTAATTTGTTAATTTATTTTATAGCTATATGAATTTCATGGTGCATATAATCACATTTTATATTTGTTTCGACTGTTATTCTAATTATCTAGAAACATGTTGAATTTTAAATAAGTGATATACTTCAATAGATTCGTGCAAATGTTGAAATTATTCTTATATATTATTTTGTGTTTAATATATTATAGATAGTTCTACATTATACACAAATTATATCTTCTAAAATTATTCATGTTATTTGAATTTTTCAAGTCATGCATGTAATTATGTCTTTGTAATAGAAAATATATAATTTGACATATATAAAAAATAATTGTATAATAAAATCTTTGAATATTAATGTATGGATAGACTCCAGCCATGATCATATTGCATAACCACAATCACTACAGCAATATGTGAATGAAGCACATTTATCATTTAAATTCTTAATTTCTTCATTATTGAGATAAAGGGGTGTCATTCTAAATAATCACATAAATAAAATTACACACTTATTTTTAATAAATAATTTTATATATGTAATATCATTGACGTAAAATGGTAGCAATCAACTTTTTAAATAAAAAATGTGTTATGTTTTGACATCATATAATTAAAAAGAAGCTTCGGTCCATGGCACACAATTCATGTTCCAAGTGTCTCTCTCCTTTCATACTACTCTCTTTTAGTATATCAAGTGCTATTATTATTATTATTATTATTATTATTATTATTATTATTATTATTATTATTATTATTATTATTATTATGACCCAATGTAAGTATCATTTACAGTTAGTTTTTCTCCAAAAATATTTTTCAGTCATTTATTTTAGTAATTGAGAAGCATCTATACAAATACATTATTTCTAGAATAATGTACAAAATTTTTTACTCTTTGCATAATACATCACTTCTTGATGTAGTGTTTTGCATCTCATATCTCTAAAAAGCATAAGCACAGCTATCGAATGATATGTATACATCTTTATGTTTATATTTTTTATATTATTAGGCACTTGTGAATTATGAATGCCACAATTACTTTACGTTTCATTTTATCTTAGTTTCGTTTTTCCTTATATGATACGTAAATGCTATATTTTCTCAATTACATTGACCATTTCTTAATTTTGAACATACAATATATATATATATATATATATCATTTTTCCCATCATATGGTTTGTTTAATATAATCTAATTATGTTACTATATGGTGATATATAGTTAGCTTTTCAGTACTCTCAAATTGTACTTATTAGCTAAGAATATTTTATTTCAGTATTTCAACCCAATATTTATTATATATTAGGTAAATATATTTACATTTATATTTTTATATAAATATTATGTATATGGATTCTACTCCCTGTTTAATATAGTAGGTGTAGATATAATTACCAAAAAAATTATGGATATATATTAATTATCATACAACTAATTAAGTACAAATGTTGATTCATTTGTTTCCCAAATGACATTTTCTTCTCATATATCATATTCTCATTAACATTTGTAATATATACAAACCAAAAATGGATATAAATTATTCATTAAAAACTTCTGAAATATAATGGGGACGTTACGTGACATGTAAATATTATAATAATATATGATACGATATTTATATTTTCGTGATAGTATATATATTTATATGAAAATGAATTATTATATAACTCTTATATAATATTATGTAACTGTGTTAAAAGATATTCGTATGATATAAATTAATATTCGTACTAGTTATTATAAGGATACTTGTGAGTCCATCCAATTTGCCAATTGTCAACCTCTCCCGAAAAAAAAAAGAGTCTACGAAAATATTATAAATTGACAAATTATGAATTTCTCTAAAGTAAATAATTTCATAAATATGAACCCTCATAAAAAATAATTTTCTTATAAAATATTTAAAATTTTGAAATAAAATGTATGTTTTAGCACTCGGATTGTGTTTTCGCTTTGTGACACAAAGCAATTCTTTAACACTCCCAAATCGCACCCATCATCCTTACGTGTACATCATATTGACTAAAAAAAGACTTTGACTAATTAACACGTAGCAATTAAAGCGAAAGATTAATCATCATTAATTAATAAAAAGAGTATGACATTATAATATGTGGAAGATTGATAAAGAACTTCATGAGTTCAAAGAAAAAATAATACATCAAATTAATATGCTGAAAAAGAAAAATTGTTCCTTCATCTAAAGGACTTAATACCCATGTGCAATCATCTATGAGCTCGATCTATCACCATTGGCTACCTTCATCATTCTGACGTTGACTTGTATTTAAAAATATGCAGGAGAGAATCTCCCTATGTATTTTACAACTCAGTATGAAAGTAAAATAAATATCATTATAATATCATGATACTAAACAAAAATTAAGATGGACATAATCATCATATAAGAGAGGTAAATCATAATCAAAAGATCATAATTAAATCATCATAAAAGAGTGACAAAAGTCGATCATCATAAGAGTGCTTCTTTATTCATATGTTATCTTCTTCATAATCTTATTATTCATCTTTGATTTATTTGGGATATATTTTAACTCAAGGGGAGGCCTGCCTCAACCCGTCCATCATCATCATCATAATTGGCAAAGCCAACCCATAACTGACCATAGTCATCCCATAACTGACCGAAGTCAGCCCATAATCTGATTGTCACCAATCCATCATAAAAGAGCTCATCATTTAACGATTTTCGTCTTTTATCTTACAGCTTTTAAATTATTCATTATTAAGATATAATCAAGACTACAAGATTGGAACATGAAGAGTAAATCAGGGGCATAAATATCATAATCATCGCCATCATTAAGATCTGAAATACATACGTAAATCAGGGACCTAAAGATCATAAAATAAACTTAATCAGCGTCGGAACTCGAGCCGAGTTGGGTGAAACCCGGACCGAGTTCATAAGGTCATCAATTCGGATAATCAGGACATAGCCCGGGCCAGGTTTGGGTCATACCTGAGCCGAGCTCGTGCTTGGCAGGCCAGTCGGCCGATTCGATAGATCGGTCGACCGCTCGTCAAAAGTCACGATTGAGCGCGACTTTGTCGAGGAACTGCCCGGGCCAGGTTATCATCAACTCGGGTTGGGTTCTTCTTCATTGCAGAGCATCGCGCTCGTGACAATCGAACTCGATCCAAATGTGGACCTGCCCGGGCCGGGTTTCTCTTACGCAGAAATTGCGCGGATGCATGATCTGCATTCCGTTCATCTTTTTCGGCGATGTCCGGCATCCAAAGCCATACTCAATCAAAGGACTAATACTAAGGAACTATCATAGCATGTTTCAAGTCTAAAATCATGATTCTATCACGAATCTATTTTAGTTCCATACTTTGCAAGTTTCTGTCCAAGAAACTAATCGTGCAGTCTTCTTCTTCCTCTTCCTCTTCTTCTAGCCACTCCTCTCTACTCAGGTGAATGTTTGCTGGTGTCCAAGTCCTCTAGTGTCCCTCCGATCAAGTGGTAGCACCTCCAACGTGAGAGAAGACGAGAAGGGCGCACGAAAAATAGGAAAAACTAGGGCCAACTCGTGAGGAAAATGAAAGGGGATTCTGGGTTGGTTTGGCATCATATTTATAGGGGGAGAGATGTAATCTGGATCCTGTTGGAAAACTAAATCCAGCTAGGCTTTATTTCCATGTGTATCTCCTCCTATTTGGTTTATCTTTCATCTTTATATCTTTATTTCCACGTAACGACACAGTCTCTAGATATAAAAAGTGTGATGCACCCGAATCAAATAGGATAGTAGTAGAGAGACCGACTATGGATAGTGTACATTTAATGATCTCGACGTCAGCCGGCACTGCATCTTCTTCTAGGTGGAAGACTCTTCCACGTACCATATTGTCCTCACCTCTTGCGTCACGTAGAGCTGGGGCGGGATCATCTTTGTTCTTGGTAGGATAGTCACGTATGAAATGTCCTTGCTGACCACACTGTAAGCATACCCCAATCTTCATCCTACATTCTCCGATGTGGAACCTCCTATAGTGGGGATAGACACCAATATCCTGCACCTGCTGCTGGGCTGTTGCTGTTGGGGCTACTGCTGTTGAAGCTGAAAGAAAGTCATGTCTTAATTTACTCCATCATAAGCATCTTAACTTCATATTCATCGTCTTTACCTGATGTTGGGGTTGTTGCTGACGGTTAGCATCACGAGGCTTATATGGCCTCACCTTGTTATCCCGACATTGGTTCCTACGGTCGAATCCTCCTCGATTCCGGCGACGATCATTCTATCGAGGTTGATTCTGTAGAGGGCTGCATGGGAGCCTTTCCCTTCACATCCTTGACTTTCATCTGTTCCCTAGCATAATTTCTTTTCATCGTTGTTGTTAACTCCACTGTCAAACTCACATTTGCACATTGCCCTGCTAAGGTGTTGGTCCTGATGGTCTGGTTTAAGCCTTGGCAAAAATTATTTGTCTTCTGTCCGTCGCTCATTTTGAGAGTGTTGTACTTCTCCGAACAAACGAATTTAACATAGTATTGAGCCAGTTCAGCTGGTCTTGACTCAGTTGTAGGAACTCCCTCTACTTTAGTGCACACTGATATTCTAGGAAGTAGTGTACCTCAAATGCTTCACCCTAGAGAGAACGTCATTTTGTCCTTCATACTGACTGTCAACAACAGTCCTCCATCAATCCAAAGCGTTATTAGTTAAAAAGCTGGTGGTGAATAAAACCTTCTTGTCTTCACCACAGTTCGTTTGTTGCAGTTTTTCCTTTGTGGTCCGCAACCATCTCTCAGCCTTGTCAAATTCGTCCAAACCATCATATTCAGGAGGGCGCAACTTCATAAATGCATGAATAGTACCCTTAGAGGACGCTGACAGAATAGGCAAAGGCGTTGGTTGCACCGGTAAGGCTGTACAGGCGAAGGCTGTATAAAATGAGGCTGAGCTGATAGTGTCATAGCTGGTGCAACCTGGACAGATGGTGTCAACATTGGTAGAGGTTGAACTATTGGTGCCCATGATGGTGGGGCTGCACCAATGGCGATTGAACTGTCGGCTCTGCAGCACGAACCTAACTCATTTGGACTTCATTCTGGTTTGTTCCCTCTTGTTAGTTCGCAGTCTTGCCGCTACCTCGAGGTCATCGTCTGACCCCCAACCTCGTCCAGTAATAGCGCGGCGTGGAGGCATCTACATCATCATATTTAAAAACATCATACATCCTATGAGATAAGAATAGACTTACTTGATTTCAGGTGGCGCGGTGACTGCTCGTGGCACTTGTACATAGATCATGACATCATACATTAAGACATGAGAATGCCCTAACTTTAGGTTCTGATACCTAACTGTAACGCCCCCAAATCGCACCCCGTCACATGGCAAAATACTCTTCGAAGACGCTACAGGTCATCCTTACGTGTACATCATATTGACAAAAAAAAAGACTTTGACTGGTCAACACATAGCAATTAAAGCAGAAGACTAATCATCATTAATTAATAAAAAAAATATGACATTATAATATGCGAAAGACTAATAAAGAACTTCATATGGGTCCAAAGGAAAGCTAATACATCAAACTAATATGTTGAAAAAGGAAAATCATCCCATCATCTAAAGGACTCAATACCCATGTGCAGTCACCTACGAACTCGATCTATCACTGTTAGCCACCTTCATCATTCTGACATTGGACTGCATTGAAGATGCAGGAAAAAATCTCCCTCTGAGTTTTACAACTCAATATAGAAGTAAGATAAATATCATCATAAGATCATGATACTAGACAAGAGTTAAGATGTACATAATTATCATATAAGAGAGGTAAATCATGATCATCATAAAAATAATGAAAAGATGAAAAGGGACATATGAATATAAGATCAAAAGATCATAATTAAATCATCATAAAAGGGTGACAAAAATCGATCATCATAAGAGTGATTCTTTATTCATATGTTTTCATCTTCTTCAGCATCTTATTATTCATCTTTGACTTATTTGGAGTATATTTCAACCTACGGGGAGGTCTGACATTGGACTATCACCGTTAGCCACCTTCATCATTCTGACATCGGACTGCATTGAAGAAGATGCAGGGAAGAACCTTCTTCTGAGTTTTACAACTCAATATAAAAATAAGATAAATATCATCATAAGATCATGATACTAGACAAGAGTTAAGATGTACATAATTATCATATAAAAGAGGTAAATCATGATCATCATAAAAGTAATGAAAAGATGAAAAGGGACATATGAATATAAGATCAAAAGATCATAATTAAATCATCATAAAAGGGTGACAAAAATCGATCATCATAAGAGTGATTCTTTATTCATATGTTTTCATCTTCTTCAGCATCTTATTATTCATCTTTGACTTATTTAGAGTATATTTCAACCTACGGGGAGGTCTGACATTGGACTATCACCGTTAGCTACCTTCATCATTCTGACATCGGACTGCATTGAAGAAGATGCAGGGAAGAACCTCCCTCTGAGTTTTACAACTCAATATAAAAATAAGATAAATATCATCATAAGATCATGATACTAGACAAGAGTTAAGATGTACATAATTATCATATAAAAGAGGTAAATCATGATCATCATAAAAGTACTGAAAAGATGAAAAGGGACATATGAATATAAGATCAAAAGATCATAATTAAATCATCATAAAAGGATGACAAAAATCGATCATCATAAGAGTGATTCTTTATTCATATGTTTTCATCTTCTTCAGCATCTTATTATTCATCTTTGACTTATTTGGAGTATATTTCAACCTACGGGGAGGTCTGCCTCAACCCGTACAGAGCTAGCCCATAACTGACCGTAGACAGCCCATAATTAACCGAAGTTAGCCTATAACTTGGTTGTCACCGGTCCATCATAAAAGAGCTCTCCATTTAACGATTTTTGTCTTTTATCTAGCAACTTTTAAATTTTTCATTATTAAGACATAATCAAGACTACAAGATTGGATCATGGAGAGTAAACTAGGGACATAAATATCATAATATCATCATCATTAAGATCTGGAATACATACGTAAATCAGGGGCCTAAATATCATAAAATAAACTTAATCAACGTCGGAGCCCCGACCTAGTTGGGTGAAACCCGGACCGAATTCGTAAGGTCATCAATTTGGATAATCAAGACATAGCCCGGGCCGAGTTCGTGCTTGGCAGGCCGGTCGGCCAATTCGATGGATCGGTTGACCGCTCGACAAAAGTCATGGTCGAGCGTGACTTCATCGAAGAACTACCTGGGCCGGGACATCATCAACCCGGACCGAGTTGTTTTTCTTTGCAGAGCATTGTGCTCGTGGCAATGGCGGACTCGACCGAGTTTCGTCGAACTTGGTCCGAGTGTACACCTGTCCGGGCCAGGTTAAAGTGAACCCGGGCCGGGTTCCTCTTATGCAAACATTGCGCGGACGCAAGATGTGCATTCCGTTCGTCTTTTTCGGCGATAGTCGGCATTCAGAGTCATCATAAATCAAAGGACTAATACTAGGGATCTATCATAGCATCTTTCAAGTCTAAAATCATGATTCTACTACGAATCTATCCTAGTTCCATACTAGGGATATCGTGCAGTCTTCTTCTTCCTCTTTCTCTTCTTTCGGCCGCTCCTCTCTGCTCAGGCGAACGTCTGCCGACGTCCGTCCTCTGGTGTCCCTCCTGTAAAGTGGCAGCACCTCCAACATGAGAGAAGACGAGAAGGGCACATGAAAAATAGGGGAAACTAGGGCCGGCTCATGAGGAAAATAAAAGGGGATTCTGAGTTGGTTTGGCATCATATTTATAGGGGGAGATGTAATCCGAATCCTGTTGAAAAACTAAATCCAACTAGGCTTTATTTCCATGTTTATCTCCTCCTATTCCATTTATTTTTCTTCTTTATATCTTGTTTTTGTTTTAAAAGTCCCGGGCGTTACAAATTCCCTTTTCCGAGTAACATAAGATAAATGAATCAATATATTTGCAAAATAAAAATCTATTTTGAAATTATTATAACATGTAATATAATTTGAATGTCACACCAACATTCAACTTTGTAAAATAGAAGTGTTTGAATAATAATTAAATTCACCCCAGTTCTTCAGTCTACGAATATTTAAAAAAAAACTTAACTTGAATAATACATTAACACCCTCATAACATGTTACTTTGTAATAAAAATATCCAACTGCCATATATACAATTCCAACCATTAAAAAAGGAGCTAACTTCCAATAATACATCAATATGAAAATAATTGTAATGCCCTGATATTTTATTTTTCTTTTGCTTGCCCAGAAGACTATCTCGACGATGCCACTTAATTCTATACATTGTCTTTGACCAGTCAACAAACTGGCTTACATAAGCGGAAGACTAGTTTACAATTTTCTATTACAATATGCGAAAGCTATTTATACCATATCTAATAACCTGTGAGTTAGGGCCCACGTCTATACAATAATGGACCCTATCTCCATGTGCATGTCACCCGTCAGAGGAGTTACCAACCGTCTCACCATCACTATCACAATTACTTGTATGGATCCAAATAAAGGGAAAAGCCCAATGAGATAACTCAGTATGTAGGGTCACCCATAAAAATAATCATATGAACCACGATCAAAATCAACATCAATATTATCAATGAACAATTATCCATAACAATATATGATTGATCAGGATAAATACCAATTAGTAATAAAGAATAAATCATAAAAGAATTTGATCAATCATAATGATTATCCATGTCATTAATTATTGATGACCAATATCCATTCAATTCGATTCAATATCTTAAATCAATTATCAGTTTGCCATAAGTTGGTGAGGGCCACAATAACAATTACCAATTATCAATTTTATTAATAATTTATCAATTCAATTATCCATCATCCACTAGGGCATAACCAATAGTCTATTTGCCACTAGGGAGCAATTAAATTATCAATAAGCCATTAGAGCACAATTCAATTAACAATTCAATTTAATTATGAACACATCCATCGACTATAATAGGTCTCCATCGACCACAATGGGCCTCCATCGATCACAAGGATCTCCATCGACCACTAAGGCCTCCATCGACCATAAAGACCTAAATCAATCACAAAGGCCTCTATTAACAATCAACTCCATGAGTCTCCATCGACCATAAAGGCCTCAATCGACCACACGGGCCTCCATTAACTATAATGCATCAACAATCGACTCCATGAGCCTCTATCGACCCGAAGGGCCTCAATCGATCTCTATCAACCACGAGGGCCTCCATCGACCATGAATGTCTCAATTATCAATTTAACAATTCAATGATAGCAATTTTCCATATCGTCACTTGGACGATGCACAATCAATATCAGTAATCCCATTATCTATCAATTTATGCCAATTGAATAATAGGTCATAAATCCATTATCAATTAGCATATTACAATTATAATTAATTATAATCAATCAACATAACAATGACAATCACTAGACCAATACATATCAATGCATGACCATGAACAATCAATGCTATTAAACAATGTAATTAACGTTATAATTATTTAAAAATATATTTTAAATCCTCAGAATCCGACCCACACTAGGACAAATCCAGGTCGGTTCATCTATTTCACTTTCTCCAATTTCTATATCAGAACCCGGGTTGGGTATGAGAAAACCTAGGCCGGGTCTATCTTTGTCTAATTCCATATCAGTCATCCATTATTCGGGCTGGATCAGCTCGGTTTCAATCCATTATCAATGAGTCTTCAGAATCGGGCTGGATAAATCAAAACCTAATCCAATTCTATTGATCTAATCTCGCGTCGCACTCAGTTAAAGGAACTCGAGTCGTGCCTATGGGAACTCGGGCCGAGTTCACGGAACACGATCTCGTTCCTACTACGATTCGGTCTGGATTCTGTTGAACTCAGGCCGGGCATAACAGAACCCAAACCGAGTTCTATTGCCTTCAGAAAATTATGTTTCCGACAACTTCCAGCCATTATATCTATGCCATACGATATCTAATAGATGCAAATAATATATAATGTAATCTCTATAAAATGAAGAAGAGTTTAGGGTCCATGCGGCGAAAAACCGATGTCATGAGGATCTCCCTACGTACCTCAGATTGGCTGAAAAATTAACTCTATTTCCTGACGTCAGTTGCTGCACGATCGTCAAACTTTTAACGACAATTGCTCCCAGTCCTTCCCCTTTATATATATATACTTTTTCCTAATAAAAAATTTTAATAAATAAACTTTTTTATAAAGAAGATCATAAATGAAAGAAATATATTTCTTCTTTCTTTTCCGCATTTCTCTCTCCTCATAAGTACTGTGCACATATTTTTTCTCTCTCTAACATGTTTACATATCTCTCTTTTCCTTTTTTTTCCACCATCCTATCTTTTCTCTCTCCACCTCAACCATTCCATCACCATTTCTCTTTTTTTCTAATATATGATTATAAATATTATTAGAATTAAAATATATCATTTATTTCATATGTTATTAATTATCATATTGCTAGTTATTAAAAAATCTTTCATTTATAGCAGTTAAAAGTTTTATGATTAGCTTGTTATGTAATAAAAGATTAATCCTAGTTGATTGATATTATAAAATTGTTGATATACATGACTCTTCTATCTTCTTAATTTTTATAGAATAACAACTTGATAATAATACAAAATAATTATACACAACTAAAAATTCTTACCATAAATAATATAGAGAGTATACTGAAATAATTAAATTAGCAACCATTCGATAACAATCTTTTATAGATATTATACTATACCTTATTTACAATATAATAATGCTAGGATATATAAATAATGTGTATAATTTACTTATTATTAAGTATCATAAATAATTTTTTTGTTATAAATGATTAAGTATCTTATATCAATTTATAATTAACTATCCAATAATAATAAAATGATTATTTTGTTTGATATTCTTAAATGATTGATATGCATAAATCTTCTATCTCCGCATGTATTCTTTGCCATCAAAGAGAACATCGATCTACACATATTCTTTTCTATGCAAATAAAATTGAAAGTCCCTCTATTTATAATTACAAATATAAAATTTAAAAGTATAAATAAATAAAAATAATATAGATGGAGAAAATATATGTAATAAATATTTTTTAAATATATATATATTTATCATGCACAGATCTATATTCGTAGATCCGCACATATTCTTTGCCTTCAAACAAAGGTGTGGAATATGTAAATGAAATTGAAAGTCCTCTATTTATACTTACAAATGTAGAATTTAAAAGTATAAATAAATAAAATCATATATTTTTTAATAACTAACTCTTGAATATTAATGATTATATAATTATACTATTATCACTTTATACATTCAATTTATGAGAGTTCGACACGTAGCACTTTCAACTTAAATATATATATATATCGATATAGATATAGATTATTATTTACCTTTTTTATTTTGTCTTGTTTTTTTTTAAAAAAATTCAAATATAATAACATATTATTATTCTCATTAATAAATGATGCGGAAGTCTTGCATAAATTAATAAGGGGAAGGACGCTCTCAAATTACATTTGGAAACATAAATAAGATAAAAGGTTGATAATGTAGTAAAAATAAGAGAAACATTTTAATTATTTGGCAGGGAAAAATTGACTAATCTTTGCATCATTTGAAGGAAAGTGCAACCAAGTTATAATTTATGATAGATGATCCAAAATATCCTATTCATCCATCAGTTCATTATTTATTTTATTTTCTGTCTTCTTTTCTTTTGTAAATTTTCATCTTACCTTTTCTCACGCACATCAAAATTACAAACTGGAGTAATTAATAGGTCAAATTAACACATCGAATAGTTCTGATAAATATAAACTTTTCAAACTGAAATAAATGAAACTTTAACTAAGATCAACGCTGACTCAAGAAAACCAATTTGTTTAATTAATTAGGAAATCTCGATTTTGAGGATCTAGTTGATAATTTTATATCGAAAAAAATAAAAAATAGAATCAAATTTGAAAAGTAAACTATAATAAATCCAACCAAATTTAATTATTGTTTCCTTAGTTAAAATGTAATACCCGAAAAAATATATAAATATTTAAATTTAAAACCAACAGCAATAGCCAACTGTATTAGGAGGAGATAAGGCTCCAGCAAAAATACGGTTAGGAGGGGATTTGTTCCAGCTAAGGGGATCAAATGGCAAATCTGGAAATTTATTAAGAGTGGTAATAATAAGGATTTTCCCCTCACTTTTCCCACTAGCAGAAAGCCTTCTATTCCATCCAACCTATCACCTTCGAGCATTGCATCTTATGCAGGAAGGATTGGAAGGAATGATAACCAACCCTCTATAACTCCATTAGTAAGAAGGAGTAGAATGGCCCTCCTCTATTTTTTTTCTCTTTTCCCTCTCTCTCGCTCACGCCCTCTGATATTGGGTATCATCTCATACATCCCTCTCCAATCTTGTTGTCTCGCAGGTGGAGAACAATAGGGGGAAAATAACCGCCGGTGATCGGAAAGATTTCGTGCAAGAATCAATCAAGGAAAGAGGTGGGTGAACTCGAAATCCCATTGCATAACCTAACTAGAATTAATCCAGAATGGTTTCTGTGCTAAATCTTATGTGATGTTCCTGGCCGAATGGAAAATTTGAAAGAAATGGATTGATTGGTTGTGTTCTTGCACTTTGATTCCAAATTTGTTATTCCTTGCAGCTAAGTACGCGTTTGTCTCTGTTACTCAGTGTTTAGATGATTATTTGTAAGTAGTGATTGCATTTAGGATTGAAAATCCCTGAAGTTTTGATTTCTGCTCGATTTTTTATTTACGCCGACCGGTCGATCGATCCAGAGATATCGGTCGACTGGTAAATTCCAGTTCACTGCCTGTAAAAATCGGTCGACCGACCAATAATGATCGATTGACTGCTCACCCCCATTCGGACTGTGCGGTTCTGCCGACCGGCCGACCGAGGCCCATTGATCAGACCCAGCACCATCGGTCGACCGATCTAGAGATATCGGTCAACCGGTGCCAAGTAATCGGTCGACCGATTTAAAAGAACTGGTCGACCGAACCTTAAGCCAGATTTCATTTTGCTGGCTGATTGATCTAGATTCTTTCCAGATATGATATGTCATCTCCTGCTGATTGAATTGTTGTATGAGTGAATCATTTGTTTTGTTATTGATATGTCCAGTGATCCAATCCTCTTATAGAATGAAAGAACGATGAATTAATTAAGAAAGATGAAAAGATAAAAGGGTGGGTGGCTAGCCCATGCCAAGTGCTATAGTGAAGGGCCATGGCTTGATCACCCATTGGCTGCACAAGACTGTATTATTTTGCTCGGCATAAAACCCCAAAAGTTAAAGGCACCTAAAGTCACTTAGGCTAAGAAAATGTACAAGGATAAAGAGTATGTACCAATGATATGAGTATGATGATGATAAGTGAAGCATGATTATTAATCCAGCATGATTATTGTAACTTGTCATGATTATATGATCTCTGATTTTTTTATCCATTGATATTTCTAATCGAATGATCTTATGTTGTCTATCTGACCTTGATATAAGTGATCACTGATTCTGATTAATTCTATTTATTTGTTATGCATTGAGTACTATATTGATTCCCCTTAGGCTGTATAGCTTACGGGAGGACCTCCTCCCCTGTGTTGATTTCCACAGGGCCAGGTCAATGATGGTGTTGAGATCGTGTGCCGTGACAAGCTCAAGCGATAACAAAGCACATGAACTAAAGAAGGGACTAGTTATCATTTTCTTCATTTTCCGCATTTATGAATTTGGATGTAATTCAGATGTTATAGTGATCACGGAGATTTTGTACTATTTCAGATTTCCGCTACTACGATATTCCTAATTTTCCTCGTTATTTCTATTGTTGACATGTCATCGTTTTAAATTGAGATTTGGTCAATCTTTAGTCAAAGTTATAGTTTTTCGTAGCGCCTTCAGATAGATCCTCGCCACGTGGCATTGGTCGATTTGGGGGTGTTACATAAAATTACTATGTTCGTAATAATTTGACTTGGACTGTTTATCGCAGATGGTCAATTGTTATAATATATATAAGATGATTAAATGAATGTGTGAAGCATCCGTCACGCACAATCTTGAACATGAAATTTGAGATTGATGGTAGCATTGTATATGAGACTATTTGCAACATTAAAAATGTAATTGACAGTCAATCAATTTCTCATGACAAATATGATCTCCTTTTCCCATGCCACTTGATTTTTGCTTTTCCCGCTTTCTCTCTCTATCGATCTCTCTCTTGGACTTGAACTCTCTCTCGGACTCCCTTCGTTGAGTGCAGGGATAGTGACTGGTTCTTTAGATCTCGCTCCCTCTTCGATCATGCTTCACCTTTTCCTTCCTCTCTAGCCCTAATCTCTCTTTCTCAAACTCCCTTTGGCGAGAGCAAAGGAAGGCAATCGACTCTGCAGATCTTCCTTCCTCTTCAACTGTGCTTCAAGTTTCCTTTCTAATTCTTTGTGCCGCACAGTTGTTTGTCTCCACTGTCTTATTGAATTAATCTATTTTTTGCATTCCAAGAGAGTAATTTTGTTCCTATTTTTCCTGTGCAGAATATTGTGTGAAAGAATCCCATATTCTTCGCCTCTATTGTTTGGTTGATTGATGATGTTTTATTCATCCATAACATTTTTTCTTCTTTTCAACTTGAATTTAGAATTTGAATGGATTTTGTTATTTTTGGAAGATTCGATACTTTTTTTCGATCGTGCAAGTGATCTATCATTATTTGCAAGGGACAAGGAAGATTTGCTTTCAACATTTACCGCAATATAATACTGCAGTTTTCTTTGCCTCCTAATTAAGCAATGCAATAAATATGATGAATGCTATTTGAGAAGAGATGCTCTCAATATTCAACTTTCTACCAAGATTTCATACATAACACATCATCTTAAAGACTTAAACTGTAATGCCTCCAAATCGCCCAACACCACGTGACGAAGATCAACCTGAAGACGCTACAAACGCTATGACATTGATCATAATGTTGACCAAGACTCGATCAAGAATTAAGACACATCGGCAATAGAAAGAATAGAAGAAATGAAGAAATACAAAAGATAATATTAATTGCAAAAAGTCCAAGAGTGGCTATATTATCTCTAAATAAAAGTATCGTAAAGCCTACATCAGATGTTCATAAATGCGGAAGAAAAGGAAACAAATAAATAGGCCCTTTGGTTCATGTGCTTTATCATCGCCTGAGCATCGTCGCAGCACACCGACTCAACACTGTCACTGACCTGGTCTCGTGGAAATCAAACACAGGGGAGACAATTCTCTTGTAAGCTTTATAGCCTAGTAGAGAACCAATAACAATATACAATCCATAACTCTAATTAGAGTAAATAAAAAATAAGAATCAATACTTAACTTGATTAGGAATCTAGGCATGTAATCACCATAGATCATAAGTAAGGGGAAATCAATAGATATCAATAATCAATACAATCAAGTATACATGATAGTCTTGGAATCAATAGCTTGATAACAAATGATAACGGTGACTTGATTCGATATTCATGTTTCTTTACTTAACCGTACTTCTTTATCTTAGATTATACTTAGAAATCAAGTAACTTTAGTTGCCTTTAATTTCCTCATCCTTTACTTGTCATAGGATGAGTTCTTATTTACTTATGGGTAATGCCGAGCGAAATGATACAACCATGTGGGGGTCAATGGTTGATCAAGTCATGATCAAGGGAGACTTATCATGAAGCACTTGGCATAGGCTGACAACCCAGTGATGATTTTCCATCTTGTCTTATTAGCCACTATATTCACTTTACGTTTCAATGTTCAAATATCAGTAAGAACTAAATGATTCGATTGTGGGAATAATGATGTATCATACAGGTTCTTGTCATAAATCTGGCAGAATCAGACGTTTGAAATCAGGTAGGGAACATAACAGTACTTGGCTAGAGTTAGAAGGTTTCATATTCAAATAAAAATTAAAGAGAAATAGAACGCACATAACTACAGGGAAACCCGAGCCGAGTTCATAGTAGAGATCCGGGCCGAGTATGTAATGTACTCGGACCGGATTAGTAGAATGTGTCACATGATGTCGGGTCGACACAGGAAAAACCCTGGCTGAGTTCAGTGGAACCTGGGTCGGGTGGCAAAATGTCGAGAGGTCGGCCGATTTGTCATTCGCTAACCTGGGCCGAGTTCAGGGTTACTTGGGCTGAGTTTCACGAGCACAATCGTGAAACCGATTCACACGATTGATTTCAATATGAACCCGAGGTGGGTTCATAGTAATATGGGCTGCAATATGATGTTCTTCAAAATGTCAAGAGTCTATTCTACTATTTATATCAAGGTAAATGCTATTCTACATGATATGTACATATCAAAAGTGCGACAACCAATACACCAACAATCAATCATATTCTAATTGCAGGCATTTAATGGAACTACGATAGACATTTCAATGTAAACATAGCAAGGTATAACTTAATGGATAAACAAGGCATGGCGTTAATAGGATTCTAATAGACAAACAATCAAAGGTTTCTAAAGCAAGCAAACAGATTACAATACATGTCTTGACCTTCATCATATAGGATGATTTGCATCATGTATCATATATCCGGATGTTAAATCAATAGATCTATTTGGATATACTCTAAAAAGAGTTATACAAGGCGATTTCTGAATTCACCCAGCTGAGTTTGAACGTTTCCTTGCCTTGATTCGTTGAGACCTCTAACGGCCGCATCCTCCACGTTCGCTCTGTGCCTCTTCCTCCTTTGATTGGTCACCACCTGCAAGCATGGAGATTCTGGCGCATGTGAGAAGCTAGATCGAAACCAACAAGGTTTGTAATGGAGGGAAAAGAGAGAGATCATTCAATCCTTATATAGAATTGCTGTAGGAAATGGATGGAAAAGAGAAACTGATCACGCAGAGTTGCTGTAGGAAATGGACATGTGCTCAACAATTGTAGAAGGAGGTTGTATGTTTTCAGATTTGTTCTGGATTTTGTTTTGGCCGCTAGTGAGAGGTTGATTTGGTAGTGTTTTAGGGAGTAAATGAACAGATTTGGGACTTGATTCCCTTATTAATTTCCATTATTCATAATCCCATTCTATTCTCCCTTAATTACTATCGATATTCACTCCTCCCACTACAGATCATGGCATTCAAACACCCTGTGATCGTTTCATGTTTATTTTATTTTATTTTTTCTTAGTTGTTACATAAAGTCATGCATCAAATCATAAAAGAAATTTTTTTTTCCTTTGATGTGAAAACTTGGAGTTTCTTCTCATGATTATTTACATCGAAAGGGTGAAGAAAATAACAAGATAGAAAAAACTAGTTCTCAAAACATGCTCCACTCCATGCTTCGATAATACTTCATGCTCATAAACATGTTTCTTGATCTCAAGGAGCTTAGAGTGGAGACCTCAGAGAACCTCTGCTTCGAAGATGCCATCTTCAAGCTCTTAATATTCTTTAGTAATGAAATTAGAAAACACAATAACTTCCCTGAAAACTTGAAAGAGAGAGGGGGAGGGCAAAAATAAGGTGGGACAGGGAAAAGACAATCGCATTGTTGGGTCAAAGTTTTAATGCCATATAAAATTATATTTTGATGATACAAACCTCGAAAGATTAAAGTTGAATGCTGAAAAAGTTTAAAAAGAATAGATAATTTTATGCACTACACTTTGATTAAATAATTAATACTAGTTTTATTAGATTTTGAATGAATCACGAATATCAAAGTTGTAGAGAATCTTGTTAGGTATCCATAGAATCCAAGATTATCTAATTTGGATAACTCTGCAGAAAGTTATGATCAAAACAATGTAGGTCGGTCAACCTGCCGATTGACGCAAAGAAGACCGGTCGAAGATATACCGGTCGACCTAATGAAGATGCCGGCGACCAATCCCAAACCAGTTGACGCTGAGACAACACCAGTCGATTTACCGGTCGACAATCTGGTCGATCGATCAGTGGCAGAAACTGACGAAATGGGCGCAATGGTCATATAGACCGACCGGTCCATAAATACGGTCGACCGATCCATTACTGAAATGAACAATAACGACTATATTTCAAGGAAAAAATGTGAAATAAATTCTGAATGAATTTACCACATCCCAGAGCCTTTAAAAGGAGTGCCAAAGCCAGAAGTAAAGGCACCCATCCAAGCATTGAAGCAAAACTTCAAGAAATCAAAAGAAGATTATTTCTCTTGAAGTTATCATTTAGAGCTTTCTTTCTTTCTCTCTTCTCTTCTTGTGAGTGTTTTATTGTAAAAGAGAGAAACTATTTTTCAGAAAGATTGTGAGAGCTTCTGTGTAAAAGAGGTTCTAAATCTTACCTCTTGAGCGAGAGAAAATATTAGCTTCCTAGGAGGAGAGGTTGCCTTGCCTCTCGAAACGGAGAAAATGTGGTTGTGTAAAGGGCTTTCTTCCTTGCTCCATTTGGAACAAAGGAAGTGCTAGTGAAATCTACGATGGTGATCACCTCTTATTATGCTCATAATTATTATTATTAAACCCACGAAATTACATAAAATCTGATCGTATTTAAGCACTTTCAATTATTATTAGGAGAAAATTGAATGAGTAAAAGGAGGACTAACTACTTTTCAAAATTTGAATACTGAACAGGGGGAAAACAAAAAGGGAGGAGGAGAACCCGAAAGGGAGGACGACGAGAAAGGGAAGAAGAAAGTGAAGGGAAGGAGATTGATGTTACCAAGATTCATGATGAACTAAAGAGAATTTTTGGTTCCTTTGTGATGATACTTTGTTGATGTTACTTTTTTTATTCTAAGATGCCGCGCATTTGACTTCTCATTTCTAATTACTTGATACACTGCAGTTTTATTATTTATAATTAGTTCCAATTGGATCGAGAGATCGATAGTTTCTTCTTTAAACTGGTTTCATCTAAGAGGAGAAACTATTTACATTACTTGCCATGTTTCTAGTGATGATTGATTTAGTCTTCATATATAGATTGAGAGATCTGTCATAATAGATGTTGTGAGGTGAAAGCCCTCGATAGTTGCGAGAGGTGTCAGATGTATTTCAAATTGCTCTGATTAGGATAAAAGAATGAGTTATTAGAGATCGAGAGATCATCCTCTTCTTCTGGTTAAATATGAGAATTTGATTAATCAGTAGTCCTAATCTAGTATTTAACGGCTACTCTCCTTTCGACTAAAAGAGAGGTCGGCGAGCCGAAAGACAGAGTAATTTACCCGCGCTCCAAGGTTAGAAGATCATTCGATTCATAAGCTGAAGATAAAAATGCAATAGCATCAACGGGTTCATTATAAGGGTATCTCTTCCGTTACATTCTGATCTCTTCTTATTTTCTTTTGTTATTCTTTCTCTAAGTTTCATTTCTTTATTATCTGATTTACTCTTAATTATTTCATGACAACTTCCAGAATATAAGTAGATTAGTAATTGGTCTAAATCAACGGGGTTACGACACTCAGAGTTTCTACTTGACTTGTGCACCTGCAGTTGTATGAACTCTAGAGAAAAATTTAAACATGACAAGAATTACTTTTAGTGCGAGAAATCCACACCCACATAAACTTCACGTTAGACGGTCTCGAGGTCGAGAAGTCGGAGCAGAAACATAGGCTAAGGTGTGGCCGAACCTCCTTAACAACCATTCATGTTCATTGTGTTTCATTTCTCTCACTCTATCTCCCTCTCATATTGTGTTTATAATCTGAATTGCAAAGGTTTTAAGAATCGATTTTAAGCTTCCGCGATGATTTTTATGAAATCGATATTTTCGGATTGAACACCTATTCAACCCCCTCTTGGTGCTCTTTGGGATCCTACAATTGGTATCAGAGCAAGTTATTCTTATTTTAAGATCTAATCATTTTTTAAGCATTTTAAGATTTAATTGTTGCATTTGGATTTAACCATCCTAAGAGTTATGGCATCAAGTGGATTTATTTTTGCCGAATTCGAACAATCAATTAGTCCTCCTCCTCTTTTAAATGCATCAAATTTTACATATTGGAAAATTAGGATTCAAGCCTACATATGTTCTATTGATATAAATATGTGGGACATTATTGAAAAAGACTATTATTTATATGAAAATTACCTTCCAAATATGACGAAAGACAAAAAACAATTTCAAAATTGGATTGGAAAGCAAAGAATATTTTGAATCATCAAAATAATTCTTTCAAAATGCTTGAACATGAATCCGTAAATGGTATGGTTGCTTGATTTAATGATATGTTAATGACTTAGCTTCTTTGGGCGAGCTGAGAACTAACCCCTAAAAAGTGAAAAAGATTCTCAGGTCTCTCTCCTCCCAATGGCATATAAAAAGGATAGTGATAGAAGAAAAAGATCTGAACAAATTGAATTTTGATGATCTTATTAGTTCACTTCTAGCCTATGAGATCGGGATCCAATAAGAAGAAGAATTCAATGCTCCCAAAAAGAAAACATTGACTTTGAATGCAAGTGAAAGTGAAGATATCTCATGTGAAGAAGAAGTAGACGAAAAGAGACTCGCCCGCTATACAATAAAGCTTGACAAATATCTCAAGTTGGTGAAATCTAAAGAAAAGAGTGAGAAGTCAAAAAGAGGATTATGTAAACATCACTCAAGTCTCATAAAGAAAGACAAAAAGGAAATATCTCACAAAGGGAAGAAGAAAAAGCATGAAAAGACAAGTGAAGATGAATCAAATGACTCATCAAGCTCTTCTAGTGAGAATGCATACTTGTGCCTAATGGTACACAACGATGAGGTAATTTCTAACTCTTCAATTTTAAATAATGACTCATCGAATTTTTCCGAAGAAAATATTTCTTTAGATATGAATGAAGAACTTTCTTTTCTCATAAAAAAATATTTTTCAATTAAAGAGGAAAATGAAAAATTACTACTTGAGATTAAAAAACTAAAAAATTAAATTAATTCTCTGGAAATGACA
This sequence comes from Pontederia crassipes, assembly GCA_030549335.1. Lineage (NCBI taxonomy): Eukaryota > Viridiplantae > Streptophyta > Magnoliopsida > Commelinales > Pontederiaceae > Pontederia > Pontederia crassipes. The sequence continues at coordinate 23,075,415 of CM060194.1, read as the reverse complement.
CATGCTTGTGAAATAATAAAACTAGCATGTTCTTTAGAAAAGGTAAAACAAGAAAATACTTTTTTGAAAAGTACACAAAATAATGAAAAGACTATTTCTCATATAACGAAAAACAATCTTAGGAATCATTTTGGAAATAAAAACTCTTATTGAAATTCTAATCATTCTTATGATAGAAAATCATATATTACTTCTTTTGCATGCAAATTTTATGGCCATTATGCTTATCAATGCAAAGTTAGAAAACAATATCAAAATGACATGATTTGGGTTCCGAAAGGAACATTATCTAACAAAATAGGACCCAAAGAAAATTGGGTACCAAAAGTCACTTAATTGTTTTTCAGGTGTGCCTCACATGTAAAGCAAAGGATGAATAAAAATGTGAAGGCACAAAGGTTATGGTAAAAGTATCATTGGATATACTCTTGCATTTTTTATGACTCTTAGGTGTTTAGCCTATTCTTTCGATTTCACTCAAAAATCTTAAATTTACTATTTTATTGAAATGAGGAACATATAAAAGAAAATTGGTAATAATGATAGAGGGAGCATGTTAAAATTTTATTTTGACATAATCATTGTTGGATCAAAGTTTTATGCAAAAAAATTGGTTTCTTAATGAATTTTTTCTGTGGCTTTCATAAATTGATTTTCATTATAAAATAGCCATAAATTTAGGGGGAGTCATTTTCTAAATTTTTATGATGCAATACTTCACATGTCTATTATATAACAAAAGGGGAAGAATAAAGGAGGAGAAATATGTCTATTACATAACTATTATATGATTAAGGGGGAGTTGAATATGGTTTCTTATATGCTTCATATAAAAATTATTCTTTTTGATGAAACAAAAAGAGGAGAAATATAGGAGAAATATGATCTGAATGTAACTTTATATGAAGAATATCTTACAATTAATATTCATGTGAATTCTACCATTGCAAGAAAAGCTATGTGTTAGGGGGAGTAAAATTGATTTTACAAGAATTTTACAACTTTTTCGCAACTTATATATTTTTCATATTTCTCGGTTTGTCTTCATAAAAAAAGGGAAGATTGTTGGGTCAAAATTTTAATGCTATATAAAATTATATTTTGATGATACAAACCTCGAAAGATTAAAGTTGAATACTGAAAAAGTTTAAATAGAATATTTATGCACTACACTTTGATTAAATCATTAACACTAGTCTTATTAGATTTTGAATGAATCATGAATATCAAAGTTGTAGAAAATCTTGTTAGCTATCCATATAATCTAAGAAATTTGGATAACTGTGCAGAAAGTTATGATCAAAACAGTGCTGGTCGGTCAACCTGCCGATCGACGCAAAGAAGGCCGGTCAAACATATACCGATCGATCGATCATTGGCAAAAACTGACGAAATGGGCGCAACGATCATATAAACCGGTCGATCGGTCCATAAATGTGATCGATCGGTCCATTACTGAAATGAATAGTAATGACTATATTTCAAGGAGAACAATGTGAAATAAATTTTGGACCAATTTACCACATCCCAGAGCCTATAAAAGGAGTGCCAAAGATAGATGCAAAGGAACCCATCCAAGCATTGAAGCAAAACTTTAAGAAATCAAAAGAAGATAATTTATCTTGAAATTATCATTTAGAGCTTTCTTTCTTTCTCTCTTTTCTTCTTATGGGTGTTCTATTGTAAAAGAGAGAAACTATTTTTCAGAAAGATTGTGAGAGCTCCTATGTAAAAGAGGTTCTAAATCTTATCTCTTAAACGAGAAAAAATATTAGCTTCCTAGGAGGAGAGGTTGCCTTGCCTCTCGAAGCGGAGAAAATGTGATTGTGTAAAGGGCTTTCTTCCTTGCCCCATTTGGAACAAATGAAGTACTAGTAGAATCTCCGATGGTCTCGAGGTCGAAAAGTCGGAGCGGGGACACAGGCCAAGGTGTGGCCGAACTTCGTCAACAACCACTCGTGTTCATTATGTTTGATTTCTCTCACTCTATCTCCCTCTCATATTGTGTTTATAATATGAATTGTAAAGGTTTTAAGAATCAATTTTAAGCTTCCGCGATGATTTTTATGAAATCGATATTTTCAATTTGAACACCTATTCACCCCCCTCTTGGTACCCTTTGGGATCCTACACGCATGTGTGTCAGAGAGAGAGAGAGGAAGGGCAAAACCAAAGTAGGATAGGGAAAAGGCAATCGGATTTCTCATGAGAAATTGATTGACCATCGATTATGTTTTTAACATTCCAGATAACATTATATACTCAATCTCAATTTTCACGCCCAAGATTGCATGCTGTGGAGCAATGAATGCTTCACGCACCCAGAGCACCCTTTGCTCTGGAGGGATGCTGAGCATATCTGAATCACGATTCAGATTATGAATGATTAAAAAGGTGCTCCGAAGGTGCATCAATCCCTATATATATATATATATACACATACATATATATGGGTAAAATGGAGGTGTGAGTCACCTTTTGCTTCACAACCTGAGTAAATTTCAATCATTCAAATTAGATCGGACGACTGAAATATGATCAGATCTAATCAAATGCCATCCAGATTTGATCTGACGTACGAGATTTATTTCGTGAGATGGACCTCCTACCCCCTTTTCTCTCTCGCATGCGATGCAGAGTTGCGGACCTGTGAAACTCTCTCTCTCTCGATGCAGTCTCGTGCCTCCATCGACAGTCGTCCTCCATCGACGACAGCTCTCTTTCCCTCTCCCTCTCTATCGAGAATTGCGACGATCGACCCTCGCCCTAGATCGCCAGCCGCTCGCCCTCCCTTCCTCCCTCACTCTCTCTCTCTATTCAGAATGGCTCCGGTCGGTGCCCGCGACCCTCACCCTAGATCTCTCGATCGCCGACCACTCGCCCTCTCTCGATCTAGAATCGCGTCGGTCGACGCCGGCGACTATCACCCTAGATCCCTCGATCGCCAGCCGCTTCCCCTCCCTCCCTCCCTCCCTCTCTCTCTCTCTCAATCCATAATTGCGCTGATTGGCACCGGCGACCCTCGCCCTAGATCCCTCGATCTTCGACCGCTCGCCCTCTCTCTCTCAAACCAGAATCACGCCGATCGACGCCGATGACTCTCTCCCTAGATCCCTTGATCATCGGCCACTCGCCCTCTCTCTCTCTCGATCTAGAATTGTGTCAATCCATGCCGGCGACCCTTGCCCTAGATCCCTCGATTGTCAACCCCTCACCCTCTCTCTCTTTATATATATCTGTCTATCTCTCTCTCGTTGCAGCGCCATCGGCCTCGTCGTCATCATGGTCATCGCCCTTGCCTCACCAGAGTTCATCGGAGGGGAGATCGGGGGAGAGAGCAGAGGGAGAGGGAAGGAGAGAGAGAGTGTGTGTGTGTGATGCCAAAATATCACCAAAAACTCACGAGATGACGTGAAAATATCATGTGTGATGATATGAGCCATCCGATTTAATTTGGATGGTTGCAGATCTGCTTCACACCCTGTGAAGCAAAAGGTGTTTGATGACACTTTCCAAGAATCAAATATACCAAAGTCACTATGGTTGAAATGTGCCCTTAATCATTAATGTTGATTTTATTTTTTTCCAGCATAATTTAAAATTTGATTTCTTTTTGCATGCAAAATATTTTCATTAAAATTTCACTGCGACTTAAGAAAAAACAAATTAATTAGGGGTAAAAATTTCCTACTTTTGAGTGTCAATAAAAGAATAATGATCACAACCATGACATATGTATGCCCTCAACTACTTTACCGGTTTTAATTACCTTAACTTTTTTTGTTGGCTTTAGTTAACAAGAACTTTATGGTGCAACAATGGTCATATAATTTAAAGAATATTCTCACTATGATTACTCAACTTCACTTTCTAACATCACTGACATCAAACTTCAGAAATGTTGCAGCTACAGTCATATGATCAGTTATCACTCAATAATTGGTGGATTTGCTAGCGTGGCATTGACATGGATGTCTACATGATACCATATCATTGGATTTGCTAGCGTGGCATTGACATGGATGTCTTATACCATGTCAACATTTTCTCTCTCTTCCACGTTAGATTAAAAAAAATAAAAATTTCTTGTCATTATTTTTCTCTTTCCTCCACTAAAATCTAAGTTTGTATCTGTATGGTCATTCAACTTTTCAAAATTTTCAGACATCATAATTCAAGTTTTCAAATTTTCAATCATGATTAACATAAAAAAACTTAAAATAATAACAATATAATATAGACAAAAAATAAAAAATCTGAAGACACTTGGACTGAGCCAACATGATTTGGACGCAACCTATTCGGGTCGGGCTATCCAAATTTTTTGTGTGTATGAACATAATATTTTAATAATTAATAATTATTAAATTAGGGAACTAAAAAATAGAAAAAAAATACTAATTTCATTTTCCCTAAAATTTGGACTAATAAAAAACTAAAAATATTATCATAAAATATATTATGATTATTAGATATATAATAAAATATGTTTATTTACTATAATTATAATGTATGATTAAAGATTTAGATATATAAAATTAAAAAAAAACTTTGTGCAACATATGGTCAGGCCAAGCTTATGTCGAAATCTGCCAAGCACCCTACTGGACAACCCGATAGAATTTGGGCCGGACTCGATGAAATTTCACGCGGGCATCATGCGATATAGGATGGCCCGCATGGAAGTCTATGGAAGAAATAACAACCTCTTTATAGGATTGTTGCCTCTCTTTTAATATTTATTTATTTATCATTTTAAATTTTAAATAAAGATAGAATACTGATATAATAGTATTTTATAAAAAAATAATCAAATGGTTACAAAAGTTAAATATTTCTTAAAATAAATTTTATTTTTTTTATTTCATTTATCCTTTTTAAAAAATTAATTTCCTTTAATGATGATCGTGATGGAGATTTTGAGAAGTTAAATAAGAGGTCGTTGTCCTTAAACATATATCACCTCTCTAATAATTAGATATTTTATATTATTTATTATTATTTCATTCTATCTCTTTTGTATTGTTTTAAAATTTTAATGATTACCATGATTGAAATTTTGAAAAACTGAATGATCATGTAACAAAATTTCAAAAAATTAAATGGTCGTAATATACAAAATTAAGTTTGCACGAAGGAGAGAAAAAAAATGCCGACATAATATGCTGACATAATATTTTTATATTTTAAAAATCTGATGTGGAAAAGAGAAAAAATACTGACGTGATATTACGTAGTCATCCACGTTAGTGTCGGACAACAAATTCACTGGTAAATGAGCAATAATCGGTCGCCATTGAAACTTTTTTGAACTTTTTACAAAGTGAAGTTGGATTCCACTGTTGAATGACCATTTATTGAAATTTACTCAACTCCTTCCCCCATTAATTTTTTGAAAGAAATTAAAGTTCTAATTATTTTCAAATAAATCAAGTGATCTCAGTTTTCAATCTTAAAATTAATTATGTGTTCCTATTGTGAAGTTTATCTATCTTTTTCTCATGCTAGGCTTTGGACATTCTTTTTACCCGAAAAAGAATTCAGTAAAACTACTAAGACATGGTTAGATCAAATGGAACAATTCTGTTTGAGAGATAGGAGTGAATTGCAGTATCTACATAATGTTGGGTCAAAATTTTAATACCATATAAAATTATATTTTGATGATACAAACCTCGAAAGATTAAAGTTAAATGCATGAATAATTGCACTACATTTTGATTAAATAATTGACATTGGTCTTATTAGATTCTGGGTGAATCATGAATATCAACATTGTAGAGAATCCTGTTAGCTATTAATAGAATCTAAGATTATCTAATTTGGATAACTATGCAGAAAGTTATGATCATAACAGTGCAGGTCGGTCAACGCACCGGTCGAGACAATGCCGGTCGATCGAACCAAGATGTCAGTCGATCAATCAATGCATGTATAGTCCATGTTCCATGACAAGACTATATCGATCGACGCTGAGATGATATCGATCGACCGACTAGCTGCGGCCAATGAAGAAAATAAGCCAACGGCTATATAGACCTATCGATCGGTTCATTAATGTGGTCGACCGATCAACTACGATCAATGAAGGAAATAAGTCAACGGTCATATAGACTAGTCAACTAGTCCATAAATGCGGTTGACCAATCCGTTGCTAGAATGAACAGTAACAGCTATATTTGAAGGAAAAAATTGTGAAATAAATTTTGGATGAATTTTTCACATGTTGAAGCCTATAAAAGGAGTGCCAAAGTCAGAAGCAACGGCACCCATTCAAGCATTGAAGCAAAACTTCAAGAAATCAAAAGAAAATTATTTCTCTTGAAGTTATCATTTAGAGCTTTTTTTCTCTCTTTCTTCTCTTCTTGTGAGTGTTCTATTATAAAAGAGAGAAACTATTTTTCAGAAAGATTGTGAGAGCTCCTGTGTAAAAGATGTTCTAAATCTTACCTCTTGACCGAGAGAAAAGATTAGCTTCATAGGAGGAGAGGTTGCCTTGCCTCTCGAAACAGAAAAAATGTGGTTGTGTAAAGGGCTTTCTTCCTTGCCCCATTTGGAATAAAGAAAGTGCTAGTGGAATCTCCGACGGTCTCGAGGTCAAGAAGTCAAAGCGGGGACGTAGGCCAAGGTGTGGCTGAACCTCGTCAACAACCACACATGTTCATTGTTTTTTATTTCTCTCACTCTCTCTCCCTCTCATATTGTGTTTATAATATGAATTGCAAAGGTTTTAAAAATCGATTTTAAGGTTCCGCGATGATTTTCGTGAAATCAATATTTTCGAATTCAACACCAATTCACCCCCCCTTTTGGTGCCCTTTGGGATCCTACACATAAGCAGCCTTAGGAAGGGCCACCCCAAAGCAATTAATTCCCTTGCATCAAACCCGACTATGCATAAGGTTAAGTGTGCATGAAGAATGTGTCGGTACTAAGCTCGTCCAAGTACTAAGGCCTAACAGAGTTGGCATATATTAATGGAGAAGGTGAAGGCAAGCAATTGCCTCCACACCACACCGGTTGTGGAGAGGCAAAACAGTATAATAGAGCTTGAAGCATGGAATGGATGGGCGATAATTTGGAACTATGAAGATGTCGAGATAGAACTTAGAAGACACACGTAGGCAAGCAACATGCACTAGTCTTCAGAGTGAGGTGTTGTTGTCTTCCATGCATGGACCACTAGGTCAGAAATATTGGCTACTATTTGCTATTTGGCTTTGGATGTTGCATGCAGATTTGTGGCTCTCCGGATGCAATGTCTGATGTGTGAGTATCTCTGCTGCTACCTGATGATGGCATGGCAATTGAGAGACACGTACGTACAATAATCTACATCATCATACACAATTCATTGTCCTGAAATAATTCTTGTTCCAACGTTGCAAATGCATACAACCTTTCTGATCATACCAATTTCATATCAGGTTGCTAAGCCTGAGAGGACTTCACAACGGGAGGTTTCCATTGAGAGAAGGAGAAAGAAGTTGTTGACTTGAGAGTGGACAAATGTTGTAATGACCCGAAATCAACCCTAAAAATTTTGGATATTGGGAAAATTTCGCGCCATTACCCCGTTCGTCATACATCAATCAATAGTGGAAGACTTCAACAATTTAGCAAAAATCATCATAAACAAAAACTTTCTATTAATCATATAACAATTATTATTTCGTAGGACATTAAATGCTTAAAACATGCACGACATATTAGTCTTAGTGTTCATCTAGAATCATAGACTTATTAAATTCTAAGCATGTGCAATACTTCATCATGAGCTTAAGCTGTCATCCATCACTTAATCATGATTATTTGCATGGATCCAAAGTGCATGATTTCTCAATTAAAGTATGTAAATGTCATACATGTCATGATATCCTATCTCATCATACTACATGCAATAATAGTAATAATAATAATAATAATAATAATAATAATAATAATAATAATAATAATAATAATAATAATAATAATAATAATAATAATAATAATAATAATAATAATAATAATAACTTGTATGCCATGAACTCTATCATAATCCTTATATGACATTACATCATACTTATCAGTTATTCATGACATTCTTGAAACATAATCATCTTGACATACCTGCTTCACTTTAAAGTCATCATTTGCAAATCTCATAGCATAGGAATATTCATTCATATCATTTATAACATATATGACATAACATATTCATTTTATTTTTCATAGTCATGTGTATCCTAGGAGTTTCTATATAACTCCTTATTGCTTACTTGTAACTTAGCAGTTCTCATACTTTACTTACATTTTCTTAGGATTGCTTTATAAACTTTTGAATATTTTTTCATTCTGCTTTCTTTCTTTATTATGTGATACTTGTAATATCATCTTCATCACATAACATCATCTTTACTTTCATTCTATGTCATAAGTCATATCTTAAGAACACACATCATAATAGTGAGAGATTTTATTCCTAATCATCTTTAGAAATACACACTTTATGACGATGAAAATTGTTTCTTGAAAAGAATATACACAAATGCTGGACTTAACTTCTTGGGCTTAGGTCCTTTAAAGTACATACATAAGTGTAGAACTTTATATCATCATCTTAACTTTCTTTCTTATAAAATATTTTGAAATTAAAGTTCACTTATCTTCTTACCTTATCCTATAATACCTTTCATCTTTACATTGAGAAATCTCAAACACCTCGGCATTATTTCTCGAGAAGTCTCAATCACTATTAGGTGAAAGACATTTACTTCTCATATTTACATTCATTGCTTACTTTCATTATGTTCATCATATAACATGCTTCATCTTTGCATAATAGTCAGTACAAGATGACATCATTATCTTAGTAAATAGGGCATTGAGAAATCTAAAATATTTTTTGGGTGATAACGTTATTTCTCAAAAAGTCTTAGTCACCATAAAGTGAAAGGAATTTACTTCTACAAAATCTCAAACACCTTTTGGGTGATGACTTTATTTCCCAAAAAAGTCTCAATCATTATAAAATGAAAGACATTTACTTCTTACCCCTTCTTCCATCTTTACCACATCATTACATTAATTCATAAAGCACTGGAAAATATCAAACATCTTTTGGGTGATGGTATTATTTCATAAAGAAGTCTCAATCACCGTGAGGTGAAAGGTGTTTACTTCTTATCCCTTCTTTCATTTGTACTTAATTGAAGGCTCAAGACGATATCATAACAACTAGGCCAATGGCCCATATGAAATCTCAAACAACCTTTTAGGCATTATTTCCTGAGAAGTCTCAATCACCATAAGGTGAATGACATTTACTTCTTTAACATAATGTGTGCTGAAGTATTTTCTTCTATTTCATACTTCATTAGTCATCAATACATCAAACATTCACATCAATCTTTCATCTTTTAGCCTAATTATGGCTGAGCATGTATTACGTGTCATATACAAATAATACACATCCATATAACCTATACACATTAGAAAATATATTCAATATATCTTACAAGGCATTTTCCAACGTCACAGTTGTGTCCAAAAATGTCATGGTTATGCCCAACATTATCACAATCGTGCCCAGCCCAGCCCAGCCATGACCGTGCCTACTCTTGTCACGGTCATTTCCGGAGTTGTCATGCCTATGCTAAGCTTTTCACAGCCATTTCGGCCTTTTCACAGCCATTCCCAATCTTAGCCAAATTTCAACTTTTTGCTCTCGCTCACCGTCGTGACCAAACATGTCATGGTCATGTTTGGCCGTGTCACGACCGTGACGCCTCTATCACGGCCATCATAGAAGCAACATGGACGCGACCAAAAGCCTTTTTAACACGATTTTGTCTGATCAGTCACGACCGCTCCTAGGGTTGGCATGGCTGTGCCGACATCTTGGAGTCTCGATTTCTAACCCAAAAATACATGTTTTGAGGTAGAATAAAGGGAAAAATATATAATCATCTAGAACTCTTCTAGGGCATAAATAATAGACATAAAAACATGCTAATAATATCAATTTATCATGGAAATACATTTTTTAGAGTTTTTCCAAAAATCATATGATTCTAGATCTAGGTCATGAAACATAATAAAATAATAAATCATCATCTAAAACATCTAGATCTAATCAATGTGTTCATGCAATCCTCAATCACAATCCATTATGAGGACAAGATACCCTCAAACCTCAATCCAGTACATGCAAACTATTAGGAGAGGAGAGAGAGGTTGGATCCTTTTTACATACCTATGGTTGTTCTTTCTCAATGTTGATCCACTTTTCCTTGTCTATGTTCTCTTTCTCTTTGTGCTCTTCCTTCTTGTTCTTCTATTTTTTTCCTTCTCTATGGTTACAGTCGTCACGTGGAGAAATAAGAATAGAGAGGAGAAGGAGGGTTTGGAGGATTTTTATAGAGTTTAGTTTAGGGTTTCCTCCAAATGACTTAAATACCCTTATTTAAAAATGGGGTTGTTACATCCTTACTCCTTTAAAAGAAATTCGTCCTCGAATTTCAATCTTACTTATGCACTTATACAATTTCTTTCATTATTTTTTACTTAATCATTATCAATGCAAAAAAGTATTGGTGCATGAGCAATCATATGAACATCTATAGCATTAACATAATAGACATTACTTAAAGGATTACCTTATTCTTCATTATTCATGTTTTAAGTCTCATCAACTTTCATGGCATGGACTCTACCTATAGTTCTTTGTTGTCCATCATTTTATTTGGTCTTGCCTTCTTTATAATCATCTCGCTTTTCAAGGCAATATCTAATAAAGTGTCCTGCGTGACCACATTGAATGCAGACCCCAACTTTCACTCGGTATTCGCCTAAATGAAATTTCTTACAGTGTGGGCATCATTGTTGTCCCTTGTCATCATCACCTTTCTTGTAGGGCTTAGAGTCTTCAGCCCTCTTTTCTTGCCTTTATTCCTTCTTGAATTCCTTCCTTGATTCCTTGTCTTGTTCATATTTCGTTTGAGTATCAATCTCCCTAGCCAATTTGAATGCTAAGGAGATTGCCTTGTTCATAGTTTAGGATCATCACACTTGCTGTTCATACTAAGGCAAGGATTAGTCCCTTGACAAAGTGGTCGACCCTTAATTTTTCATTCTCCTTCAGAAGACTATACCTCTCAAGTTTAAGAAACTTGTTGCGGTATTCTTTCACTGTCATACTACCTTGTTGCAAATTCATGAATTCAGCTCATTTTTCCCCCTTACATGTGGAGAGAGATAGTGACTCCTGAAGGCTTTCTTAAAGTCCCTTAAGGTACTCTTATCTTCATCTTCAAATTGGATCTTGGTCATTGACTTCCACCAATGACGAGCCTGACCAACTAGCTGATGAGTAGTTAGATTGACTTTGTGTCTTTCTGAACAATCCATTGTCCTGAATTTCTTCGTGATTACATCTAGCCAAGCTTCAGCCTTGTCTGGATCCCTGTCCCCATTGAAAGTTGGGGGTTGTAACTTCAGGAACCTTTCAATCCTTGAGCTCGAGATGAGAGTGCCTCGAGTCTGCATTTATTTCCATAGCACAAGTCATACGAGTCATGCTTTCTATCAGCTCCATCTGACCTTTCAAGATATGGCCTCTAAATAATCCTTCTTCTTCCATCCTTGACATAGCAATAATTAATCACCCATTAGTTGGTCAACTATAAACACATATAACATGGCTTAAATATTACATGCTCTTAACCTTTGCTCATGATGGTTGCACATGAACTTAATGTTGGGTCAAAGCTTTAATGCTTTACATAATTATATTTGAAGATACAAACCTCAAAAGATTAAAGTTAAATGATGAAAAAGTTTAAATAAATGGATAACTTTATGAACTACACTTTGATTAAATAATTGACTATGATTTTGTTAGATTCTGGATGAATCATAAATATCAAAGTTGTAGACAACCCTGTTAGATATCCATAGAATCCAAGATTATCTATTTTTGATAACTGTGCAGAAAGTTACAATCAAAACAGTGCATGATAGTCAACCTGCCGATCGACATAAGGAAAGCCGATCGTGGGAATACCGATCGACCGAGCTGGAGATACCGGTAGACCGATTAATACATGAGCTAAATATGTTGACGCTGAGACGATACCGGTCGACTGACTAGTCGATAGTCCAGTCGATCGACCAGTTGCAGCAATAGAAGAAATCAACGCAATAGTCATATAGACCAGTCGACCGATCCATAAATGCAATCGACCGATTCCTAGTTGGAATGAATAGTAACAACTATATCTGAAGGAAAAAATTATGGAATAATTTTTGGATGATTTTTCACTTGCTGAAGCCTATAAAAATAGTGCCAAAGCTAGAAGCAAATGCACCCATCCAAGCATTGAATCAATCAAGAAATCAAAAGAAAATAATTTCTCTTAAAGTTATCATTAGAGCTTTCATTCTTTCTCTCTTATCTTCTTGTGAGCATAGTATTGTAAAAGAGAGAAATCATTTTTTCAGAAAGATTGTGAGAGCTTATGTGTGAAAGAGGTTCCAAGTCTTACCTCTTGAGCGAGAGAAAAGATTAGCCTCTTAGGAGGAGAGGTTTGCCTTGCCTCTCGAAGCGGAGAAAATGTGATTGTGTAAAGGGCCTTCTTCCTTGCCCCATTTGGAACAAAGGAAGTGATTCTAGTGGAATCTTCGGCGGTCTCAAGGTCGAGAAGTTGGAGCGAGGACATAGGCCAAGGTGTGACCGAACTTCGTCAACAACCACCCGTGCATTTTGTGTTTGCTTTCTCTCTCTTTCTCTCCCTCTCATACTATGTTTATGATCTGAATTGCTTTGTTTAAAAGATTTAAAGAATCAATTTTAGATTCCGCGATGATTTTTGTGAAATTGATATTTTTGGATTGAACACCAATTCAACCCCCTCTCTTGGTGCCCTTTCGGATCCTACAATTGGTATCAAAGCGAGAGCGGGCTGCTCTTATTTTGATTTTTTGAATCATCTTGTTTGAAGATCTAATAATTTTTAGATCTAATCATTTTAAGATTCAATCGTATTTTAAGATTTAACTATCTTAAGAGCTATGGCATCAATGGATTTAATTTTGCCGAAGAACAACCAATTAGTCATCCTCCCCTTTTAAATGCATCAAATTTTGCATATTGGAAAATTAGGATTTAAGCCTATATATGTTCTATTGATGTAAACATGTGGGATATTATTGAAAAAGACTATTATTTATATGAAAAATTACCTTCAGAACATGACGAAAGATAGAAAAATTTTTCGAAACTGGATTGGAAGGCAAAGAATATATTTTATTGTGCTTTAGATTCAACAGAATTTAATCGGATTTCTAATTGTGAAAGTGCAACCGAAATTTGAATGAAACTTATTACTACATATGAAGGAACTGATAAAGTTAAAGAATCAAGATTAAATATTTTAAATCATCAATATGATTCTTTCAAAATGCTTGAACATGAATCCATTAATGATATGATTGTTCGTTTTAATGATACCATGAATGGCTTAACCTCTTTGGGTGAGCCAAGAACTAACACTCAAAAAGTAAAAAAGATTCTTAAGTCTCTCATCCAAATGGCATACGAAAAGGACCGTGATCGAAGAAAAAGATTTGAACAAATTGGATTTTGATGATCTTGTTGGTTCACTTCTAACTTATGAGATCTCAATCCAAGAAAATCAAGAAAGAAATACCCCCGAGAAGAAAACATTAGCATTAAAAGCAAATGCAAAAGAAGAAGACTCAAGTAAAGAGGAAGTGGATGAAAAAAGACTCGCTCGCTACACAAGAAAACTTGATAAATACCTCAAGTTGGTGAAAAAGAAAGAAAAGAATGAGAAGCCATCCATAAGAACATACAAACAACACAAAGAAGAGACATCTCAAAAAGGGAAAAAGAAAAGATATGAATCATCAAGCTCTTCTAGTGATAAAGCATACCTATACTTAATGGCTCACAACGATGAGGTAACTTTTAACACTTCAAATTCAAATAATGACTCATCTAACTCTTCTGAAGAAAGCCTTTCTTTAGACGTAAACAAAGAACTCTCATCTCTTATAAAAAAATACTTTTCAATTGAAGACGAAATTGAAAAATTAATACATGAGATTGAAAAATTAAAAGAAGAAAATGATACATATTTTTTTATGGAAAATGAAAATCTCTAAAATGAAATTGAAACTTTGAAAATTACACATGCATGTGAAATTTAAAACTAGCATGTTCATTGGAAAAAGTAAAACAAGAAAATGCCTTTTTAAAAAATACACAAAATAGCGAAAAGACTATTTCTCATACAACGAAAAATGATCTTAGGAATAATTTTGCACACGAATTTTTTTTTGGAAATCCAATCATTCATATGGTAGAAAATCACATCTCAAATGTTTTACATGTGAATTTTATGCTCATTATGCATATCAATGTAAAATAAGAAAAGCATCATAACATGGCATGATTTGGGTTTCGAAAGAAACATTGTCTAACAAAATAGGACCCAAAGAAGTTTGGGTACCAAAAGTTAGTTCATTATTCTTCAGGTGTGTGTAACGCCCCCAAATCGACCCCCGCCACGTGGCGAAGACCAACCTGGAGACACTACGATATGCTATGACTTTGACCATAATATTGACCATATCTCAGTCAAGAATCGAGACACGTCAGTGGAAGAGAGAAAATAACAAAATAAGGAAAATAAAAGGATAACTTTAATTTGCGGAAGTCTAAAAGTGTCTATATCATTTCTAAGAAATAAAATAAGTTTTACATCATGAATCTAAATGCGGAAGGTAAAGAAAACTGATAAACGATCTAAAAGCCCTGTGGTTCATGTGTTGTCCTATCGTCAGAGTCTCATCACCACACGCCTACTCCACCTCGTCATTGACCTGGCCCTGGGGAAATCAGACACAGGGGAGAAGGTCCTCCCGTAAACTTTACAGCCTAGTGGGGAATCACATGATATACAATGCATGACATGGATAGAATAATCAGCAATAAATAATCATGCTTAACTTGAGCGTACAAAGTATAACATGGCAGCACTATTAATCATAATAAGAACAATAATAAAAGGATATCATGAGAATCAGATGATGCATAGTAAACTTGAAAGCATGACATACTTGACTTGACTTAAACATGCTTCTTGATCTTGGATTATTATTAGAATCAAGGTGACTTTAGTGCCTTTAATTCTTGGGGTATGCCAAGCAAACGATACGACCTTGTGCAGGTCAGTGGGTGATCAAACCATGACCAAGGGAGCTACCCTTATCTTGCTGCACTTGGCTTGGACTTGCAACCCATTGTTAATCTTCCATCTGAACTTATTAATCACTTTTAATAACTGATGGCTCTTTGTTCTTTGTTCCATGGATACGATAAGATCAATAAGAAACGAATCAATAAGAGAATAAATCTTGAGAATTAGTGAGGGATCTTTGTGGGGTCAGAAAAATAGGATAAGTTATATATAGGTAACATTGGGATTAAAAGGGAAATAATTAATAAATCTAATAAAAAGGTTTCTAAAAATCGATCGATCGGTTCAGGTGAACGGTCGACCGACGGTCTGTTGATCGGTCGATCGGTCTATTCAGATCGGTCGACCGGTTGGCTGATTCGGGCTAATCGGGTCGGTCGATCCGTTTAATTGAACGGTCGACCGGTGGGTATGGATCGGTCGACCGGTGACAGGGATCGGTCGACCGGTCGACATATGCAGAGATCTGCTGTAGTCATGTTATCGGTCGACCGGTTGCTGGCAATGACTGCGGACCGGTCGACCGGTCGGCGTCCAGAAAGGTTGCAGAATTCGACTTTTCTTGAGAATTCCTTACACCAACTCATCCTAATCTAATTTCTAACTCCTAGCCATCAATCAAACACCATAGAACAGAAAGAATTAATTCGAACAATCAAACAATCAGGAATCAAATAATTCAAATAAGAATTCAATAATCAAACAAGAACCCTAGAAAAACTTCTTCTTGATCCCTTTCGTTTCATAATCAATTAGGGCACGTGTTAGAACAATTCAGAGATCATGCAAGGTGATTTCGATTCACCCACCTCTATTTGCGATCAATCTGTTCTTCGATTCGTCGGAGAATCGATCAACAATGCCCCCTTGTTTCCTCCCTATTTTCTCTGTTCTCCTTCTCGGTTCTCTCGCTGTTGCTCTTTCCTTGACAGATCAACTCCTGCATTTTAAATCCGGTAAATAGGACTGAGGAGAGGGGCATGAGAATCATATAATTGCAGCAAGGAAAAGGTCCGGCTACCCTTGCACTTGAGTCGCCCGAGAGAGCCCTGCTCCTCTGTTCCTACACTAGAAAAGGACCAACGAGGTAGAGGGAAGAGGTCCTGAGGTTTGGAGAAAAGAAAAGGGTTTAACGAATTCTGTTTTATCTTATATATGTCTTCTCCCCTAATTAAATATGATGAGATCAGATTTAATTTCTTTCCTTTTAAACTTTGAGTGGGATTTGATTTTTATCCCTTTCGTGCTTTGCCAGGCTCCCTCATGGTTTCTTTTCTTTTCTTTTTTTTATCTGTTTGGGCCTGTTATTACATTCTTACCCCTCTTAAAAGAAAATTCATCCTCGAATTTTGCACTAGGTAGAGGGCTTACCGAAAAGATGTGGAAATTATTGGCGCATTTCCGACTCGAGCTCCCATGTCGCATCATCTCCGTTATGGTAACTCCATGCTACTCTGACCATGGGGACATCCTTGTTCTCCTGACGTTGCACTTTGCGCTCCACTATATGCATTGGATACTCAGCGAAGGTCAAGTCTACAGCTAGATCTGGCTCCTCTATCCTTAAAACATTTGCAGCATCGCGCTTGTACTTCTTGAGCATGGATACATGGAATACATTATGCACTCTCCCATAAGATGGGGGTAGAGCCAGTCTGCATGCTGTCTCGCCTACCAGCTCGAGTATCTCGAAGGGACCTACATAACGAGGACTTAGCTTTCCTCGCTTTTTGAATCTCATGACTCCTTTCATAGGGGATACTTTCAGAAGAACTTGGTCACCAGCTTGAAAGATCTACTCTCGTATGCCTTTATCAACATAGCTCTTTTGCCTTCCTTGAGCAGTCTTCATCCTCTGTTTAATCAATTCAATCTTTTCAGCATACTCCACTGCTTCTTTCACTTTTTCCTTACTCATAATCTTCTCCTCGCCTACTTCACTCCAATGGGCAGGTGAACGGCAAGGTCGTCCATACAAGACCTCAAAGCGTGCTATACCAATACTAAAATGGTAGCTGTTGTTATAAGCAAATTCAATCAGATGAATATGCTCATCCTAGCTACCCTGTCAATCTAGTGCGCAGGCTCGTAACATATCCTCTAGTGTCTGGATGGTCCTCTTAGATTGCCCATCCGTCTGAGGGTGAAACGTGGTACTAAAATTAAGCTTTGTACCAAAGGCTTCCTGCATGCTCTTCCAAAATTTGGCAGTGAATCTGGGGTCTCGATCAGACACTATGGACTCTGGAATACCATGGAGTCTGACTACTTCCTTCACATATAACTCTAGCAGACTCTCCACCAATTATTTCTATCGGATTGGAATAAAGTGTGCCGCCTTCGTGAAACGACCCACGACCACCCATATGGCATCATGACCTTTCTTAGTCCTAGGCAAGTTGTACACAAAGTCCATAGTGATCTTATCCCACTTCCATTATGGGATTTTCAAAGGCTTCAACTTGCCATATGGTCGCTGATGTCAATCTTGACTTGCTGGCACACTAGGCATCGGGATACATATTTTACTATCTCTCTTTTCATGTCCGGCCACCAGCAGCTGCGCTGTACATCCTTATACATCTTGATGCTACCGGAGTGGATAGCGAACTCCAACTTGTGGCACTCATCCAGTACCTCTCGTCGGACATCAGCGTCAGTGGGAACTCACAACTTGTCCCAATATCTAATTCCTCCATCTGCGGAGATCTGGAAGTCTGCTAGTTCGTTCTGGCATCTCTTCAGAATCTTTTGATATTTAAGATCCAATTTCTGAGCTGCGATGATTTTGTCGTTTAGGCTGGGCTTCATCTGATGCATCATCCATAGAGCTCCATCAGTGCCCACCTTGGGACAAAATTGCTCAATCTCATCCAGCATCTCGTACTCGCGTAGTCTCATATAGGCTAGCGAGCCTTCCCATTTTCTGCTTAATGCATCGGCGACTAAATTTGGTTTACCAGGGTGGTAATTGATAGCAAATTCATAATCCTTGAGGAGCTCAAGCCATCGACGCTGTCTCATATTTAGATCCCTCTGCTCGAAGATGTACTTGAGGCTCTTGTGGTCAGTGAAGATCTCGAATGTCTCTCCATACAAATAATGCCTCCAGATCTTCAAAGCAAAGATCACAACTGCCAATTCCAGATCATGTGTGGGGTAGTTCACCTCATGCTTCTTCAGCTGCCGAGAAGCATAAGCCACTACCTTGCCATGTTGCATCAGCACACAGCCTAATCCTGTCCCACATGCATCACTGTAGTCCACGAAACTACCACTGCCTGTCGGTATACTGAGAATTGGTGCCGAAGTCAGACAGTCCTTCAGAATTTGGAAACTCTGCTCACACTTATTTGTCCAGATAAACTTTTCCACCTTCTTTGTGAGATTCGTGAGGGGTGCATCAATCTTGGAGAAGTCCCTGATAAACCTTCTATAATAACCTGCTAAACCAAGGAAGCTGCGAATCTTAGAAGCATTCTTCGATCTTGTCCAATTCGTCACCGCTTCCACTTTTGCAAGGTCTACTGTAATGCCCTTCTTGGAGACTATATGTCCCAAGAACATGATCTCCTTCAGCCAGAATTCACACTTTGAAAGCTTGCCATAAAGCTTGTGTTGCCTCAGGGTCTCAAATACTATCCTGAGGTGCTCTCGGTGTTGCTCTGGAATGGAAGAATAGATCAAAATGTCATTCACGAACACTATGACAAACTGATCTAGGTATGGTCAAAAGACCCTGTTCATTAAGTCCATGAACGCAGCAGGAGCATTCGTCAGGCCAAATGGCATGACCAAGAACTCGTAGTGGCCATATCTTGACCGAAAGGCAGTTTTCGGTATGACCTCTTCGGCCACTCTTAGCTGGTGGTAGCCACTGCGTAGGTCTATCTTATAGAACATCGATGCTTTTGACAGCTGATCAAAAAGATCGTCTATACATGGCAGGGGGTACTTATTCTTCATTGTCACTTTATTGAGCATCCTATAGTCGATGCAGAGCCACATGGAGCCATCCTTCTTTTTGACAAATAAGACTGGTGCGCCCTAGGGTGAGACGCTCGGTCTGATGAATCCTTTGTCTAGTAGTTCCTGTATCTGCTTCTTCAGTTCGTGCATTTCAGCAGGTGCCATGCAGTAGGGTGCTTTAGAGATGGGTGCTGTTCCTGGTAGGAGCTCTATCTTGAAGTCAATTTTCCGTTTTGGTGGTAGTCCGGATGTGTCTTCAGGAAACACATCTGGGAATTCCCGCACCACATCTATCTGTTGGAGCTCAGTGACAGGTGCATCTGTCTTGACCACACTAGCTAAGTACCCACAACATCCTTTCTCTAATAATTTATGTGCCTTAATAGCTGAGATGATGACCTTGTTCCTTGTTGATGGAGTGCCACTGATTACTGCCTTGGGCTTGCCTTGCGTCCCTATGATGATCATCTTCTGTTTACAGTGCATGGCTGCGTCCTGATATGAAAGCCAGTCCATTCCCAAAATAACGTCGTAATCCACCATGGGGATGACTATGAGGTCTGTAGAAAATTTTTTCTTGTCTACATTGGCAGGTACATTCAGGATGTACCTGGCAGCATGGAGAGTACCCATAGGTGTACTCACACGCATAGCATGGGGCATCTGCTTTAGAGGCAAACTAAGAGTTTGGGCACATGACTCCGAAATAAACGAGTGTGTGGCCCAGAGTCAAATAAAATAGTAGCAGACAAATTGGCAATAGGGAGAGTACCTCTAATGACATCATTGTCATTCTGGGTTGCTTCTACTTCCAAGTTGTGCACACGACCTTGCACAACAGGATTCGCACCTCCTGCTGCCCGGTTCTCTCGAGTTCCTCTGGTAGCCTATGGGCAGTTTCGGATAAAGTGTCCGAACTGTCCACACTGAATGCATGAGCCGTTCAGCCTATAGCACTCTCCATCATGGTGACGACCTGATGCATAAAATGATGTAGCAAAATAAAATCTCTAGCAAGTGCACTAGTCGCTCAAGTAATATAGAAAATAGGAGTAAGAGTGTCGAACCCACGAGGAATATTATTAATAAAATATCTGAATTTATAAATTAATAAGAGAGGAAAACTTCTTAATTAATTCATCAATCAAACACCATACAACAGAAAGAATTAATTCAAACAATCAAACAATCAGGAATCAAATAATTCAAATAAGAACCCTAGGAAAACCTCTTCTTGATCCCTTTCGTTTCATAATCAATTAGGGCACGTGTTAGAACAATTCAGAGGTCATGCAAGGTGATTTCGATTCACCCACCTCTATTTGCGATCAATCCGTTCTTCGATTCGTCAGAGAATCGATCAACAGTGCCCCCCTTGTTTCCTCCCTATTTTCTCTGTTCTCCTTCTCGGTTCTCTCACAGATGTTCTTCCCTTGACAGATCAACTCCTGCATTTTAAATCCGGTAAATAGGACTGAGGAGAGGAGCGTGAGAATCGTATAATTACAGCAAGGAAAAGGTCTGGCTACCCTTGCACTTGAGTCACCCGAGGGAGCCTTGCTCCTCTATTCCCGCACGAGAGAAGGACCAATGAGGTAGAGAGAAGAGGTCGTGAGGTTTGGAGAAAAGAAAAGGGTTTAACGAATTCTATTTTATCTTATATATGTCTTCTCCCTTAATTAAATTTGATGAGATCAGATTTAATTTCTTTCCTTTTAAACTTTGAGTGGGATTTGATTTTTATCCCTTTCGTGCTCTGCCAGGCGCTCCTCACGATTTCTTTTCTTTTTTTTTATCTGTTTGGGCCGGTTATTACATGTGCCTCACATGTAAAGCAAAGGACGAATGAAAATGAAAATGTGAAGGCACAAAGGTTATAGTAAAAAGTATCATTGGTTATACTCTTGTATTTTTTATGATTCTTAAGTGTTAAGCCTATTTTTTGATTTCACTCAAAATTTCAAAATTACTATTTCTTTTAAAGAAAAGAAATGAATAAAGAAAATTGGTCATAGTGATAGGGGGAGTATGTTAAAATTTTCAACCTTATTTTGACATATCATTGTTGTATCAAAGTTTTATGCAAAATTTTGATTCTTAATATATTTTTCTGTGGCTTTCATAAATTGATTTTCATTATAAAATAGTCATAAATTTAGGGGGAGTTATCTTTGTGATGCAATACTTTACATGTATATTATATGAAAAAATGGGAAGAGTAATTTATTTTAAAATATAATTAAGGGGAACTTACATATGATTTCTTATATGCTTCATATACAAATTATTCTTTTTGATGAAATGATCACTAATTGATCACTATAGTCTTTTATCCCATTTTAGATGTATTTCACCCATATCGAGCCGCTAAATTGTCCAACTTTTGGTCAATTATGTTTGGAATGCGTGGATTGTAATAACAAATTGATCTTCCTCATTTTATACTTAATTCCATGTGCATAGAGGTTCTGAAATGCTAAAATCTATAAATAATTCAATTCTATGCCAAGTTATCACTCCAATATGCCAAGTTATCATTATTTTGAGTGAATTGATTTTCAATGATTTTCAGCCCTAAATCCATTACTATCATGAAAGAATTAAATTTGGATGATCATATCTCAACTTGTGCAAAATTATCAATCCTTTTTAACAAGTTATCATTTTCCAATGCCAAGTTATCGTTAAAGGGCAAAACTATCATTTCGATATGCAAAAATGTCAAATCTGCACAAAGGCATTAAGCAATCATTATATTATTGTCCTAATTCATTGCTATTCAAATTTGATTACATTTGGATAACCACAACCAAAGTTATGACAAGTTATCATTTTTAAGACAATTAAGTTATCGTTTTGGCACCCAAGTTATCATTCCTATGAAATCTTATCCACATTTGATTTCTGACCTTATTCACTTGCCATATTAATCCCTTGAATGTTTTAATGCCTTGAACCACTTATATTTGGATAATTTTCATGATTAGTGCAAAGTTATCATTTCCGGATTCCAAAACTATTAATTTTTCATATCGATTTCCATTCCTGCACAACACCAAACTCCTTTTGATTATTGAGCTGACAACTATCATTATCCTAATCCTTATTTGTTAAAATCCCATTTAAGGATTTTGATGCTTGCTGTTTTGGGTTTTGTAGCAGGAAAAACATGTTGCAAAAAGGTGGAAAAAGGTGGGGGGACTACTGATTTTGCTGTCCGAAAAGCTGCAGCAGCTGGAATTTTTAGGGCATTTGGATAGGTGGCTTACATCAAGGCTATGAAACATTTGGATGCTGATCTAAGGGTGATGATATGCCATATATAAGTTGAAGAAACCCTGGGAATGAGGGGGAGGTCGGCCATTGCAGGGAGAATGATTTGGAGCTGGATTGCGCAAGAAGGAGCTGAAGGAGGGCAGATTGCTACCAACAACCCTGAAGCCAATATGATTTGCATATGTTCTTCACTTTATTTTGTGTCTATGTTTGTAAACGTGAGGAGCTAAATCCCATGCCTCTTAGGATAGGGTAGTAGTCTAATATATGTTGTGGATGGATTAGGAATAAGTTCAAATTTCCTGCACTGAATTAATCAAACTTCTGATTTATGAAATCTAAATTGATATGAATTTGTTCTTATCATTGGAAGACCCTACTTGTATTTACAACTGAGAAGTTGTCATTTGGTATAATCTTTGTTTAGAAATGAGCAAAGAACCCATGCCAAGTTTCTGGATTCCATTTTGATTGAAAATCTGATTTCTATTTTCCTGAATTCTGAACTTCCTGAATTCTGATTTCCTGAGTTAATTGGATCTGATTCTTATTGGAGACTGAATTAATTGAACAACTGAGAGGTTATCATATGTCCCAATTTTGTTCAGAAATGAATTAAGTAACTTTGACATTCATGATTCAATTCTGTAATTACCATTAGCTTTTCTGATTTCAATGAGTTGCTGATTTTTGATTTTCTAAATTTAAAGAAATCTGATTGCCATTGTTAAACCCTACTTTAATCCATCATTGAGAGATGGTCTTAAGGCCTTCCTTGAGATTCAGAGATGAGCCAAGGAGCAATGACAATTTTTGATTTCCCAACTTGCGATTATATGTTTTTTATTTCTAATTAATTAGTGTTGAGTGTGGACTTCATTTTTAATTGCAACCGAGAGGTTGAATCAAGGTCCTCTTGTAGTTTAGAGATAAACCAAGGAACACTAGCACTATTATTGGATAAGTTTCATTCCTGCATAGATAATTGAAGTGATTTCCTTATTTTGTGATTATACTTTGAAGTTATCACTTCAGATTTTATTGAATTGCCAAAAAATCAGCAAGTGACTTGAATTGAACTTAATGATAACTTGGTTTTCAGTGAGGATCGTTTTCTAATTCAACTTGGCTAACAATCAGGTGACAATATATTGTTTAATTCTGGTCTAATTGAGCTATGAAAACAGCCATATTAAAGGTTGAATCAGATTTGACTAAAAAGTGATAACTTGTCCCATTCTATCCATAATTAAATTAGATGAACCCCAATTCCTAGGAGGACCTTCCTCATTGATAGATAAACCCTTTTAGACTCTAGATTAGCATTTACAACTCTATTTAGTTAACTTTTCAGCAATCTAAAACAAGTTATCATTCTGCATTCCTGAAAATTTTATTTTCACTTCCATTTGAATTCTTGTTTTTGCCACTTTAAATAGGATTAGTCTAAATTGTTGTTAGGTAGTCTAGGACTTCAAATCACTGTGGATATGACATTTAGGGTTACTACAATTGACCTGTACACTGCAGTAGAGAGTGAGTTAGAGAGTTGAAACAAAAATTGAAAAAAATGACTTTTGACCCAAAAATCAGCAAGTTATCACTAAACCCCTCAATATCACTATCAAGTTTTTGGCTCCGTTGTCGGGGATTTGAGGTCAATTAGACTAACTTAGATAGTTTAGATTAGTTTTAAATTAGTTTTTAGTCCATTTGTTAGGCCAATTTTTAGTTTTTGCAAGTTATCATTCTCAATTTTCAATTTTTGTCTAGTTTTCTTTCTTTTTTCAATTTGATACCTCTGAATTCATTTATGCAAGATTTGGACAATCAAGAGGACCATTATCAATCAGATCTTGATCCTAAAAAAAGATTTTTAAGAAGAAGGAGATTGCAAAGGTTGGAGGCAAGAAGGAGGATATTTGAAGAAGAGGAAGAGGAGCAAGGCAATATGGCTGCACCAAGGACTTTGATGGATTGCTACTCACCTAGCAATGTCAGAAATCAACTTGGAGATGGAGGTCTAGCACCTGTGGCAAAATTTGAAGTGAATCCAGCACTAATTACTATGATTTGACAGTATCAATTTTCTGGATTAGGGACAGAAGATCCAGCCTCACATTTGGACAACTTTAAGGAGATATGCATCACAATACATTTTAATAATACTCCTATGAACTCTGTCTACATGAGGCTATTTCCTTTTTTACTCAAGGACAAGGCCAAAATCTGGTATAAGACTCTCAAACCTGAAGAAGTAGCCACTTGGGAATCAATTATGCAATTGTTTTTATCAGAATTCTTTCCTCCTTCAAATAATCAGGTTTTACCAATTGGACCAGGAAAATATTTGTGAGGCATGGCAAAGAGTTCAGGGGCTGTTGAGGGCATGTCCCCATCATGGTTTTGAGAAGTGGCAGCTAGTCAGCTACTTTCATAAAGGCTTGAACTATCCATCCAAGGTGGCACTTGACACAGCTGTAGGAGGCATCTTTGCATCAAAGAACATTGATGAAGCCTATCAATTGATAGAAAATATTGCAAAGAATAACCACTTTCTTACCCATGACAGGGCAAGGAGACCACCTGTGGATAATTCAGTAAACAACCTATCCATTCAATTTGAAGAAATGCTGCACAAAGCCCTGGAGAAGCTGAACCTAACTCCTAATGTCAGCAAGGCTTCTACCCCTGAATTTAGATGTGATGTGTGTGGTAATCAAGGGCATGCCACAGAAAGTTGTAATTTGATTATGCAGCAGGGTGAACAATTAATTGATTCAGTGAATGCTATGGGGAACTTTGGAATGAAACCCCCTGTTGAGTTCTATACTCCAGAGAATAGGAATCACCCATATCTATCATACAAGGCAAACCATTACCAACCCCACCCATGTAGAATCCTAATTGGCAGCCCAAGATTTTGCCAAGAAACCAACCTCTTTCATATCAAAATCAACCTAATGCTCCAATCCAGAGACCTCCATATGAGCCATCTCAAAGTCAGGCTTCCCAATTCCAAACTAAAATGAAGGAAATGTTGCAACAAATCTTGAAGAAGCAGGACAATCAAGGAGAGGAGATATTGAAAATGAATTCTAAACTAGATGCTATGAGTGCAAATCAGAAGATGCTGAAAAATCAGATTGCTCAGCAGGCTAGCACCTCAGCTAGACCCCCTTTGTTCTTTCCTGGACAGCTAGAGATGAACTCTAAAGAACAAGCCAAAGCCATTCAACTTAGGAGTGGAAGGTTGGTTGAAGAGCCAATGCAAAATGTAGAGGCCAATCCAGCTCAAGAGAATTCAAACTCCAAGAATGTGGAAGGCAATTCAGCTGAGGAACACTCCTGTTCAAAACCTAAAAAAAAGAAATTGAAGAGGCTGTTGTGAGAAGTCAAAAAGGAACTTTCAAAATGAGGCCAATGGAAGAATTTTTGACAAAGTGCCTTTCCCTCAAAGGTTGGTAAAGACCAAGCAGGATCAGCAATATGGAAGGTTTTTAGAAATCTTGAAGAAGCTATACATCAATGTGCATTTTGTTGAAGCCATTCAAGAGATGCCTTCATATGCAAAATTTCTCAAGGAGATATTGACCAAGAAAAGGAGGATTGTGGAATGTGAAACTATTGCACTAATTGAAGAGGCTTCTGCAATAATTCAAAATAAGTTACCTCCTAAGCTAAAGGATCCAGGGAGTTTCTCCATTCCATATGAGATAGGAAATAGAAAAATCCAAAGGGCCATGTGTGACTTGGGTGCTTCTATGAGTGTTATACCATTATCCCTATGCAGGAAACTTGAGGTGGGAGATATGAAGCCCACCAACATGTCTCTATAGTTGGCTGACAGGTCCATCAAATACCCCCTTGGAATCATTGAAGACATACCCTTAAAGGTTGGAAAATTTTATATACCAGTGGACTTTGTAGTTTTGGATATGGATGAGGATCTGAATACACCCATCTTGCTTGGAAGACCCTTTCTTGATACTGCTGGAGCTGTTATTGATGTTAAGGAGGGGAGATTGACCTTCCAAATTGGTGAAGATAAGATAGAGTTCAACCTTGCACAAGTTATCAGCAGGCCAGCTTGTCAACATGATGATTTTGGAGATGGACAGATTGATCAAGTTGTGGAGCAAGCCTCAGCAATAATACCCATTGAAGATCCATTACAAAGGTATCTTATGTTTGATCATTTGAGGGAATTGGAGGATCCAGAGGCTGAAGCATACCAATCAGCATTGAATCTGTCCAAATCAGTGGAAAACTCAGGAATTCAGTGTGAAGTGCAGCAAGTTATCACTGCTGAACAAGGCAACTCAGCTCAAGCCAATTCTTTCAAATTGGAACTCAAGCCTTCCCCAACAACCTGAAGTATGAATTCTTGGGAGAGAATTCAACATTCCCTGTTATCATCAATGCAAATTTGCCAAAAGATCAGGTTGAAGAGTTGCTAAAAAAACTAAGGCTGTACAAGGAGGTAATTGGCTATTCTATTGATGATATTAAGGGTATCAATCCCTCAATTTGCATGCATAGGATCCCCATGGAGGACAGCTACAAACCCTCCATTGAATGCCAAAGAAGACTCAACCCAATTATGAAGGAAGTGGTCAAGAAAGAAGTGTTGAAGTTGCTAAATGCTGGAATTTTATATTCCATTTCAGATAGTGAATGGGTCAGCCCAGTGCAAGTAGTGCCAAAGAAGGGAGGGATTATAGTAGTGAAGTCATATTCAGATGAGTTGATATCCACCAGGACAGTTATAGGGTGGAGAATGTGTATAAACTTCAGGAAGCTAAAAAAGGCTACAAGAAAAGATCATTTCCCTCTCTCCTTTATTGACCAAATGTTAGAGAGGTTGGGAAGGCACTCCCACTTTTGTTATCTAGATGGATATTCAGGCTTCCTGCAGATTCCCATTCACCCTTAGGACCAGCACAAGACAACCTTTACTTGTCCATATGGGACCTTTGCTTATAGGAGAATGCCCTTTGGTCTATGCAATGCACCTACCACTTTCCAAAGGTGTATGATGTCTATCTTCTCAGACTTTATTGAAGACATAATGGAAGTATTTATGGATGACTTTTCAGTATATGGAGATTCATTTGAAGCTTGCCTAGAAAATTTGACAAGGATCCTACAAAGGTGCAGGGAATCAAATCTAATTCTGAATTGGGTTAAATGTCATTTCATGGTCCAGGAAGGGGTTGTTCTAGGACATATTGTGTCTAGTAGAGGAATTGAAATGGATAAGGCAAAGATTGAGGCAATTGAGAAGTTGCCACCCCCAAAGAATGTCAAGGCAATTAGGAGCCTATAGGAGATTTATCAAAAATTTCTCAATGATAACCAGGCCTCTTACCAAGCTACTGGCCAAAGATGTTGAGTTCAAATTTGATGAGGAATGCTTAGAGGCCTTTAACCACTTGAAGGAAGCTCTCACTTCAGCCCCTATTGTGCAGCCCCCAGATTGGACTTTACCTTTTGAAGTCATGCATGATGCATCAGATCAGGCTGTAGGGGCAGTGTTGGGGCAAACCAGGGATAGGAAACACTATGTCATTTTCTATGCTAGCAAGACATTAGATGAGGCCCAAATAAACTATGCCACCACTGAGAAGGAGCTACTAGTTGTAGTATATACATTTGACAAATTCAGGCCCTATCTGGTGGGATCAAAGGTGATTGTCTTCACTGATCACCAGGCAGTAAGGCACCTGATCAACAAGAAGGAATCCAAGCCAAGGCTCATCAGTTGGATCTTGTTGTTGCAAGAATTTGATGTAGAAATCAGGGACAAAAGAGGTAGTGAGAACTTAGTTGCTGATCATCTTTCTAGGATGGAGGGAGTCCAAGAATCTTCAATACTTCCTATCAATGATTCCTTCCCTGATGACTTCTTGATGGCAATATCAGCAAACTCAATTCCCTGGTATGCAAACATTGTGAATTACCTGGCCTGTGGGATTGTTCCCCCTGACTTCACTTATCAACAGAAAAAGAAGTTTTTTCATGATTTAAAGGATTACTACTGGGATGACCCCCTTTTGTTCAGAAAATCCCTGATGGCATGTATAGAAGATGTGTACCACAATCAGAATTCCAGGAAATCTTGGAGGCTTGCCACTCATCTCCATATGGTGGACATGGTGCCACACAGAAGACAACAACAAAAATCCTTCAATCTGACTTCTATTGGCCTAGCTTATTCAAAGATGCCCGTTTGTATGTGAAAAGTTGTGATAAATGCCAAAGAGCAGGTTCCATCTCAAGAAGGAATGAAATGCCACAACAAGGAATTCTGGAGGCGGAGATATTTGATGTTTGGGGCATTGATTATATGGGCCCATTTCCTAGTTCATGTGGATTCAAGTTTATATTGTTGGCTGTGGACTATGTGTCTAAATGGATAGAAGCAATTCCAACCATAACTGCTAATTTCAGGGCTATCATTAAATTGTTCAAGGAGATAATCTTTCCAAGATTTGGAATCCCAAGGGTGGTCATAAGTGATGGAGGGAGCCATTTCATTGAAAAATGCTTTGAGAACCTTCTACATAAATATGGAGTTAAGTATAAGGTCTCCACTGCCTACCACCCTCAAACCAATGGCCAGGCAGAGATCTCAAACAGGGAAATAAAAACCATTCTAGAGAAAACTGTATCCTTGACAAGAAAGGATTGAAGTTTGAGGCTAAATGAGACACTTTGGGCAAACAAGATAGCATATAAAACTCCAATAGGTACATCTCCCTACAAGCTTGTTTATGGGAAGACATGTCATCTACCAATTGAGTTGAAGCATAAGGCATATTGGGCAGTGAAGGCATTCAATTTTGATATGCAAGCATGTGGACAGAAAAGGCTTCTACAAATGGATGAGTTGGATGAAATTAGGCTAAATGCCTACCATAATTCAGAATTCTACAAGGAGAGGACCAAGAGATGGCATGATAGCAAAATTTTGAAGAAAGATTTCAAGGTTGGAGACCTTGTGTTGCTTTTCAATTCAAGGC
Source organism: Pontederia crassipes (assembly GCA_030549335.1). NCBI lineage: Eukaryota > Viridiplantae > Streptophyta > Magnoliopsida > Commelinales > Pontederiaceae > Pontederia > Pontederia crassipes. The sequence goes on along the minus strand of CM060194.1, from coordinate 23,045,882 downwards.
TTAAACTATTCCCTGAAAAATTGAAATCAAGGTGGAGTGGACCCTTCAAAGTCCACAAAATCTATCCTTATGGAGCTGTGGACCTTATGAATGATAAAGATGATATATTCAAGGTCAATGGACAGAGCTTGAAGCTATATAATCCCACAGCTCTATCTTGGGAGGTAACCCAAGCCATTTTACATTTAATCTTTCTGTTTTGCAGGAATAAAGAAGAGAGGAATCAGATCCATCCACAATTTGAAAGAAAGGAGTACCCCTACACTCATTTTTTTATTTTCCTCACTGAAATCCCAATGATAACTGATATAATCTTTTCTCTCATGCTAAAATCATCATATTAATATCTGAATTATCGCTCAAATCAGTTATCCCAATCCATCTTAGCTGCATTTCAGTGGATTTAAGTGGATTTCAGTGAATCTCAATGCATTGTTGAATTGTGAACTTTAAAAATCTGATATTGAATACCCCATTGATATCTCTTGTTTCTCTGCAGGATTAGATGAAATTCATGAAGAATGGAACACCTGAAGACTTAGATTGAAATGCAAGACCCATTGGAAGGGATCAAAGACACAATTCCATCCCAACCCTCTCCCTTGCCTTAACTTTCACCACTGTGGACAGTGCTGAGGCTAAGCTTGGGGGAGGAAACCTGGTGCTTTTCTAACCTTCACACCATGTTTTCAATCTGTTTTAATGTCCATATATCATTTTTCACCAGGTTATCATTGTTTTGACCAAGTTATCATTAGTTCCACCCGATTATCACTAATTATCACTATTCGAGTCCAATTCAAGTCTTGCCTTTATTTTGACTCTAAAATGGGTGAAATACTTCATTATGACAGTTGGTACACTCCAATACCAAGTGGCCAACTTGGCCATTAGTCTTGTTGCTTTAATTGACTTATCAATTTAGATGCATTTGGATCAATTTTCAGCTGAAAAATTTTCTTTTTGTGGGTCACACTAGCTGACATTCATGGATTAAATTGGTAATATCAGATGTCTAGAAGGGAGTCAAGGCTCTTGCTGCCATGTTAAATAGAAAAACTTTACTTTTTGGACTAAGGGATCTAGACCTTACATTAGTTTGAACTATTGCTCACTTCATGAACATGATAGAAAAATGAGAAAAAGAAAAGTAAAAAGTTGCATGCATGCATAGAAAAAAAAAGAAGAGAGCAAAACTTCCAAAGGAATCTCTCTTCAATGCAATAAAGAAAAAAAAATTTAGGAGAGCAAAACTTCCATTGGAATCTCTCTTAAAGAAAGCAAAGAAAAAAAAAAGAGAAAAGAAAAAAATTTAGGAGAGCGAAACTTCCAAAGGAATCTCTCCTAAAGAAAGCATGAATAAAAATCAGGTCTTGACCTGTTTACTTGCATTTCATGAATAAAAGTCAGGTGTTAAACCTGTTTAAGCAATGGAAAATCTGTTCATAAAGAGATTTATAGTTCAACCTCTTTGTAGAGTTGACCACCCCTGAATTCCAACTTGTTATTGTTAGTACTTCTTTCATGGCTTAAATTTTCTTTAGCCTCTGTGATTCCCTAGCTATAAATTGAGTTTTTAGAAAGAATGAAGTGTTGGCAAAGTGGGAAACTCATTGGACTAAAAATCAGTTGGTTTTGAATTCATTTGTGGATTGTTAATTCAAATTTGTCCTTAATTTCTGAATGTTTTGCTTGAGGACAAGCAAAAGGCTAAGATTGGGGGAGTTTGATCACTATAGTCTTTTATCCCACTTTAGATGCATTTCACCCATATCGAGCCCCTAAATTGTCCAACTTTTGGCCAATTATGTTTAGAATGAATGAATTGTGATAACTAGTTGATCTTCCTCATTTTATACTTAATTCCATGTGCATAGAGGTTCTGAAATGCTAAAATCCATAAATAATTCAATTCTATGTCAAGTTATCATTTTTAGGACAAGTTATCACTCCAATATGTCAAGTTATCATTATTTTGAGTGAACTGATTTTCAATGATTTTCTGGCCCTAAATCCATTACTATCATGACAGAATTATATTTGGATGATCATATCTCAACTTGTGCAAAATTATCAATCCTTTTTAACAAGTTATCATTTTCCAATATCAAGTTATCGTTAAAGGACAAAACTGTCATTTCGATATACAAAACTGTCAAATCTGCACAAAGGAATTAAGCAATCATTATATTATTGCCCTAACTCATTGCTGTTCAAATTTGATCACATTTGGATAACCACAACCAAAGTTATGACAAGTTATCGTTCTTAAGGCAATTAAGTTATCGTTTTTAAGGCAATTAAGTTATCGTTTTGGCACCCAAGTTATCATTCCTATGAAATCTTATCCACATTTGATTTCTGACCTTATTCACTTGCCATATTAATCCCTTGGATGCTTCTAATGCCTTGAACCACTTGTATTTGGATAATTTTCATGATTAGTGCAAAGTTATCATTTTCGGGTTCCAAAACTATTAATTTTTCATATCGATTTCCATTCCTGCACAACACCAAACTCCTTTTGATTATTGAGCTGAAAACTATATTATCCTAATCCTTATTTGTTAAAATCCCATTTAAGGATTTTGATGCTTGCTGTTTTGGATTTTGTAGCAGGGAAAACATGTTGCAAAAAGGTGGAAAAAGGTGGAGGGACCACTGATTTTGCTGTCCAAAAAGCTGCAGCAGCTGAAATTTTTAGGGTCATTTGGACAGGTGGCTTACATAAAGGCTATGGAACATTTGGATGCTAATCTAAGGGTGATGATAGGCCATATATAAGCTGAAGAAACCCTGGGAATGAGGGGGAGGTCGGCCATTGCAGGGAGAACAGATTTGGAGCTGGATTGAGCAAGAAGGAGCTGAAGGAGGGCAGATTGTTACCAACAGCCCTGAAGCCAATGTGATTTGTATCTATTCTTCACTTTATTTTGTGTCTATGTTTGTAAACATGAGGAGCTAAATCCTATGCCTCTTAGGATAGGGTAGTAGTCTAATATATGTTGTGGATGGATTAGGGATAAGTTCAAATTTCCTACACTGAATTAATCAAACTTTTGATTTCTGAAATCTGAACTGATATGAATTTGTTCTTATCATTGGAAGACCCTACTTGTATTTACAACTAAGAAGTTGTCATTTGGTCTAATCTTTGTTTAGAAATGAGCAAAGAACCCATGCCAAGTTTCTGGATTCCATTTTGATTGAAAATCTGATTTCTGTTTTCCTGAATTCTGATTTCCTAAGTTAATTGGATTTGATTGTTATTGGAGACTGAATTAATTGAACAACTGAGAGGTTATCATATGTCCCAATCTTGTTCAGAAATGAATTAAGTAACTTTGACATTCATGATTCAATTCTGTAATTACCATTAGCTTTTCTGATTTCAATGATTTGCTGATTTCTGATTTTCTGAATTTAAAGAAATCTGATTGCCATTGTTAAACCCTACTTTAATCCACCATTGAGAGATGGTCTTAAGGCCTTCCTTGAGATTCAAAGATGAGCCAAGGAGCAATGACATTTTCTGATTTCTCAACTTGCGATTATATGTTTTTTATTTCTAATTAATTAGTGTTGAGTGTGGACTTCATTTTTAATTGCAGCCGAGAGGTTGAATCAAGGTCCTCTTGTAGTTTAGAGATAAACCAAGGAACACTAGCACTATTATTGGATAAGTTTCATTCCTGCATAGATAATTGAGGTGATTTCCTTATTTTGTGATTATACTTTGAAGTTATCACTTCAGATTTTATTGAATTGCCAAAAAATCAGCAAGTGACTTGAATTGAACTTAATGTTAACTTGGTTTTCAGTGAGGATTCTTTTCTAATTCAACTTGGCTAACAATCATATGACAATATGTTATTTAGTTCTAGTCTAATTGAGCTGTGAAAGCAACCATATTAAAGGTTGAATCAGATTTGACTTAAAAGTGATAACTTGTCCCATTCCATCCATAATTAAATTAGATGAACTCCAATTCCTAGGAGGACCTTCCTCATTGATAGATAAACCTTTTTAGACTCTAGATTAGCATTTACAACTTTGTTTAGTTAACTTTCCAGCAATCTAAAACAAGTTATCATTCTACATTCCTGAAAAATCTGTTTTCACTTCCATTTGAATTCTTGTTTTTGCCACTTTAAATAGGATTAGTCTAAATTGTTGTTAGGTAGTCTAGGACTTCAAATCACTGTGGATACGACATTTATGGTTACTACAATTGACCTGTACACTGCAGTAGAGAGTGAGTTAGGGAGTTGAAACAAAAATAAAAAAATTGACTTTTGACCCAAAAATCAGCAAGTTATCACTAAACCCCTCAATATCACTATCATGAAACAAAAAGGGGAGAAATATGATCTGAATATAACCTTATATGAAGAGTACCTTACAATTAATATTTATGAGAATATCTACCATTGCAAGGTAAGTTAAGTGTTAGGGGGAGTAAAATTGATTTTATAAGAATTTTACAATTTTTTCGCAACTTATATATTTTTCACATATCTAGTTTTGTCTTCATACAAAAAGGAGAGATTGGTGGGTCAAAGTTTTAATGCTTTACATTATTATATTTTGATGATACAAACCTCGAAAGATTAAAGTTAAATGCTGAAAGTTTAAATAAAATGAATAATTTTATGCACTAAATTTTTATTAAATAATTGACTATGATTTTGTTAGATTCTGGATGAATTATAAATATCAAATTGTAGAAAATCCTGTTAGCTATCCATAGAATCCAAGATTATCTAATTTTGATAACTGTGCAGAAAGTTATAATCAAAACAGTGCAGGACAGTCAACCTGCCAATCGGCATAAGGAAAGCTGGTCGAGGGAATACCGATCAACCGAGTTGGAGATACATGTTGACCGATCAATATATGAGCTAATTCGGTTGACATCGAGACGATACCGATCGACTGACTGGTCGATAGTACGGGCGACCGATCAGCTGCAGCAATAGAAGAAATCAACGCAACGGTCATATAGACCAGTCGATCGGTCCATAAATGTGGCCGATTGGTTCCCAATTGGAATGAACAGTAACAACTATATTTAAAGGAGAAAATTATGGAATAATTTTTGAATGATTTTCTCACTTGCTGAAGCCTATAAAAGAAATGCCAAAGCCAGAAGCAAAGGCATTCATCCAAGCATTGAAGCAAAACTTTAAGAAATCAAAAGGAAATCATTTCTCTTGAAGTTATCATTTAGATCTTTCTTTCTTTCTCTCTTCCTTTCTTGTGAGCATATTATTGTAAAAGAGGGAAATCATTTTTCAGAAAGATTGTGAGAGCTCCTATGTGAAAGAGGTTCCAAATTTTACTTCTTGGGAGAGAGAAAAGATCAGCTTCCTAGGAGGAGAGGTTTGCCTTGCCTCTCAAAGTGGAGAAAAGGTGGTTGTGTAAAGAAATTTCTTCCTTGCCCCATTTGGAACAAAGGAAGTGATTCTAGTAAAATCTCCGATGATCTTAAGGTCGAGAAGTCGGAGCGAGGACGTATGCCAAGGTGTGGCCGAACCTCGTCAACAACCACCCGTGCATTTTGTGTTTGATTTCTCTTTCTCTCCCTCTCATACTATGTATATGATATGAATTGCTTTGTTTAAAACATTTAAAGAATTGATTTTAGCTTCCGCAGTGATTTTTGTGAAATCGATATTTTCGGATTGAACACCAATTCACACCCCCCCACTCTTGGTGCCCTTTGGGTTCTACACTTAGACTTCTTAACCTTACATTACTTATGTCCTAAATATACTTTGATATCAACTATAATGACTCGAAATCCACCCTATAAGTTTTGAACATTTGGAGAATTTCACACCGTTAACCCATTCGCTATACATCAATCAATAGCGAAAGACTTCAACATTTTAGCAAAAATCATCATAAACAAAAGCTTTCTATTAATCATATAACAATTACTATTCCATAGGACATTAAATGTTTAAAACCTTCGTTACATTATTAGTCTTAGTGTTTATCTATAGTCATAGACTTATTAAACTCTAAGAATGTACAACACTTCGTCATGAGCTTGAGTTGTCATCCATCACTTATTCTTGGTTATCTGCATGGATCCAGAGTGCATGATTTATCAGTTATGAGTATGTAAAGGTCATACATGCCATGATATCCTATTGATACTACAAGCGATGCATCATCATAATAATAATAACATATAAACTTGCATGCCATGAACTATATCATAATCATTATATACATCATACTTATCATTTATTTTTAACATGACATTCTTAAGACATAATCATCTTGAAATACTTCCTTCACTTTAGAATCATCATCTACAAGTCCATAGCATAGGAATATTCATTCATTACATATATGACATAACATATTCATTTCATTTTTCATAGTCATGTGTATCCTAGTAGTTTCTATATAACTCCTTAATCCTTATTTGTAACTTAAACATCTTTCATACTTTACTTACATTTCCTCAGAATTACTTTATATCCATTTGGATATTCTTTCATTCTACTTTCTTTCTATATTATGTGATACTTGTAATATCATCTTCATCACATAACATAATCTTTGCTTTCATTCCATGATAAGTTATATTTTAAGAACACACATTATAATAATGAGGAACTTTATTCATAGTTATCTTTAGGAATACACACTTTATGATGAGGAACATTATTTATTGAAAAGAATATACACAAATGCAGGACTTTACTTCTTACGTTCAGGTCCCTTTAAAGTACATACATAAGTGTAGAACTTTATTTCATCATCTTAACCTTCTTTGTTATAAAACACTTTGAAGTTAAAGTTCATTTACCTTCTTATCTTATTCTATAATATCTTTCATCTTTACATTGGGAAATTTCAAATACCTCTTAGGTGTGAAATTATTTTTCGAGAAGTCTCAATCACCATAAAAGGCATTTACTTCTCATCTTTACATTCATTGCTTACTTCATTATGTTCATCGTATAACATGCTTCATCTTTGCATAATAGTCAGTACAAGATGACATCATTATATTAGTAAATAGGGCATTAGAAAATCTCAATCATATTTTGGGTGATGGTATTATTTTTCAAAAAGTCTCAGTTACCATAAAGTGAAAGATAATTCTTTTAGAAAATTTCAAACACCTTTTAGGTCATGGTTTTATTTTCCAAAGAAGTTTCAATCACCATAATGTGAAAGACATTTACTTCTTACACATTTTTTCATCTTTACCACATCATTTATATTAGTTCATAGGGCACTGGGATATCTCAAACACCTTTTGGGTGATGACGTTATTTTTTAAAAAGGTTCCAATCACAGTGAGATGAAAGAAATTTACTTCTTACCTCTTCTTTTATTTTTATTTAATTGAAGGCTCAAGACAACATCATAACAACTAGGCCAATGATCCATAAAAAATATCAAACACCCTCTCAGGTGATTGCATTATACAGAGCCAGTTAGGGGCGTGACTGAGAACATTTTTAATGCGATTTCATCCACTCGATCATGACCATTCCTAGGGTTGGCATGGTCGTGCTGGCGTCCTAGAATTCCAATTTCTAGCTAAAAAATAGATGTTTTTAATCTAGATTCAAGGGAAAAACATAGAGATCATCTAGAACACTTCTATGACTTAAATCATAGACATAAAAACATGCTAATAATACCAATTTATCATGGAAATACATCTTTTAGGATTTTTCTTAAAATAATATGAAACTCTAGATCTAGATCATGAAACATAATAAAATAATAAATCATCATCTAAAACATTCAGATCTAATCAATGTGTTCATGCAACCCTCAGTCACAATCCATTATGAGGACAAGGTACCCTCAAACTCTCAATCCATCACATGCAAATCATTGAAAGAGGAGAGAGGGGTTGGATCCCCTTTACATACTTATGGTCTTGTTCTTCCTCAATGTTGATCCCCTTTCTCTTGTCTTGTTCTCTTTCTCTTTTTCCTCCTTCTTCTTGTTCTTCTATTTTTTTCCTCCTCTATGGTTATAGTCGTCACATGGGAGAAATAAAAAATGAGATGAGAGGGAGGGGTTTGGGAGATTTTTATAGAGTCTAGTATAGGACTTCCTCAAAAAGACTTAAATACCCTTATTTAAAAGTTAGGGTTGTTACAAATGTTTTGATTGTTTGATCAATCTTATGAATAAGGTATTGACCAAGTATTCAAAATTTTATGTATTAGTTTCATCAGGCTATCAATGTAGCTTAGCTATATGTGGGCCTGTCACACTACAAACTTGTGTGTTTTTTTTCTTGTGAGCTTGGAGAGAAGAATTTTCTAATGACTCAGATGTATTTCATGCTTCTTCACTATTAAAGCTCCTCAGTTTCTCTACTAATAAGATTATCGATATCATCAATTTTTTTATCATGAAAATGAAAGCTTACTTGAATTTTAAATTTGCTGGAAAATACAAGGGAAAAAACTACAAAGCAACACACAGATACCACTAGTTTCATAAATTCAATGCAAGGCATGATTTGTACCCTTTGGTGAGCTTGTGTTTATACTTAATTAATTGTGTGATCAGCACAAAGTTACACTATTTCTTTGAGATGTTTGAATATTACAATTTTTGTTGATCAAATTATTGACGTCGTACTTGCACAAATGAATTGGAGAGAGAATTTAGTTACAACACATATATGCACGAGCAGAATTGACAAACTCGTTGGGATTGGGATCAAATTAATCCTTCGATGACTTATCAAACTCAGGGTGGATGATGTAAAGGTCAAACCTAACTTTCAAGTTGTTTGCCCTATTTCCAATAATATGATCCCATGTTCACTTGATAGTCCAATAGTTTGTCTGTTAATAATATTAAGTGTTTGAATATATGCATATAGTGTATGCCAATGATATAAACTAGTAAGCTCATATAACAATATACTTAATAGGTAAAATCTGATTGTTTATTCGTTATTAATTTCAGTTTGCAATATTAACAAGAAAATGGAAAGTGAATAAATAATGATAAAAAGATAAAATACATTGTTAATGAGCAAATAGTTCTAACTCGTGTTCTTGAGGATAAAGTTTCCATGTACCAAATAGTATTAGTATGACATGCATGAAAAACGACTGTTCTATACCTAAAATAAAAATTCTGATCAATTGGTTAGACAATTGAGAGATTGTAACGACTCAAAATCCATTCTAAAAGTTTTGGTCGTTTAGAAAAGTTTCATGTCGTTATCTTGTTCGCCATATATCATTTAATAGTGGAAGACTTGACAATTTACAAAAAATCCTAATAAATAAAAATTTCTATTAATCATATCATAACTAATACTTCAGAAAGCATTAAATGTCTAAACCTTCATTACATTATTAATCTCAATGTTCAAATAAAACTATAGGACTTATTTAAAACTAAGCATGTGCAACACTTCGTCATGAGCTTGAGCTATCATTCATCAATTAATCTTGATTACCTGCACGGATCCAGAGTGTAGGATATTTCAGTTAGAGTATGTAAAGGTCATGCATGCCATGATGTATGATACTACATGGGATGAATCATCATAATCATAACAATAACATATTAACATGCATGCTATAAACTATATCATGAACGTTACATGACATTACATCATGCTTCCATTCATTTTCATATAACTTTCTTAAAACATAAACATCACGACATACCTGCTTAACTTCAAACCCATCATCTACAAGTATTATACAATAGCAATGTACATTCATAACATTCATAAACAATCATGATATGTGACTTATCATTTCATTCCACTTTCATTGTCATATACATCACAAGAATTTCTTTATAACTCCTTAATCCTTTCCTTGTTAACATTTTTCATACTTTACATTTCCTTAAGTTACTTTATAACCCTTTGAATCTTCTTTCATTCCACTTTCTTTTTTTATTATGTGATACTTGTAATGTCATCTTCATCTTTTATCTTGATCACATAACATTATCTTTACTTTCATTCCATGTCATAAGACATATCTTAGGAACACACACATCATAATAATGAGGGACTTTATTCCTAATCATCTTTAGGAATCACAGTTTATAATGTGGGATATTGTTTCTTGAAAAGAATGTCGAACTTTACTTCTCGAACTTAGGTCCCCTTGAAGTACATACATAAGTGTAGAGCTTTATTTTTCATCTTTACTTCATCATCATTTTAACCTTATTTATTATAAAATACTTTAAAGTTAAACTTCACTTTCATTCTTATTTTATCATATGATATCTTTCGTCTTTATATTAGGAAATCTCAAACACCTTTTAGGTGATGACATTACTTTTTGAAAAGTCTCAATCATCATATGATGAAAATAATTTACTTCTCATATTTACATTCAATACTTACTTTTATTATATTCATCATATAACATGCTTCATCTTGCATAATAATCAATACATGGTGACATCACTACATTGGTTAATAGGGAAAATTTTCAAACATCTTTTAGGTGATGACATTATTTCCCAAAGAAGTATCAGTCACCAGAAAGTAAAAGGTATTTACTTTTTAAAAATCTCAAACACTTTCTCGGTGATGGCTTTATTTTTCAAAGAAGTCTCAATCACTATAAAGTGAAAAGTATTTACTTCTTACCCATTCTTTCATCTTTATCACATCATTACATTAGTTTATAGGGCGAAAATCTCAAAACACCTTTTGGATGATGACATTATTTCTCAAAGAAGTTTCAATCACTATGAGGTAAAAGACATTTACTTCTTTCCTCGTTCATCTTTACTTAATTGAAAGATTCACATGAGTTTTTCATCTTTTAGCCTAATTACGACTAAGTATGAAACATCAACCAATGTGTAGATGATCGTCAATACATCAACCAATGTTTTATGAATAGCATCATATATAAAATGTATGAAACATCATAAAGAGTTATACATCTACAAATAAATGTATTTGGGATGTATATAAATAATTAAACAAAATGCATAATATTAATATAACAATTGCTGACATTAAATAATAATATGTTAACTTTCCTTATTGGACAATTTTGACACATCATCAATAAAAAAATTATAGCTCAATAGATAGACGGACATTTTGTTTGATTCTAATTTTCTTGAGAACTATACTTTCATAGGAATCACATATAAAATTCATGAAATTTATCTTTTTCGCATTTAATCCCAGAAATTTATATAACTATCGAGATATATTCTTTACATAGTATTATGGCAGCAAACACTAAAATACTAATAATTTAATCTATACTTATTTGTATTAGATAATTTAAATTATCACATAATGATAATACAAATCCTAATTCAATATTTCTAAATTAAGATAAATTTTACAAATTCATATTGCTTTTACTGAGGTAGCATGATTGTAGTTCGATTTTTGGATCATAACTATTTTTATACATTTTCAAATTAGATGAAACGAATTTTTATAAAACTAGACTTCGAGTGCGTTCCATCCATATATTATTTGTAATATTTGGAGAAGTAAAACTTACCGAAATGATTATTAAAAAATAGTCACAAATTTAACGTATTGTGCAATATAAATCATGAAACCCTCAATCAAAATTCCTGTTAAGAACAGAATGTTCTTGAGTCTCTCAATTCAAATAAAAACATCATTGAGAGGGAAGAGAGAAATTTGCATTTCCTTTACATGCCTTTTAGATTTTAGATTTAAAATTCCTTTTCCTAATCATCTTGTATCATTCTAAGCTTCTAAGTCTTCTCGTCCTTTTCTTAAAAATATTGATCTTCTCTTTGTTGATCTTAAAATAAAGTCACCATAAAGAATATGGCTTTAGATCTCCTAACCTTAGGCTTTTCATAGTGGAGAAAAAAAGATAGAGAAGTCCTTGTTGACGACTAGATTTTTAGAAAATTAAAAGGATTGTTGGTCCTTTATATATGATTTACATTAAGGTTTTGATCAAAAGATCCAAACACTCTTGATCCAAAATTTGGGATTGTTACAAAATCTTAAAAAAATATTTTCTCTATCGTAAGCAAAATTGCTCAATCAAGTGATTTTTTTTATAACTATTCCTCTAGCTATCCCAGCTGACATGTGCAGTGCAGCTACTAAGCAACAAGGGAGAAATGTGATGACTTTTAAATTCAGGCTGCAGGGCCAAGGCCCATCAAGGGCCCAACCCCATGCTTTCTCCGGTGGGGGCTCAAATTAATATAGTTCGAATTTTGAATTGTATTTAAGTCAATTTCTCAAGTTTATTTAATTGTAGTAGTAGTAGTAATAGATGAATAATGTTCAATGTTATTATGGTCGACCGGGTTTCAATTTTCAAGTTCAGGCACGACCTTTCTCTTACAAAGGTCTAAAGGCCTATATTAAAATAAAGGGCACATAATTTTTATGTCTGAAAATTAGACTTAATTGAGCTTGCATTTCAAAGTCACCATTTAAATATATGTTATTGGAGAATACAATTTATTGTGTATTCATTTTAATATTAAAATTATTAAATAGACATATTAATATTATAAATATGACAATGATATTATTCCTACCAACTTTTCTTCGGATATTTGTAGGTTCTTATTATAAAAAAAAACTTATTATATAACGATGTCATATATAATTGGTAAAAATTATATTATCAGACTACACATGATAAATATTGTTAAGATTATGAATACAAATAATATTTTCCTAGGTTTAAACCTTTTCGGGAAAGAAGCTAAACATCAGATAAGTATAATAGTAGTTTAAACAGAAATATATTTGCCTTAGAAAAACGACAAAACAACTAGTAATTCAACAACCTTGCTACTAATCAGTTATGTTTATTTTGTTAATGTTTATAGTTTCATATCTTTTAAATTAAGAACATACTTATGGCCACTCCTATATCTTCAGCAATAAAAGTCTAGGAGTGTTGACGAAAAACAAAAATGTGATGTCTATTATAATATACAAACTATTATATAATATATAATATAAACTATTATATAATGCTTTCTTTTTATAATATACAAACCATTATATAATAAAAAAGCAACAATGGTCAATGACATTAAAAGTCTAGGAGTTTTAACAAGACAATTTTTCGTAACACCCAACAATTTTTAACTTTAAAATAAATGATGATGTCACGATCAGATGCCTAAAGAAGGATTAGTTCGTCGGAAAAATTGGAAGATCACACATAAAGAAACGACGGTCCTCCAATCCTTAACCAAAAAAGGGAGTAGAGGTGCTAAGTTCTTCAGTTAAACAAAATATTAAGATGCACTAAGATGTAAGTCCTAAATTAACAAATGTGTAAAAATTGATAGGTCACACAAAATTCAGCACAATTGCTGAGTTACCGAATTCGTGTTATGAAAGCTTCAACTTCAAGTTAAGAATCAATTCAATGAGAATTATCAAATCCTAAAATTAATCACCCCACACGATTTGTAGTCTCATCTTAGAATATAATTAATCTCATTAAAAAGCATTAAGCATATCAAAAGAAACTAAAACAAACTATATTAATTCAAATTTAATCAACCGAGTTCATACAATTTTTCTAAAAATAAAAAACTCTATTACAGAAATAATTATACACGAAAGTATGAGTAAAGAGCATCCAAACAAAGATTAGAAGATAGAATCCATTGCCTCCGATGATCTCTGGCTTGCTGCAAAGTACAAACGATGAGTTGCTCCGCAATCTTCTCGAAAAAATTCTCTTTAACCTTGAAATTCGTCCTAAATAGTAATGCACGACTCTCAAGACTCAAGTCTGTCTCTTTCTTGTCTTCCAAGGCCTCAGTTTATAGCTTTTAGATATCCTAAGGATTTTGATAAAGTTTCGGCTTGTTTGAGAGTCTTTTCATATTAAAACATTAATTCAGAATAGACATTGATTGGACTTTAAACTCATTTAAAACTTATTCAAATGAGTAATTATATTTCCTAATAATCCTTGAGATTTATGATAAGATTTGGAGTTGATCTGAATTTGAAATTTCAAGAAAAGTTGAAGAAATATCGAATTCTTATTTCGTAACGATCTAAATATTATTGTTCACAATCCACAATATGGATTTCATGGCTCTCAAAGTGTCCAAATCGAAATAAATATGCTTTTACGGTCTGTAACACTAAGACATGGTTTTAGCACAATTCTAAGCATTTAAGAGGTCGTTATAGCCTTGTAACGACCCTCTCTATTACAACATCATGACCTATTATATTCATTTTTTAATCTTGATAACTTTCACTAATTTGTGATTTTTGGCTCTCTGTTTTAACTCAGATTTGACTGTCATTTTTTTCCAAGGACTTCGTGACTCTTATCTTACTTTTCTACAATAAAACACAAAAATTGAGTAAATTTTTATTTTTAGAAAAGGGTTTTCAAATATTGACTATGAACTATGAACTTTTTCGAATAAAACTATGAACTATTTCTATTTTCTAAAATTCAATAATTCTTATTTTTATTTTTCACCCCCTGAACTATGAACTTTTTTCGCGTTTATCCATGTCTTTCGAATATTCTGCTGCCCCCCTGAAGTATACTGCCTTTTCCACTTGAGCACATCCGTCAACTTCTGTTAAATTTCTCATTAATTTCATTTTTTATTTATAAAATGACCAAATTACCCTTTCTTCCTATCATTTAATATTTAAAATATAAAATAATGTATTATAAAAATAAAAAAATACGATTCATCCCTCTCAGGCGACGAGATCGTAGTGGAGCGTCCCCCTCCCCCACGGCCGCAAGGGAGACGCGGTAGGGCGATGTCATTGCCGGCCACAAAGAAGATGCCAACGACCAGATTCGCGAGGGGGGGGGTGCGGAGGGGGAGGGGGTCACTTCCACCTCGCGCTCCGGGTTCTCACTCGACCAGTCCAAGCTGGGGCCGAACGCATACACTGACCCGAGCTCCGGCTTGATTCAGATGCGGACGGGCGACAAGAAGTGGCTCTTGCCTTCGACGTCTTCGTCGTCCCCAGCTCCGGTTCGATCCTTGACCTCCTCTTCATCGTCCTTTCGAAGACCGAACCGAAGGCGGACGATGTGAAGCCGCAGGTTGCCGATGCGCACGCTGACCCGAAGGAGGCACCACTTAGAAAGCATGTACCCGAGGGAGCGCACGAACTGCTCCTCCACATCAGGGCCAATGGCGAGGAGGAATCCCCTTAGCGCGTCTCGACAGCTGAGCGCCAGCTCGAGAGGTGCGTCGAGCACGCGGAAGAAAAGGAAGCCGGCCTCCATCGGCGTGTCGGAGGTGCAGAGCCAAAACAAGCGGAGCAATATCGCCAGGGACAGTAGGGCCGGTGCCATCCAGTCATCTCCGAGCACGCTCTCTTTGCGATCTCCGACGACGAGATTGCAGAGGGGGGCGACCCCCACCCCATTCCCCATCCCCCCTCCCCCTGCGAATATGCTCGCCGAGCATCTCCCTTGTGGCCGGCGCCGAGATCGCAACCCCCTTGGCGTCTCCCTTGCGGTCGGCGACGAGATCGCAGCCCCCCTCGGCCGGCAATAGAAATAAGGGGAGGGGGACGCTCCTTTGTGATCTTGTCGCCTGAGAGGGCGAATCATATTTTTTATTTTTATAATACATTGTTTTATATTTTAAATATTAGATGATAGAAAGAAAGGGTAATTTGGTTATTTTATAAATAAAAAAATGAAAATTAACGAAAAAGTTAACAGAAGTTGACGAATGAACTTAAATGGAAAAGGCAATATAGTTCAGGGGGTCAACGGAATATTCGAAAGACGTGGGTAGATGCAGAAAAAGTTCATAGTTCAAGGGGGTTCAACGGAAAAAAACTTTATAAAATTAAAGCAAATTAAAGCATGCTATATAAAAATGAACCAAAATAAGATTAAATCCATAACTAATTTTATGTTATATTTTAATGCATAATGAGTGCACATGAATATGACATGAAAGTAATTAAGTTATATCATGAATATTGATATAATTATGACCATCGAGCTAATGTATCCCAAATTGTTTCAACTTCCGCCTTGTAATAAAATTTTGAGTTGTGCCATTAATTAAATCTTCAGAGACCTTTTCGACTAAAGAAAAAGTTAAGATCTAAGTCTACATAGCGACTTCAAGAGAAAACTTTAATCCTGCGAAGAAGATTAATTATTTTTGGAATGTTATCATTTTCAAATAAAATATAAATTAATCATATGAAGGTAAATTGTGGGATCCTATGACTAGATGGACTAGTTGAGTCAACTCATGCTCACCATGAATAGTTTACAAAGTTTTATAGGGTGGATTCCGATGTGGTCGATCAAAGAGGAGAGGAAAAAAACATCGAAAAATAAAGGGTTATTTCCTCACCACTCCTAAACTATCATGATATTCCAGATCTAACCTCAAACTACGAACTTCATTTTTTGGATCCCTAAACTATCACGATTTTTCCAATTGATCCTTCCATCCAATTCCATCCACTTCTCAATTATCTTTGTTTTTTTTCATTTGTGAAAGTCCATTATACCCCTGTGTTGCGGAATATCCTCGATATCAACTCACTATTGATACCGATGTCTGGGAGAAATTGATAAACAAATATTGGAAGAATAACAAGAAATCACACATAGAGAAAGACACAAATTTTACGTGGTTCGGAGATTGTCTCCTACGTCCACAGTCGTCACAGAGTTTCATGCTATTCAGATGTCTCAAATCAGATTACAAACATTACCTAGATCCCCACATTATATGGTGCATAACCGCTACCAGATATGTGTCTTGGGTAACAACCTAGTATAACTGCATATTTTATCCTGATTCTCCATAACTCTATATCTAACAAATAAGGTAGTTATAACATCCACTCAATATCTCAGATTACGGTTATAAGGAAGTTACAATCTCTCAGATTCTTCCTACCATATCTAACAACAAATTAGTTTGGCTCAGAATCAGGCTCCACCTAACTAACTCCAACAATCTTCCACTTGGAGACTGATTCTCTTGAGATTGAGCTGCACCTGCCTGTGCCCGAACTCTGGACGGCTCCTCTCTACAACTAACTTTGGAGGGAAACTGAGGTTGCGCAGAACTTCAATTTTTCAGTGACCACCACCTTGGTCAACATGTGATGCGTAAAATGATATAGCAAAATAAAATCGCTAGCAAGTGCACTAGTCGCTCAAGTAATATAGTAATAGGAGTAAGAGTGTCGAATTCACGAGGAATATTATTAATTCAATATCTGAATTTATAAATTAATAAGAGAGGAAAAACATGGATTTTGAAAATGGGTTTTGTAATTATAAAATAAAATAAAGAAAATAAGACTGTAATTCTTATTAAATTAAGATAGTTCTGCATGCTTAGGTTGAGGGGATGCCATCAAATCATATTAATATTAAGACGCAGTAAATTGGATTTCCTAGACTATTAATCACTCTACAAACTGGTATAGATTAATAGACCACACAAACTTGATTCTCCACACACTAGTTATCAAATTTATGTTAATTATTAATTTCATATAAAATCAATTAAAATTAGTATCATGAATTCTGAGATTAAACACTCCACAAACTGGTATAGCCTAATTCAAAAATCCAATTAACCAATATAAAAGCATTAAGCACAATTAATAGTTGATGAGAAAAGATTAAAACAAATAAAATAGGGTCCAAACATTTTCCTTCAATTAATAATCTCCTAAAATATAAAATATAAAAACATGGAGTTCATCATAGAAATTCTGGAGAGATAATAATATACAAATGATAAAAATTGGAAGAATTACACTCAAAACAAAGATTTTGAATCCGGGCAGACAGTCGAGCAGCCTTTCAGACTTCATCGGCAAGTCATGATCAATCTCCAGCCGTCGCACCTTCTCTCTTTTCGATCGTAGCCTGCAGACTCTCGACTCAATGGTGGATGAAACCTGAACTTCGGAGCACGAGTTGGGATGATGGGTTCCTCCTCTATTTATAGGTGCGGACGGACTTCAAGTTGATACCGATTGATAATATCGTACGGTCGAATTTAATAGTGGCTTACGACTCAATCCACTTTGACGATATAATTTCACGGCCGATAAACTTGATCATGATAAAGCTCCTTGGTTTTGCACCTGATGATATCCTCTGTAAATCTCGGCCATAAAATCTATCATTAATGATAGTTTTCGCCCAAGGATTGCTTATGGCTGCTTGATAAATTGGTTAAGGATAAAACTTCATGGACACTTTTGCGGCCGATATTCTTGATACGAGTGGTGTTTTGACCAAGATTAGTTGGAGTTCTCGGCCGATACACCTTGGTTAAGGATAGATCTTTGGCGTTGGAGTTCTCGGCCGATAATATTGATTGATGATATTTTGCCCAATTTGGTAAGATCACGGTTGCAAAGTCCATTATCGCCTAATGATGGATAGAATGTGAGCCAAAGATAATTCGAATTGCGGTCTATAATCACATTGCATCTGAATTGCGGCTGATACGTCCATACTTCATTTAACTTGATAAGATATAATCCCTCGAATAATCGTGTATTCGGCTTTTCCTGCAAAATAGTTATCAAAATTTAATTAATCCATTGACAATTAAAATATTCATAATTAAAATCGATAAATTCAAAATTATGACTAAAAGTGATCTAAAATGATGCATGTCATGATTAAATTACAGAATAATTAACTAAAATAATAATCTAAAATATGTTATATTTTGCATGCATCAAACTCCCCCAAGCTTAAAGTCTTGCTTGTCCTCAAGTAAAAATTCAAAGAAAGGCTCAAGAAAGTTTCATCATAGCCTCCTCCACATTGTCAACTGCCTAATTTTTTCACACAATTCTTCTGTACACTTACTACTCAGCATCTCACCATTTTCCATGCACTTAGCTTCATAAAGGTTCTAAATGCTACACAAATTTAAACAATCTCAAATTCAGCCTTGTAAAAAAATAAATAGTCTGTCAAATAATGGCATTAATATTGAACACATAAATACTAATTGAGCTTAAACCTTTTTTTTCTTTCTCTTTTTTTCACTTTTATTTTCAATCATTTTAAAAGTTTTAATCTTCAAGCAGGATTGCACAAGAAAGTCCATGTAGCGGACTTTGGACTGATGACTCCTAGACCATATGGCCTTAGGGCAACAGGTGATAAGGCACCCCTTGAGTTTACTTGCCCGAACAACCAAGGTTCTGAATGAAGAGTTCGAACTTAGCCATGATTCAGCCTGCAATTCTTCATATTCCACAAAATGATCCTTGTAGCAGGTTTTCGATCGATGGATCCCAGAGCAGTTGTCCTTAAGTCGATAGGCATGAACTCCTACGGATCTAATTACCCGAACACACCTTGGTTCCGAATAATACTTTTGTACCAGACATAACTTTATTCATAAAACTTTTTTTTACACTAATTTTTTAAGCTCAAGGTGTACTTAATATGGTCAATAAAAAGACTACTACTATCAAGACTTAATAGAAATAAATAAAAAGGCATGAATATGACTTTGTCATCTAGACATTCATAATTTTATTTAGCATAGGCACATAGTCCATAAGTTTGATACTAAAATAGCAAGTGATAAGAGAGAAAATCATTCAAATTTCATCAGTTAATGACATGTCTTTGACCTTTTACTAAAAGATAATTAAAATGATAAGACGAAATTTAGTAAGATGGTAGCAAAAATAAATGCATGCAATGGTATTTTTTGGAAAAATTTCACTTTTTCAATTTTTTTTATAAATGCATAATAAAAAGAAAAACAAAGAAGAATGCAATGCATGAAATGAAAACTCTCCCAAGCTTGAACTAGACACTTTTCTCAGTGTTAAGCCCATCAAAGGAAAGGGATACAAACTCAATAAAAAGGAAAAACTAAAGAAAAGGGAAAAAATAAAGAAAAGAAAAAAGACCCAATCGAATTTACTGTCTGTGTGGCGGCGAAGGTGGGTGGTAGACGAGATGTCCATGGTGCATATGATAGTCATGGATGCGTTTCATCATGCGAACATGCTGATTCTGGAGGAATTCGAAGTGTCCCTGACGCTCCTGCATATCTGTGAAGTCTGCTCGAAGGGTGGTCAACTCTTGGGCCTGTCGGTGTTGCTCTTCTATAATAGCGTGTATCTCCCTTGCTTGACGAGCTACTCATCATACATAGATTCACATAGATTTTGCACGGAAGCATAGTTAGGCTGAGGTGGCGGAGGTGGGGAGTAAGGCTGCTCCGGGGGTGAAGTAAAAGTGGGCTCTGGTGCTAGAAAGTGATTCTACACAGGTTGCGACGGTTGAGGCTGCGAAGGTGGTGTGTAATATGTCGACTCATGTGGAGACAAATAAGTGTCCTCAGGTTCTTACAGAGGGGCAGATACTTTCATCTAATCTCGTTCCTCATAAAGAGTGGCTGGTATGAACGAGGAATCAGAAGAGCTCTCATGTGTTGGATATGGAATCGGAGAAGGCACCGGCATATAGGTTGAAAGAGCAGATGCCTCATGTCGGGAAGCTGGAGGTGATGCAGCCTGGAAGACTTGTGGTTGCTGAAAGTATTGTTGAGCTGCCACATAATCAGTAGAATCAAATCAGGAGAAGGCTTCATCTTGGTGTGTCTGTCCGCAAAGGTAGACGGTCCTGCAGGTGGAATCATTGGAGTTGCTACTTGCTTAAAAAGTAACCAATTATAAGGATTAATTGATGTAAATGCATTTCTATCACTGCAAGACACCTCCAGATCACTCTCTTTAAAAATGAAAACTTTAACTCCTGCAAAGTTAGTCTTAGCGAGGCCTATGGCCCGAATAGTTTGTCGATTGAGGTGGGCAATTCATGGGACAGCTTGAAAATCATCCAAGTCAAGTCTAAAGTGTTGAGTTATCGGCGTGATAAGGGTGCCCATACTGATGCTACTACTCCGAAGAGTAGTACTGGAAACGATGAATGAGGAAGGCGCTGACATTGACCTGTGTCCTGTGGAGTCATACTGTGGATCAAGAATAGCTCTCCCTCTGAGACGGCCCCATCACTATCACTTCGTCCGTTAAGTGTGTTGCTGAGCATGCGATGGATGAAGCGCAGGACAGGATTTTGAATTGTGCTTTCCTTAGCTGTGCTCTGACTAGTCGATCTTTTACGATTATCTGTTTCCAAAATTCTTCAGCATGAAATTCAGTAGGAACAGAACGAGCCCCATAGTTGGGAAATCCATAAATATTATTAAGATCTTATAAAATCAATGTGAAAGGGCTTGGTCCAATAATAATCTCCCATATATAAAATTAACTATGAAGATTGTGGCACGGTCTGGGCGTCCGGTTGTCGTCGATCGCGACATCCCCTCCAGGTATTAGCAAATTGCCACATTAAAAAAAATTGTCCAAGGAAGAAAGGTGGCAATTCCGAGGTGCTCGGCCGCAGGTGAAGTGTGTGGCTTTAAGTCGATGAAAAGGGAGACTCGGCCGGTGCGAAGAAACGTCGATGGACCTCAGTGATGAGTCTCGGCCGCTAGTTATCGGTGACGATCTCGGCCGTGAAAGGTCTCGGCCACAATGACACGGAAAGATGGCAGCTGATATGAAGAAACGTCAATGAGAGACTCCGGCTGTGACTGGGGTGTGGAGCTTGCGACCGATGGTGGAGCTTGCGGCCGGTACGAGTCTATGAACTTCGGCCGACGTTCGGTGGCTTTTCGGCCGCAATTGGTGTTAGTGAAGATCGATGAAGGTTCTCGACTGTAATTGGTGACGGTGGTCGACTTTCGGCGCAAAAGAAGGAAAGAGAGGGGCACAAAGTGGATGACTTGCATATGAAACGAGTAAGTATTTATAGATGAAAACGGCCATGAATTTACCTGGTGTGATGACTGGTCAAATCCATTGGAGCCCGAGCGCAAAGCATGCACATGGGTATAGGACACATGGTTGTTGCTCCCGTGATATGTCACGTCGATGTCATGTTCGGGAGTTGTTCAATCAAAACTTTTGCGGCCGATATGTCATTTCGATGTCGGAGCTCTGGCGCACGAAATCAGTGCTTGGATTTTACGCCCCTGCATTTTTGACGTTCATGTCTTTAAAATGAATGAGCATGCGTGCATGTTTCTCTGTGGAAAATATTAGCACATCCGAATTTCTCTCATCGCATAAATGAAATATTAATTAGATGACTCGATATAACATAAAATAATAATAATAATAATAATAATAATAATAATAATAAAATGCCTAGTTAAAAGAAAATAAAATAAAACTATCACTGAAACTATTTCTATCTAACTAAGATATTAATTAGCAACTAATTAGACTAATCTAAAGAAAAAAAAGGGTAGAAATAGTTTTGATTTATAGTCTTCAGCTTGACTTAGTCAAATCAAATTTCACACATCATAGAGAGTGATCATAGAAAGATTATGATAATAAGTGCCACCAAGATAAAGTTTTAATCTATGTCCATTCACTTTGAGTCTTTGTTTTTTGTCTAATGATTCAGTCTCAAAAGTTCCAAAAGGTGAACAATTAATTATAACATAAGGTCTAGTCCATCTTGATTTAAGTTTTCTAGGAAATAATCTGAGTTTGCTATTATAAAGAAGCACTTGTTGACCAAGTAAAAATTCTTTATGTTTAATATGCATGTCATGTAAATTTTTTGTGTGTTCTTTATATAGCTTGCTGTTTTCATATGCATAGTGTCTAAATTCATCAAGCTCATTTAATTGTAATAACCTTTTTTATTGTGATGATTTTAGATCCATATTTAAAAATTTCATTGCCCAATAAGCCTTGTGTTCTAGTTCCACTGGAAGGTGACATGCTTTTTCAAAAATTAATCTATAAGGAGAAGTACCTATGGGTGTTTTAAAAGCTATCCTATATGCCCAGAGTGCATCATCTGATTTCAAAGACCAATCCTTTCTAGATGAATTTACAATTTTCTCTAAAATCCTTTTTATCTCTCTATTTGAAATTTTCACTTGTCCACAAGATTGGGCATGATATCGTGTACTAAAATATTGTTTGACTCCAAATCTGTTAACAAGTGTTGACATTATTTTATTACAGAAATGTGTTCCATTGTCACTTATGATAGTCTTAGGTGTTCCAAATCGAGTAAAAATATTTTTTCTTAGAAAGTTGACAACTACCTTGGCCTCATTTGTTGGTGTGGCTACAGCTTCCACCCATTTGGAAACATAATCAATCGCCACTAAGATATATTGATTGTCAATGCCCCACACATAAAAAATATCACACTGTAGAATATTTGTGAGAGGCATTTCATCTCGATGAGAAATATTACCTGTCCTTTGGCATTTGTTGTCACACCCAACTCCGTGACTAAGTTCTAATCTCAATTATCATAAATCTTAATTATGTTTAGCCTTTCCAAAAATAAAATCGGCAAAACCTCCCTCCCTTACTTTCTTGTGTTATTAGCCAACACATACAAAAATTGGATATATATTTATCAAAGTCTAAGAAAAAAAACTATAAGATATGACATTCGCATATGGTCGTTATATTTTTTTTCCACAAACCATTTCACATATAACCCCACAGAATCAAGGTTTATACAACCTTACAAAAGTTTCTCACAACCTTAACTACAACATCTAGAATTATCTATTACATGCATGCCTTTTAAAAATGAAAGTGGACAGAAAACAAAAGTGCTCCAACGGCTCGACCTCTTCTATATGCATCAAAGGTAAGCTTCGAGTCGACTCAACTCGAGAACTTATAATTATCTGAAAAATTCAACAAGGATAATGTGAGCAACAATCATTTGCTCAGTGAGTGGAATAAATGTACAACATAGGGGAACAATACGAGTGCATATATTATTCAAATAATCATATTTCTTTCAATGAGAAAATGTTTAAAGCATAATTCATTTCACATAACTTTCCAAATCATATGAACTTTTATATAAATACAAATTATTCAAGATATCATCATATTCACAGTTAAACTTCACACATGTATCATTGCACATACTCATCATGGGTCAATACGTATCCATCTATGATCATGTGTCATACAGTTAAGCAGAGCTTCATAATCAAGAGTATCAGATACGCAGAGCAAATCATGGGTCAATACGTATCCCTCTATGATTGTGTGTCATACAGTTAAGCAGAGCTTCACAATCAAGAGTCTCAGATACGCAGAGCAAATCATGGGTCAATACGTATCCCAATCATGATTGTGTGCCACCCAATCATGATTCTCAGATACGTAGAGCGATCATGGGTCAATCCGTGCACGCAGAGCAGCCCCCAAAGGGCAAAGACACCCGATATACGCCCCAAAGGCTTCATGTATATTGAATGCGGTCCCAAAGACCTTTTTCAAACAGCATGGCTAATGAACACATGGAGTTAAACAATATCAAAATACTCATGTCATAATCTCATATCATTATCAAGTAAAACTTATTTTCACTTCACAAGCATTGTTCCCTGAAAATATTTTTGTATAAAATGTTACTCCATCTCATATGAAATCCTTGAAACATATCATAAATACTTTTCATAGCTCAAGATATGTTTCAATAATAACAATAATAATCTTTGCTTGAGGTAATACCGTAAATAAAAGAACTAACATATAATATTTTGCTATATTGTAAATTTACCCACTCACCTTGTACTTTATCACTTCAAGGAGGTTTATTCGATTTCCTCCCTTTCACTAGCAACTTGAGGTTTTCCTACAAACAATAATGCCTTCTTACTTCTCAATCACTAGTAAGGTAATATGCAATGCATGCTCATGATGTATGAATTCTTATGCACCCTAAAATGCATATAACCTCCTCTAATACCAATTTCTAATTTCAGACATTTATATTCATAAGTTATTCCACACTTAGAACTTTTTAATTCTCCAAAGCTTAACTAGGTGTTGTTTTAGGGTTTTAGACTGAGTACTTGTCAATGAATAATTCATAACTTCTTAACCACATGAGAAAATCTTATGATTCTGGATAAATTAGAAATTAGACTAAGGTTTTCAATCCCCAAATATCATTATCAAATTCCAAGTGAGTAAGTTAGGACATCCCAAGCAATCTGATCTAGGGTTTGTGTCCTGAGAGAATGTGTGTTACTGAAATATTGATTTATATATTTCTTCGTACTTGTCCATTTAACTGGAGCATAATTTTTCTGAAAACTATACTTCATTAGTATTTTGTCATAAAAATTAAAGAATTTAATTCTCTATATAGACTTATAACAAAAATAGTTAATTCGGGTCACAATCTATCAATGTCCTGGAATCTGACAGAAGACTCACTATGAAATGAAAATTCATTTCTCTGCATATACACATCCAAATTGGCTGATTCCACTTTTCACCGAACCCTTGTGAATTATAATTTAACATGCATAAATTTCAAACCCGAATATTTATTTTAATCATACCCTAATCTAAAAGACGGACTTATCTCTGACTCGGGATAGAGTGAGCGACCTACGGTTCTCTGTTCATAACTTTCTCTACAGAAGTCCTTTTTGTATGATTCTTGTGGTCATAGAACGGACATCGAGATTATGAACCATGCAAAATTTTAGGATTTATGAAGAACAACTTACGAAGATATGATCGTATGAAGATGAGAGTTGATTTCGGATCCGCAAATTGACCTTAACTCAGCAAACTTGCTGAATTTCTTGAGGACGTTCGGCTAGGGGTTTCATCTTGCAAATTTTTCTGCAGGCGGAGGATACCAATAAGTGATTTATATATTATTTCCAGATTTTTAACACGTCGTATGGCGGTTCGAAAAATTCATTACTTAGCAGCTGGTGAGCTGCCTGCTTCAGCTGCTTGAAATCTTATTGGTTGAAATAAAGGTCCAATCATATTATTTTTTAAAAATTAATATTAAACTTCTAATTAACCATAGTTAATCATAGTTAAACATATTTATTATAATATTTACAAATATTAGAATTTATTCCTAATAATCTTATATAATTGTTTTTTATAACACTTATCGTTAATTTAATTTTGATTATACTTTAATCCAATGGTTAGTTGCTACATGCAACCATGACTATATAAGCATTTAAACTTACTTAAAATGATAATTAAAAGTAATATTATGTTAAAATGATATTTGTAGATCACGTCCGTGACATTTGTCACAATACTTACAGTAGTTTTGTGCATCTCTGTAAGTGGTTGGCCAATATAGTCCACATTCAAGTACCTTAGCTGTTGTTCGATTGGGTCTAAAGTGACCTCTTGCTTGTCCATCATGGCAATGACTTAGGATATTTTCAATCTCATCTTCATGGACACATCTTCAAATTACTTGATCTGCACATACTCGAAAAAGGTAAGGATTTTCCCAGTGATAATTTTTTGCATCAGATAAAAATTTTCTTTTTCGGTGAGTGGTCATGCCCTTCGGAACATAATGTCCTGCAAGGTAATTAGGAAAATCAACAAACCATGGGGAATTGTTAGAAATTTGAGAAATTATAGAAATAGAGAAAAGTTTTTCATCTGGGAATTCTTCAAATATGGCTGTGACTTCTTTTGAAGAAGACTCCAAACGGGATAGGTGATCAGCTAATAAGTTGTCGGTCCCTTTTTTGTCCTTTACTTCAACATCAAACTCTTGCAGAAGTAGTATCCACTAAATTAATCTAGGTTTGGCATATTGTTTGCTCATCAAGAGCTTGATTGTTGCATGTTCTGTGTAAACAATAATTTTTGAACAAATTAGATATGATCTAAACTTGTCAAAAGCAAGAATAACAGCAAGAAACTCCTTCTCCATAATTCATCTGGGCGGCGTTAAACGTTTGACTTGCATAATATATGACATGAAAGGTTTTATCTTTTCTTTGCCCCAAAACAGTAGCTCCCACTGCACCATCACTAGCATCACACATCAACTCGAATGGTAGAGACCAATCTGGTGTCACAACAACAGGGGCGAAAATTAGCATTCCTTTTAATAGATTAAAGACAACAAGACAATCTGAATTAAAATCAAATTTTGTGTCCTTAGCAAGAATATTAGTTAAGGGTTTAGCCATTTTTGAAAAATCTTTGATAAAACGACGATAAAATCCTGCCTTCCCAAGGAAGCTTCGAATGCCCTTCACATTGGTTGGAGGAGGGAGATTTGCAATCACATCTATCTTGGCTTTATCTACTTCAATTCTTTTTCCTGAGATTTTGTGGCCAAGCACTATTCCCTCTTTAGCCATGAAGTGGCACTTCTCCCAGTTAAGCACCAAATTTGTTTCTTCACATCGTTGTAGAACCAAAGATAAATTATTCAAGCAATTATCAAAAGAGCTACCAAAAAGTGTGAAATCATCCATGAACACTTCAAATATCTTCTCGTTCATATCTGCAAAGATTGACATCATGCATCTTTGGAATGTTGCTAGAGCGTTTCATAGTCCAAATGGCATTCTTCTGTAGGCGGACGTTCCATACGGGCATGTGAACATTATTTTTTCTACCTGCACAGGACTTATCCATGAACTATCAGAAATGGCATATATAATACCTGCATCAAGGAGTTTAATGACCACATTTTTCACAACTTTCCTTAAAGTTGGGTTGAGCCTTCTTTGGTACTGAGCAACTGGTTTGGCATTTTCCTCCATTAAAATTTTATGCATGCAAATAGTAGGAGATATTCCCTTGATGTCTGAGATTGACCAGGCAATTGCTCTTTTGTGTTGCCTCAACACTTCTAAAAGTTTGTTTACCATGTCACCTGTCAAATCAGCAGATATGATAGCTAGATAAGTGTCATTTTCAAGAAAGGCATATCTTAAATGAGATGGAAGTTCTTTAAGTTCAAATTTTAGGGTGCAATCCTCGATGCTCTCTTTTGTTATTTGCTCATTATTTCCCTCCACATTTTCCCTGGAATCATCAATACTTTCCATGGCCTCATCGGCACATGGATCTAAAATAAAATATGCAACAATATCATCAAAAGTATCAGTAGTATCATCTTCTAATGAATCAATGGCATAACAAGATGAGTAATCAGAAGATTGTTTGAGAGAATGTTTTATATTGAAAGTAATGTCTTCGTTGTTGACGCGAAGAGTGAGCATCCCTTGTTGAACATCTATAAGTGCATTTCCTGTGGCTAGAAATGGTCTCCCGAGGATGATGGGGGTTTTTTCATCTGCCTTCATATCCAGAACAATAAAATCTAGAGGAAAAACAAATTTATCAACTTTTACCAAAACATCTCTTCATATTCCTCGGGGTCTCTTGCATGAAGAATCTGCAAATTGAAGAGTCATGCTTGTCTCTTCAAGTTCTCCATAACCTAGCTGCACAAATATGGAATATGGCATTAAACTAATACTAGCACCAAGATCACATAAAGCTTGGGCATAAAAGAATTTTCCTATAGTGCAAGGTATGGTGAAGGTTCTAGGATCTTTCATTTTTCTAGGCATATCTCGATCATAAATGGCACTACACTCCGATGTCAACATTACTCTCCCAGTGTTTTCAAACTTTCTTCTTGAAGATAATATATCCTTCATAAATTTAGCATAGCTCAGCATCATCTGTAAAGCTTCATGAAAAGGAATGTTAATAGATAATTGCTTCAGAATATCAAGAAAGCGAGAAAATTGCTTATCTAGTTGTTCTTTGCAAAATTTCTGTGGATAGGGCAGATCCTCTATGTTGTTGGTATTTCTTAGATTGTTAGTTTCCTTGTCAGTGGCTTGATATTGTATTTTAGATGTTTCATCATCAATCCCTACAGTTGGTGGTGGAGCTAGTACTGAACTCGTTAGTTGCTTGCCACTTCTAAGAGTCACAGCCTTGGTCTCTTCCTTGGAATTTTTTTCAGTGTTGCTTGGAAAAGCTCCTGGTGCACGACTTGCCATCATATTGGCCATTTGATTTACTTGCATTTCCAAATTTCTTATTTAGTCATCTTGATTGGTTGCTCTTGTTTCCATTGCCTTTTGCATGGTTTGCATAGTATCAATAAGTCTTGCCAACATCTCTTCCATATGATTAGTTGATTGTTGGATAGGAACTTCAGGTGGCCTTCTAAAAAGTGTAGGATTTTGTGAAGGTGTATTGATTTGTCCTTGATTAGTCTTATAAGGAAACTTCTGATTGTTTCTCCAACCATAGTCATTGTTCCTGAAAAATGGATTGGAGACTAAGTTAGCATTTTCAATTTGAGTAGAAGTATACCTGTAGGACAATAATTGCTTGCATGTCCTCCTCCACAGTTGTTGCACACCATTAGTGACATCATGTGCTCGAATTTTTTATTAAGTAACTCTAGCTGAGCCACTGCTTCAGAAGATTGTACTCTTTGTGCAGCATGTGCATCATGAGTTCAGCGAGATGGTCTCCTTTCTTGCCTTGACTTGAGGGCTACAGCTTCAATAATATTATGTATCTCACTAGGGCGTTTAGATCCCAGCACTGACCCTCTTGCTGATTGGTCGAGCTTATCTTGATCTACAGCTCGCAATCCATGGTAGAAATCTTTCATCACTTGCCACTTTGGAATCCTATTATCAGGAACTCTGGCTAACAGTTACTTATATCGTTCCCAGGCCTCATATAATGTCTCATCATCGTCTTGAACAAATGCCCTTAACTCTCTTCGATATTTGCTTGCTTTTTGTGGTGGGCAATATTTTCCAACAAATTTTTCTACCAGCTCCAACCATTAATGAATTGATCCTGCAGGCAAAGTTTTAAACCATGTGGAAGCTTTGTCACGTAAAGATTGAGGAAATAATAATAGATGAATAACTTCAGAAGAAGCATTATTATTTCTAAAGGTGCTCAGAGTAGCAAGAAATTTGTCAAGGTGATCGTGAGGGTCTTCATGAAATCCTCCTCCATATTCGGATGCTTGTATCATCCTCACAATTGCCGGATTGATCTCAAAATTATTTGCATTAATATCTGGCAGCACGATGCATGATTCTCGATCACTGTATCTGGCCGAGACATACTCTCTCATAGAAAGCTCTGCTTCATCTTCTTCACGATGATTATTTTGTGGTGGAACTAATTCATTTTGTTGCTCCTGTCTCTGATTGTTGCGTGCTTGTTCAGTCATTTCTCTAATATTCTTTTTTAATCGACGAGCAGTTCTTTCAATTTCAGGATCAAATTCCAAAATTGGATTTGAACTCCTAGTGCGCTTATCAAAAGATTCCAGGATTGGTTATGATTAAATTTTTAGTAGTACCTGCAACAATCAATTTTTAGTAAGATAAAAGAAGAAGAAAAAAATACAAAATAAATGAGAAGAAATAAAGATAATAGGTCCCGATGAATCAGTGTAAATAAGAAAAAAATGATTTGTTGGCGATGACGGATTAAATAAGATGAGTTCGAAATTTAAATCGATAAAAGTAAAAATCTTTCGGGCATTATCTACGATGCCAAAATACTTCAATAATTTCAAGCATGTTAATAAAACTTCACGGACTCTTTTACGGCCGATATTCTTGATATGAGTGGTGTTTTGCCCAAGATTAGTTGGAGTTCTCGGCCGATATACCTTGGTTAAGGATAGATCTTTGGCGTTGGAGTTCTCAGCCGATAATATTGATTGATGACATTTTGCCCAATTTGATAAGATCACGGCCGCAAAGTCCATTATCGCCTAATGATGGATAGAATGTGAGCCAAAGATAATCCGAACTGCGGCCGATAATCACATTGCATCTGAATTGCGGCCGATACATCCATACTTCATTTAACTTGATAAAATATAATCCCTTAGATAATCGTGTATTCGGCTTTTCCTACAAAATAGTTATCAAATTTTAATTAATCCATTGACAATTAAAATATTCATAATTAAAATCGATAAATCCAGAATTATGACTAAAAATGATCTAAAATGATGCATGCCATGATTAAATTACAAAAAAATTAACTAAAATAATAATCTAAAATATGTTATATTTTTCATGCATCAACATGTCAGCTGGATTCTCTGAACCTCGAGTCTTCTCAAACACCAATGTCTTTTCTTTCCGAAGATCTCTAATAAAGTGGTACTTCAGCTTGATGTGCTTCGTCCTGACATGATACACTGGATTCTTTGCCAAATGAATTGCACTCTGACTATCACTGTATAGACTCGAACTCGGTTGCACCTTGCCCTGCTCTTCAAGGAACCCCTTCAGCCAAATCATCTCCTTACATGCCTCTGTCTTGGCAATGTACTCTGATTCGGTAGTAGAGAGAGCAACAACCTTCTGCAATTGAGACATCCAACTTATCGCCGTGCCACCTAAAGTTTACACATATCCGGTGGTGCTTCTGGCAGTATCAATGTCACCACCTAAATCTGCATCAACATAATCCTTCAGATCCAAATTACTTTTACCAAAACACAAGCACATACCTTTGATTCCTTTCAAATACCGAAGGATCCACTTCACCGCTTGCCAGTGTTGCTTCCCTGGATCTGACATATATCTGCTGACAACTCCCACTGCATGAATCATAGCATACATAAGACTACCTACTGCTGATGCATATGGAACCTTCCGCATGTGTGCACGTTCCATATCTGTCTTGGGTGATTGCTCATTTGAAAGCTTGAAGTGACTTGCCAAGGGTGTCTGTACTGTCTTGGCATCATACATGGAAAACCTCTCCAACACCTTTTCAACATAGGCTTCCTGTGTCAATTTCAGGGTACCTGCTTTCCTGTCCTGGACAATCTCCATCCCAAGAATCTTGTTCGCGGCTCCCAAATCCTTCATCTCTAACACATTTGATAATTGTTCTTTGAGACTTTTAATTTTTATCATATCTAAACTTGTGATGAGTATATCATCCACATATAACAACAATATGATGTAGCAATTATCAAAATGTTTGATAGAACAACAGTGTCAAAAAAACACTTAGCATATCCCATGCTAGTCATGAAGTTATCGAACTTCATATACCACTGCCGAGGGGCCTGCTTCAAACCATACAAGCTTTTAGTCAGCTTGCATACCAGGTTCTTTTTACCAAGAACCTGAAAGCCTTTTGGTTGCTTCATATAAATATCCTCCTCCAAATCACCATGGAGGAATGCTATTTTTACATCTAACTGCTCAAGATGTAAGTCCTCAACTGCTATTATACTCAACACCAATCTAATAGTGGCTAGTTTCACAACTGGTGCAAATATCTCAGTATAATCAACACCTTCCTTCTAGGGATGGCAATATCCCCCACCCCCTGCGGGACCCCGCGGGGAATTCCCGATCGGGGCCCGAACTCGAGAAATTTTTCCCCCGCGGTGTCGGGGATGGGAGAAAATTATCTCCGAACCATCTTTCGGGGATCAAGATGGGGACAACTCCGCGGGGCCCCGAATCCCCACACCCCAAAGAATAAGTAAGTGTACAAAAATAGTCCCACATTGATAGTAGTAGCAAAGTGAGAGTAAATAAATAAGTATAAATGAAGGAGTAGACTAATGGGTCAATATTGAATGTTTATGGAGAAAGTACATCTTTGGATGTTATTCAAATTTATAATAATAATTTTTATCAAATTATATCTTAGTAAAAAAATTAATAAAATTTTTTGACTAAACGAAAAAATGTGATTCAACCTAGTTTTTTTTTTATTTTGACCAATTTTTTTGTTGGTTCGATTTAGTTTAATTCGGTCCAAACTAGGATCGTACTACGGGGTTCGAGATCCCCGCGGGACACCAAACCCCCACGGGGATCGGGGCGGAGGATAAAATTCTCCCTGAACCGAAGATTCGGGTCGGGGTCGGGGGTGGGAGCCAATCGACGGGGTCGGGGCGAGGGGAGTGTTCCCCGCCCCGAACAGAGTCGGGTGCCACTCCTACTTCCTTCTGCTAGAAGCCTTTCACAACTAGCCTTGCTTTATACCTCTTGCCACCATCTACCTCCTCTTTACTTCTGTACAACCACTTGTTGTGCAATTCCTTCTTCTCTTTAGGCAACTCCACCAGTCACCCAAGTATTATTCTTGTATAATGAGTTCATCTCGTCCTGCATTGCTAACTCCCACTTGAAGGAATTATCAACCTCCAAGGCTTCATTGAAACATTTCGGCTCACTAGTATCAGTTAGCAATATAAAATCCAAAGAAGGGAAATACCTCACAGGTGGTCTTATCCGAGTAGATCTCCTAATGAGGGTGGAGTACTCGGTCCAGCCTGCATCACCTCAGGCTCCTACTGAACAATCTTCTCGGACTTGGCCACATCTTCATCTGAAATGCCCTTAAGTTCAACTTGAGCATTGCCTTGTACCCCTGCATTACCAAATTCTACAACACACTTGTCTTTGTACATGATCTTTTCATGGAACACCATGTTTCTTTCCCAGATAATTTTTCTTTTTTCATTATCCCAGGAACGATATCAAAATTCATCAGAACCATAACCAATAAATAAACACTTCCGACACTTAGCATCTAACTTGTCTCTACATGCAGAATCAATATGCACATATGATAGGCAACCGAAAATCCTCAGATAAGAAAGATCTACCTCCTTACCACTACAGATCTCCTCTGATAGTTTGCTCGCCAATGGTACAGATGGTCCGCGGTTGATCAGGTATGCTATTGCATTCATTGCATCTGCCCAAAATGACTTCGGTAGATCTGCATGGATCCTCATGCTCCTGACACGCTCATTCAGCGTCCTATTCATCCGTTCAGCAACCTCGTTCTACTGTGGCATCCTCGAAACAGTCATCTCCATCCTAATGCCGTCCCCCGCAGAACTCCTTGAACTCATGGTTCACATACTCACGGCCATTGTCAGACCACAAACACTTGATCTTGACGCCAGTTTCGTTCTCTACCTACACCTTCCATTTCTTGAAAGTAGAGAACACATCAGATTTATTTTTCAGAAAATAAACCTATACATTCCCAGAATA
The DNA here is from genome assembly GCA_030549335.1 of Pontederia crassipes. Lineage (NCBI taxonomy): Eukaryota > Viridiplantae > Streptophyta > Magnoliopsida > Commelinales > Pontederiaceae > Pontederia > Pontederia crassipes. Next base: position 23,011,961 of record CM060194.1, on the reverse strand, counting down.
ATCATCGATAAATGTCACAAAATATAGGGACCCGCCGAGGGATGTAACTGGAGATAGCCCCCACACATCCGGTGCACAAGCTCCAACTTGCTACTCTTCGGCATCCTTAGCACTTTGCTAAAGGTGACTTTCCTCTGCTTTTCCATCACACAGTCTTCACAAAGTCCACCATCGACTGACTTCAGATCTGGTAGTTGACCCATCTTGTGCAGGTTCTTCATCCCCTTTTCACTCACATGTCAAAGTCTACAATGACAGACTTCAGACATACCATTCGAATCAGCCGCTGCAATAATCTTCGTGTTCGACGTTCTATACAAATTACCTTGCTTGCTATCCCGTGCGATCACTATGGCTCCTTTGGTGACTTTCCAGGTGTTACCTACAAATACCGTAGTGTAACCCTCTGAGTCAAGCTATCATATCAAGATCAGATTTTTTTTCAACCCCGATACATGTCGAACATCATTCAGCTTCCAAGTTGTCCCATTATCAGTGACAATCTTTACGTTCCCTTTCCCCACAACATCCAATGCTCTAGATAAACCTTACCAAAATTACCGATAGTGTAATCTTTCATACACTCCCTGATGTGGAATGGTATGAAGCTCCAGAATCCAGAATCCAGGATTCTATTTGACTATCAACACTCAGAACCAATGCAACTGAGACTTCTTCTGTAGCAGCATTCGCCAACTCCTCATTGGTTTTCTTTTTAGATGCTCTGTAATTCTTCTTTATGTGACCTTTCTTCCCGCAATTCCAGCATGCAAATTTACCAGATCTCGATTGACTTCGTCGCCTTAGGTTTGATCTTCCTTGGTTTTGTCCTCGTTGTTACGTTCTTCCCTTTCCATCTGCACTCAACGCCGAGCTTGAGGCTTCTCATGATTCTCTCCTGCGAACGTCTTGTAGGATCCCAAAGGGCACCAAGAGGGGGGGGGGGGGTGAATTGATGTTAAATAAAAAATGTCGATTTCACAAAGATCATCGTGAAAGCACAAAATAGATTCTTTAAAACCTTTCAAAATAAAGCAATTCAGACCATAAGCATAATATGAACGGGGAGAGAGAGAGAGAGAAAAATCAAACGCAAAGATACGGTGGTTGTTGACGAGGTTCGGTCACACCTTGACCTCCGTCTTCGCTCTGACTTCTCGACCTCGAGACCGCCAGAGATTCCACTAAACCTTTCCTTTATTCCAAATGGGACAAGGAAGAAAGTCCTTTACATCAACCACATTTTCTCTACTTCGAGAGGCAAGGCAATCTCTCCTCCTAAGAAGCTAATTTTTTCTCTCGTTCAAGAAGTAAGATTTGAACCTCTTTTACACAGGAGCTCTCTCTATTTTTATGAACAAAATGTTTCTCTCTCTTTACAATGCTAGGCTCACAAGAGTGAAAAAGAGAAAGAAGCGCATAACTAAAATGATAACTTCAAGAAAAATTTTTCTTTTTTTGATTTCTTGAAGTATTGCTTCAATGCTTGGATTGGTGCTCTTGCTTTTGGCCTTGGCACTTCTTTTATAGGCTCTAGTATGTGAAAATTTCGTCCAGAATTAATTCCACATTTTTCTCCTTGAAATATAGCCGTTACTATTCATCTGAGTAATGAACCAATCGATCGTATTTATGGACCGATCTATATGACCGTTGCATTTTATTTGCTGGCTGACCACAGTAGGTCGATCGACCGAACTATCGACTAGTGTCTCGATCGGTACAGTCTCACAGTTTTGATTTTCTCCCGTTCAGTTGATCGGCCGGCCGGTGCATTGACCGGCCTGTCGACCGGTGTAGTCTCGACATGGATTCGAGCAGTTAATGCATTGACCGATCAACCGATATCTCCGATCGGTCGATCGGACTATGTCGACCGGCCTTCATAGCTTCGACCGGCTGGTTGACCGCCCTGCACTATTTTGAGCATAACTTTTTGCACAGTTATCCAAATTAGATGATCTTTGAGTCTATGAAAACCTAACAGGATTCTCTACAAATGTTCAATATTCATCCAAAAGATCACTGCCAATTATTTAATTAAAGTGTAATGCATAAAAGTTATCTCTTTTTCTTTAAACTTTTTTAGCATTTTATCTTTAATCATTCGAGGTTTGTATCATCAAAATATAATTTTATATGTCATTAAAACTTAGATCCAACAATCTCTCCCATTTTTACGAAGACAAATCGAGAAATATGAAAAATATGTAAGTTGTTAAAAAGTTATAAAATTCTTGTAAAAACAATTTTACTCCCCCTAACACATAGCTTTCGGTAGATGTTCACATGAATATTAATTGTAAAGTAATCTTCATATAAAGTGATATTCAGATCATATTTCTCCTATACTTCTCTCCCTTTTGTTTCATCAAAAAGAATAATTTATATATGAAGCATATAAGAGACCATATGTAACTCCCCCTTAATCAATTTTTCAAAAACTTATTCTTCCCCCTTTTGTCATATAATAGACATGCAGAGTATTGCAAGATAACTCCCCCTAAATTTATGGCTATAATGAAAACTAATTTATGAAAGCCATAGAAAAATATGTTAAGCATCAAAATATGGCATAAAACTTTTATACAACAATGATATCTGTGATATGTCAAAATAAGGTTTTAATATGCTCCCCCTATCACTATTATCAGTTTTCTTTGTTCCTTTCTTTTCTTTCAAGGAAATAGTGATTTTGAAATTTTGAATAAAATGAGAAATAGATTAACACTTAAGAACCATAAAAAAAAAATTCAAGGTCATAACTAATGATACTTTTACCATAATCTTTGTGCCTTCACATTTTCAATTCCAATTGTCCTTTGCATGTGAGGCACACCTGAAAAACAATCATTTGAACTTTGGTACCCAAACTTCTTTGGGTCCAATTTTGTTAGTCAAAGTTCCTTTTGGAACCCATATCATCCCTTGCTGTGAAGATTTTCTTACTTTGCGTTGATATGCAAAATGGTCATTAAATCCACATGTAAAACATGTAATATGTGATTTTCTATCATATGTATGATTAGGTTTCCAATAAAAGTTTTTATGTCCAAAGTATTTTCTAGGATTATTTTTTGTTACATGAGTAATAGCTATATTTCTCAAAGAGGCGTTTTCCTTCTTTTCTTTTTCTAAAGAGCATGCTAGTTTTACAATTTCGCAGTATGTTTAATTTCAAAAGTTTCAATTTCATTTTTGAGATTTTTATTTTCCATAAAATATGTATCCTTTTCCACTTTTAATTTTTCAAGTTCATTTTTCATAATATGAAGATCATTCATCAAGGTTTCATTATGAATTAGATAGGCATCTCTTTCCTTTTTCAAAATATCAAGGTCATCTTTTATAGTATGAAAGTCATCCATCAATTTTTTATTCTTCTTTTTAAGAATAAGATATTTTCCAATTAAGAAAGAAAATTCCTTATCCACGTCAAAATTAATATTATCATCCTCATCATCATTATCACTATTAGCACTAGAGCAATAAGAAGAGTTGGAGGATACCTCATCATTGTGTGCCGTTAAGCATAGATATGCATCCTCACTAGACGAATTTGATGATTTATTTGATTCATCTTCACTTGACTCTTCATGCAATTTCACTACAAGAAAATTGCCTTTTACCGACGGTCCTAACCGTCAGTAAAATGGCCAGATCCGTCGGAAATCATGATTTTCGACGGTTCTTTCGACGGACAGTGTCCGTGCGAAAAAGGGGCATCGCAAACATTTTCCGATGGTTTCTTCTGAACCGTCGGTATTACGGACGATCTAGCTGGCGGGCGCGGCAGTCGAACATTGAGTATCGACGGGGCGAACCGTCGATATTATCGACGGTTAGGACCGCCGATATATAACGACGGTTTGAACCGTCAATAGTATTGACAGTTCAAACCGTCGATATATATCGGCGGCTTAAACCATCGATAGTATCGGCGGTTCGTGCCATCGATATCTATCGATGGCTTAAACCGTGGATACTATCGACGGTTTTAACCGTCGATATATATCGGCGGCTTAAACCGTCGATAGTATCGACGGTTCAAACCGTCGACAATCTTGTATCGACGGTTTTACTCGTGGGCTACGACCGTCGATAATTCTGTACCGACGGATATAACCGTCGGTAAGTATCAAAAAAATCCGTTGAAGATTGCAATATTTCAGCTGTTTCCGACGATCAGGACTGTCGGAAACATAAAAAAATTTAAAAAAAAATGGTGAATTTTAAATGTCCGAACAGATATAATACAACACATTTGATTCACAGATAATTCAATTCACAGATTCACATCACAGATAATTCAATTACTACACTTAATTGACATAATCCAAACATGAAACAAATTGAACATCACATAATCGAACGGCATAACGTCTTCGTCACGACGAAGAGCTGAAGTTCAATTCGCATAACATCTTGGTCGCAAAACATCACTGCACAAAATTGAAATAGAGTAAAAGTTATAACATATGAAAATGCAAAAAAAACATGAATTCGGATTTGTTAAGTGTTGAAGAGCAAAATCTAAAGTGCGCACTAATTTGAATCTAAAATATAAAATATAAAAACATAATTTGAATCTAACATCAACATAATTTGATAAATTCAATAGAAGATGCGTAAACTAACAAGCTAACGCCGAATCTCAAAATTGAAGCAAAATCGAGCATAATCATCCAAAATAATAGAAAGAGGCATATGAGTTTTAATCATCATTACCATTCAAATCCAAAATGCCAAAGTTATCATTAAAATAAAGTTGCTAAGTTTTTTTCTATGATTTCATGCGGTGATCAGGAAGTATGTTGAAGTTCATGGCCAATCAGGAAAAAACAGGAAACATAAACTACAAATATATTTATTTATACTAAGTACTGACATTAATGATCCAGCTGTCTGCACTCCATTTCCGGTGAAAACTTTGAAAGTCTACAGATCTAACTGAAAGGGATGAAGAGTAAAATCTAAGTTAGTACCCATGTTGATGTCAAAGTGCATATGAATCTAATGAGTACAATGAACCTACAAATTAAAGCAAATTCCAAAAATAATTATGTATTATGAATCTACCTCGGCGTCGTCGTCATTCAATTCGCCACGCATGAAGGCACGCATCATTTTCTTCATTTCAAGCCTGTTACGACGTTCACATTCTTCGAACTCCTTTCTGACCTCTTCCCTAATCTTGATGGTCACCTGATCCACAATTTCTTGCATACCAGAAGGAGATGAACCTGAAGTAGTTCGTCGACCATATCCAATATCTGTGTCACTCACAGAAGAACCGAGGCCGTAAATGCGACCCTTCTTCATGCCAACGTGTTTCGTCCAAAGTTGTCTTGGGGTCAACGGTGTGGTCCCCTCCTGCGTGGCTTGCGTAATATGATCAACTTCTTTTGTTTTATAAGACTCCTGAAATATAAAGAAAATACAAAGAAGTGGCAAAAATAATAAACTACAAACGACGACTAGGTGATCGACTTCAAAGTTTTGTTAATTAACTATTAACTTGCAATTTAGAAAAAAATAAAGGCACAAAAATTTACATACATGTCTCCCGGGCATAATCCGAAACTCATTCTTTGTTCTTCTTCTGATGGGTTCGGAGAAATATTTCGTCCTGAGTAGGTGGTCTACCCGTCTCTTTCTCCTGTAATGAGATAATATTTTAAAATTTGTAACTTAAAGTATAATATTCTCTCAACACTTACCATTTTCTTAAAGTATAATATTTCATTCTGAGTTCGGAGAAAGACCTTACCATTTTCTTAGCAATCGTGCTCGTGGATACACATCCGCCTGAATGCAAGCACGCTCCCTGGTCAAACTCTCGACTGGTTTTTGCTTTTTCATATTTCAATTTGTACTCCTCGGTGGACCACTTTCCTAGCAAATCGATCCAAACGGCCTCGGGGATCCAATTGGGTCGTTCTCCGTCAGCTCAAGCTTTAGAAAGCATCGCGGACAATCTCTTCGAGCACCGAGAGTTAAAAGCCTTCCACATTTTTTCCGTATGCTCGGGCTCCCACCACACATCAGCCTGTAAGTGTTTAAAAATAATTAATGTATTACGAAGAAAAATTTTAATGATCATGTTGGCTTCTAATGATACCTGAAATTCATTAAATAGCATCTGTCTCGTGGCATAAGGAACTTCCCTCCATGTAAGCCACGCTTCAGTATACCTATGTCGCAACACTTTAGTAACTGCCGCAGCCGCTGGTTTCGACGGTACAAACATGGAAGGACACATAATTATAAAATGTCATGGCTGAATCAAAGCATGAATAAGGATTCGATATACATAAAATAACACTTACCCTAAATTCCCATCTGACTACACGTATGCTTTGTAAACACGATTTGACGAAGCCTGGTTCGAGCCTTCCACGGAACAACGAGCTCTGACAGGTTGTTGTGGCAATTGTGTATCCAAGTCCGCAATATCAGCGTGAGAGGAAGGACCAGGCGGAGGAGAAGAACGTTCTATTATGCGAATGCCCGTGGCTGATCTAGGAGCTGACGGAGGAGAAGAACGCTCTGTTATGCGAATGCTCGTTACTGATATAGGAGCAGACGGAGTACTGAGAGCTCTAGGGATGACCGACTCCTTTCCTTTGTTTTTACTTTTAACAAATCGATACATCTCCATAGTACAAAATTTATTCCAAGTCAAATTCACAATTGATAAAAAATTCAAATGTCACAACGTCTCAACCTGACTATGTTCAGCTACGTCTTGTGTTGCATCTTGAGGAACGGAATTGTACGTATAACTCGAGAACCAATTCTTAATATCCGGAGGCGCTTATAAAAAATAAACAAATTAATTCGAATAAGCTTTTGCGAAAAATTCTTCTGATCATTATTTTAAACACTCACGAGATGGTAGCGAATATAAGAATGCATCGTCCGCGTCAGGCATCCATCGATCCGATTGTTTGTCCACATGCATCGCTAACGCCTCAAACAAAATGAATATGAGTCGTAAATGAACAATCCATAAGATGACAACAATCGTAATAAAATATCCTAGTCGTAAGGTAAAAAAATTGATAATTCGTGACGACAAGTAAAGACACCATTACTCATCATCTGAATTTCCACATGATTGGTACCCGTCATCATCATCATCATCAGAAGTCATCGTAGTTTCAAATTCATCTTCGTCCGAGCCATTTTCATCATTTTGTATGTCGACGTTATCGAAGTCTTCAAATACGTGTTCCGAATCCTGTAGATCGTCGACTAATTCGGTGTCGACAATAGGGGCCACAAAAGTCTGCGAGTCATTTTGAAAGGCACATTGCAATGCACCATCAACTTCTATCCTGCTTCTTGCCTTCGTCTTTATTACAACCCACCATTGTGCTTTGTCCCTGGTCTTCTCCGGATATGGTACATAATATACTTGTTTTGTAGAAGACAGAATAATAAAAAGATCAAAACGATCATAACACCTATTGTGACGTATTTCAACTATTTTGAAATCTTTGTGAACTCGCATCCCTCTCCTTTCCTTTGGATCAAACTAATTACACTCAAATAATGTGACTTTATTACCTCCAGTATATTGCAACTGAATAATGTCTTTGAGAACACCGTAGTAGTCACACTCATTTTCTCCGTTCGTGGATCCCACGACACATACTCCAGTGTTCACGGTTTTCTTCCCAATAGACCAAGTTTCAGTGTGAAACTTATAACCATTCACAAAATACACCGGCCAACTTTCACCTCTCGAGCCGGTCCCCATGCCAAATTATGGAGACAAACGCCGTGCCGGTACTGAGAACGTAATATGAAAATAAATGAGTATAGTAGACGTTGAAGACATCAAATTATTTAGAATATTTTGAGAATTACCAGTGCGAAGTCATTCTCGATTCTATCTTGTACATGTTCTTCAGGGATATTGTAGTATTGCAAGAAAGCACTACATACAAAGTGATGGCTAAATCAAAATGTTGTTTAGGAAGACGTTAAAGAAAAGAACGCATGAATATTAAACTTACTTAATGTAGCCTTGCACCTCCGGCGTGTTTAGAAGGACATGATTCGTGGCAGACTTGAATTCTGCATCACTGAGCCATCTACTCCTTGGCTTCCCAAAATGTCGCCCTAACCGATTGAAGAGCGACAAAGATGCCACATCAGACTGTTCTTCTGGAACTTCATCATTTCGATGGACTTTGGTCCTCGCACACTTAACATGGGACTTGAAGTAGTAAAAACAGAAGTATGAAATCTCCTGAATCATATACGCTTCACATATGGATCCTTCGACACGTGCTTTGTTCTTAATCGTCCTTTTTATTTGATTGAGATATCTTTCAAAAGGATACATCGACCTATATTGTACTGGTCCACCTACCCTTGCCTCATATGGCAGATGAATAGGTAAGTGCTCCATGGAATCAAAGAATCCCGGTGGAAATATTCGTTCCAACTTACATAATATTATCGGAATATTACATTCCAATTGGATCATATTTTTCACCGTTAATGTTGTAGAACACAATTCTTTGAAGAATTGACTCAACTTCGTTATCAGCTTCCAAATCTTATCCGGGAGTGAAGAAAAAGCAGTCGGAAGCAAAGTTTCCATGAATATGTGGCAGTCGTGACTTTTCATGCCAAACAAACGCAAGTTATTCATGTCCACACATCGGGTCAGATTTGATGCATAACCATCCGACATTCTCAGCTCTTGGATCCAGCGACACACTTGGGTCTTCTGCTCCTTAGTGAGAACATAACTTGCTTTTGGTTTAGATAACTTGGGTCTTCTGCTTCTTCCATTAGGTAAAGTCACTAAGTGCAACTCTGGCCTTTGACAGTACTCCTTCAAATCTAGTCTCGCCTTTAGGTTGTCCTTTGTTTTACCCTTAATGTCCATTACGGTGTTGAATACATTTTCAAACACATTTCTCTCAATGTGCATGACATCCAAGTTACGACGTATCAAACAATCGGACCAATACGGTAAATCCCAGAATATACTTCGTTTGGTCCAGTTATGACAAACACCATACTCATTGTATGTGACATTTGGGTCGTCGACAATTCTGCATAAAGCATTGACAATGCGACGTAATTGAGCTCCTGAGCGTCTGATCGGAGGCATGTCTTCTACAACCCTATTCCGTCGAAATGCATTTCGGTTATCTGTACGGATGATTAGCTGTAAGAAACCGTCTATGGCAATCAAACCAACTATTTTTACCCCCATTTCTCAAAGTGAACGCATCTGAGTGTTCCATGCAAGATGGACAAGCTAATTTCCCTACGGTCATCCAACCAGACAACATCCCGTAGGCTGGAAAGTCATTAACAGTCCACAATAAAGCAGCTCTCAATGTGAAATTTTGTTTGGTCGACACATCATAAGCGACGACACCATCCCACAGTTCTTTTAGCTTGTCTATTAGAGGCTGTAAATACACGTCTATCCTCTGTTTAGGACTCTGAGGACCAAGAATAATGCATGTCAAAAACATATAAGGTGCGGACATACAAATCCCAGGTGGCAAATTATAAGGTGTTATTGAGACCGGCCAACATGAATAAGGAACTGAAGTCTAACCATATGGTGTAAAACCATCTGCGCATTTTCAAGAGATCAACAGATCTATAGTTTGTGTAAATTATAAATTTCCATTTTCGACGGTTGAGACCGTCGAAAACAATTAAGCTAGAATATTTTATTTAATAACGTTTCGACGGGTATGACCGCCGAAATATCGACGGTTGCTTCAAACGTCGCAAATTTCGACGGTCAAAACCGTCGATAAGTTCAATAATTGTACGGAACCAACGTTGAAATATTGCGACGGTTCAGACCGCTGGAAGTTTCGACGGTTAGGTAAACCGCCAAAATTTTCGACGGTCAGAATCGTCGAAGTGCCAATATTTTCGACGGAACCTTTCGACGAATTAGGAACCGTCGAAAGTTTAGACGGCTAAAATCGTCAAAAGTTATCCGACAAAAATTTTGACGGTTTGGAAGATCTACCGAAAAAACCGTCGGTAATTCAGACGGATGTCGGACCGTCGAAAATGAACCGTCGGAAATACAACTTTTTCTTGTAGTGTTTCTTCTTTCTTTTATGAGATATCTCTTGTTTGTGATTTTTGTATGATCTTCGGGTAGGCTTCACATTCTTATCTTTCTTTTTCACCAATTTAAGATACTTATCAAGTTTTCTTGTGTAGAGGGCGAGTCTCTTTTCATCTACTTCTTCTTCACTCGAGTCATCTTCACTTTTGCTTGCTTTCAAAGCCAATGTCTTCTTTTTGGGAGCATTTGATTCTTCTTCTTCTTGGATTCCGAACTCATAGGTTAGAAGTGAACCAATAAGATCATCAAAATCTAATTTGTTCAGATCCTTTTCTTTGATTATCCTCCTTTTTGTATGCCATTGGGAAGAGAGAGTCCTAAGAATCTTTTCACTTTTTGGGGATTAGTTCTCGGCTCGCCCAAAGAGGCTAAGCCATTCACAATATCATTAAACCTAATAACCATATCATTTATAGATTCATTTTCACGCATCTTGAAGGAATCATATTGATGATTCAAAATATTTAATCTAGATTTTTTGACTTTATCCGTTCCTTCATAAGTAGTAATAAGTTTCTTTCAAATTTCAGTTGCACTTTCACAACTAGAAATCTGATTAAAATCCGTTGAATCCAAAGCGCAATAGAAAATATTATTTGCTTTCCAATCCAATTTCGAAAAAATTTTTTGTCTTTCGTCATGTTCGGAAGGTAATCTTTCATGTAAATAGTAGCCTTTTTCAACAATATCCCACATGTTTATATCAATAGAACATATGTAAGCTTGAATTCTAATTTTTTAATATGCAAAATTTGATGCATTTAAAAGAGGAGGACGACTAATTGATTGTCCTTCGGCAAAAACAAATCCACTTGATGTCATAGCTCTTAAGATTGTTAAATCTTAAAAAAATGATTGAATCTTAAGAATGATTAGATCTAAAAACAAGATTATTCAAAAGATAAAAAAATAAGAGCAACCCGCCCTGATACCAATTGTAGGACCCCAAAGGGCACCAAGGAGGCGTGGGGGGTGGGGGTGAATTGGTGATAAATAAAAAATATCGATTTCACAAAGATCGTCGTGGAAGCACAAAACAGATTCTTTAAAACCTTTTAAAATAAAGCAATTTAGATCATGAGCATAATATGAATGGGGGAGAGAGAAAATCAAATGCAAAGACACGATGGTTGTTGACGAGGATCGACCACACCTTGGCCTATGTCCCCGCTCTGACTTATCGATCTTGAGACCGTCGAAGATTCCACTAATCCTTTCCTTTATTCCAAATGGGGCAAGGAAGAAAGCCCTTTACATCAACCACCTTTTCTCCACTTTGAGAGGCAAGGTAATCTTTCCTCCTAGGAAGATTATCTTTTCTCTCGCTCAAGAGGTAAGATTTGAACCTCTTTTACACAGAAGCCCTATCTATTTTTCTGAACAAAACATTTCTCTCTTTACAATGCTAGGCTCACAAGAGTGGGAGAGAGAAAGATAAGCACAACTAAAATGATAACTTCAAGGAAAAAGATCTTCTTTTGATTTCTTGAAGTATTGCTTCAATGCTTCGATTGGTGCTCTTACTTCTGGCCTTGGCACTCCTTTTATAGGCTCTGGTATATGGAAAATTCGTCTAGAATTAATTTCGCATTTTTCTTCTTAAAATATAGTTATTATTGTTCAACTGAGTATTTGACCGATCGACCGCATTTATGGACTGGTCGACCAGTCTATATGACCGTTGCGCTTTATTTGCTGGCTGACCGCAGCAGGTCGGTCGACCGAACTATCGACTGGTACAGTCTCGCAGTTTTGATTTTCTCTCGTTCAGTTGATCGGTTGACCGATGCATCGATCGGTCTGTCGATCGATGATGTAGTCTCGACATGGATTTAAGCAGTTAATTCATTGAGTTATTTCTTTTTCTTTAAACTTTTTCAGCATAAAGTTATTTAATCAAAGTATAGTGCATAAAGTTATCTCTTTTTCTTTAAATTTTTTCAGCATTTCATCTTTAATCATTCGAGGTTTGTATTATCAAAATATAATTCTATATGTAATTAAAACTTAGATCCAACATGTCTTCGCTCAGAATCAAATCTCGAATGTCATCGAGCTTCAACTTCATTGAATCGGAAGAACTGCTGACCGCCGTTACCATTGCACCCAACTTTCTGGCAAAGAGGACAACAAGATCAAAAACCTTGTTGGATCTAAGTTTTAATAACATATAAAATTATATTTTGATGATACAAACTTCGAATGATTAAAGATAAAATGCTGAAAAAGTTTAATGAAAAAGAGATAACTTTATGCACTACACTTTGATTAAATAATTGTCACTTATCTTATTAGTTTTGAATGAATATTAAACATCATAGTTGTAGAGAATTCTGTTAGCTTTTCATAGACTCCAAGATCATCTAATTTGGATAAGTGTGCAAAAAGTTTTGCTCAAAATAGTGCAGGGAGGTCAACCTGCCGATCGAAGCTATGAAGGCCGGTCGAGACAGTCCGGTCAACCGATCGGAGATACCGGTCGATCGACCAATGCATGAGCTGCCAAATCCACGTCGAAAATATACCGGTCGACAGTCTGGTCGAAGCACCGATCGATCGATCAGCTCAACGGCTACAAATCAAAACTGCGAGACTGTGCCGGTCGAGACACCGGTCGATAGTCCGGTCGACCGACCAGCTGCGGTAACTGAAGAAATCAGCACAATGGTCATATAGTCCGGTCGACCGGTCCATAAATGTGGTCGACCGGTCCAGTACTGAAATGAACAGTAACGGCTATATTTTGAGGAGAAAAATGTGAAATTAATTCTGGACAAATTTTTCACATACTAGAGCCTATAAAAGGAGTGCCAAGGTCAGAATCAAAAGCACCAATCCAAGCATTGAAGCAATACTTCAAGAAATCAAAAGAAGATCTTTTCCTTGAAGTTAATATTTTAGTTGTGGTCTTGTTTCTCTCTTCCACTCTTGTGAGCCTAGCATTGTAAAGAGAGAAATATTTCGTTCAGAAAAATAGAGAGAGCTCCTGTGTAAAAGAGGTTCTAAATCTTACCTCTTGAGCGAGATAAATAGATTAGCTTCCTAGGAGGAGAGGTTGCCTTACCTCTAGAAGCGGAGAAAAAGGTGGTTGTGTAAAGGACTTTCTTCCTTACCCCATTTGGAACAAAGGAAGTGCTAGTGGAATCTTCGGCGGCCTCGAGGTCGAGAAGTCAGAGCAAGAATGTAGGCCAAGGTGTGGCCGAACCTTGTCAACAACTACCGTGTATTTGCATTTGACACCAATTCATCATCAAAAGTGATACTCACTGAATTCACCCCCCCCCCCCTCCTCTTAGTGACCTTTGGGATCCTACAACTCTCACTTCATCGTCAAAATTGATACTCACCGAATTCAATTGTGTGATGATAATGTTGGATTCGTTGATGTGATCCGCGACTGAAGCTCCCTCAGACATCTTCAGGTTGAATAACCTTCTTATCAAATACACCTTATTTGATGTAGACGACTTCTCGTACATGTTTGATAAAGCCTTCATCAAAACCCCCGCAGTCTTCTCGTTCATGATGTTAAAGGCTACGTTCCGCGCCAATGGCAGCCTGATAACACCAAGCGCCTGCCGGTCGAGGAGCGCCTAATCCACGTCGCTCATCGCCTCTGGCTTTTCCCCAGAGAAAGGCTCGTGCAATTTCTTTTGATACAGATAGTCTGCATCTTCCAAAAGCTGTAGTCTCTACCATCGAACTTCTCGATCTTCACCTTCCCGTCATTTGCCATCATCGCTCCCACTGCCCACGAACTCCTTCACCGAAGCTCTGATTCAGTTGTTGTGGAATATCCTCGATATCAACTTACTATTGATATCGACGTCTGGGAGAAATCTATAAATAGATAGTGGAAGAATAACAAGAAATCACACACAGAGAAAGACAGATTTTACGTGGTTCGGAGATTGTCTCCTAAGTCCACGACCGTCACAGAGTTTTACTCTATTCAGATGTCTCAGATCAGATTACAAACATTACCTAGATCCCCACAATATATGGTGCATAACCGCTACCAGATATGTGCCTTGGGTAATAACCTAGGATAACTGCATATCTTATTTTGATTCTCCATAACTCCATATCTAACAAATAAGGTAGTTATTATATCCACTCAATCTCTCATATTATGGTTACAAGGAAGTTACAATCTCTCAGATTCTTTCTACCATATCTAACAACAAATTAGTTAGGCCCAGAATCAGGCTCCACCTAACTAACTCCAACACCCTGCCTTAGATGCATTGAAGTGTTAGTCTATTTTTGCTTAAAATAATATATAATACTAAGAATAAAAAAAATTATATTAAAAAGAAAAAGGTAGGGTGATGGTTCACGGAGAAGGGGGGGCGACGCCCCCCCTGCTTCGTGTCGCCTAAGTGAAAGGGGGGTGGGGGGGGGGGGGGGGGCGTCGTCTCCCTCCTCCGCCCTGAGCGAGCTTGCACGCTGGCAACGCCTTGACCGAGCTCACGAGGGGTGCACCGCCCCCCTCAATCTAGCGCCACACGCCATCTCGATGGCTAATATCTTGTTCGGGCCGTGCATCTTGTAGTACGAGAGCACCCCGTCTCGCAGCAGGAACCACCTCGACCGCCACCCTCGGCCAAAGTTCACCCACTTCCAGAGAATTCCAGCCACCACCTCATGGGAGGACGGCGACGGCAGCGCGGACATCTGGAGCCGTATGAAGTTAAGATTTCATGGTCGCACTTAAAAGCCGAGTACTCTACCATCCTAAATAGAATGTAATGACTTAAGGATCCATATGTAAACATAGTCTCTATTTACATACGCTCGAATGAACTCTCCTCATAATAAGAATGTACATAGCCCTATTCTGGTCTGGTTTGGTATGGAATGAACTTATAATCATATGATCGAGTCGACTCCATGATTATAAGTTCATAACTCTAGCTTTCCTATTTTGGACGGAACAGATCTACTAATTCTTTTATTCTAGTTAGTAAACGAAGATTTTTTTTATTGAAAACAATGACTTCATAATTCTTATAAATCTAACTCAGTGAAATTCCATCCAGTAAAATAGTATAATTATAAATTTCCAAGATAACAGATAGAAATACCGCAAATAGAACCATTGCAACCCCCATTAACGGTGTAGTCCCCTAGCCCGGAACTACTTTGCTCAGGGGGCCGACACCCCCTCGCCGAATTACAGGGGCGTTGCCCTTGCATTTTTCTTTTTTTTCTTTTTTATATTTATTATTATTATTTTAAAGGTTAGAGGGGTAATTTGGAATTTTTATAAATAGAAACAATGAAATTAATGGAAAACATGACAGAAGTCGACTGAATGATGAAAAAATCGTGATAGTTTAGGGACCCAAACAATGAAGTTCGTAGTTTAGGGTTAAATCTATAAAATTGTGATAATTTAGGGATGGTTTTAGATAATAAATAAAAAACAAGAGGGGAAAAACAAAGTGCTGTGAACAAGCGTACGAGCAGTTGACCAAAAGGCACCTACAGCGCCACATCTCCAAACATACATTTTCGATTTCAGAGATTTTATCAGGACATGCATCTGGTGTTCAAATTGTTCTCCAGATCTCAGTACGCACCATTATTGTAACACCTGCTTCAAAAAAAAAGAAAGGAGAGAGGAAGAAGGGGATTGGCCAAGACCTTTCCCCTTCTATTTTTGTCCCATACCTATTGCCCTAGGCCGATTATTCTTCCCCTTTGTCTCCTTCTGCTATGGCTTTTTCCTCTCACTGTCTCTCTCTCTCTCACTATCACCCAGCGTCCCAATGGCCGACCTCTGCACTTGGCAGGAAGAGATCCGGCCGTCGGGATTTTGCCCTCATCACCAAGGAAGAAGACAACGGTCGACCCTTTTCCCCCTCCTTCTCCCCTATCTACTTTGTTCGTTCCCCGTCCGGTCACTCCCTCTCACTCTGTCATTCTTTCTTCTCCAGTGCGTAGATGGCAGAGAGCGAGTAGACGGCGACGGCGAACAACATCGATGCAGGCGACATAGGAGGTGGACAGTAGAGGCATCGACAAAGTGAGGATCTTTCCTCTTTCTCCTCTCCCTTGTTTCCCCTCTGTTTTCGTGGTTCCGACTTCGCATCTCACCCATCTTCTTCCCCTCTCCGGCGAACGGACAGCAGCAAGCACGGACGAATGTCGGCGACCATTTCTGGTGAAGACAACGTGAGACAGGGAACAAGGCGCGGACCACATTAGGATCTTTATCACAGGGAACAAAGGGCTTGGGCATAACAAGTGTGTTGTTCGGGATCTTTATCATAGGTTGTGTTCTAGATGAAATGAGCATGATAAGTCAATCCACAAACTGTACTATGCATGATTTCATTCGTCGAACGAAACATTGCATGTTCCATGCCATGATCTTCACTATGACTGAACCGACTGAAATGACGAAAACATATGAACTCGTATCGATGTCTTATGTTTCAAGATGCATGCTTAGTGCAATATTTGTGTAGTGTAGACTTTAGATGCTCTATAGATTCATGTTTGTAATGCTATTAACTTAGTTAACTTAGTTGTACTATACTGCCGGAGAAAATGGAAAACCCAAATCTGTTTTATGACATGACAGAACCCGGCTCAAGTTCACCAACACCCGACTTAGGTCCTGTCCGGCCGAACTGGGTTCCTCCAAGCACGGTCCAAGTCCGCCAATGATGCCGAACTCGAGCTCAGTGCGTACCAGGTACTCAGACCGGGTCACCCATGACTTGGCCTGAACTCGCCGCGGAGAAGATGATCGGGAGAGATGACTCTCCCGACCCAATCGTCGATCTGAATCTGGTCCGGGTATGACCCACACCCGCCCAAGTTTCCTCAATTTTTCACCTGAATGACCGAGACCAATCTAGGCCGAACTCCGTCCAGGTTCACTTTTGCCTGGCCCGGGCTCCGACCTAGATTTCGCTATGTACGATTTCTGACTACAATTAAATAACTTTCTAATTTGTTACCATGTTAAACGTATTTATTTTGATCTTTGATTTCTGTACGAAACACATTCTTTTCACATGAATATGATTATTGATCTCTCATCGGAAAATGAACGAAATATGATTACGATCTTACTCAAGAACGACAATGATTTGAACAATGACACGATGATTAAGAATGACAAGAAGCGGTGACCGTACCCCTTCGGTCGACCGATATGATCTCGACAAGTGACCCCTGACCTTTGGGCATCCGTTATGTGGACCGGAAGAGAAGACCTTTTATCTCAACCTAATTTAAATGAACTTCCGTCCACCTGATTTTAAAGTAAATGCAAATAAATATAAGAAGATATTTTCTCTACGCCTTGATCAATCTACGGATCGAAAGACAAGCCCATGTATGATGGGGGAAGATGTTCCAGCCTCCTAATAGGCCCTCCCTCACGGGTTACCATCTGCTATATCTAGGCGGGAGTTTCTCCCATTAGGATGTTTCTGCCAAGCGCAAGGTCATCCAGCCTAAGGGGGCTTGTCGACTGGCCCACGATGTCTAGATAGTCGTATCTCACAATGCATGCATTGGTATTCCCTTCAAGAATGAAGAGCTCTTCTCATGTATGAAAGAATGAATGTACGAAAGTATGAAAGTATGGAAGTAAGTATGAATGCAAGCAAGTATGCATGAAAGTATGAAAGATAAACATGGCAATGAATGCATACAAGAACTACTATGAAAAGAAATGGATATGAAAACATGTTCCCTCTAGTGATCCGATTTCTCTATGACGCTGATGTTATGATCTCCATTATGCCATGACTAATGAAATCAATCCATGATGATTTGAACTTTCTCTCATGTTGATTACACTTTCTTTTAATGCTATATTATGATCGGAGTCGCTTTTATATCTAGTATGGCGTTGTATTTGTGAGTCACCATCTTTTTGGACGGATGGGTACACCTTTTTTGCTTTCGCACTGTTATATCTAGATTATCTCTCATACTAAGTCACCTTTTTGGATGTATTTTGATCACCTTTTGAATGTATGTGACTCCTACATTGTTGTCTCATATGAGGGCTAGTTGAAGTATTTTATCCATCCGCATTTTTCCTTTATATGTTATATTATTTTATTCATTTAGTCTTTTGCTTTGCATTTCTCTTTACGTCGACCATTCGGATTAACAAAAGAGTCAAAGAAAGAAGGAAAGAGTCAAAGTAGCGCACGAGAGGAGGTAGCGCCACGTGGCAAGGCCGAGACCCGGGGCGCTACAATTATGTTTGTATGCTTGTTGGATGGGGAGAGAGAGAAACTTTGGAGAAAGCAAACCAACATTCCCTTAACGGTGGTTTTGGTTCCTGCATGCATCCTCTAGTTTCCATAGAGAACTTTCGGATGCAACTCTGCAAAGTACAAGCCGTTTAGGAGGAGGTGAAGTGAACATGTACAGCGCAAAGGGAGAGCAGTTATCACAACTAACAGAGATCAAGGATGGAGGAGGAGGAGCCCTCCACCTGCAGAGCCCACAGACGACTTCTCCACCTCTCCATCTCCATGACTGATGCTCAAAAGGGTACTCACTCTTCTTCATTTTATGACCATTTCTGCGAGTTCCCAAGCTGCATTCACAGCTTGCATGCAGTTCATATATGTATCAGAATATATTTCAGAGCACCGAAGCATTTTGAGATCTGAACTGGTTTCAGAATGGACTCCATGTGTTCCAGAATTAAGAAATCCACATAAAATAACTTGACTGAGAAGAAATGATTAGTACAGGATGCAGTGTTGGTTGGTGGCAACTGGCAAGTTATTTAGCACCTTGTAACTCGGTTGATTAAAGTTTAAGTTAACGCCTTCGCATTTCGATCATGTTTAGATAAATTAGTTTCTCGAATACATGCTAGGTAATTAATGAATGCGAGTCACATAATAGCCAATCCAGCTGTCGCCCTCTGTGCGTCAAATTAATTCATCCGCACTATAAGAAAAATGCCTTTTTCCGATGGTCTGAGCCGTCGCAAAATGAGAAATATCCGTCGGAAAATACACTTTGCGATGGATTTTCCGATGGGAACGATCGGTCATAAAAATGCTCGTTGCAAAAATTTTCCACGGCACCGGCCATGGGAAAAATATTTTCATGGTCCAAGTCGTGGGAAGTTGCGTGAGTCGGATCCGGCCGTGCGCAGGCTAGATCTGCCGGCATGCTTCTGGATCCGTCCTGCGCACGGCCGATCCGACCGCGCGAAGGCCGGATCCGACCAGTGCGTAGGCTGATCCGGCCGGCGCATAGGCCGATCCGGCTGGCGCCTGCGCGTGGTCGAATCCAGCCCTTGCGCGTGGTCAGATCGGAGGGAAGGAGGGAGGCCGTTGCCTGGAAGGAGCACACCGGTGAGGGAGAGAGGAGAGGGGAGAGTGGGAAAGAGGTAGAAAGAAAAAAGATTAGAGAAGTGGGAAGGTGAATATAAAGAAGAAAAAAAGAGAGGCAGGAATAAAAAGAGAAGCGGGAAAAGAAAAAAATAATAGGCGGGAGAATTTGACGAGATTTTTTACTTTTCGACGGTTTAAGCCGCGCAAAATATTTTCCGTGATTGAAACTGTGAGAAATTCCCACGGTCAAAGCCGTAGAAAAAATTTTCCACGACTCAAACTGTGGAAAATTTCCACGGTCAACGCCATGGAAATTTACATGGCTTGAGCCATGGGAAAAGTATGTTTCCCACGGCTCGAATCGTAGAAAATAGTCTTCCCATGTGTCACGCCCTTAAGCTCCTTAACTCGAACTTCAGCATGCGGCCTGATCAAACCCTACTCGGTCGCCGATTAGCTCTGTTCAGACGTGTCCCGGACACGACCTGGATGCACAATGAAACACCCACCCACTTGGAGAGAAGAGAGACTTCACATGATAGAGAAAAACTAGAGAATATATTGTGATTACATGTCCTTTTATAGGGCCAAGGAGAAACAACTCCTACTCTAACTATGGACCTAATCCTACTAGGCATGCAAGCCCCTTCACTAGAAAAACCTCCTTGGACTAGGAATAGAAATCCATCTCTTGAAAACCTCTGCAGAATTAGGCCAGCACTCCATCCCCTCTTGGAATCAAAATGGGTCGGGCGCCCTCCTGTCGCCCGCCACGCCCGGGGCGTGCCTGATAGGGACAGTCCGAGTCCCACTCAAACTTGGATTGTTCCAGGGTGGCCTCGTGTGTTCTTCAGGTTCCCACACATCTGGACTTCACCTCCAAGTGCTTCCCAGTCCCCGAAAGAAGCTCGGCCTTCCAAGAATCTGTCATGTCCTTCTCGACATCAAAAACTGGCCGACTCCTATTCTACTAGGAGTAGGAATCCTTCCGACCCTACACCTCTCATCCAGCATCTTTAGAAGTCTACCTCCACTTCGATCTTCTAGATCTTGGAGCTGTCCGGCTCGAAGACTCCACCTGCCACTCGATCCGCATGGGCGTCCAAGTCCTACACGCACTAAGACTTGTCCAAGGCATGACCGCCACCTCGCGTCCATCCTTCTAGCTCGCATGGTCCCTCCTCGAACTTGGATCCCTTGGCAGTTATCTTCAGCCTTTCGCACTCCGTTGCCCTAGTCCAACTCCTACTTGGACTAGGAGTCCTTGTCCTAGTAGGAGTAGGAATGCGCCGCACCTCCACGCCCGTCGCACGCCCGCCATGTCCCAAGCATGCTCAGAGACTCCTCCTCAATCTCCTCGCATTCTTGGACATCGCCACTCATCCCAAAGTGTCTTGCTTTTGCTCCATGCCCCGGATCGTCATGTGTGTCCCGGTGCACCTTTCATCGTCTGCTGTCCCTGCACATCCAGCTTGCGGCCTCTTCGTCCCAGCTCCGTCCTAGGATGTGGCAAAGATGAGGAGTGACATCCTCCCCCACCCAAGCCATTGCCATCATTGGCAATGCCTCTTCTCGCTGCCACATACTCCATCCAAGAAAGCATTCAACTCACCTCCCGGATTGCATCGTCCGAAAGATCTCTACGTCCTCGAACTTGTGTCATTCGAAAGATCTCCGCATCTCCGAACTTGGTCCGTCCAGAAGACCTCCACGTCTTTGAACTTGGTCATGACTCTACCTCGAGTCTTTTTTATCATCCGTTCCTCGGTGTCACCTTGCTGTCCAAGGGTTCCACCCTGTCACGTGGTCGTTTTTTGCTCGACCGACCCGTGCGGCGCCTAGACGTGCCCAACGTCTAGGCAAGCTCTTTTGTGCGCTTCGTGGAAGCTCGCTTATGCCATTTTTTGTATGCCACAACTTTTGGGACGCACGGTCCCGAGCGGATGATTCTTCAATGGAAGCGTTTGTGAGCAAACGGGCACCTCGACGTAACGCTCCATTACTTTGGGACGCTCTTTTGTGGGTTGCCACCCAATGCTTGAGGCACGGTGCTAGATTTAGGGAAGCTTGAAATTTTTGTTGAGTAAATATGAATGATTACAACGCTTCAGGGGAGCACTAGCGGGTCTCCCCTACTATACCACCGTTTCGGGTGGTAGGTTTAAGACATGTGGTGTGGAGGACCATCTCCGGGGTGTACTGTTCTGGAGTGCAAATTACAAAACTGCCACCACCACACTTGAAAAATAAACTAAGTACAAAAGTGGTTGAAAAGGAAAATACATGGTAAGATAACTCGATGTGCCCTGGGGAGAAGCCCCCGGGACTTTCTCCCCCACTCAAGTCAGCGACGTCCCTGGAGCTGCAGCTTGGAATTCTTCGATCTTCTACTTGAACTGCCACAGGTCTTCGGCTATCTCCCAACTTGTGTCGGCGTCCGGTCTTCCGCTCCATCGAACAAGATACTCCTTCTTCCGATTCTTCGTGCGGACGGTGAGTACTTCTTCAACTTAATCAGTAAACTGCTGACGGATGGCCGGCGGGGCGCGGTCTGAAACCCCATGCCCGGGATCTTCAGTGTCTTCAACGAAAGGCTTGAGCAGGCTGACATGGAAGACGGGGTGTTGTTGCATTTGAGGCGGGAGCTCCAACTTGTAGGCCACCTTTCCTACCTTCTTCAGGATCTTGAAGGGGCCTTCGTAACGCCTAACGAGGCCCTTGTGCAGATTCTTCCCACTTAGCCAAAGATGTTGGACCAGCTTCACCAGGACCAAGTCTCCGACTTCAAAGTTGACGTCCCGTCGGGGCAGTGTCCGCCCACTTCTTCATGCGCTTCGATGCCTTGTGCAAACATGCTCTCGCCATGTCGTTCTGCTCATGCCATTCCCTCGCCATGCGGTGAGCGGCGGGGACTTTGCCACCATAAGAAGTGGCGATGGCATGGGGCGTCAGAGGTTGCTGCCCCGTCACTATCTCGAAGGGACTCCGATTGGTCGACTCTCTTCATTGCAGGTTGTAGGAGAATTGCTCAATGTCGAGTAGCTTCGCCCAGTCCTTCTGATTGGCACTCACATAGTGCCGCAAGTAGATCTCCAGGATACGATTCACCCTCTCAGTTTGGCCGTCGATTTGAGGATGAAGTGATGTCGAGAAATGCAGGTTGGAGCCCATCATCTTGAACAATTCCTTCCAGAAGTTGCCAACGAATCGCCCATCCCGATCGCTGATAATGCTTTGTGGTAGGCCCCAATACTTCACTACATGCTTCATGAATAACTCCGCAGCTTCAGTAGCAGGACAACTTGCGGAGCTGGCGGCGAAGATGGCATACTTGGGGAACCGATCGACGACCACCATGATGGTACTTGCCCCTTCAGACTTGGGCAGGCCAGTGATGAAGTCCATGGAGACATCTTTCCAAGGACGCTCTGGGATAGGCAGGGGTTCCAGAAGTCCGTCGGGCGCCTGATTGAGGTTCTTGTCTTGCTGGCAAACAAGGCATGTCTTCACGAAAGCTTCAATGTCGTCCTCCATCCTTGGCCAGAAGTAGTTGTCTTCGATGAGTGCCAAAGTGCGACGGATGCCCGGATGTTCCGCCCACTTGGAGTCATGGCACTCTTGCATGATAGTGCGCCGCAAATTGTCAAAGAGTGGAACGTAGATGCGACGTTCCTTGGTGAAGATCAGTCCATCTTCCACCCAAAAGTGGCATGTCTTACCCTCCTTCGCTTGCTCGAACAAGTTCTTCACCGTGGGATCTGACTTCAATCCCTTCTTGATCCTCTCGAGGTCGGCCCGAGAGGAGCTCATGGCCGCTAATTCTGTGCGTCGGCTGAGGGCATCAGCAACGACATTCGTCTTGTCAGGCTTGTACTCCAGGACATAGTCGAATTCTGCCATAAAATCTTGTCATCTTGCTTGCTTCGGCGAGAGCTTCTTTTGTGTCTCGAAGTAACTTGTCGCGACGTTGTCCGTCTTGATGTGAAATCGCGACCCGAGGAGGTAGTGCCGCCATGTTCTAAGGCAGTGAATCACCGCGGTCATCTCCTTCTCCTGAACGGCGTAGCGCCGCTCCGTGTCGTTGAGTTTGCGACTCTCGAACGCCACGGGATGCCTCTCCTGCATAAGAACTCCTCCAATGGCATAGTCAGAAGCATCTGTTTGTACCTCGTAGGGCTTGGTATGGTCTGGCAGGACGAGCACCGGTTCCTCCATCATGGCCCTCTTGAGGGTGTCAAACGCTTCCTGTCATGTCGGCGTCCACTCCCACTTCACATTCTTTTGGAGGAGATTCGTCAAAGGGGTCGTCACATGGGAATACCCCTTGATGAACCGCCTATAGTAGTTCGTCAGGCCAAGGAATGAACGCACGCCGGGAACTCGCCTAGGCGGCTCCCACTCCACGATGGCCCGAATCTTCGCGCCATCCATCTTCAGCTTTCCACTTCCGATGACATGTCCCAAGAAGTGCACTTTCGGTTGAGCGAAGGCACAGTTCTCTCGCTTGACGTAGAGCTTGTTCTGCCACAACACCTCGAACACTTGCCGAATGTGCTCGATATGCTCCTCCAAGGTGCAGTTGTAGTTCATGATGTCATCGAGGTACACAACCACGAACCTGTCAAGGAATTGTTGCAATACCTTGTTCATGAGAGTACAGAAAATTGCCGGGGTGTTGGTGAGGCCGAAAGGCATCACGAGGAAATCGTAGGAGCCGTATCTTGTGACGCACGCCGTCTTCTGCACATCCTCCTCCGTAATCCGGACTTGCCAATAGCCCGAACGAAGATCCAACTTGGTAAACCACTTGCACCGCCAAGTTGGTCGAACAAGTCCGCCACCAAGGGGATGGGGTACTTGTTCTTCACCGTAAGCTTGTTGAGCGCCCGGTAGTCGAGGCACATCCGGAGGGAACCGTCATGCTTCTTGTCACACCCAACTCCGTAAGTAAGTGCTAATCCCAATTATTATAAATCTTAGTTACGTTTAGCCATTCCAAAAATAAAATTGGCAAAACCTCCCTCCCTTACTTTATTGTGTTATTAGCCAACACATACAAAAGATGGACATATATTCATCAAAGTTCAAAAAGAAAACTATAAGATATAACATTCGCATATGGTCATTACATATTTTTTTTCCACAAACCATTTCACATATAACCCCACAGGATCAAGTCTCATACAACCTTACAAAATGATTCTAATAAACTCTAGTACAACTCTCGAGTTTATCTATTACATGCATGCTTTTTAAAAATGAAAGTGGAGAGAAAATAAAAGTGCTCCAACGGCTCGACCTCTTCTATATGCATCAAAGGCAAGCTTCGAGTTGACTCAACTCAAGAACTTATAATTATCTGAAAAATTCAACAAGGGTAATGTGAGCAATAATCGTTTGCTCAGTGAGTGAAATAAATGTACAACATAGGGGAACAATACGAGTGCATATAATATTTAAATAACCACATTTCTTTCGTATGAGAAAACATTTAAAGCATAACTCATTTCACATAACTTTTCAAATCATATGAACTTTTACATAAATACAAATTATTCAAGATATCATCATATTCATAGTTGAACTCCACACATGTGTCATTGCACATACTCATCATGGGTCAATACGTATCCCTCTATAATCATGTGTCATACAGTTAAGCAGAGCTTCATAATCAAGAGTCATGGATACGCAGAGCAAATCATGAGTCAATACGTATCCCTCTATGATTGTGTGTCATACAGTTAAGCAGAGCTTCACAATCAAGAGTCTCAGATACGCAGAGCAAATCATGGGTCAATATGTATCCCAATCATGATTGTGTGCCACCCAATCATAATTCTCAGATACGCAGAGCGATCATGGGTCAATACATGCACGCAGAGCAGCCCTCAAAGGGCAAAGACACCCGATATACGCCCCAAAGGCTTCATGTATATCGAATGCGGTCCCAAAGACCTTTTTCAAACAGCATGGCTAATGAACACACAGAGTTTAACAAAATCAAAATACACATGTCATAATCTCATATCATTATCAAATAAAACTTATTTTAACTTCGCAAGCATTGTTCCCTGAAAACATTTTCATGTAAAAGGTTGTTTCTTCTCATATAAAATCATTGAAACATATCATAAATACTTTTCATAGTTTAAGATATGTTTCAATAATAATAATACTAATAATCTTTGCTTGAAATAATATCATAAATAAAAGAACTAACATATAACATTTTGCTATGTTGTAAATTTACCAACTCACCTTGTACTTTATCACTTCAAGGAGGTTTATTAGATTTCCTCCCTTTCACTTGCAACTTGAGGTTTTCCTACAAGTAATAATGTCTTCTTACTTCCCAATCACTAGTAAGGTAATATGCAACGCATGCTCATGATGTATGAATGCTTATGCACCCTAAAATGCATATAACCTCCTCTAATACCAATTTCTAATTTCAAACATTTATATTTATAAGCTATTCCACACTTAAAACTTTTTAATTCTCCAAAGCTTAAATATGTGTTGTTTCAGGGTTTCAGACTGAGTGTCTGTCAATCAATAATTCATAACTTCTTAACTACATGGGCAAAGCTTATGATTCTGGATTAATTAGAAACTAGACATACTAAGGTTTCCAATCCCCAAATATCATTATCAAATTCTAAGTGAGTAAGTTAGGACATCCCAAGCAATCTGACCTAGGGTTTGTGCCCTGACAGACTGTGTGTCACTGAAATATTAATTTATATATTTCTTCATACTTGTCTATTTAACTAGGGCATAATTTTTCTGAAAACTAGACTTCATTAGTATTTTTTCATAAAAATAGAGAATTTAACTCGCTATACAGACTTATAACAAAAATAGTTAATTCGAGTCATAATCTGTCAATGTCCTGGAATCTGACAGAAGACTCGCTATGAAATGAAAAATTCATTTCTCCGCCTCTACACATCCAAATTGGATGCTTCCACTTCTCACCGAACCCTTGTGAAGTATACTTTAACATGTATAAATTTCAAACCCTAATTCTATTTACCCTAATCATACCCTAATCTACAAGGCTGACCTATCTCTGACTCGGGACAGAGTGAGCGACCTACGGTTCTCTGTTCATAACTTTCTCTACCGAAGTCATTTTTTTATATGATTCTTATGTTCATGGAAAGCTAGCATCGGGAGGATGAATCATGCAAATTTTCAGAATTTATGAAGAAATACTCACAAAGATATGATCTTATGAAGTTGTAGGTCAATTTCGGATCCGCAGATTCACACTAATCCAGCAAACTTGTCGAATTTCTTCAGGCTGTTCGGCAACTGATCTGGTCTTGGAAAATTTTCAGCTTGCAGATAATACAAATAAATGATTTATATATTTTTTCCAGAATTTTAACACGTCAAATGATGTTTTGGAAAAATCGTTTTCTAGGCAGCTAGTGAGCTGCCTATTTCAGCTGCTTGAAACCCTATTGGTTAAAATGGAGGTCCAATCATATTATTTGGTTAAAAATTAGTGTTAAACTTTTAATTAACATTAGTTAATTATAATTAAACATGTTTATTATAATATTTACAATTATTATAATTTATTCTTAATAATCTTATATAATTTCTTTATAACGCTTATCGATAATTTAATTTTGATTATGCTTTAATCCAAGGGTTAATTGCTACATGCAACCATGACTATATAAGCATCTAAACTTACTTAAAATGCTCATTAAAAATAAGATTATATTGAAATGATATTTGTGGAGCACGTCCGTGACAATTCTCCCCTCCTTAAAAAATTTCGTCCCCGAAATTTAGATATATGTTGTGAAGGATAAGAATGAATACTTCCTTCTTATTTGGTCATTCTCACTTCCAACTTTCTCTTTACTTGAATGAATTTTTTTTCCTATAACACAAATACTAAAGGAAATTTTCATTTATGAAGTTCATTTTCCTTGACTCTTATAATTTATACTATATTTCTCTTCTCAAGACAAATACTCTTATATTCGAATAGATTGAGTTTCTCTTTATATGCAGAAGGTTGCTCTTCAATTTATTCATGGTGCAATCTTTGATTCTATATGAGCAGAAGGTAATTGTATGTATTATTCTCTATTGATGTTCTGCTCTCTTTGGTTATCTGTTGGTGTTCTGCTCTCTTTGATTTTTGCTTTAATGCATAGCACACAAAAATATCATATCTCAAAAGAGAAGAAAAACTTACTATTGCATTAACCTAGATGAGTTAGAATCCATTGTACGTGAACATAATAATAAGACCTTGAAGAGCAATGGAGGACTAGAAGAAAAAGCAAGGAAGATCTCTATTTCACTGGATGCTATGATAATGACAAGCAGAATATCTTTTTTCAACAAGAATGTCGAAAAAAAATCATCAAGAAACTTCTGGATGTTTGTTTAGAATATTTTACATGATTTGACATTGATCATTCTTATGATTTGAGCTTTGATATCTGCAGTTGTTGGACTTCTAACTGAAGATTATCCCAAGGATACATACGATGGTTTAGGAATCTTACTTAGAATATTCTTGGTCATCATAGTTATAGCATCCAATGACTCATTACAATTTAGAGACTTTAGATAAGGAAAGGTAAAAGATCTTGATCCAGTTGCCCAGAGATGGACATAGACAAAAACTTTTGTTGATGATTTGTTGATTGATGAGCTTGTCTACAAAGGATTTGATCAATATCATTGAACATAGAAACATTGAAGATATTGTAAATACACAATATCTTTGATGGTGGAACTTAACAAATAAACAGTTGATCCAATACATGTCAAAATCTCATATAGTACTATGTATCATGGACATAACTTTCCTTCTCACTATTGTGATCTCCTTTTATTTTTCTTGATATTTCACAATAATCCTGCATATATCATATTCTTTTGTCTATAACATTTTCCTAATGTGCATATTTAAAATTCCATAAAAGAATTAATTCTTTGATCTAGTCTTGTTACCATGGTTAATTTTATACAAAGTTTTCATAAAGATAAGTACTAATGTTACGAGTGGAAAACTAATTGCAAGGAAATTCCCAAATATTGGACAAAGTTTATGGATAACAAGAACAACGGGTAGTACTTCGACAATTATATGAGTCTATCATGACAAGCAAAAGAAGATGACACATTGGATAAAGGGAACGACAGAATAATCATCGATTATTACGTGCCTATAAGTCAAATACGATCACTATCATTCCTAAGAATGAGTGTCAGAGTGCGAGCAACAATGAGTTTTGTGAATAAGAATTTCCCTCTCTAATTGATTTACAATGGTGAAATGTCAATTCGAGTTCGCGATCGAGGATCAGAAAGGCGTCCCCCTCTAATCGCTCATTCGCTATACATCCAACCAACATTTCGTGATTGATGAACACCCAATTAAAGTACTTGATAGATGACTAGAGGATGCATCACTCCAATAATCTTTCGAGAAGCTTTCTCACAACTCCTTTAAACTTCCAAAATTAATGGACGTACTAAAGTCCGAAATGGCAAATCATTTATCACTCATAAAGGAATGACAATGGTGATTCAATCAGTCACCCTATATGAGATGTGATAGATAAGGATGAGTAAAAATTCACTTTCCAAATATGAGGAATTGTAATCGATAACCACTAATTAAGAATCGTCAATGATTTAGAATGCATAACAATGACTATTGTTTGACAACTATGGGTTGAAAGTTGACAATAATTCTGATATTAATATAGCAATTCAAGGTTTCATAGTGATTTCAAAATCACTGATAATAATTCATATTAGACAATGTTACTTTAATGATCATCATATGATTTGAATCCTATCAAATAGATATTAGTTCCCAACACTAAATTGATTTGATGATTGGTTCTCTAACCCTTATGCGTAGTTTAATATTATTATTTATTTCTATAAAATGTTTATCATTTCTAATTAATATAGACATCTCATAATGTCTTCATAGGACTACGAGCATCTATCCTCTTATTGATTGTCCCTATACAACCTTCAATATCTCCTATAATCTTGTTAAGATTTGATGTTATCAAACCCGAAGAACAAAACTCATACTCTACTATCCACACATCCAACACAAATAATTTCTTTCCATAATAAGAATCATTCATATATATATCTATAAAGTTTTCATGATCACATTCATATTTCCCTTATGTTATTTATAACACATTTGCAAATTGATTTTGACTATTCAAAACAACATAACTATACTTTATTTCAATTTTTCCTATCTTCTTATCCACATATTTTATTTGGATCAATCTCAATCTTGTAAAATTAAGCTTCAAAGTCAACATTATTTACAAATTGAGAATAACCATAATCATTTGAGAGAGTCGAACAAATATAGTATTCAAACCCAAAGACTTGATTGTTAAAATTAGAATAACAATGATGTAATGCATATCTATTATCTGATTCTCATACATATGGGTATTCCAATGTATGTTAAATACAAAACTATGAAGGGTAGTTTGTAAATATCCTCTCCTCACACCTTCATAAGGTTCAAATGTATTTATTCCAAAACACAATGTCTCATTACAAAACTTTTATAACACAATATCTTAGGATGTGACTTTTCTTTTATTTTGCATTCCCTTACAATGTAAAATACAAATTAATTGTTCTTAGGTGATAAGTTCTTGTTTCAATCAACAAGCTTATTCATACTCAATCATAAAATGATTACTTCATATTTTCTTAGATTGGAGATAAGAGAACACATCATACTTCCTTTCCATATTAAGGAGAAAGGTTGCATGATAAATAATTGATCAAAGTCATTCAAATATATCAGATGATCATACATACCAAGGATATGATTTGTTTTTCTTAGAATTGACATGATCTAATACTTTGAGGTCAACCCAAAACTTACTTATAATTTGGCTCTTACTTTTATTTTTCCCATAATAATTTTATGAAATAATGTTTAAATATTTCTCATAATGTGCACGATCTTCGGAATTGAGAGTTCATAAGTTTATGAGAGGTTTGATGGTCAAAAGTTCACAATGATCATATCGAGTTCCATGTATATAGAGGTTGAGATATACCATTATTTTAACTTTAGCTAATGATATTCATCTCTTAAAGTCATTTTTGAGAATCTAGTAGTACTTGTACTTCATCAAGCAAGTAACTCATTCTTGATAAACTATTCTTCACAATCACTTAAAATGTATATAATTCAATGTCCAACTAAGGAACTTATTTTTCTTCTTGAAGAATAAATCCAAAGCTCAAAATTTTCACTGAATGCATGCCTCATCGGAATGCTCTCATGGTTCTTTTAATCTTACAGGTGTTATACAATAAGGAGACTTAAAAGTATGAATAGTTTTATGAAATAGATCCATAAAGATTTCCCTCTATTTCCTTTGTCATAATTTGGAAAGCTCTTAACAATTTAACAAATTCAGATATGATTGGAATATCTTCCAATCGTGACCTCTTTTTCCTTTATCTCGATGACAAAAGCAAAGTAAACTTCTCATCCCTTTCTAATTAAGTTATCTATCATTATTATGTAAATAATGCAAGAGGAGAAAATTCTAACATTTATCAAAAAAATGTAACTCTTAGTATTCGTAGTAACTCAAAGTACACTTCTTCCTTAAAACAATGTGAAGTGGCATGTTGACGAATTAATCAATCACCTTCGGGTAAGACATTATAGTCTTAGATATTTAAAGAAATGAAATCTGTCATCATTTCCCACTTAGTCCCTTTTGACTCCATATTCATTTATATCTTTTGCAAGTACTACTAGTTTGATCTGTAACATTACCATCATGAAACATTATTGATGGACCCATTATGATCACATCATCACATAGGGAGGATCACTGTTGGCATCAAATGCCATACTATGTACCGATGCATAATGCATGAGATGAAAATGAACTCCTAATAGGTCGACCGTCAGACGGAGCAAATTTACAAAGGCCAATAATATCAAATTGACCATCACCACATTACTCATGTGGTGATATGTTTACCCCTTAAAAATATAAAATAAGAAAAGTAATCAAAAGCATGAACTATCAATCTAATGCAGATAATGTCACCTAACCTTAAATTTAAGTCATACTGTCTACAGAATCTTAAACCTAAGCTCTGATACCAAACTCTGTCACACCCAACTCCGTGACTAAGTGCTAATCCCAATTATCAAAAATCTTAGTTACGTTTAGCCATTCCAAAAATAAAATCGGCAAAACATCCCTTCCTTACTTTCTTGTGTTATTAGCCAACACATACAAGAGATGGACATATATTCATCAAAGTTTAAAAAAAACTATAAGATATGACATTCGCATATGGTCATTATATATTTTTTTTCCACAAATCATTTCACATATAACCCCACAAGATCAAGTCTCATACAACCTTACAAAATGATTCTAATAAATTCTAGTACAACTCTCGAGTTTATCTATTACATGCATGCTTTTTAAAAATAAAAGTGGAGAGAAAATAAAAGTGCTCCAATGGCTCGACCTCTTCTATATGCATCAAAGGCAAGCTTCGAGTTGACTCAACTCAAGAACTTATAATTATCTAAAAAATTCAACAAGGTAATGTGAGCAACAATCGTTTGCTCAATGAGTGGAATAAATGTACAACATAAGGGAACAATACGAGTGCATACAACATTTAAATAACCACATTTCTTTCGTATGAGAAAACATTTAAAGCATAACTCATTTCACATAACTTTTTAAATCATATGAACTTTTACATAAATACAAATTATTCAAGATATCATCATATTCATAGTTAAACTCCACACATGTGTCATTGCACATACTCATAATGGGTCAATACGTATCCCTTTATAATCATGTGTCATACAGGTAAGCAGAGCTTCATAATCAAGAGTCATGGATACGCAGAGCAAATCATGAGTCAATACGTATCCCTCTATGATTGTGTGTCATACAGTTAAGCAGAGCTTCACAATCAAGAGTCTCAGATACGCAGAGCAAATCATGGGTCAATATGTATCCCAATCATGATTCTCAGATATGCAGAGCGATCATGGGTCAATACGTGCACGCTGAGCAGCCCCCAAAGGGCAAAGACACCTGATATATGTCCCAAAGGCTTCATGTATATCGAATGCGGTCCCAAAGACCTTTTTCAAACAGCATGGCTAATGAACACACGGAGTTTAACAATATCAAAATACACATGTCATAATCTCATATCATTATCAAATAAAACTTATTTTAACTTCACAAGCATTGTTCCCTGAAAACATTTTCATGTAAAAGGTTGTTCCAACTCATATAAAATCATTGAAACATATCATAAATACTTTTCATAGTTCAAGATATGTTTCAATAATAATAATACTAATAATCTTTGCTTGAAATAATATCATAAATAAAAGAATTAACATATAACATTTTGCTATGTTGTAAATTTACCCACTCACCTTGTACTTTATCACTTCAAGGAGGTTTATTAGATTTCCTCCCTTTCACTTGCAACTTGAGGTTTTCCTACAAACAATAATGTCTTCTTATTTCCCAATCACTAGTAAGGTAATATGCAATGCATGCTCATGATGTATGAATGCTTATGCACCCTAAAATGCATATAACCTCCTCTAATACCAATTTCTAATTTCAAACATTGATATTTATAAGCTATTCCACACTTAAAACTTTTTAATTCTCCAAAGCTTAAATATGTGTTGTTTCAGGGTTTCAGACTGAGTGTCTGTCAATCAATAATTCATAACTTCTTAACTACATAGGCAAAGCTTATGATTCTGGATTAATTAGAAACTAGACATACTAAGGTTTCCAATCCCCAAATATCATTATCAAATTCTAAGTGAGTAAGTTAGGACATCCCAAGCAATCTGACCTAGGGTTTGTGCCCTGACAGACTGTGTGTCACTGAAATATTGATTTATATATTTCTTCATACTTGTCTATTTAACTAGGGCATAATTTTTTCTGAAAACTAGACTTCATTAGTATTTTTTCATAAAAATAGAGAATTTAATTCGCTATACAGACTTATAACAAAAATAGTTAATTCGAGTCATAATCTGTCAATGTCCTGGAATCTGACAGAAGACTTGCTATGAAATGAAAAATTCATTTCTCCGCCTCTACACATCCAAATTGGATGCTTCCACTTCTCACCGAACCCTTGTGAAGTATTTTAACATGTATAAATTTCAAACCCTAATTCTATTTACCCTAATCATACCCTAATCTACAAGGCTGACCTATCTCTGACTCGGGACAGAGTGAGCGACCTACGGTTCTCGGTTCATAACTTTCTCTACCGAAGTCATTTTTTTTATATGATTCTTGTGTTCATGGAAAGCTAGCATCAGGAGGATGAATCATGCAAATTTTCAGAATTTATGAAGAAATACTCACGAAGATATGATCTTATGAAGTTGTAGGTCAATTTCGGATCCGCAGATTCACCCTAATCCAGCAAACTTGTCGAATTTCTTCAGGCTGTTCGGCAACTGATCTGGTCTTAGAAAATTTTCAGCTTGCAGATAATACGAATAAATGATTTATATATTTTTTTCCAGAATTTTAACACATCAAATGACGGTTTGGAAAAATCGTTTTCTAGGCAGCTGGTGAGCTGCCTGCTTCAGCTGCTTGAAACCCTATTGGTTAAAATGGAGGTCCAATCATATTATTTGATTAAAAATTAGTGTTAAACCTTTAATTAACATTAGTTAATTATAATTAAACATATTTATTATAATATTTACAATTATTATAATTTATTCTTAATAATCTTATATAATTTCTTTATAACGCTTATCGATAATTTAATTTTGATTATGCTTTAATCCAAGGGTTAATTGCTACATGCAACCGTGACTATATAAGCATCTAAACTTACTTAAAATGCTCATTAAAAGTAAGATTATGTTGAAATGATATTTGTGGAGCACGTCCGTAACACTTCTTTTGGAAGAGAACCGGCGCGCCATATGGAGACTTTGAAGGCCGAACATATCCTGCATCCAATAGTTCGGTGAGTTGCTTACAGAGTTCTGCGAGTTCCGGAGGGGCGAGCCGATAGGGGACTCCATGCGGGACTTTTGATCATGGGACCAAGTCGATGACATGGTCCACTTCACGCTTCGGAGGCAACCGCTTTGGGAGTTCCGGAGGCATGACGTCCGCAAAATCCTCAAGGATTTCAAGGACTTTGGGAGGTGTTGGAGTGGAGGGCCCCGGATCTTCCAAGATGGCGGTCACCAGGAAGTTGTGCTCCTGTTTGCGCAACTCCTTCGCCACTTGCATGGCGGAGAGGGTCTTCTGTTTGAAGTCTCCGCTTGACCTCACGGGGACGTTGTAGGGTCCCTTGGGATCGAAGATGACCATCGAATTGGTGAGCGGGATGATACATGCAGCAATGTGTCGCAGAAAATAGATGCCCGCCACCACTTCGTAGTTGTCCACTGGTGCCACCGTCACGTCGAAGCTTCCCGACCACTTGCCGATGCGAACCTTTACTCCGGGAGAAATTCCTGTGGTCGAGATAGACTTCGCGTTCACCGTCTTGAACGTGGCGTTAGTCTTCTGTAGTGGCAGCTTTAGCTTCTTGGCGGCCACTTCTGACACGAACAACTCCGATGCTCCCGTGTCGATGAGGGCATTGAAGACTTGCCCGTTCAACTCGATGTCCGCATAAAGTCGAGCAGCCGATGAAGGACCCTTCGAGGCGTTGATGGCGCTGAGGACGTGCATCGAACTGAGACACGCCTCCTCCTTCTCTTTCTCCTTCTCGTCAGGGCAATACATTGCGTTGACCGTCGCCTTCTGTGAACAGTCGCTTGTTCAATGTGGACCCTTGCAAATGTATCAAGGCTTTGGCGGCTTCCCGTCCCTCTTGAATCTTCCATTGTTGGGCTTCCCGTCTTGGTGTCCCTTGCCTTTGTCTTGATAGTGCGGCTTACCTCCTTGTGACTTGGACTTCTCTCCCCCACCATTGCCCTTACGCGAGGGCTTTGGTGGTGGAGTGCTCGCTTTGGCGTACTCCACGAGCGACTCAGCAGCGGCGACTAGTGAGCGGAGGTTGGGGCAATCTCGTCGCTCCAACTCCGTCCTAGCCCATGGCTCCAAACCCTTCACGAAGACCGCTAGCAACGTGTCTTCGTCCACTTGGGAATTCTGTAGGTGGAGCTCGGTGAACTCTTTCACGTACTCCTTCAACGTGCCCTTCTAGTAAATGTTGAACAACGCAATCTTGGTCTCCAGTCCCGACTTGGCAGGGCAGAAGTAGTTGGTAAGCTGCCTCTTGAAGTCATCTCACCTCTTAATGGGATCCACAATGCTACGCTCCACGTCGTCGCAATGGCACTGCCACCATAGACTTGCCGCATCTTGCAAGTAGAAGGATGCGGCCTTCACCATCCTCACCTTCGGACGTTCCACAGGAAGTCATTGATCTCCCTTGCCGACCGCTCGCCTTTGTAGGGCCTCGGCTTTGGCACATCAATCCTTGCCTCATGCGGGGCGGGCGTCTCGGGACGCCGCGCATCTCCATAGCATCGCTTGAGCTCCTCTCGGAAGGTCTAGAACTCTTGCTCCTTCTCGAACCGCATGTTTGAGAGACCATTGTCCAAGGTCTCCCGCATGTCCATGATTGTCGCTTCCATGGACTCGAGCCGTGTATACAACGGCGCCATCTTTTCCCGCACCGTTGCGAAATCCACCGTCTTCTCCAACTCCCGCTCGTGCGTTGCGAGTTGGTCTTGTATCTTGCCCACGTCCAATTGGAATTGGCCGAGGCATTGCTCGAAGGCGGACATGGCGTCCTTCGAGCGGGCACGTCCTCGATCCTGGCGGCCCTTCTCCAGTGTGATGGGTTCATTCGTCATCTCCGAGTTCGACGTCATTTCACCTTGATCGCCGAATGCCCACTTGAGCAGTCCCAGAAACCTGCTCTGATATCAACTTGTCACGGGGTCATTTTTCGCTCGACCGACCCGTGCGGCGCCTAGACGTGCCCAACGTCTAGGCAAACTCTTTTGTGCGCTTTGTGGAAGCTCGCTTATGCCACTTTTTGTATGCCACAACTTTTGGGACGCACGGTCCCGAGCGGACGCTTCTTCGGTGGAGGCGTTTGTAAGCAAACGGGCACCTCGACGTAACGCTCAATCGCTTTGGAATGCTTTGGGATGCTCTTTTGTGGGTTGCCACCCCACGCTTGAGGCACGGTGCAAGATTTAGGGAAGTTTGAAATCTTTGTTGAGTAAATATGAATGATTACAACGTTTCGGGGGAGCACTAGCGGGTCTCCCCTACTATACTACCGTTTTGGGTGATAGGTTTGCGACATGTGGTGTGGAGGACCATCTCCGGGGGTGCACTTTTTTGGAGTGCAAATTACAAAACTGCCACCACCACTTGAAAAATAAACTAAGTACAAAAGTGGTTGAAAAGAAAAATACATGGTAAGATAACTCGACGTGCCCCGGGGAGAAGCCCCTGGGACACGTCAATCTTCACTCCGCTGAAGATTGTGGGACGTAGCCACCTTGCCGTTGTCCCGGGGATGTGACCTACGCGCCACCTCCCAAAGTAGGTCCTTGCCGTCTACTTCTGCGTCCTTGCTGTCCAAAGGCGCACTCTGTAGTGGTCTTCACTCTGCTGAAGACTCTAGGATGCGACCTCCTCGTCGTTTCCCTAGGATATGACCTCCTCGCCATATGCCCGCCTCGGACTTCGGTACCTTCGCTCACCTGCCTGCTCGCAAAAGTCTGAGGTTTGGTGGACTGCACCCACTATTCAGGATATCCTCCGTGACACCCTGACGCCAACTCTCGTCGATGGCTGCTTCCCTGCGCCAACGACCTTCGGGATGGCCATTGTTGGCCTTGGCCGTCTTGCTCCGCATTGTGACCTTCAAGAAGGATGACCCGGCGCCGGGTCAGTCCAAGGATCTCCACTCCTTGACCTGCACGTCTCCTTGTCCAGAAAAGATTCTGCTACTCCAACATCAGCCACCCGCTCAAATTCTCTGGACAGTCTCGTCGCTGATGTGCTCTGCCACATCCGATGCACTTGCGCATCCTTGTTCCGCCATCCTGTGCCCTGACCTTCGAATAGTGTGAGGTCAAAGGATTTGATGAGTTTGTCCCCTCATCAAACTCGTCGCCGTGTATCCCCTGCCTCGAGATACACTCCTCGACGGTTGAACACAGTAGAGTCATCTCGGCTTCCATAGTCGAAGATCTTTCATGGAACCTCTTCTTTACTCGCACTGCCTCTCTTGCAAGTTCCACCTTGAACTTTGCCTCCACGGAGTGCACTACTGCCCTAAGATGTTCCTGCCTTAGGACTCGAGCCTTTTGCTCCTTGAGAGTCTTCTGGAACCGCCGGAAGTCCTCTCCTTTCATCATGTCCGGACCTTGGTCTCCTGCGAACAACCACTTGTAGAAGAAATTTCCCCGTCTCCAGACATCTAGAACTCAAGCTCTAATACCACGTTGTCACGCCCTTAAACTCCTTAACTCGAACTTCAGCGTGCGGCTTGGCCAAACCCTGCTCAGTCGCTGATCAGTCCCGTTCGAACGTGTCCCGGACACGACCTGGATGCACAACAAAACACCCACCCACATGGAGAGAAGAGAGACTTCACAAGATAGAGGAAAACTAGAGAATATATTGAGCAATATCAGATTGTCCATGATGGTCTTACAAGCCTTGATTACATGTCCTTTTATAGGGCTAAGGAGAAACAACTCCTACTCTAACCATGGACCTAATCCTAATCGGCATGCAAGCCCCTTCTCTAGTAAAACCTCCTTGGACTAGGAGTAGAAATCCATCTCTTGGAAACCTCTACAGAATTTGGCCAGCTCTCCATCCCCTCTTGGAATCAGACTGGGCCGGGCGCCCGCCACGCCTAGGGCGAGCCCGACAGGGACAGTCTGAGTTCCACTCAGACTTGGACTATTCCAAGGCGGCCTCGTGTGTTCTTCAGGTTCCCATACATCTGGACTTCACTCCAAGCGCTCCTCGGTCCCCAAAGGAAGCTCGGCCTTTCAAGAATCTGTCATGTCCTTCTCGACATCAGGAAGTGGCCGACTCCTATTCCTACTAGAAGTAGGAATCCTTCCGACCCTGCACCTCTCGTCCAGCATCTCTAGAAGTCTACCTCCACATCGACCTTCTAGATCTTGGAGCTGTCCGGCCCGAAGACTCCACCTGTCACTCGATCCGCATGGCCGTCCAAGTCCTACTCGCACTAGGATTTGTCGAGGGCATGGCCGCCACCTCGCGTCCATCCTTCTAGCCCGCATGATCCCTCCTCGGACTTGGATTCCTTGGCAGCTATTTTTAGCTTTCTGCACTCCATTGCCCTAGTCCAACTCCTACTTGGACTAGGAGTCATACTTCTAGTAGGAGTAGGAGTGCGCAGTGCATCCACGCTCATCGCACACCCGCCATGTCCCAAGCATGCTCAGAAACTCCTCCTTGATCTCCTCGCATTCTTGGACATCGCCGCTCGTCCCAAAGCCTCCTGCTTTGGCTCCATGCTCTGGATCGCCATGAGCGTCCCGGTGCACCTTGCGTCCCCTGCTGTCCCCGCGCGTCCAACTTGCGACCGCTTCATCCCAACTCCATCCTGGGACGTGGCAGAGGCGAGGAGTGACACACGCCTCGAGCCATGGAAAAAGCTTCCTATGGCTTGAACGAAGTTTCCCACAACTTAAACCGTGAAAATTTTCCACGGTTCAAGCAGTGAAAAAAGTTTCCTACGGCTTGAACCGTGAGAAATTTTCACAAAAAATCATCCGTCGGAAATTGCAAAAGTTTTTCGACCATGAAAATTTTTTCGTCGGACTAGGAGTCCTACTCCTAGTAGGAGTAGGAGTGTGCAGCGCATCCACGCTCGTCGCACGCCCGCCATGTCCCAAGCATGCTCAGAGACTCCTCCTTGATCTCCTCGCATTCTTGGACATCGCCGCTCGTCCCAAAGCCTCCTGCTTTGGCTCCATGCCCTGGATCGCCATGCGCGTCCCGGTGCACCTTGCGTCCCCCGCTGTCCCCGCACGTCCAACTTGCGACCGCTTCATCCCTACTCCGTCCTAGGATGTGGCAGAGGCGAGGAGTGACACACGGCTCGAGCCATGGAAAAAGCTTCCTATGGCTTCAACGAAGTTTCCCACAACTTAAACCGTGAAAATTTTCCACGGTTCGAGCAGTGAAAAAAGTTTCCTACGTCTTGAACCGTGAGAAATTTTCACAAAAAATCATCCGTCGGAAATTGCGAAAGTTTTTCGACCGTGAAAAATTTTTCGTCGGAAAAGCCTTTTTTCTTGTAATGCCGGTGATCAGTACTTCCCATCCCATGCATGCATGCATGCTGTATATTCTCTCTTATCAGGAACAGTAATCATCCATTAATTATTAGTAGCCCAACTATTAATTAATAGATGATGAGCTATATATATATGCATTAATTAATCTTGTTACTTTCTTTAGGGGTAGAAACATTATCACAATTCTCTCCTCTCAAAATTCAATCTTGCACTGTCAATCACGCTGGAGAGTTTTGCCTCAACTATTTCATCTAGAACTTTTTCCTCTTTTTTCTTTGAGGCAGATCTAATGTTAGGTCAGGCTAAAAAAATATGAGTGGAAGAGAAATTGAACTCATGCCTTCTCTATATTTTAGAGTTTTATAATCACTGTGATAAGTTATTATCTATGCTCTAATACAAACATTTTAAAAAAAAATCAAATATTAAAGTAATATATCAACATATATATATTATTTAAATGTTTAAAAGTTTGGAGAGGGAGGGCCTTTTCTCGGATCTTATGTGGGTCCATTTTTGCATTTAGGGCAATAAACCTACGTAATTAGGTATTAGGAGCGGACTATTAAACTCTATTTAAGTTGACTATTCTAATAATCGAACTTGGTCTACTGATTCTTGTCGATTTTAAGAGAATCGGTTATGTTAACCAAGTTACAAAAGCTATATATATTTTGAAAAGATTAAAGTAAGTAAGACTTATTTCCGATATATATGATATTTCAAGCTTCTGAATATATGTGTCATATGATTCAATCTGGCCAACTCCGTTTTAATCACTCGTTATCATGTTAAAATTAGTACTGAATTTATTATTATACTATCCAGAGATTAAAAAAAAAACTAGTGCTTGTGCCCTTTTATTTTTTGGCACGGATAAACTTCCATTATAACAAATTGGAAATTGTTGTAACGAGCGTTGATTTGTGGTGGTTCACTGGTTGCGACACTAACGATTAATTACATTATTTTTATGTAGTAGCAAAGATGCAATAATATTGCACTAGCAAAATGGAATATTTTTGTTTTGCCAAGTTTTACTTTTATAATAATAATTGTCTAATAATTAACATTTTTGGATGTTGTTCCAATAATTGATTTTATTAATTCACGTTTTCGAAATTTACTGGATTAAAAAAAATAAAATTCCGAAAGATCTAACTCTTTTTCCAAGATTTGTATTTACGAGTGTGCGAGGGCAAACCCAACCTCCTTTCCTTTTATCATCAACATCGCCATCATTGCAACATTTAATGTCGTTATGGTCGGCAAAGTCTCCAATAATAATAATAATAATAATAATAATAATAATAATAATAATAATAATAATAATAATAATGAACAGAGCCCGGTGGCATATTTGTAATTTTAAAGCACTGCGCGCAGCCATTAAAGATTTAAAGCAAACACCAAAAAGGCAAGAAAGTAGCAGTGTGTTGTTATAACGGAGAGAAGAATAGAAAGATCGCACCGGAAGAATAATAAAACCCTAATTTTCCACCGAATTCCTCGTTTTAATCCTCTCGAAAGGGGATCTCCGATAAGCTTCGAAAGGAAATCCGACGCCTTGGAATTGAGGTCAGAAGTGTGCTTATTTTCTTGTGAGTGGAATCGACTGCATATGTGAGCTAGTCCTGTTGCTTTGGTGTCTCAGCTGCTCGTTCTCGTGATCTTTGCTTCTGTAATCATGTCGTCGGGTTTCTTTGCTTTTCTTTTTAGTTGCGATTGGAGGTGTTAGATTAAGATAATCGAAATCCGGTAAATAGTGGAAACTTCCTCCTTTTCTCGGCTCACTTGGGGTCATTCAGGTTCTAATTGAAATCTGTCGCCAATTTGTTTTCTAAATTTTATGATTTCTTATTCTCCTTAAGTCATATGGAGAAAAGGGACCTTTTGGATTTCACAGGAGTCTGGGAAATTTTCTGAGTCTGGAGTAAAAACTGTATTTTTTTCTTTTATGAAACGGTAGTAATTGTTGCAGAGAAATTAGTAAGCAAAATGAGATTGATGCTCTCCACGTAATAATCTTGTTCTGAGACTTCACTAATGAGCACTATGGTGATCTACTCTTTGTATAATGGTTTTAGGCATGTATAAGAACCAGCTGCAAGAACTTGCTCAAAGAAGCTGCTTTAACTTGCCTTCGTATGCATGTATCCGGGAGGGGCCGGACCATGCTCCGAAGTTCAAGGCAACTGTTAATTTCAATGGAGAGACCTTCGAGAGCCCAACATTCTGTTCAACACTCAGGCAGGCAGAACATGCTGCTGCAGAGGTGGCCCTTAATACCCTTTCAACAAGAGGCCCCTCGAGATCACTTGCTGCAAAGGTTCTGGTATGTATGTGATGATTTAGCTTGTCTGGATTATGTGGTTCATTATTGACTCCTTGCTTACTGGTTTGGAAAATTTTCATGTTTTAAGGGCTTAGGTAATGCAAGTGACATAGTTTTAAGCATTTTGCTGACTTGATTCCTTGTCTTTTCTTACATGCTGAAATGACATTGGCATTAATGTTTAATTCTTTCCATTTGTGTAAAATAAAATTGCATGTCAAGTTACACCCTTCACAAATTAATTCGCTGACAGATTTCAAGATAGCTTTGATGTTTGAAGATCACAGTTATTCATTCAATTTGGATCTTAGTTACCTTATTTCTCTCGGCATGAATTAAGTATTTCTCAATGTGGTAATCATGTACTTACATTGCCTGTCTTTGATTCTGAAATGGCCAAAAGACATGCATCAATATCTCTGTCGATGTGTAGAAATGTTTGAGTGGGAAGATAAATACAGGGGTACTGTAACCTTAGAAGGAAACATGATAAAGGGATGCTCATTATCTTCATCTTCAGAGTCCATTGGCCCATCAACTTATGTATCTGAGGTTGCTTGCTAGGATGTTGCCATGTTTCTCTGGTTAATAATATTCCCAAGCGTTTTTTGCCTCCAATTATATATCTATTCACTTTTTTTATGAGACAATTAAATGCATGTATTGTTCAAAGAAAGATAACT
Source organism: Pontederia crassipes (assembly GCA_030549335.1). NCBI lineage: Eukaryota > Viridiplantae > Streptophyta > Magnoliopsida > Commelinales > Pontederiaceae > Pontederia > Pontederia crassipes. The sequence goes on along the minus strand of CM060194.1, from coordinate 22,969,108 downwards.
ACTTAAACTTGCTTCAAGAGAAAACGGGAAACAATGTTAATGTGAGCAATTAGTTTGAAGAATCCAGATTTTTTTTTTAAAAATAATGTTGGCTAATTAAGGAGCCTGATCAAAATGCCCTGCATAAAATCTTGGTGATTGACTGCTTGTAATGTTCTTAAACACATTATTATGTCAATCATGTTTGTGTTCTTCTCTTGCCATGCCTATCTTAACAATAATGTTCTTAAAGGCATTATTATGTTCCTTGTTTTGTTATGCATACAATGACCATGAATGTAATTGTCATACATGTAACTGTGAAATGGCTGTTGTATTAAAATATTTTTAGGTAGTTGTTATGTTATATTTTTGTCGAGAAATTCTATGAAATTTCATGTTCATCAAAGATATTTCCAAACATCATTGTCCATATTCTTCCCTCATACACAGGATGAGACTGGAATATACAAGAACTTACTTCAAGAAACTGCTCATAGAGCCGGGTTGAAGTTGCCTGTTTATACAACTGTCAGATCTGGGCCAGGCCATACACCTGTTTTTACGTGTACAGTTGAGCTTGCAGGGATGAGCTTCTCTGGAGATCCTGCTAAAACCAAGAAGCAAGCCCAGAAAAATGCTGCTATGACTGCCTGGTCTGCATTAAAGCAAAGTAATGAACCTTGTTTTTTCTCTCTCTTGTCACCCACAATTTTAGGAAGTGATATTTCTTTCTTTTCTCTGAATATCCATAAGAGACTATATTTTATATGAACCAGCGGTCTAAGATTTCAATATGGCATTTGAACACTAAAAATAGAACAGAAACTTAAGTTACTAAATCTTCATGTAATTTTTTGTTCTTCGAGTTATATCACTTATGAAGCTTCCCTTAAAAATATGAGCAGGAACTTTAATTACACGTTTCTGATCATAATATTATCCTTGCACTTGCAGAAACATTGTGATTTGAATGTTGCATTGCATTCCACTCTATAGCATATGTCATATATTCCACGTCTCCTTGTATTTCTTTGTTCTGTTGCTGTGATAAATAAATGCATTCCATAATTAAGGGCCCAGAGTTCAATTATGGTTTAAATAAGCATTATGAAATCACTTTCAAAGAATTCATCTCATTTACTCATTCACTCTCCTGGAGGCGGAAGTAATTTTGTCTCTTTGATACTAAAATGCAGTGCCACATTTAGGCCCCTATTCATCATCATCTTCACTACCTGAAAGTGAAGGCCATGAAGAACAAGAACAAGCTGCTGTTGCTCGAGCCTTTGCAAATTTGCAGCAATCAACCTCTTCCCAAAACAACCAGGGTCAACGCAAGCCAAACCCTACACTGAGAAACTTGCGCCCTGCACGCAACATGAGTTTCTACCCGATGCCTATGAACAATTGGACATATGCATATTTTTCATCAGAAGCATCAAGATTCCAGATGTGGCAGCAATCACAAACATCTCAACAGCCAGCTCAGATGTCAGCAATACCAGTTTCTCAGCAGAATCTGGATCCTAGATTTCTGCCACTCGTTCCATCTCCATGCCTCCCAAATCAAGGGCCATTTTTCCCCTCCATTGACCAACATCCTCCTAGTCCTTTGTCTTGCTTGGCAGGATCTTCTTTCATGCCTGTGTACCTGGATTACCCATCAAGAAGCCACTCTCATCTGACAATAAAAGAGATACAGGAGGATCATGACCAGAGGAAAGATAAAGACTTGATGATCCACCAATCTGATTCTGAAATACACACACCAGGTGATATGTCAGATCCTGATGATGGTGGCACTGTGACGAAGATCCAGGAGCTACCAGAAGATAAGGAAAGGAAAAATTTACGATGTGAGATGGAATCACCCTCAGAGCAAGTAGCCAACAAAACTAGAGTTTATTCTGATTCTCAACCAGATCTGGTTTTGAATACAACTGATGGCACAAAGCTTCAGGAAAGTGAGCCAGCAGAACAAACTCAAAAGAGATCATACAAAGTGGTAACAGGAGCATCAATGCAGCCTATGCCTTCGTCCCCAAATCATCTATTTTCAGAACAGAATTTGAGTTCCTTAAATGAAAAAGCTTCATTTAGCATCCACCGCGCTTTGTCAAGCTCTTCGAGTTTGAGCAGGGCTTCCGGTCTTCCAGCTACACCTGCTCCATTAACAAATAGGTCTGCTGCTTCTTTTCATCCAACCGGTCCTAGAGCTCAAGCATTGAGACCTCGGATGGCATCATTAGCTGCTCCAGTGGCCAGAAATGCTACCCCTGTATGTTCAAGCAGACCTGAGTTCATGAATCAGAACATGAGAGATTATCAACCAAGATTCATGGCTCCAGCTGTTCATGTTAGATCTATTATACCTGTGTATTCTGCCCCTCCTGCAAGACAAGCTGAACCTAAACAGACGACTAGCAATGCAAAAGTTGTGTCAGGACTAAACTCCGAATTTGGTAAGCGTCAGATGTGAGCAGTTTTGGATTAGCTATACATTCCGGCATGCATGACGGCCCTCATCATTGAGGTTCTAGATTCGCCGTAGTTTAAAGTAGAGCCCATCTTATGTCATCTATAATGTACCAAAGTTTCATTTCTTTTCCCTTGTAAAACGTATGAACAACAAGAATCCTGATTCCAGAACCCGTAAATTATTCAGTCACACCGTGCCGTCGTCAATGGTAAAATATAGGGTTTGTGCACATTTTTGTGGCGAAAATCTAAAATCTTCATATGCAGCAGTATATATTCTTCCTTTTTCTTTCCAATTGTGTTCCTTGAGTTATTACTGTGCACATTTTGATGCAAGCTTGAGATATCACGGCTTCTCACGGCCGAGAACTCTAAGGGTTGTTTGGGTACTCGAATTGGGTGGAACTTGGTTCCATCCGGTTCCCCAAGCATCCCAAGGGAGCTCAGTTCCAAATGTGGAACTGACCCTCTTTTTTTTATTGGAACTTGGTCACGTGATCCTAATTTCAGGAACCAAGTTGTCCTTTTTTTTTTTGCTTTAAGTTTTTTTTTATTTGATGTTTCTTTTTTTTTCTTTTCAACCTTTTCTTTTCTTTTATCATTTTCTTTTTCTTTACCTTTCCTATATAAAAGTAATTTATTTATTAAATATAAAATATTAATTATAAAGGATTAATATAATATTATTTATTATTTATCATTTTATTCTAAAAAATAATATTTCAATTAATATAAATTATTAAAAATGATTTTTTTTATATTTAAATAATATAATATTTAACAAAAGTTTTGGCATAAAATTTTTTTAATATACATTTATTTTTAAATTTCTTAAAAATTTTAAATTTATATTTATAATACATATTTTTAATTCAAATACTCATTAAAAATAACCAATCACATTTACTTTTTTCTATCACATCAATTACTTTATTATTCCTCATCAAATTTCACTCCATTCAAACACACCTCGAATTAATCTATCAACTCAAATTGTTCACGAGAATTTGATGAAACTCTAGTTTTCGTTGCCAAACGACCCGTGTTTGTGGAATCGGGCGGGAATCGTGCGCTTATTTCACCCAGTTCCGTCAAACACCGAACCGAGTTCTGGGACGGGAACAGATGTGGTATAATCGGGTCACGTATGACCTCGGTTCCACCACTCTGGTTCCACCTTTTTAACTGTAATCGGAGGTGGCCTCTTTTTTTTTGTTTGACATGACATTTTAGCATTTTTTAATTCATTTTCTTTTCTCTTTTTCTTTTCTCTAACACAATAACCTTCAAAAAATAAATTATTTAATAAATATAAAATATTTATAATGATGGATTAATATAATATTATTTATTACCTATTATTTCATTAAAAAAATTTAATATTTCATTAAATATAATTAATTTTTAAAATGTTTTTTATATTTAAATAATATATTTTTAACAAAAATTTTCCCCATAAAATTTTTATTTTAATTAATAATAAAATTATAACTCATAATTATAATAATAATTTTAGTTCAAAACCCATAAAAAATTCATCCATCACGTCTATTTTTTTCTATCATATCAACCATCTTATTCCTCATTATCAATTTCACTTCAACCAAATACAACCCGAATTAATTTGTCAATTCAATTATGCAGCGGGAACTTAGGAGGAACCACGGTTCCATTTTCAAATGACCCTAAAGCAGATCAGTTCTTGCACTGTATGGATTTGTGATTTTTTTTCTTCTGTTATTACAGAAGAGAACTAAAGTTAGCGTTGGAAGCTGCAAATGTTACTTCATTCCTGGTGGTTGAACCTTTTCTTGGATTGGAGGAAAGCTTATGACTTTAATAGATAAAAAGTTTGAGGAGTTGAATTTTTTATTTTTGTAAAACTTGAGATAACTCATTAGTTTTAAAAAAAATTGAATTACAGCAAAAAGAATGTCAATAGTGATAAAGATAAACGGATTTAATGCGCGTGCGACACCCGGGTGCCTTTCGATTCCTCTTCTTTTTTTTCTCGTTCAGTCCATCGCCGGCGAGGTACCCCCAGCACCAGGACCAACGCCTCAGCCCACCTCCACGTCCACGAGCAGCTCCTTTAGCTCCACCCTCGTCAGACCTGCCTCAACGAAACAATTTGGCGTGCTTCAAGGACCTTGAAGAAGGGGCTCCGTGCAGAAAGATGCATCAGTGGACCCTAACGTCGCAGGGCGGGCTGGTACCTCCGCCGCCAGCAAAAGGGTGCATGGCGATGCACGCGTCCATGCAAAAGTCCAGGTCCAGCGACTGCAACGAGGTGCTCAGGTTGTCCGAGAGATGGCGCAAGGCCTCGACTAGCTCCACGAGAGGTGCGGGCATGCCGAACTCCATGCCCACGGCCGCATCACCGCTGACGAAGTAGACGCCGCTGCTATTGTTGGAGTCGGAGAAGTCGGCGGACGCCATGAGGTAGTTGAGTTCCCCTCGTCGTCGAGCCCGCCATCGTCGAGGGGAGAGGGGAGCTCGTAGGGGAAAATGGGGCAGCGGTTACAGGGAAGAGGGAAGGGGAGAAGAGGCGGCGGAAGCAGGGGAGAGGGGGCGATGGAAAGAGGGGCCCGGAGGAGAAGGCGAGAGGGGACCGCTGGGGGGATGCGTCTGCGCGTGCGACGTTCCTCGATGAAGTGGAGCAACGAATTTGATTTGCGGGTGGCGGCGGTGATGGATGAGATGTAATGACCGGGCTCCTCACCTCTATTTTAAACTAAAATTCGAAATTTTTTAAAAAAAATTGTTGAATGAGAGAATCAGTTCTCTCTCCCACTCTTCCACACCCCCTCCCCACGATTGAGTCAGGCAGCAGGAGTATAAGAAAGCGAGAGAGGTGGACTCCCTCCCCTTTTTTCCATCTGCCGCCATAGCCCGCAACCCCCTCCTTCTTCTTCTTCGTTTGCTTCCCCCCCGGCGACCAGCGGGCGGACGAACGAATGACGTGAGCATAGATGAGCCAATCCGGACAATCCAGACCTCCCTCGACACCTTCGCGAGGACTAGGCGCGCACCCCCGTCGACTACGAACGTCCGGCGACCCACCAAATCGACGACGACAGCTCCAGCGATCGGAAAACGTTCGTAAAAAGGTACCATAGATGTACAATCCCCTAGATGAAGAAATGTAGATCGAATGTAATTTCAATTCCATTATGCACTAGAGGCATGTAGTAATGTTTTTCATATTATGTGTATCGTGATTGGACGATCGGAGGTCGGTCGAAAATGGAAAACCCGATCGGCGACTCTATTTCGCGCGAAGAATCGGTCGACAGATTCCACCATATCGGTCGATCGATCTTCGACATCTCATGTCGTGACTCAGGGCCAGTCAACCGATCCCAATTAATCGATCAACCGATCCGGCGGAAGTCGCCGAGCCCATTCGCGTAAGGTCGATCGACCGATTCCTAGAATGGTCGACCGATCCCGCAACAATGACCGGCTGACCAATTCATGTCGAACGTTCGACCAGTTTAGCGAGAAGAAGTAATCAGCCGAGGACATAATCGGTCTACCTGGGCGATCGATCGATCCGGCAACAACGGTCGACCGGTCCAGAGAAGAAGTATCGCGAACTCTGATGTAAAATGACTAAAATGCCCCTTGAGTGGCCAGAACTTCTATAATCAGTTCTAGACCTTCGCCTGGTCCACCTGAGGCCATGGCCAGTACAGCAAAGTAAGTAACGGACCTTTCATCCGTAGAAAGGGGATTAGACCTTACCCCTTATCTGAATTATGATTCCAAACCCCACACATGTTAAAGAAAATAAGTAAAGTAAATATGAATTAACAGGATAGCTATGTGTCGCTCAGGGTACAGATCAATGTATGGTATAGTGAGGGGCAGGTACCTGCACTGAGGAGACAATGCACCTACTAGTATTAACTACCACTGTTCCTAGACCACAGGCCCTCTCTCACATGTGCTCCGAATAAGGGTGATGTATTGACACACTCTTCCCCTACGGAAGCAACATACGGATTATATTGCATTATGCTAGAGGGACAGGTAGCTCAACCGAGGAGACAGTGAACCTACAGGTCCTCAACGACTACTGTTCCTGGGGTGCAGGTCCTCTCCCACTTGTATTTCGAAAAGGGTATACCTTAGCGTACACCTTCCCTTCATGGGCATTCTGGCAACATATGGTATAGAGACACCTCTAACTTCCCATTTAATGAAGTCGAGCTCGCTTAGGATAACGAACATCAAGGACCCCATAGTAATGCAAAAGACGTAGTACCACACAGAGCATAACAAAGTATGGTAATGTATAACTGAGTAAAGTATAGAACATAGTATTGTATAGTAGAGTATGGTATAGTACAAGATATGGCTAAGGTAAAGAATAAAGTATAGATCTGGAGATGTATGGATCATCGCCTACAGAGATCAAGGTGTTGAGACTAATGAATAAAGTAACTGACCAATTGATTCTCTTTTATTAAGTATTGACCATAATGAGATTATCATTTCATCATCTATGTATTTATGTGTACTGGGCGTTAGCTCACGGGGATTCCATGCCCTTACTTTGAGATTTTGCAAGTGAGAACACTGCTTAGGGAGGAAGTGGATAATGCAGGGCTCCAGGATGGCAGCACATGACTTTCAAAGAACCACAAGGTTTCCGCCATTTTATTCTGCATTCTAATTATCAAACATTGTAATTATGAAATACTTGAATTTCTCTTTTTAACCTTGCATATGTTGATATTTCCTTGAACTATTTGAATTACCTGCACTTCCCTTTTCTTGAACTATTCCGTTAAATGTGACATCATTTGTTTTCCCCAATGATATTTCTTCCGCAATCTCCTTTCATTCGTTGTTTCTCTATTATTTCTATTGCCACGGGTGTCATATGTTGACCGGTCAAAGTCAAAGAAGTAGTAGGCAGTGTAGCGCCCTCTTGGTCAAACTGACTGCTAGCATGACAGGAGGGCTGATTTTGGGGGCATTACAAAGCCTTGCCATCTCCTCCTAATCGTGACTTCCCCATCGTCCTCCTGAGAATCCCCAGTCCCGTTGGTCGATTCACGCTTCTGGCCATTCACGCCTTCTCCACTTCCTCAAGCTGCAGTGATGGCAGCCATCTCCTCCTTGCCGCGACTTCCCTCCATCCTCCTTCACCGAATCCACAACCCCGCTACCCAATTCACGCTTCCAGCCATTCACGCCTTCTTCGCTTCCTCCTTCTCCGATGATGACGGGGTCCAAAGATGCTTTCGTCGGGCGCAAGGTCGAGGACTCCGGGAAAGAGCTGTTGCGTCCTAACCTCGTCGCCGTTGAGATGTAATCGGACGACATTGAGGCGGTGTTTCATGTTGCGATGCCCCTGGGGGCGTCGTACACGGACTTGCATATGTCAACCGAGGTATCAAACTTATATATGTAATCAAAATTAAAATTATATTAACACTTAAAAATAAAAGTATATGTGTATCAAGATCAGATATTTCATAAGTAGATAAATTTAAAATTTTAAAAAATAAAACTATATGTAATTTCAAAAATAAAAAAGTGATTTACACATCCATTAAATTGACTAAAGTTGCTAATAATTTTAGCGGATGATGCGGTACAAAATTATACGACACTCTTATGTTCCTCTTTCTTTTGATCTATTAAGGTTATTAATAATTTCGGACTAATTTGATATTCAAACAACCATAATTAACTACAGCGTATATTGTTGGCTACACCATTGTTGTACTTATTAGTCACTCAGTAACAAATGAAAAAAATAAAAATAAAGTGAAACGAAATGGCCAGCGGGGAAAAATAAATGTCATCATCCGGGTTTTGATTAGGTCAATTAATGGAGTAATATGACAATCATGGGGGAGGAAAAATAGGATCTAGAAATTTAATGGAAATCATAGCCAAATTCCCTTGCACCATGTTCACACCACCAGAAACCAATTGTCCTCCCAGCTTGTCATCCACCTAATGTTCATCTCTCAGGGAAATCATATTTATTCTCTTCATCATAGTAAGACAAGTTGATCCTCTCAAAAATTTTGCATCCCACACCTTGCTGGCTGCACGCCTTTTTTCACATCAAAGAAGGAATTGGGCATTTAGATCTCATCTTGAGTAAGAGTAGCCTGACATCCTTCCTCCCGCATTCCTCTTCTCCATTTTCCGATGACATGTCCCTCACATCCCTGTGATATCGGTTGTCCTACATGTGATAGTGGGCTTGCACCGAGGCAGCAAGGGCTACAAGAAAAATGAAGTAAACGAGAACGACAAGGATCAGTCAGGAATAGAGGTGGGTGAAACTTGAAATCACCTTGCATGATTTTGATAGATCAAATCCTCTCTGTTATGGTCGGATCATGTTAACGAACGAAAAGTTATGGTCTCACAAAAGGAATTTGATTATTGTTTCTTCCTGATTAGATGATTGTATGATTGATTTCTTGTAGTAATTTGACTGTAATGGTTGGGATGTAAGGATTAATCTGTGATGAGACTATTGATGTTTTTACTTTAATTACCAAATTGAAAATCGGCTGGAATCCCATCATCACGGCCTTGCTACCCTTCTGGCACACCCGTGCCACAGTAGCCACGGCCGTGCCACCCTTCTGGCACGCCCGTGCCATCACTTGACCGAATCCAATTAGGGATTGGTCAATTGACCCATTAAATCGGTCGACCGTCCTTCCTTGCCGTCACGATCGTGCCACCCTTATGGCACGCCTGAGCCATAACCTGGCCGCATGAACTTGACGGTACACCATAGACAGTCGACTGATCCACTAAATCGGTCGACTGCCCTCACGCTCAGTCACGGTCATGCCACTCTTCTGGCACGCCCGTGCCACCGTCGTCACAGTCGTGCCACCCTTCTGGCACGCTCGTGCTGTCTTCACCACACACCCGTGACACGGCTATCACGGCCGTGCTAGGCTACAGAATTGGTCGACCAACCTATAAACTGTGATTTCCTATCATGCTCGACATTATCCTTGATTTTGATCTGAATACTGTATGTTCCTCTTATGTTTGATCATCATTATGACTGATTGATAATATGATTCCATTGAAAAATTATTTCCGAATTAAGATATGGACCTTTCTTTTAATTTCCTCTACTATTGATCCAATTGGTTCCACTGTACGAAGATTGATAAATAACAAGATTTTAAAGTGATTGATAAGTGAAGATGGAAGATGAATAATGTGTTGCCAGCTTATGCCAAGTGCCTCAAGATAAGGGTCGCTCCTTTGATCATGGTTTGATCACCCAATATTGACCCGTATAAGGCTGTATCGTTTTGCTCGGCTTACCCCCAAGAATCTAAAGATACCTAAAGTCACCTAATTTCTAAGCATGATTCAAGATTAAGAAGTATGGATAAGTAAAGCAAGCATGATGCAAGATTTCAAAGTACGAATAAGTAAAGCAAGCATGAATATTAAGTCAAGTTATCGTTATTATCTATGTCATGACTTTCAAGCATGCTATTGATTTAAGCTTACCATGTATCGTCTAACTCTATTGATTATTGGCATTCATTGATCTCTCATATTATGACTTATGATGATTTCATGCTCCATCTCCTACTCAAGATAAGTACACCATTTTACGCTATTTAAAGTTATGCATTGTATTTCTTTATTATTTTTCCACTAGGCTGTAAAGCTTACGGGAGCACCCCCTCCCTTATGTTTGATTTTCATAAGTTCAGATTAGTGATGGTGTTGAGTTGGTGTGCTACGACAAAGCTCTGGCGACGATAAGCACATGAACTATAGGGTCGATTTAGTTATTTATTTTCTTCCGCATTTATAAACTCTGGATGTAGAACTTATGACATCCATTCAGGGATAATATAGCCATGGTTGAACTTTCGTAATTTATGTTACCCTTCTTTATTTTATTCTTTTTCTGCTGATGTGTCGTAGTTCTTGACCTATCGTGGTCAATATAACGGTTAAAGCCATAGCATTTGTAACATCTTCGGGTTGATCTTCGCCACGTGACGTTGGTCAATTTGGGGGCGTTACAATATATATGACATAGAGAGTAAAAGTGAAGTATAATTATTTGTGTACACTAAATTAAATATTAAAACCTTTTGAATAATATGTAATGAGGTAATCATGATTAACCTTAGGCCCTGTTTGATTGGGGGTGAAAGGAGGGGAATCAATGAGAAGAGATAGAAGGAGAATCGATTTTCCTTGTTTGTTCCCCTTCCTTCTCCTTCCTTCTTCTTCAATTCTTTTCACACTTAACATGTATTTTCTTTTTTAATCTTATAAATTAAACATATAACCATATATAAAAGAATATAATCGTCTAAATAAAATTATCACTTAACATTCATTCCCTTCCTTTTAATAATGTGAATCAAACAGAGTAACTATTTATCCGCATTCTCTTACATTCCCTTCTCATCTTTTATCTTCCTTTTCCTTTAATGAAATTTGAACCAAACAGTCCATTTAATATGCAAATATGCACTCTTTGTGTTATATCCAATTTGACTTGGCTTTATATTTGCATTATATATATATATATATATATATATATAATTTGATAAAAGAAGTATATATGGTATAAATTTTATTCCATGTCGCCGAATTTATTTAGTCATAAGAACACAGATTGTGACTGAATGGAACATTTTATAGAGCTTTTATATTTGCATTCGCCTTAATATGAAAGCTATCAAGCACGCAGAAGTAGAACAACACGGCGTGTCCATCTCTCTCTTTCCCTAGCTTGAGCTTCCGACATGCATGGAGATCACGTCACGTACGCACGTCGTCACCATATGAACTGGCCGCCGTACCTCTTCGCGGCTTCCTTGCTGTCAATAGAACTCGCCGATCCGTACATTCTTTTCTGCTGAAAGGCGCCGTACGTCGACGACGGCCGAGAGGAGTTCCAGGACTCCCAGCCTCCACCGCCGCCGCCGGCATACGCAGACGCCGCCGGCCTCGCGGAACTCAGAAGCGACTCCGCGGCGACCTCCATGCTGTTCGTGACCTTCCCGAGTGGCGTCCCATACGACGCCCCCGATACCCAGCCGCCGCCCTCCGACCACTTGCCCCAGCCGCCTGCGCTCGTCGCGCCGTACGCTCCTCTGGCGGCGTCGTAGCTCCCGTAGCCCGCCTTCTGACGCTGGCCCAGCCCGGAGAGGCCCAGCCCATACCCGCCGCTGGCCGCGTCCTGGACGTGGTCGAAGAAGTCCTTGGCCTTGTTGCGCCTCTCGAACGCGTAGGCGTCCCCTCCTTGATCCCACCTGGCGTTCCCTCCAGCGCCGGAGAAGCCGTTGGCGCCGTAGCGGCCTTTATGGTTGTGGTAGCGAGGAGGGCACTCGAGCACGGCCTCCATGGCTCTCTCGTCGCTGCCGACTATCACAGGCTTGCAGACGTGGTCGCGCGGGATCTCCGCGCCGCCGCCGGCGAACTGCATGGAGGAGCCGCCGCTGTTCCACGCGTCGGTGGCTTCGTACCCGTTGCCGGGCGCTCCCCAGGACTGGACCCCGTAGCCTGACACCCTGCCTCTGCCGTTCATGTTGTACTGGTAGTCCGCCATATGGTTGGAGGAGGAGTTGAGTAATGGCCGTGTGAGTAAACAACTTGGCCTCCTCCCTTGCTCTTAAAGCAGGCAAAAAGGAAGCATCTTTCTTCATCAACTTGGCTTGAACAGTTGGTACGTGGATCTGTGTTCCATAATCTACAGAAAATTAATAATTTTAAATAGAATGTTAAATTAGATTCGAGTCGACCTTTCGACTTCATTTGAGTTTGTTTAAAATCGTGCATTGAACTCGATTATTCGAACATCTTTTTTATTTATTTTTCATGTAAAAGTACTTTTTTAATTTTTATTTTAAAGCTGTTTTTAAATGTTCAGATATTGTTTTCAATTTCGAAATATTTTATTTTAATACTTTTTAATTTTTAAGGTCCACCCAGTGAGCCTATTCAATCCTTAAAATTATCAGTTTGATCATAATTTTTTGGACATGGATATTACGTTGATTATAAAAGAAGCATCTTTTTTTTTAGAAAAAAAGAGATATTGTTCCTACCATTAGATGGAGGAAAGTGGGATGGAATCGTATGCTTGCGTGGGAGAAGTGCACCACGCAAGTAGGACACAATTCTTCGAACTTGTCCATGAAAAAGAAGAAAAAACAAGCAATTTTTATCTTGAAAGAATCTGCCTTGTGCATGCAATGCCACCCATTGCAACAAGAGAGTAATGGACCTTTCCTTTTTGTTTCAGCATTACCTCAGAGATCAAGATGGTTAAGTTTGAGAGTTTCAAGTAGACTTATTGTATTTTTTTATCTTATATATGCAATATCGTTAATTTAACGTTTATGCTATTATTGTAACGCCCTCAAATCGCACCCCGTCACGTGGAACAGAAATTAAAAGATCATAACATATGCCTAATCTAGTCGGAACCCGGGCTGAGTAAGGAGAAACTCAGGTCGGGTCAGATAGGGTCATCCTCGGTAAAAAATCAGAGAACAACCTGGGTCGGGTTCGGGTTACACCCGGGCCGGGTCGAATCGTCATCGAGTCGGGGCGGCTGTCACTCCCGACAATTCTTGGCACGCAAAACTCGATCCGGATCATCTTCAACCCGGGCCAGATTCGTTTGGTTGCAAAGCTCGGTGAGCGTCGGCAATTGCGAATCCGAGCCAAGTTCCTACAAACTCGGTCCGGCGAGAACTTGCCCGGGTCGAGTTCATCTTGCGCAGAAACTGTGCGGACGCACAGTCGTGTTCCGTTCATCTTTTCCGGCGATGACTGGCATAAATTAACATCATAGCACATCATACAATAACTAGGAACTACCTAGAACATGCCTTAAATCTAAAATCAGGATTCTATTACAAATCTATCCTAGTTCCATACCTTTTAGTTTCTGTCCAAGAAACTATTATCGTTGTCTTCCTCTTCCTCTTCTTCCTCTGTCGGTCCCTCTCGGTTCAAGTGCGCGTTCGTCAGTGTCCACGTCTTCCTGCATGACTCCTGTTGGCGGTGGCGGATCAGGGACGAAAATAACGAAGGGCGCATGAAATAGGGTGGAGGTTTAGGGCCGGCTTGCACAGGGAAAACGTGATTGATTTGTAGGATTTAATCCCATATATATAGGGGAGAGATCTGAGTTCGTGTGGTAATTAAATGATCAAATCAAATCTAACTCAGATTTTATTTTTTCTCTTATTCCCCTCTTTTATCTTTTCCTTTTATTTATTTTTCTTTTCTTGTTTGTCTCGGGTGTTACATCATAAACCCCTTAAAATAAAATTCGTCCTCAAATTCAGTCAAAAGTCAGGACTTACCAAATAGTGCATGAAATTCCCTTCGCATCTCAGACTCGAGCTCCCAGGTTGCTTCGTCACCTCGGTGATGGCTCTAAGTCACCTTGACCAGTGGTACATCTTTGTTGTTGTGACGTTGAACCTTTGTCTCTAGAATCTGGATGGGTTGCTCCTCATAGGTCAGGTCATCTTTGAGATTGGGTTCCTCATACCGTATAACATTTGCATCATTATGTTTGTACTTCCGGAGCATAGAGACGTGGAACACGTTATGAACTCATCCATAAGATGGAGGTAATGCTAGTCTGCAAGCACCCTCTCCAACTAGCTCAAGTACCTCAAAAGGACCAATATATCTTGGGCTGAGCTTTCTTCTTTTACTGAACCTCATCACTTCTTTGGTTGGGGCAACCTTTAGGAGTACTTGATCACCTGTCTTAAAATTCTATTCACGTCATCCTCTATCAGCATAAAACTTTTGTCGAGATTGAGCTGCTTTCATCCTTTCTTGTATCAACTCGATTCTTGCTGAATATTCCTCTGTCTGTTTTAACTCTTTAGCATCCAAAATCTTTCTCTCACCTACCTCATTCTAGCATGCAGGTGAATGACATGGTCTCCCATATAAGGCTGCAAAGGGAGCCATGCGAATGCTGGAATGGTAGCTATTATTATAAGCAAACTCGATGAGTGGTAGGTGATCATCCCAGTTGCCCTTCTAGTCAAGGGCACAAGCTCTTAACATATCTTCAACTATTTGGATGATCCTTTCAGTCTGACCATCCGTTTGTGGATGGAATGTCGTACTGTAATTCAGCCTTGTTCCAAAAGAGTCTTGTAGGCCTCTCCAGAATTTGGATGTAAACCTTGAATCCCGATCTGATAGAATAGAGTTGGAGATCCCATGAATCTTGATGATCTCATGTACATATAGATCTATAAGGCTCTGCACTGATTATTTTGACTTTATGGGTAGGAAGTGTGCAGACTTCATTAACCGATCTACTACTACCCATATGGCATCATGTCCTTTTTGGATACGGAGTAAGCATGTTATGAAATCCATAGAAATGTCTTCTCACTTCCACTGTGGGATAGCGAGAGATGTGATCTTTCCATAAGGCATCTGATGTTCCACTTTTACTTGTTGGCAGACCAAGCACTTGGAAACATATTCGACAATCTCTCGCTTCATGTCATTCTACCAGAAGGTTCTTTGCACATCCTTGTACATCTTAGTGCTATCCGGATGGATCGCAAACTCAGACTTATGGCATTCATCCATCACTTCTCTTTTGAGAGCTTCGTCAGACCCATAAACGATCTCTGTATCGGATTCCACCATCTGTTGAGAGCTTGAAATCTTCTTCTTCTTTTTGACATCTTCCTAACATCTTGTTATACTCAAGATCTTGAGCTTGAACCTTAATGATCCTATCAACCAGATTCAGTTGTATCTGGTGCATCATCAGTACTGCCCCATTCCTTCCAGGTTTTGGCTTCCATAAACTTAGCTCCTTCATCATCTTATACATATCCATCATCATGTGAGCTAGTGAGCCTTCCCACTTGCGGCTGAGTGCATCTGCAACTGAGTTCGCCTTAGCAGTGTGGTAATTAATGGAGAACTCATAATCCTTTGGGTATTCCATCCATCTCCATTGTCGCATATTAAGGTCTCGCTGAGAGAAAATGTACTTAAGGCTCTTATGGTCGGTGAACACCTCAAACTGTACTCCATACAGGTAGTATCGTCAAATCTTCAATGCGAAGACTACCGCTGCCAATTCAAGGTCGTGAGTTGGGTAGTTCACCTCATGCTTCTTCAGCTGCCTAGATGCATATGCGATCACTTTTCCACGTTGCATGAGCACGTATCCCAATCCTGTGCCGCAAGCATCACTGTACACCACATACCCATCTATACCTTTCGGGATGGTGAGTATGGGTGCAATGGTCAGTCTGACCTTTAGTGTTTTAAAATTGTCTTCACATTTCTGTGTCCGTATGTACTTCACTACCTTCTTTGTTAGGTTCATCAAGGGAGATGCAATCTTTGAAAAATCCTTGATGAACCTGCGGTAGTAACCTGCCAATCCGAGGAAGCTGCGGATTTCGTGGCATGTTTTGGCCATGGCCAGTGGGATACCGCTTCTACTTTGGAGGGATCTACAACAATGCCCTTCTTCGATATTATTTGTCCAAGAAACATAATCCGGTCAAGCCAGAATTCACACTTTGATAGTTTGTCATATAGCTTATGTTGTCTTAACTTTTCCAAAATTATTTTCAAGTGTTCCTTGTGTTGTTCTTTATTTTTCGAATAAATCAATATGTCATCTACAAAGACGATGATAAATTGGTCCAAGTATGGTGTGAACACCCGATTCATGAGATCCATGAAGGCTGCAGGGGCGTTGGTCAGTCCAAAAGACATCACTAAAAATTCATAGTGACCACACTTTGATCGGAAAGCCGTCTTCTATACATCTTCGCGGTGACGCTAAGCTAGTGGTACCCACTTCGTAAGTCGATCTTGGAAAATACCGCGGCATTAGAAAGTTGGTCGAAGAGATCATCGATCCGCGGTAGAGGGTACTTGTTCTTGACTGTGGCTTTATTCAGCATCCGGTAGTCGATGCACAGTCTTAGAGAGCCGTCCTTCTTCTTGACAAATAGTACTGGAGCTCCCCAGGGAGATACACTCGGCCTGATGACATAGAGCATTCCCATTGAAGTAATTATCTCTATAGGGTGATTTATATTATGTAGAGGTAAAATAAAGCAGTAGCACAGTCTTTAGATATAAAAGAGTGCGATGCATCCAAATCAAATAGAATTGTAGTAGGAAGACTAGCTATGGATAGTGTACTCCTAATGACTTCGGCGTCTGTCGGTCCTGCATCTTCCTCCAGGTGGAAGACTCTTCCACGCACCATGTTGTTTCCACCTCTTGCATCATGCTGAGCTGGTGCGGGTTCATCCTTCTTAGTAGGATAGTCACGAATGAAATATCCTTGTTGACCCCAATTTCATTCTACATTCCCCAATGTGGGACCTCCTACAGTGGGGACAAGCACCAGTACCCTGTGCCTGCTGCTGGGGTTGCTGACGTTGGGGTTGATATTGGAGCTGTTGTTGGCGGTTAGCCTCACGAGGCTCATAAGGCCTTGCCCGATTATCCCGACGTTGGTTCCTACTATAGGGTCCTCCTCGATTCCGATGATGATTATTCCATCGAGGTTGATTCTGAACAGAGGACTGCATGGGAGCCTTTCCATTCACATCCTTCAGCTCTTGTTGTTCCCTTGCATAGTTTCTTTCCATTGTGGTTGCTAACTCCACTGTCAGGCTCACATTAGCACATTGGTCAGGTCGGGTTTAAGCCTTGGCAGAAATGATTCGCCTTTTGTTTGTCACTCATCTTGAGAGTGTTGTACCACTCCAGACGAATGAATTTGACATGGTACTGAGCCAATGTCATCTGATCTTAGTTCAATTGTAGGAATTCCCTCTGCTTCAATGTATGCTGGTATGGTGGAAAGTAGCGTGCTTCAAACGCTTCACAGAAACGTTCCCAAGGAATGTCATTTTGTCCTTCATACTATATATCTACCACAGTTCTCCACCAATCCAAAGCATTCTTAGTTAAAACGCTAGTGGCGAACAGGACCTTCTTATCTTCATCACAGTTCATTTGTTGTAGATTCTCTTTAATTGTCCTCAACCATCTCTCAGCCTTGTCAAACTCGTCCAAACTATCATACTTTGGAGGGTGTAACTTCATGAATGCTTGAATAGTGTCCTTAGATGACACTCGTGGCGTAGGCTGTACGAAAGGAAACTGCACTGATGGCATCATGATTGGTGCGGCCTGCCCAGATGGTGTCAGTATGGGTGGAATTGTTGGTGCCCGTGATGGCGGGGGCTGAACTGTCAGCTCCACAGCACGAGCCTGACTCATTTGGACCTCATTCTGGTCTGTTCCTTCTTGTTGCGGGTTTCTAATCCCACCGCTATTTCGATGTCGTCTTCGACCCCAAGCTCTAGTAGCAGGTGCGTGGCATGGAGGCATCTACATCATCATCTTAGAAAAAACATTCTACATCTTAGGAGACAAGATGAATTTACTTGACTTCAGGTGGCGCGGTGACTGCTCGTGGCACTTGCACATGGATCATGACATTATATATTAGGACATGAGAATGGCCTAACTTCAGGCTATGATATTTAACTGTAACGCCCCCAAATCGCACCCCGCCACGTGGCGGAATACGCTTCGGGAACACTACGGGTCATCCTTACGTGTACATCATGTTGACAGAAAATAAGACTTTGACTGGTCAACTCAATAACGACAAGTGCGGAATAACTAAATTATCATTAAAAATCAAAGATAGTAACATCAAGATATGCGAAAGACTGATAAATGACTTCTTAGGAATCCAAAGGGAAAGCTAATACATCAAGTAATAAAAAGAAAGGAAAAAGCTATTCATCATCTAAAGGACTCGATAACCATGTGCAGCCACCTACGAGCTCGATTTGTCACCATTGGCAACCATCATCATTAAGACCTTGGTCTGCATTTAAGAACATGCAGGGGAGAACCTCCCTATGAGTTTTACAACTCAGTATGGAACTAAGATAATTATCGTCATAAGATCATGATACTAAACATGAATCATGAGGAGAACATCATAAGATAACATCTATCATCTGATAGGAAAGTGAATCATGATCATAATATGAAAGTGAAAGCATGTAACAAGACATATGAATAAGAGATCATATAGAGTCATCATAAGAAAAGGCAAAAACCATATATCATAAGAAAGGTTCTTTATTCATATGTGTTCATCTTCTTCATCATTTTAATTTCATCTTTGTCTTATTTGAGGTATCTTTCAACCCACGGGGAGGCCTACCTCAACCCGTCCATCATCATGATCATAACTGGCAGAGGCAGTCTATAACTGACCGAAGTCAGCTCATAACCTGGTCGTCACTAGCCCATCATAAAAGAGCTCTCCATTTAACGATTTACGTCTTTTATCTTGCATCTTTTAATTAATCAAAATCACATCTTGATAAGAACTTTAAATCGTGATAAAAGATAAGATCATGGAGAACAAATCATGGATAAGATCGACATAATCATCATCATACATAGACTAGGATTAATCATGTGGAACAGGGATTAAAAGATCATAACATATGCCTAATTTGGTCGGAACCCGGGCCGAGTAGAGAGAAACCCGAGTTGTTCTCTGACTTTTACCGAGGATGACCCTGTCTGACCCGACCAGGGTTTCACCCTACTCGGCCCGGGTTCCGACCAGATTAGGCATATGTTATGATCTTTTAATCCCTGTTCCACGTGATTAATCCTAGTCTATGTATGATGATGATTATGTCGATCTTATTCCTAATTTGTTCTCCATGATCTTGTCTTTTATCATGATTTAAAATTCTTATCAAGATGTAATTTTGATTAATTAAAAGATGCAAGATAAAAGACGTAAATCGTTAAATGGAGAGCTCTTTTATGATGGACTAGTGACGATCAGGTTATGAACTGACTTCGGTCAGTTATGGGCTGGCTCTACCAGTTATGATGATTATGATGGACGGGTTGAGGCAGACTTCCCCGTGGGTTGAAAGATACCCCAAATAAGTCAAAGATGAAATTAAGAGGATGAACACATATGAATAAAGAACCTTTCTTATGATGTATGACTTTTGCCTTTTCTTATGATGACTCTATATGATCTCTTATTCATATGTTCTGTTACATGCTTTTACTTTCATATTAAGATCATGATTCACTTTCCTATCGGATGATGATGTTATCTTTATTATGACGATAATTATCTTACTTTCATACTGAGTTGTAAAACTCATAGGGAGGTTCTCCCATACATATTCTTAAATGCAAGTCAAGATCTTAATGATGATGGTGGCTGACAAATCGAGCTCGTAGGTGGCTGCACATGGTTACGAGTCCTTTAGATGATGGATAGTTTTTTCCTTTTTTTTTATTATACTTGATGTATTAGCTTTTCCTTTGGATTCCTAAGAAGTCATTTATCAATCTTCCGCATATCATGATATTACTATCTTTGATTCTTAATGATGATTTAGTTATTCCACATTTATCGTTATTGAGTTGACCTGTCAAACTCTTATTTTCGATTACACGTAAGGATGACCCGTAGCGCTCTCGAAGCATATTCTATCACGTGACGGAGTGCGATTTGAGAGTGTTATAATTATATTATTATTATTATTATTCGTACTTTAAAATGATTTTTTTACATTTATCAAGTTATTAGAGCAAAATAATATATAGATCATCCCATGGGCAAAACGAACCAACCATCCACATTTGTACTAGTGCAATAATTAAGTGGTCAGGGTTCAAAAGTAGGTATGTTGCAGTTCTCTCCATGAATAGCTTCATGCAGAAACCGTGACAAGATACTTCGATATATATCTTCTTTTCTCTTACTCTGAAGGTAGGAAATAATGCGCTCAACCTCAGATTTTACATGCAGATAAATAGCTTTTGCATTTTGCCTGTCTCGCACCACATCCATCTTCCTGTCTACTTTAAGTGGCTTCCCAAACATATAATAGAACCTGCCAGGTGCCCTTGGGAAAACCAATGGTGCAATGTCGTACTGCCCCTCACTTGCAACTCTGAGAAATTCCATCGATCATCAGATAGATCTTAAACCTTGAACATTACACGCTAATATCATCGAAAATAATGAAAAAAAAACATGGGAATCTCACCTTAGCAGCTTGTAATTTTCTACCACATCTTTTACAAACGGCATACGCAAGATATCATCACCATCAAGAAGTAACTGAAAGATGTTTCATGAATTCAACAGTCAAAAGACACAACAATCTCAAAACAAATTCACAGGCAAACAGAAGCATGCAAACAAACAGGAACAAAATGTGCACCATGCAATAGAGCACATATAGAGCCGCACGAAGTCTGGAAACAGGCAAAAATTATGATGCAAAACTACATGTTCCGAGGTCCAAGATATTAAGCAAAATCCTCATGCTTGAGAATGGTCTTCATGTCTTATAGACAACTCACCAAACTTACGTGTTTAAATAAATTTATTTACTCACCTGGAAAGCCATCACAATGATAGAAGATATCGTGATGATCAAGAAGAATTAACTGCCAAACATTTCATGAATTCAACAGACCAAAAATAAAACAATGAGAATAAATTCACAGGCAAACAGAACTATGCGGAGTTAAAAAAAATGCCCTGCATCCATGATCGGGTATGTATGATTAAGCAAAATCTTCATGCTTAACGTTGATCTTATCTACAGACAACTCACCAAACTTATGTCTAAATAATATCATTTATTCACCTTTAATGGAGGTAAATGCAAATTATGCTATTTTTTTCTTGTTGATTAGATTAATCATTTTTTTCAATCTAGATCCACCGATGTCCAAGTTACTAACACCTTATTAGTCCAGACAGGAACGGCGACCCTAGATTTGAACCGGGGCTATTAGCTATCATCAATCCTGGGACACAAGACTCCATTAATCTTTGCTGGAAATAAGTCATTTACATAAGCCCAATCCACATATTGACAAACACATCATCATCTGTCAACATATTCTTTCTCCAAATGTTTACAAATACATGCATATTGTAGTTGACTAATATCTCTTTTTGTGTTGTATGTTTACATATAGAATATGAGATACTTCATATTGCAGTATCTCTTTAATGGAAATAATTTATTATATGAGCCCATTTCACACTAGTTGCCACAGTTCATCATCACTAAGATCCGACATATATAAGCTTTTCTCCACATATACATGCATATTATAGTTTCTCTTGTTGTGTTTGGCATGGGGAAGGTCCAAAGAAAATGGCAACTATATCAACTTTAAGAGAAAAAAAAGAAGAAAAGGGAAGTATGCTGAAGAGATGAAATAAATAGGACTGAAGGATCCGATGTGATCCAACATAGTGGTAGTATTTTAATAGCTATTATAGCATCTAGGTCATATACAACGAATATAAGAAAGAAACATGCGTACAGTCGACCTGGCGATTTCCAGACTTCTGAAACAAACATGAAAGGCAACTTCAAGTTTAGAACAAAGGATGAGGCTGGAACAATCAACTTATGGAATGAATCATAAAACTTGAGAAAGATGATGATGCCAAGCACATAACAAAGATTTCCGTCTTTTATTGCAGAATCATTGGCAAGAGTATTAAAATTTCAGCAGAAAAAAAAAATCAATCACAAGGTTGGATAACATCAGCATATTGCTTATGATGAATAAAGAGCTAAAATTAATTTGTTTGTGTAAATTTATAAGCATGAGGATGGGGAGAAACTTACTTCTCCTACATCTCCAACAACACCAAAAGGTACGATTGTTGCCTCAAAGTGAGCACACATTCTCACAAACTCCGGTTGAGTTGGCCAGAACAGTTTGTTTTCTTCACCCTATATGAAAATTATGCATCAATCTTTTCCCCATAAAAAATAATTTATAGCATCAAATCAATGGCATTGCACTCCATATGTATGCATTCATCGATGCATTATTTCCTGAACACCAAAAGATCTAGAAACAACAAAAAGACATGCAGAAGCAGTTTTAAAAAGGACTAATAGGGAGAAGAAAAGGCATAAACAATCCAAATTACTTAGAATGTAGTCGATGGATGGTTCTTGGATTTGAATTAGTGCCTAGTGAGACCATTACTGATGTTCAAAACCAAATTACCGAGCTCTAAATCATTTCAGATGACAAAAAATCTCAGTAAGGCTTTTCTTTTTTTCAAAATGGAGGAAATATTTTCATCGTTGGGGTTTGAAATCCAGAACCAAAAAAGTGCCACCCGTAAGCATAAGATCATTGTTTAAATGGAAAGTTAGGTCAAAACAAACCTTCCTGTGAAAAGCTTCACGACGGCCACCGGGATAAAGAAGAATAAAAGATTTTTCTGCTAATAATTTATATAATGCTCTTCCAGATACAGGTGCTGCACCTACTATGTTTACAAAATCAAAGAAGTCGTGTCCCTGTGATGTATTCTCTGACCTCTCTGGAAACATAAACGGATGACCAAGCCCACGAAGGACAACTGCTTTTTCCTTCAAAAACTCCACGACAAGAGGAACCACATCAAGTCCCATCAAAATATGATTACCAACAACCAGAACAGGGCCATCGTTAGGAACACCAGAAAGTCCAGGCACTCTCTTGCCATCATCCATGGTGGAAAACATGACAGGGCTAAAAGCTCGGTAGAAATCTCTGGATATGACAAAACTCATTCTTAGACATTACCTGGGAAGTAATCACTGGTAAACCTTAATTTAGAGAGTTTACCTACTTCCTTCAATAACTGCTTCAAATTCTGTCCTGGTTGGTGGCAAGTAATCTGAGACACGGTCACGTCTTTTAGAACGCCGAAAAAAGTTGGTGCTTTTAATAATAGTCATCAAATGGACACCATTGTCCTGTATGATCTCATGGTCAAGTTCACAACAATTTGACATATTGGAAAAACAGAAAGTCAACAAAATAAGGGAAATGTGAACATCACATTGAGTATGTGTTCTTTTTTAACGGGTCACTGAGAGAATTTGAACTAATCTATGTTTGATAATTTGAAATATGCTTTCTCTTAATCCTTTTTTTTTTGCTTAACGACGTATGAAGCATGATTACATACTACAATATTGGCATCAGAAAAATAGCTAACATCTGGCTGACTCGAACAAGCTGACATCAAGGATTTGGTAAGCACCTCAACAAGCCAACATCAACACACTAGATCCAACTATACAATAAAAAAGCATATGTACAATACATGCTATGTCAATCAGCTTTAGAACAAACTAAAAAGGAGAAACATTCAACCTGATCCACTATCAGCTCGAAAATCAAAGCCCACGTAACCCACCTATGATGCCCAAAACTTGCTCTTTGTAATAAGAGAAATTGAAAATTAGTTATGGGTAAAAGGATGAGCAGGAAATGTCTAGTCAACCAAATGTATTGGTAGAAAAACATATATAAGTGTCGAGAAGGAGAAAGGTAGTGCGGAAGTGGGGGATTAGGAGAAGATACTCGTTTCCCCCATTCTAAAAGTTGAAAAATGCCTAATATACAATTTTCCTTATGTAACATCAATCTATGACAAAAAAGTGTTGCAGAAAAAGTGAAACATGACAATAATTAATACTTTTCACCTACCAATAGAAGATTGTGTCCATGATCTTTAAAGTAGCGAATCTTGCAATCCATCAATGCTTGCTGAAGTCTTTTAGCTTCACCTTTGTTAGGTAGTAATTTGTCCATGTAACTGAACTAGGATTATTAGTAACCAAGAAATGATAACATTCTCACCGCCAAACCAATCTTAATAAGATCAGTGAAAAAATTATGATATCTTGTTTGCATCAATGCTTGCTGAAGTCTTTTAGCTTCACCTTTGTTAGGTAGTAATTTGTCCAAGTAACTGAACTAGGATTATTAGTAACCAAGAAATGATAACATTCTCACCGCCAAACCAATCTTAATAAGATCAGTGAAAAAATTATGATATCTTGTTTGCATAAGATGTTTCTAACACCTGAAAAAAGATAAATTTGAAGAAGAAAAGATAACTCGCCCTTTGCAGTGTCCATACAGCTATGTTAAGAAAAAAATGACAAGTGAGGGGATGAGAAATATTTCAAAGATTTTTGTTGATATTCTTTTTCTTGAAAGAAGAAAGGATGAACACAAAAATCCAATATTCATCTGGCTTGTATCACAGTTATGGGTACAAGTGTGTATTGAAAAAATCCGAAAGGAGCTGAGAAGCCTATAAAACAAAATCACAAACCCATCCCCCACTTGGCAACAAAAAAGAATAACTAGGATGTACAATATTCTCAGTGTGTCACATCTCTCTCCACAAAAAAAGGGTGAAATTGTGAAAAGGAAAAAATATGACAAAATCTTTCAAGGTAAAAATGACCAATTTGGGGAGTGGTTCTGGTACAGTAGCATAGTTGGAGTCATAATTGATAGAAATTATTCATCATCCAACTCTTAAAGAGAATTTTATTTGTTGGTATCTATTCAACTGTATCCTATCTGTTTTCTTAATTAACTAGTCTCCTTTGGGATATCGCCCCATTATGTATGAACAAATAAAAAGATAAGCCAGAGCCTTTTTTATGAAATCTAACGACCAAAATTTATATTATGGATTATGACAAATAGGCAGATTAATTAATACATTATTGCCAATGACAAAAGTAGTATAACTATACAAGAACCAGTAAAGTTACTATCTGCATTGTAACATGATTCCATCGAAGCAACAACACACTGTTATTCTTTTTCCCTTTAACATGAAATTTTTTTTTGGATTCGGAAGCCTCTGATGTCCAAGGCTACTAGTGTCCGACTAATCAAGAGCCAGGAAGATAGAAAAGTGAAGGCTTATTCCTTAACCAACATGATGGTTCTAAGGATCGAACCCGAAGCTACTAGCCTCTGTCAACCACTCAGGACTCGACCCTGGTGTCAGTTGAGCCAACCAACATTGGTTAACTTGATAATTTTCATACTTGTAGTGTGTGAAATCTTAAGCATTGCCATTAAATCCATAATCAGACATTGAACCCATGAAATACAGGATCTTCATGAAACAAAAAAGCTGATTGTAGAAAATAACAACACCTTACAAGTACTAGAACTGCAGCTCTAATTACATGTAAACGTGAATTAGTGCACAATACAGCTGTCTTGAGTAGTTGGAGCTTCCAAAGAAATGTATCCATTGGTGTTTGGTCCTGCTGAAATTTTATCCAAATTTTCCCTTAGAAAATATTAGTGATTTGCTAGGAACTGGAAAAGAGTCAATTGAATCTACTAAAGTCCAAGCTAGGAGAAACACAAACATAGGAAATTGATATAAGATATATCTCAAATCTAGGGAAATGATAAAAACATTTTATTGCCCAACAAAAAGAATGCAAGACTATACAATCTTTTCGAGGAGAAACACCACCTCAATGATCATAACACAATTTCTTTAGAAGAAATAAGTCACAACAATTGATAATTCATGTATTCTGACCTAAAGACTTTTTTTATTGTCTCACATATTTATGAAAAACTTCATCTAGAAAACATGTTTTTTCTGGGGTTGTAGCCTTGTTTCCTTTGGTACGACCTCTCATGGCATCTTCCCTTGGCTTGGGTGAGGCCTTATTTTGGCAGCATGTCCCGGCATGTTGGTTGCAGAGGTATGGTCAAAGTCCGGTGGACTGGGTACTGCGTCTTGGATCCCTACTTTCATATCAACACCCATCAGCGCATTCCAGAAATTCTGGCACTCCATCAGAGGATTGCACCCTTCAGGTCAGATGCCTCTAGGTCGGACGGAGAGATCTTCAGCGTTCGTAGCCTCTATCTTCGTCTCCTCCCGGTCACCACGACTCTGGTGACTTCCAGGACTGACTATGTGTTTATCTAATGCTCCAAGTGCCGCTTAAAGTCAAGATCTTCGCTTGGGTTGTGGGTATCTGTCCTGAGAGGTATGGGCACATACGAGCATGACCGCCATTGGCATAGTACCTTCTGCAGTGGACACCTTCAGGCAGTCACTCAGGACTTTTGGCGCCCAGAGCTAAAGATGTCATGCCAAGAACATTGTACACCGTGTCTCTTATCTTCCTAGTGACTGGGGGTTTGGTTAGTGGCTAGCCCATTTATATCCTTTATGATGCTCTTGCTTTAGAGCCTACACATGTCCATGTGACCATTTCATTATATATCTATACATACGGATGAGAACTACAACTTGGTGATCATCCTTTTTCTCCTAAAAAAAGAAAATTTATAGCAAATCCAAGTCTAATTATCACAAAAAAATAACTTTTTAAATCACTACTAATCTCGAGTTTATCATACATACATATATATAGCCCACATAATAGCTATTAATCCTCTAAAGATCCTAGGTAATGCTAATCTTAAGTATCTGATGCACAAATGTTCAAGAATTATTGTTCCCCATGAGTTAAACAAGACTTTGAACTGGCACAAACTACTCAAATTATAATTATACATATTGAAAATTGACATATCATATAGCTGTCAAACAAGACCTGCAAAAAGATTTCAAGAAGATAGCGTAACATGAGTCCAAAAGAAGTATTTAGTGAAGTTAATGAGAACTTACTGATGCTTGAAGAAGAGGAAGATTCTTAAACAGTTTATCAAGTGTTTCATAGGTCATCTTCACTTTGACATCTAAACCAATAAAACGATGACATGTCAAACTTAAGGGCTATTAATGCAGAGTAAATTAGACACTGTCCCCTCACAGACACTTCTTAGTTATTGAAAATGTATAGATTGTTTATGCCTCAGAAAAAATCTCTTTTTTAACCTAAAATATTTACAACAATAAAGAAACATTTACAAACAAGTTACTGCAGCTACCAATTATATCTCCAAGAATAACCTGAGTATATGAACAAGCATATTGCTCACACATTTTAGATCAATCAGCAGACACAGAAACACGAAAGTTTTAGTCAATCAAAGAATCAATGTTTCACACTTTTATTCAACAAAAGGGAATTACATATGTAAGTCATCTGACCTTAGCAAATATGCCACCCAAGGCAATTCATTTACTGTTTGTGATGTAAAATGATTTCCTGTCTTGATTAACAGGAAATCATAAAATGAACTCTTTAAATAGATATATTTGTCACATAAGGCAAAGCATGTTGCACAAAAATTTAAGGTTAGAAACATAAGCATGAGAAAGAAAGATGAGTATTTCCTAAAAGAACATCAGGATTCCGGCTACTAACTTACAAGTAATGAAGCTCAGGAAATAAGCTACGGATACATCCAGATGGTCAGATACTTTCATTAAAAAATAGAACAGTGGCTGCATGTGTGACTTCTCAAAACATGTTTCTGAGAGAAGAGAATATGGATTAATATTTACCAAAAACAAGTCATTACCTTTACCAAACGGGGTTTATTTATGGGAACACAAGGACACACTTTTTGACCAGCGTAAGTTCAAAAGAGATGTGATATGGAAACACCTAACATATATTCCTTGCATATCATGTTACTTTCAGGTTCAGCTTGCTAATTATTTTAAGGAAGGTAAAAAAAACTCATGTTTGGATGCTCTATTCTAGTTCAAATAGTTCAAGATTTATCTTAAACTACTGGAGAAAAATTATTGCATTAGTTGTTAGGGGAGGAAAAAGAAACAAAAGCTAGTCAAATGTGACAACAAACCTGGATTGGATAGTATAAGGGAGAGATCGACATCAGGATTACGAGCAGCTACTGTAAGTGCAAGGCAACCTCCAAAACCATTACCTAATAAATAAATTGTTCTGTTCTGAGAGTTGGAAAATTCATGCCTCAGAACCTCTTCAACAAAATTGACAAGCCCTTCTTGTAGCAAAAGCGAGGGAGAAAAGAAAAGGAGTAAAAATTTTGTTAGAAGGAAATTTATAAGGATCAATATATGAAGACAACAATCTAATTAACAATAGCACAGAAATGCATAGAAGAAAGTACAATAGAAGACCTTCGAATGACATGCGATTTTGAAGAGGAACATGCATGCATCTGACTTCAAAAAACCTACCAATGCAAAATTAGTGTAAATATCTAAGCTTGTAAAGCTGTTCAAGAATATATTTATCGAAGTCGTGAGCCCTACAAATTTCTAAGCATACAGTAAATGTCTATCAACTAACATGGTAGTTTAATGCATACCTTGCAATTCTATCAGCAGGAGAAGGGAAACAGAAAAGAAGTCTTAGTACCTTCCAAGAGCCTTGTGATGCATAAAGAGCCCCATGCCATTGCCCTCCAATCCTACAAGGGAAGCATTAGCCATCATCCATGCACGAAGGTGCAAACCTAAAAGACCATTGAGAACTCAAACACAGCGTACTGCAGTGCAATACCAGGCAAGAAGAGCAGCAAAGGAGCATCTTTCATTGGCGGGCCGGCGTCGACAGGACAGAACCAACGCGGGGGTCCAGCATCGTCGTACTGAATCACATCACTGACCGCATGAAAGTAATCCGACAACCCTCTGTCATCCAAGTATCCATCATCATACAACACTTCCAGACCTTTATAGCTTGCTTTCATGCTCCAACTCCCTTCACCCTTCCCGCTACTCCTCTCCTTTCTCCATTTGCACCTGTTCATGGAGATGCAAGGTCGGGACCGGAGAGGAAAGACGAGGGGACGTGATATAGAGAAGGAAGAAGCCATGAGTTGGAATTCGGAATTCTGAGAGGCCTCTGGTAGGATTTATATGAAGCAAAGTTTGGTGGCTTCTGGCAGTTCGTTCTGATTCACACTTTGAACGAGGCGGATGACGCCGCCTTTTTTCCGCGACATGTTTATCCCGGCAACGGCATGGCCGACGCCGGAGTTGCCGGGAGAGGTGGGAATCGCGTGACCACAACAAGTTGGGCCTTGTAGAGAATTACAAAACGATCTCGTACCATACGACAAGCCCTGGAAACGAGGCCGTGTAAGCCCACAAAACTGCCGGAGAGGCTTACCGTGGTCGGAGCCTTTTTGCCGGCGGCAGTCTCCGCCACCTTATGCTTCCTCCTTGTAGCGTCGACAGCGGAGGAGGGGGGCCACGGGTTTTCGTATTGTAACGTTAAATAAATAAATATTTTATTTATTTATAATATTTGAAAAATTATTATTTAATATTTGAGAATTATTTAATTTCAAAATTTAAGGAAAATTGGAAAAGATGGTTAAAGAGATAAGAAGAAATTTGAGAGGGATTAGATTTAATGGAGTTGTTATGATAGAAAATTAATTAATCTCAGATTTAATTAAATTTGAGAAATTATGATGTGATAAATTATTAATGGATAGCCAAGATTGATTATAAAAGAGTTCAATCTCAAATCTGTACTTATAAGTAGGCATTAAAGGGTGGCTAAAAACTTTTTTTTGCCAAACAAAATTCTATTCACGAGCCCCCTTTTTTCTCTCATTTGTACGTGAATCGAGGCACTCTCGAGAACGTGTGGTGAGTGATTTCGAAACCTGCACATAAAAGAAAAAGTTTCAGGTGGTGGCCGTGAGTTTCGGAGCGAGGACAGAGAGCAATCGCCGGCCAAAGTTTGGCGTTCGTGCAGATTGTCAGAGAAGGGACTCCAGTTATTTTTTCAGCTAACTTTAGGTACGTAGGGAGAATCCCTATGTCGTCGATTTTCTACGACATGGAATCCTAGTCTCTTCTCCTTTGTACTAGGATTCCATTGATATATCATATGCATAGTTTAGATATTGACATAGTTATGATGGTCGGAAAGTCGCGTCGGAATGCACTTTTCCGTCGGCGGCAGAACCCGGGTTCTGCTGTGCTCGACCCGGATTTGGCTGAATCCGGACCGAATTGGATTCGGAACCGGATCGGGTTGACCAACCAGGCCCGGGTTCCTATTGACCTGACTCGGGTTTTGGCTTCGGCTCGACTCGGGTCGTGACGTGATTGATTTGGGAGTGAACCGGCCAACTCGGCCTGGGTTCACCACACACTCGGCCCGGGTTTGCCCTGGCCGAGGTGATCTCGGTTGTTTCCGAACGCGGCCCGTGTTTCACCCGACGCGGGCCCGGTTTTGGGGACATAGATCATGATTTTGGCTAAATTATTATAGATAATTGTATGGCTATCATAGTTTATTATTTCTGATCGTCTCTGATCATACCATACATAAATCTGACCTTGTCATATCTTTCATATTTGATTTGAGATTTATATCATTGTTATCCTGTCATATCGTGTGATCCCTTATGATGTTGATCCAGTAGTTTTCCCCTGATTGGGTCCTTGTCTACCCTAAAGAAAATTGTTAAAGATAGGTCTTTAGGTTAAACAAGATAAAAGATGGAAATTGCTGGGTCTCCATGTTCTCTGATTGTCTCTAAGCCCCTTGGGTCATTATTGTTATCGTAATGTATGTGGCAGATAGTATACCTAGAGGTTTGATACGTCATCCTTTAGGAAAGCTATGGCTGTCCTGTGATGGCCATGGTCCTCCACCATCACGAATATATTGTTAGCGCTATTATTGGATGGCGGCTTATCGTGATTTGATCTCCCACTGACCTACATGAAAGAGACATGGAATTTCTCTTAACTGAGCGCTCCCTAATTGAATTGAATTGAAATTGAATGGAATTGAACTAAATTGAATTGAACCTTGGTCATTTGAATTTTGCCGTTGATTGACTTTGCCTCCGCCTATTGAATAGAATAGAAATTGGTAATTGACCGATGACCACAAATATTGATAATAGAAAATTATTAAATTGGATAGATGTCATAGTGATCATGCATAATTGATATTGATTGATCTCTTGATATCTTACCCGATCCCCTTCATTGATTCATGGTCTATTTGATCTATTGTTTTATTATTGAACTCTTCATATATGGTCTTATCATGTGCTCTATTGATTATTGTTCATTATTGATTATTGATTTATAATCACTATTGATCTACTTATTGCTATGGTTAGAACCTACGTACTGAGTATTTTTATACTCATGGATTTTCCCCTACGTCTGAATTCATGCAGGTGAGATGATGAAGGATGGTGATGTAGGTGGTCAGGCTCAGTGACAGGGATGTTGCACATGGTGTACGATTTAGTCCTGCTAGATTATTGTATTAGCTTTTAGCTTCCGCATATTTAGTATGGTGGAGTTATGGACGTTTCCAGCTCCTTGATATTATATTATTAGGCAATCTTCTTTCCACATTTATAGAGTTTATTTTCCGCAAAATTCATTTACATAGAATTGTGTAGCCCCTTTGGGACGACTCTGAGCACGTGATAGTCACGTGGGTCTCGAGACGTTACAAGGGTAGAGAAAGCGGAGGATTTTGGCGGCCTGTGGTTGGCGGCGGAGATGGACATCGCCGGCGGCCATGGAGTTCGCCGGTGAGTCCGAACGGAGTTCTGTTATTTTATGTGGCTTAGGCCCAAATGCAAAACATCCCTAGTGAGACATATTGGGCTTCTAATTAGGCCAAACAGGCCATAGTTACTATGGTTTGTGACAATTTGTTTCTTACCATTTTTTTAAGGAAAAAATGGAGTCCCCCTACTTAAGTAGGGAAACTGTCCCCCCTATTTCGCTCACATCCGATGGCCAACGCAAATCTCCTCTTTATCAAGAGCGGATGATAGAATCGCAGTTTGTGACGCAGCCGGTTCATTCACATCAAAGGACGGTTCGGTTTGATTCACGCGTGAGAGAATCACCCCCCACCGCGATGCAGCCGACCGGATCCCTTTTCTCTCTATTTCTTTTCATTTCCATACCCCCGATGGCAAATCTGTGAGCACCCTCGAGCAGCCGCGATCTTGAGCACCCCTGACGGCGGTTGCACGACACCGAGCATCGCCGACCACCGACCAGATCGGCAAGACCCAGAGCACCCCTACCAAATTTGCTCGACACCCTCCCCCCCAACACAACAACCATAGATCTGGGCTTTGCTGACCCCCTCACGCAGCGACACAACCGCGAGCACGCCGAGCGGGGTCCCCCTCTTCGCTTGAAGGTTCCCGTTTCTCCCTCGTTCCGACTCGATCTCATTGCCCTAGCTCACTAACCTCCCACCCCACCGCCGTCGAGATCGCCTGCCCCACCGCCGCCGTGTTGCCGCCATGTTCGCCCGCCCTTCGGCTGCCGCTTCACTCGCCCCCACGATCGCTTCACCCGCCCCCGCCGCCGAGTTCGCCCACCGCCGCCCCTTCGAGCACCCAACTACCGCATGGCCCACCTTGCCGCCGACCGCTTGGCCCGCCCTGCCACCGCTGTGTTCGCCCACCCTGTCGCTGATTGCTTCACCCGCCCCACCGCCGCCATTTTCGCTCGCCCCCATGGCCATCTACCCACTCCGTTGTCTCCGAGTTCGCCTGCCCCCACGGCCGCCTCGTCTGCCCTGCCATCGCCGAGTTCGCCCACCCCCCACAGCCGCTTCTCCTGCCCCGCCGCCTTTGCCCGCCCCCACGGTCGCTTAGCCTGCCCCACCGCCAACGAGTTCGTCCGCCCCCACGACGGCTTCGTCCGCCCCACCGCCGTCGTCGTGTTCGCTTGCCTCGCCGCCGCGTCGCCCGCTTATGCCACATAGCCCGCCCCGTCGTCGCCTATGCCGTGTTCGCCCGTCAAATGAGGATTTTTTAATTATGTAATAACAACAATTACAATGTAATCGATTTTCATGCGGATTAACGAATTTAATGGTTCGATCAAATCAAGCTTAGCCAAATGAACAAGTTAAATGGATTTTTTTAGTGTTTCGATCGAATCAAGTTTAGCCAAATGATGACGAAGTTCAAAGACGCAATACAATTAGGATTTCAACAAAGTTGTCTCAGGAGATGGAGCGAGAAGAGATAATTGTTCAATAAAATCATCTCATATGGAGACGAAGCGAGAAGAAATAAATAATGTATTTACTACTTGAAATGATATTATAACTTTCTTTAGTTTTAAAGTTTTTTTAAACAATGTTCTCGAGTGTTATCTAGTGTTAAATTGTATTACATGCACTTTGTTCCTTTTGCTATTCAAGCATTTTTATGTTATCAAGAACGTTTTATAGCTAATCGATGCAACATAGATGTTTTATAAAAAAATCAACAACTATACAATATGGATGTTTCATATTTGCTCAAAAAACTAGAGCGAAAGCATGAAGATTTCATGATACGACATTCCAAATGACAGATATAACATAGAAAAAATCAGCCTTTTGGTGCATTTTTCAACATATAATATCTAAAATGCAACATTCGACATTAACATCCGACATTAAATGTAACATCCGACAGTAAAAATAACATCCAACATCAAGTAAAATATCATCAACAACAGCTAACATCCGACATTAAATAAAACATATCATCAGCAACAACTAACATTCAACATTAAATATAACATCCAACATCAAGTAAAATATCATCAGCAACAACGACACTAGTAGACATCAAATTATGAGAAAATACCCTACAAGGAGAAAATAAGTGAGATGACTACATGAATATATAAACATTTCATTATGTACAAGTTTATGTATGCATTTATTATACCAAAACTACATTCATAAGTGCTCAATTATGTGGCTTCTTAGCACCCTGTCAAGTAACTAAGTCGATTAATTATGAAACTTTTAAAAACAGACAAGTAAAGAAAGAAAGATTAAATTATGAATATACAACAATGGACATTTTTGTTTGTCATATCCTTGCTTTCCGCATTTCCCGCAACTCCTCCTTTTGGAATTATTTTGTAACATAGATATTTCCACGCTAAATTTAATCCTTGCAACATTCTTTGGCCTGCCCTTAAACTTCAAACAAAGTGGGTCGCGTATAGTAAATTATGAGTCATTCAAGTTTATGGAGCTTGGTTGACTCGCTGGAAGCTCACTTGCGCTTGTGCGACTTGCATCCATAGAATCATTCGACACATGAATTGCTCTCATTTTTAATATCAGATCATCTATAATTGACGTCCTGCATTGCAAATGCGTAGGTGAAATGAGACCCGTCTCTTGTACTTTCCAAAGCTTACGTTGCTAAGATATTTTTTGAATGGGTCTTATGCAATCGTCATGATCATCATAAATGGCATGTGCTTTTGCATATCTCACATTTATTGTCCAACGATGAAGCACATAATCTTCAGGCAAGAATCTCACACCTTTCTTATGAAAAATACATAAAACATGACAACAAAATATTCCTTCTTACTCAAACTTTTTACAAAAACATTTGACATTAATTTTTTCAACCTGATTAAACTCCACCATATTTTTGCCATCATCAATGCCGCTGAGATGATAAACAAAGTAGTAAGATTTATTTATCTCCGTGCAAATCTTGTGCGCTATGAAGCTGAAAAACTGTGCATATTCCGATTGAAACTTAGAAATGTAGCATGTGTATAGATGTTACCTGCATGAACTTTCAAAGGACTATTTACAATGTATGTTGGTGAGGAGTTCATTGTTTGAAAGTCAGAACGTTCTTCGTGTCCACGATGAGTCTGGATAGCTCTATCATATTGTTCTACAAAGTTCGAAAGCGATGTGTGCGCATTGACATAACCATAAAAAAAAGCATTAATACTTTCAACCCTTTGTATGGTTCGCATACTTGCAGTAAATACATTCTTTATAATATAAGGAAACCCACTGTTCACGCTTATTGTAGATTACTTCTAACAAATGTTGGAATATCAAACTTCTCTTTCAAAGAGAGCCAACCCTCTTCAAACTCATCTATGTTCGATGATCCATATATCCATTTATTGTATTCATCTTTAAATGTCGGTTGTGCATATATATCTTATAAATGAGTCATCACATTTCTAACGATATGTCATGTACAAAAGATGTGCTTGGTGTGTGGAAAAACCTTACGTATGGCATTCCCCATCGCGATGTCTTGATCTGTAACAATATAATATGGATGTTTTTCAAACATGCATTCAGACCATTTTTCAAACAACCATGTGAATTCTCCTTTGTCTCATCTGCAAGTAAAGCACAACTGATACGATACTCGAGAACAATGTCTTGAGTGACTGGAACAATATATGATAATCAAAGAAACGAGATCAAACAAATTTTCAAGGCAGCGGAATATCAACCTCAAGATTACAATGAACCAAGCAATCGATATTATAAATAGATGAATTTAATCACAAGATAGCCAACCTTGTAATTAATGGCGGAAGTTCCCGAAGAACGGGTTATAAGAGTTCCCTCACAGCAAAACAATTAAGCCATAATTCAATAGATTCAAAGATGTCTCAAATAACAATGAAAACCAGTATTTATAGACCCTAGGAATAGACTTTGGGCTGAAAGAAAATATCTTAACTTAGCCTACAAGTAACCTAACTAATTTAGGAAAATAACAAACTCAATTTCTGTTACAATACTCATTAGAATATTCCATAATTAATTTCTAAAATTCCAAATAAATATGGTTAAACCATGATGTATTTGGGCCAAGTTATGCTGACTCTTCATGCGGCCCAATTTATAACCCGTTGAGAAGTTGGATTTGATTTACTCGATCTTGTAAATGATCAATTGTAAATTCCACCATTATCTTGATTATCCAACTTTGCTAGAGCATTCTTCTATTGCCGGTTGCAATGGTATGCGTTTCTTGGTTCATATCATTCTCCTCCTCTTCAAAAGGATTCATCCTCGAATTTACATTCACAATAAGAAGAATATAACCTATCACATATCTAAATTTATTAAATAATTTAAGACACGCATAATGAGGATATTGATACTTCCCTTTCATGTGTCTAATGACCAACATGATGTATCTCAATGATAATTGCAAGTACAATTTCTCATCCATACCATCAAGTTAAGAGCCTGCAAGTGTAGAGAAAAAAGACATAAGTATTATAAAAAGTAATGTGACTCTCATATTCACCTGGATGAAATATCTTATGCCCATGACACGATGGTATTTTAAGAAACAAAGTGCGAAACTTTGGAGACCTTCCTTTGCGCATAAGGACCCTATCAAATATAATGTGCAATATATTTTATGGAACTAGAGATTTAACAAGGAGATTAAGTAGTTCCAAAATAAGAACATCTTTTTTTCTCAAAATAAAATGGATCTTTAAAATCAGCAAGTGAAATATCATAAGATCCATAACACAACAAACAACTTGGCTTATAAAGGAAATCATTCAAGTCATTGCAACAAACCAAAACATCATCAAAATTATTTTGCAAATGACTGCTATTAATCAAGATATCTCCAAAGAGATTAATCACAAATCTTTGTTGAAAAATGCATAGAAGTCTTACTAATGCAGATACATTGAAATTCCCAATCATGATGTGAAAATTATATGCAATATTACAATCATCATCAGTAAGAATGATCTTAGGAAAGCACAAAGGTGGATGTAAAGAAATAAATAAGATTCTAGGCTCATAAAAAAATCTTGAAATCATAATCAACCAATCAAAAGTACTCAGGACTAGAAAATATTCATTCCAAAATTTCACCATATGGTTGAAATAAAGTTTTTCAGCACTCAATGAATAAGAAAGTGGAATATAGAATTGAGATTTAATGTTTGCATGCCATTCAATACTTCTTCCAATTAAAACCTGCAAGTTAGTCACATTAAACAAATATAAAGTTTCAAAGCAAGGAAATAGACTTTTCAAACTAGTCGTTATAAAATCAATACAACTTCTTTCAATTCCTTTCATGATAGAATTTATATCTTCATATAGTCCACTCCTACGTATCTGCATGGAGAAATTAGAATCAAAAGACAAAAGATGATTAGTATTAGGAGAAACATTACTGAACTCTCTTTCTTTTGTCTCAACACTCAAGTCTTTTTGCTCATATCTCTCTGGAGGTGGCCTTTATAAACACTCAAGATCTAATCTTCTCACAACTCTCATAATACTCAGCATCTAAATATTTCATCTCAATGCTTTCAGAAGGTGTCCTTTCTAAGCACTCAAAAATTGTGTGTATCACTTTCATCATTCAAGTTGTGACACTCATATTTGTCATCTTTGTCTTTCTCACAACTCTCATAATTATTTTGAGTTGCTGTACAATCAATTTCATCTTCCTTCAAATGATGTTGTGCAACCAAACTTTTTCCAACTTCTTCAATTTCTTTCCCACTTTCATCTCCTGAGGATGTTGCACTCTCTTGTGACAACTCTTCTTCAGATACAATATCATCATTCGCCATCATGTCCATAGCACATTTATTTGGACATTGTGAAGTAATATGACCCTTATCCCTTGAGTTGAAAATTTCAACTTTGTTTTCCTCCAATTTTTGAGTTGGCTTAACAACTAACTTGGAATTTACACTCCATTTTGATTTCCAAACAGAAGTTGAACTGTCAAATTTGCTACATGGACGGATATCTTTCTTCAATTGCTTCTCAACTTTTATAGCCTTATGCAGAACTTCATCCAACTCCAAGTACTCTTACAATTCCACAACTCTGGAAATCTCTCGGTTCAGCCCACATATGAATATTGCAATTGTATCGTCAGGATCCTCCTTTATGTTGGCGTGAATGAATGTCATTTTTATCTCTTTATAGTACTTCGCAACAGTCTTTGATCCCTATCTCATAGTCTGCAATTTCATACGTAAGTCACAACAATATGATGGAGGAACAAATCTTCTCCTCAATATGATTTTCATGTCATCCCAATTTTCAATTGGAGGTTCTCGATTTCAGCACCTATTAATGATTAATTGATTCCACCAAGTAATAGCATAATCAGCAAAAGATATAATAGCAAGTTTAACCTTTTTCTCAGCAGAATAATGATGACAATGAAATATACCTTCTACCCTTTGTTCCCACTCAATATAGGCATCAGGATCGCTTTTACCTTGAAAGGTAAGGAGAGATAGTTTGATTGAACATGTGTTTCGATCAGTAACATCTCTATCTTGCTCCCTTTCTCGTTCATTTCTTCTACCTCCAATCTGAACACGTCTATGTTTTCTCCAATTTATTTCAGAGGCTTCATCATCTTCCTCTTCCATCTCTTCATCATTAACGACACGATGTCTTTGGCGATCTCTTCTTTGATTTGGTTGTATAACCTATTGTAGTTGTGCAATTTGATCCTTCTGCACATCTACTTGATCGTGAAGTTCAGTAATCATATTTTCAAGACGTTGAAAATGTTGCGTCATGACTTCCATCATCCTCGTTGGATCAATTTCTTTGTTTCTAGGATTAATCTCTTTGTCCTTTCCTGTTGACATTGTAGGAAAATTTTTTCCGCAAAAGTTAGTAAAAATAATCTCACTACCTCACGTGGTGACATTCAGTGGTGACACTCGTATTTTACATCAACTCTATTTGGCTTTTCCCTCAATTGTACTTACCACTCAGCCTTTTTCCTCTCTTGAACCCTCCAACAAGTTCTAGGAGAACTAATGCAAGTCAATACAAAGGCAATGTGTGATTGAATCAACCTGATTTATCAATATGATTGCAAGATCAAAAGAATACTTGAAGTTGGTTTTAGAATAGAGATCAGAAAAAAGATTGCCAAATAAGGATAGATGTGTAATGAATTGATTTGGAATAGAAATCAGGAAAATGTTGTCAAATAAGGATAGGTATCAAAAAATTCAAAATTAGAATGAAATCAAAGATCACCCTTCCTTGAATCAAATTGTTCTATTCTCAAATTTCTTTGCACTTTTCTCCAGAAATAATCCTTCCTTTTTTTCCCTTCTCTCATCTTTCTTTTGAATCCTTTTTTTTTCTTTTTTTCGGATTTTTTTCTTCAGATTTTCTCCTATTTTTTCTCTTTCCTCTTTTCTTGCACTTTCCTTTTCAGTCTTTTTTCTATTTTTGGATTTATATTTGAATTTTTTTTTGAGAAATTTTCTTTCCTATCTTCCCTTCTCCTTTCTTGAACTTTCCTTTTCAATCTTTTTTTTTTCAAATTTTGGAATTTTTTTTTGAAACTGCAACAAAACTT
This sequence comes from Pontederia crassipes, assembly GCA_030549335.1. Lineage (NCBI taxonomy): Eukaryota > Viridiplantae > Streptophyta > Magnoliopsida > Commelinales > Pontederiaceae > Pontederia > Pontederia crassipes. Next base: position 22,929,646 of record CM060194.1, on the reverse strand, counting down.
GAGAACAAATAAGGATGACGGCTAGGATTTCAACAATAAATAAACAGATTTTTGTGAGTTTTTTTAAAAACTGCACTAGATTTTGAATAATAGATGACGATGGCTAGGGTTTGAAGAACAAAAGAAAGCAAATAAGGAAGACGACTATGATTTTTTTGTGTTGTTTTTTTTTTTCAGAAACTGAAATAGGGGAGCAACAAAATAAGGGAAGATAACTAGAAAACCGAATCGAAAATGCGACTCTGATACCAACTGATACGATACTCAAGAACAATGCCTTGAGTGACCGGAACAATATATGATAATTAAAGAAATGTGATCAAACAAATTTTTAAGGCAGCGGAATATCAACCTCAAGATTACAATGAACCAAGCAATCGATATTATAAATAGATGGATTTAATCACAAGATAGCCAACCTTGTAATTATCGGCGAAAGTTCCCAAAGAACAGGTTGCAGGAGTTCCCTCACAGCAAAGCAATTAAGCCATAATTCAATAGATTCAAAGATGTCTCAAATAACAATGAAGACCAGTATTTATAAACCCTGGAATAGACTTTGGGCCGAAAGAAAATACCCTAACTTAGCCCACAAGTAACCTAACAAATTTAGGAAAATAACAAACCCAATATCTGTTACAATACTCATCAGAATATTTCATAATTAATTAATTCCAAAAATTCCAAATAAATATGGTTAAACCATGATGTATTTGGCCCAAGTTATGCTGACTCTTCATGCGGCCCAATTTATAACCCGTTGAGAAGTTGGATTTGATCTAACTCGATCTTGTAATTGATCAATTGTAAATTCCAAACATTCTTGATTATCTTCAATTTTCTTATGCCTGAGATCCACACCATTATCTTGATTATTCAACTTTGCTAGAGCATTCTTCTATTGCCAACTGCAATGGTATGCGTTTCTTGGTTCATATCAACAACCAAATAAGCAAGATCTCCAATGATGATTAATTCCTATAAATGGTGCAAATGACATTCTCAAATTGTTAATTCGATATGTTGTATCGAATACAACCACATCACCCAATGTCAGGTAACTATCCCTTGACCTCCCATCAGTCCAAAAAAAAATTAAGCATTGTGCCATCAGCATCAAGCTCGCATTTATGAAAAAAACCCGGGTCAGTACTTACTTTATTTTGAAAACATATATAATATTGAGGCACTCAATAGAGAAATTATTTTTTCTTATAGTTCTCAAATGGTCAATACAATTCTGGGGTATTATAAAAGGTTCTCCAGACATATTAAGTACTCTAGCAATCCTAGATGGATCCATGCCGAAGGCACGCAGATTACTAATATCTTCTTTAGAAGTTGCGCTGATTTGATTATGTGGCCTCCATTTTTCATCTTGCTTTAGACCAACATATAGATGGGCATGATAGTCGTCCCTAACTTCTCTTTTATGTGTAGAAGTTTTTTCATATCCTTGCCTCATTCTCTTGTGCCCTTCTTTAGAATAAACATATTTCACATTAGTTACATTTCCAGTAATACGGGACTTATGCGAAGTTTGTTTTCTCACAGAGAAACCTACTAATTTAGCATAGTACTTGTAAGCTTCCTCATCTATATAAAAAATCATCACAACATAAGGTTTCAATAACTCATAAGATTTCACAAAATCAATATGCTCTTCATCAGGAAGTTTGTCATGTTCAATGTCTTCTTCATTTATCCATGCTGCCATGTTATCATATTCAACACTATTTTCACCTTCCACGTCCATAGCAACCTATTTTCCTATGCATGTTATAATTGTCCAAGTAGTGTAAAGAAAAAAGGTAATATGAATGTATATAGCATAAAAATAACAAAATGGAGAGATTCAAACCCTGTGTAAGATCCGTGTAAGATTTGGATGTTGCTCATCGAATACCGGAAAAGAAAAATTAAGTTTGCCTAAAAAATTGAGACAAGTTCTCATTAGATCTTGTAAACACTTTAAAAATTCCATACACATTGAACAAAAAAGTCTTACCAAATTAAATATCGATTAACAATTAATTACAAAATATCATCGATTAACTCATTACAACATTGTTTGCCCACTATAGTATGATTAACACTAATTATAGTGTGATTACATAGTGATTAAAACAAATTACATAGTTATTAAAATAATGAGAGATTAACACATGTACATTACACTAATTCCGTGTCGATGTCGGCCGTGTGAGTGGCGTGCTCAAGGTCGGCGGTCAGCGTGCTCGAGGCTCGTGGCGTCCTGGTCGCGGAGTCTTGGAGGCGACAAGACTGCGGATGTGCTCGAGGTCGATCACGGAGGAGCTCGAGGTCATGGATGTTCTGGGGAGGCGCGGTGGGGCAGGCGAAGCACATCTGGTCGGCGGCGGATGTGCTCGAGATCGGTCGCAGAGGAGCTCCAGGTCGCCACTGCGCATATCTGGTCAAGCTCTCAGCGTGCTCGAGGGTCACGACATTTTAGAGGCGACAAGATCAGGTCGGAACGAGGGAGAAAACGGAGAAAATGAAAAGAAAGAGAGAGAAAAGGGAACCGGTCAGCGGCATTGCAGTGGGAGTGAGGTCGTCGCTGCGTTGATATGGTCGGCGGCGGATGTGCTCGAGGTCGGTGGCGGAGGAGCTCGAGGTCGGTCGTGGACGTGTCGATGGCAACATGTGAGTGGCGTGCTCGTGGTCGGCGGCATCGCTGTGCAGGCAGTTCGGTGGCATCACGGTGGGGGTGCGATCGCCGCTGCGCTGATCTGGACGACGGCCACGACGCAGGCAAAGCGGATCTGGTCGGCAGCGGTTGATCACAGAGGCGCTCGAGGTTGCGGTCGCCGCTGCATAGGAGAGGAGAGGTGCAGAGAGAGGGGGCGCCGTCGCAAGAGGAGAGGAGAGGAGAGAGCGAAACGGAGAGGAGAGAGAAAAACTTGCATAAAAAGTGATGCAGGTCTCTAGGGTTACCTCTCACGCGTGAACCGGACTGAATGAACCGACCACGTCACAAACCCTGGTTCAATCCTTCGCTCTTGATAAGGAGCAGATATGCGCATCCGACGGCTAGTGAAATAAGGGGGACAATCACCCCACATAAGTAGGGGGCCCCCATTTTTTCCTTTTTTAAAATTTTGTTAATTTTATGGGACAAAGATAAATTTTAGCCTTAATCAATATTGTTAATGGCAAATTATTCATTACAAATACAACCATTAAACCTTAAACAATTTTTTTGTCATCGATAAAAATTTAAAAAATGTATTTTTATAATATGACAACAAACAATTTTATCATAATAGAATAGGATTTAATGAGGCTCCTACCCATTGAAGTGGGTAGGAGCATCCTGCCTAGTCTTAGACTCGTCAGATTTCATCCGATTGTTGTAATATTTGCGCCCGATTCAGATGGATTAATGAAAACAAATCAGTGGTTCAATCGTCGATTTTTTATTCTGACGTTCATCTCCTTCGTTCCTCTACATTCTCCATCAATTACGACTGCTATCGTGGCTCCACCAATCCAGCCACCGTTGCACTCCTCTTCGTTGATCGCAGTTGCCGCCACACCCCTCTGAGCTGGTCGCAATCGCCTCTGCGCCCCCATCCGCCGAACATAGTCGTCGTTGTTGTCGTGTCCCCATCCGTCAATTGCAGTCGTCGCCACACCCCCTTCGTCGATCGCAGATCTCTTATCGTCGATCCCTCATCGCAGTTGCCACTGCTCACTGCTAGCTGCCTTTGTCGCTGCTGATGTCGATGCTACCGCAGCTGCTCGCCGATGTCGCTGCTCGTCGTTGCCGCTGCCGCTTTTGCTGTCGTTGCTTGCCGCTGCCACTGCTCGCCATTTCCGCTGCAGCTGGTCACGTCGCTGCTGCCATTTCTCGCCATTGCCGGTGCTGCGGTGACTCGCCATTGTCGCTGTCGTTGCTGTTGCCATTGCTCGCCGTTGCCGTTGCCGCTGTCAGACGCCGCTGCTATCGATCTGATCAAATCGGATAATTTGGGCACCGATCTGGACATCGGTTCGCCACGCTCCCGTGGATGCTGTCTGATTGGATCGGATGACATCTAGGTTAGGTAGGACGCTCCTACCCACTTGAGTAGGTAGGAGCCCCATTAAATCCAATAGAATAATAGATAACATTATTTTAATCATGTTAGACCATGCTGTGTACGCTCATGTTGTGCTCGTGTTATGTCTGCTCGATGTGACGTGACCAATGTTTTGAGAATTGGATTGGATCGGCCTCGGTTCAATTGCGAATAAGTTGCTAGTCAAGTCCGGCCTCATATAATAATTCGATTTTGATGAAAAATCGGAATGAACCGAATAGAACCAAAAAAATTAGATTGAATCGAGAGTTTGGGTTCATCCTGATTTTTTATTTTTTGAATAAAAAATGAAGCAAATAAAAGAAAAAGGAAGGATTAAAACTTAATACGAAAGTAGTTAATATGAAAAAGGAAATAAAAAAATTAATGCAAGAGATAATCCCAAATTATAGGAGATTTGAAAATTAATAGGATAAAAAATAAAACATAATAATTAATATAGAAGGAAAAAAAGAAAGTAAAATTAAATAATAGGCATATTAATTCATTTGATAATACTAATAATAAGCTTGATTTTGAGTAAGCATTATTTTTAAAATCATAATAGATATTTTGAAAAATAAAATTAATTCAACTCTAAATAAAAATAAATGGTTAAGGTAAAAATATTGCATAGTATAAGAATTTTGTTTCCGAAAAGGGAAAAATTTTGAATGAGAAATATGTAAAAAAATTGAATTTAAAAATAATTATGGGAGGAGAATTAAAAATATATTAATAAAAAATTTAAAAGTACATAATATTGAATCACTAGTATTATATAAATAATATATATATGTATAATATTATTTTCTATGATTGTGAGTAAGATTTACAATGTTTTCATATTAATTCATCATTATTAGTGATTTGTTATTATTTTTTATATATTTTATTATGTTAATTATGTTATTTATATTGAAGATTATTATAAAAAATATTATTTTAATAAAATTTGATTCCATCTGTTTGATCAAATCGTGACCCAATTAGCCTTGTGATCCTATCCCCAATTCTATTATGAAAATATTGGTCTTGACTAGGTCGTCTTGCGATGCTGTGGCCAAATTCCATGCACGTGCCAAAAGAAAAAAAAGAAAAAAAGAAAAAACATTGTGACTGCTCTTTGTGTGGCGCTGTTGTCCGCCTTCATTACTCCTACAGATGAAAATATGGCATCCCCCTTGGGTCTCCTTAACAATCCAAGGTAACAGCAAAATCTGGAAGGTAATCTATCAATGATTTAGGAAATCAAACAACAATCTTTTTTCTAAAAAAAGATGTAAATTTATTGGACATGTTTGACAACTAGAATTAGACAAAATCATTGTCTAATTTCATGCGGTTCCACCAAATGACGTGATGGAGTCAACCGACCACCTCTTTTGTGGAACCTATAGCAAGAACAATTCTTTTTTCATTTTTTTTGGATTGCCGTGATGGCTCTTTTTTTTAATTTCATTTATTCATTTATTCTTTATTTTTTTCTCTCACATTTCTCTTATAAAATAATTTATTTATTAAATATAAAATATCTATTACTTGTTATTTCAAGTAAAAAAATATTTCATTAAATATAGTTTATTAAAAACAATTTTTATATTAAAATAATATATTTTAAAATAATTAATAAAAAATTAATTTATACATTTATTTTAGTTAAGAATTATATTTTATATTTATAAAAATTATTTTTTATTCAAACACTCACTAAATTAATCTATCACATTTTTTTTTCTTTCACGTCAACTTTCTAATTTCTCATCATTACGTTCTATTATATTCAAACACATCCTGCGTTAATATCAATTATACTATTCATGTGGAACTTGACCAAACCATGGTTCTTCACGGGCATTATGTTCCTCCTCTTGTTGAACCCATAGAATAGAATTTTCGGAACAAAATTCTAGGATTTACTCTTTGCAATTTGAATTGAAAAAATTGGAATCTCTTTTTACTAATAGCATCATCATCAGACGCCTATTAATCATAATAGATGGTGAATTAAAAAATTATTCAAATGATGAATTCATCATCCATCATAATTAAATAGTGATTAATAGACATGATGGTGCTATTCTTTAAAAAGGTAGCACAAATATTAAACCAAATTGAATTTGATTTAATTTTATATTTTTGAGATATATATATATATCTTAATTTTTAAAGACTACCGAGTAAAATTATTATTATCCACAAAGGAAATGCCTATCTAGATGGTCTGAACGAAAATCTATTCTAGTTAACTTACTTGTGTTTTACAAAATTTAGACATACTTTAAATATAAATTTTTATTTTTATTATAATTCACAATATATAAGTACTCTTTTTGTAAAATACAACATATTCATAAATATCTTTCGTTTTGAATTAAGACAAATCTTGGCTAATTTATATTTTAAAATATTTAAGATGATTATACAAATATTATGTCTTTCACATCATTACAAAAAGTATTATTTTATATTCATGCATGTGTGTCACAAAAAAATCAAAATTTTTTATGAAAATTAATGAATATTTTATTTAAAATAATACCATATATTTACAATAAAATGAGATACTTTTTTTTCCAGTATATTTCATATATTTGGAATCCACCTACTCAAAAAGAGCTTCTCATAAGATCGATTTGAATCATCGGAGCGAAAATTTATAGTTCATATCAACATTTGTTGGAGCTTTGTGATATATTGTAAACACAGCTTGTGATATGATGTAGACACACATATAATACAATTGCTATCATCTTGAAGTCGGTAATTACCTCAGGCCAAATCAAATTAAGACTTAGAGGCTGCGCTAGGAGAGGGATTCAGGATTGGAATGGTCTTAGTGGAGGATGACCCTTTCAGACCTCCTCGAGCGGGATCTCCTCTTTTGAAGGCCCTGTATCGTCAACGGTGGACGATCACTTTGTCCACAATGGAGAGGCAGTGTGATGCCATGCACATGATAAAAGAAGAAGAAGAAGATAAGGGGAAAAAGATAAAATTGAATAGGGATAAGGAGGTTAAAAACCATCTCGAAATCAAATTAAATCTTTGCAATCCCAATCAGATTCAAATCAACTATCTTCCCATGACAAAGGCCGGCTAACCTTCGTCCCCTATTCTTCGTGTCTGACGACTGTCGCTCACACAGGAGATCAACCAGAGAACGTGGACAACGGTGAACGAGCGTCTGGACAGGGAGGTGCGACCGAAGGAAGAGGAAGAGGAAGAGGAAGAAGATGACTAACGTAAAAGTTTCTTGGACAGAAACTTGCAAGATATGGAACTAGGGTAGATTCATCATAGAATCTTGATTTTATGCTAGATTCATCATAGAATCTTAATTTTAGGCTTGAAACATACTCTGATTAATCCAAAATTATAGTACCCTAATTTAAGATGATGCTTGATACCGGCCATCACAGAAAAGATGGTCGGTACGCCCCCTGGGCATCCGCGCAGATTCTACATAATGAAACCCAGCCCGAGTAGGTCCACACCCGGACCGAGCTCATCGGTACTTGGCCCGGATCTGCTATTATCGAGAGCTTCGAGCTCTGCGACGAAGATGAACCCGACCCGAGTTGCCCCACAACGAAGTCGCGTTCAGTTGCGACCTTTGCCCGTGCGGCTGACCGAACCCAACCCGGGTATTACCCATACTCGACTCGGGTTCCAGCGCAATTTTCTCGATTACCATCCGATGAACTCGGACCGGGTTCCGACGTTATAAAGATGATTTTTATGATCTTTTGATCCATGATTTACATGCTTAATTCTGATCTCAATTATGATGAAGATTATGTCGTTAATGCCCTAATTTACTATTCATGATCCTATCATGTGGTTTTGATTTAAGTCTAATAAAGATTAATTAAAAGCTGCAAGATATAAAAATTAAAATCATTAAATGGAGAGCTCTTTTTATGATGGACCGGTGACGACGAGGTATTGGCTGACTTCGGTCAATTATGGATCAGTTGTGGCCTGACTCTGTCAGTTATGATGATGATGGATGGATTGAGGCAAACCTCCCCGTAAGTTGAAATATACCCTATGATAAGTCAAAGATGAATAATAAGATGATAAAGAAGATGAAAGCATATAAATAATGAAAATTTCTTATGATGATTGGCTTTTGCCTCCTTTATGATGATTTACTTATGATCTTATTGATCTTATATTCATATGCCTCTTTACATGATTTTCTTATTCATTTTATGATCATGTCTATTTCCTTCTTGTCTAGTATCAATGATGTTATGATCATTTTTACTTTACTTTCATACTGAGTTGCAAAACTCATAGGGAGTTTCTCCCCTGCATGTTCTTAAATGTAGGACTAGGTCAAAATGATGAAGGTGGTCAACGGTGATCGATCGAGCTCGTTGGTGGTTGCACATGGGTGTCATGAGTCCTTTAGATTATGTGATAGATTTCCTTTTCCGTAATATTAGGTTAATGTATTAGTTTTCTTGGACTCATATTAAGTTCTTTATGAGTCTTCCGTATATTATGATATTATACTCTTTTTAGCATTAATATGATGATTAGTCTTCCACTTTTATATGATGTTGAGTTGACCAATCAAAGTTTTATTTTTTATCAATACGATGTACACGTATGGATGACCCATAGCATCCTTGAAGCGTATTCTACCACGTGGCAGAATACGATTTAGGGAAGTTATAGTTAGGTATCAGAGCCAAAAGTCAGGACATTATTATGTCCTATTGTATGATGTCATGGTCTATGTGCAAGTGCCACGAGTAGTCACCGCACCACCTAAAGTCAAGTAAGTTTTATTTTATCTCATAAGATGTATGATGTTTCTAAATGCTATGAAGTATGATGATGTAGATGCCCCCATGTTGTGCTCCTGCTGGCCGAGGTTGGGGTCAAAGTCGACCTTGAGGTAGCCATAGGATTGCGAATCGAAACAAGAGGGAATGGACCAGAATAAGGTCCAATTTAATCAGGCCCGTGGGGTAGAGCCAACAATTCAATCTCCATTAATACAACCCCCACGGACATGAACACCTTCAATGTCACGACCTTGATTTAAATCAGAGTTTCACGACTAGTTACGGATGATCAAACAAAATTATGAAAAAATGCGGAAACATGATGATTTTTTTATAACACAAGAATAAAAAATCACTAAACAAATTTTACAATAAGTGATGATCATTTGAGAGCAAACTAACTTCCTTAAGTTTTACATTCCACAAACTGACTTTGCCCTCTTACAAATTACAAAATAACACATATATATTACACATAACAAACTCCTTCGACATTCTAACATAAGGACATGAGGGTAACAACTCCCCTCATTACCTTTACATCAAGAGTTAAACCCTACTAAGATTATAAGCTCCCATGATCCAAGAAACTACACTGATCTGAAAAATATTAGAAACAATGTTTTGAGCAAAATAGCTCAGTAAGTTGATAACTCATAAGTTATGTGTTACATCTAATCAATTCGGAGAGACATAAAAATAAATACTACAATTGTAATAACAAAATAAGTATTTTTCATACATTTGATAATTACATATTCAACATTCCGATCAATAAGATCACTCTCAATTTGTAATCACTATAACACAAACATATTGAGCATATGAATGCGAATGCAACGCTCTCATATGAATGCACAGATCACCAACTGATCAATGGTCGATAGGTGGACTCTAGAGGTGGCTCCCATCGTGATCAACGATGTAGCACTTAGCTTCATTCTATCTCATTCTTTTTGGGGAACATATCATATAGCGCTAGGTGGACTCTAGAGGTGGCTTCTACGGATTCTAGAAGTGGCTCCCATCATGACTCCTCACAATGTAGCACTTAGCTCCGCATGACACTTAGCTCTAGCCTATCTCATCCCATTACTAGGGAACAAAATGATGGATTGACCTCTAGAGCTGGCTCCCATCGTGATCAGCGACGTAGCACTTAGCCCCAACCATCATATATGCATATAAAGGTAGATGCAGATGCATGATTCATCATATAACAATTATCTCAATATCAAAAGATGAATCATATCAAATACCATTTCAAACGGAACAAGATTGCACTTCTCGTAATCCATTCATATCATATCGCATATGCTTTTCAAATGTGCAATCGTACAATTATTTCGATATACTTTTCATAATTGCATTACTCGAAATCAACTCATAACATATCTAAAACATATTCAATACATATAATAGTTGTTGTCACACCAAATTCAAAAGAGGTGAATATATAGAGTAAGAGAAACCAACTTACCTGAGGACCTAAGCGATCACAGATGTTGTTCCCCATTTCTTTTTCTTATCATTCATCTAACCCTATAGCAATGATATGGGTTCATATTACCCATAGGACATATAGATGTCAATATAACATATACAATCGTACTGACATAAAGATTATAAGACATTTATAGCTCACGTAATTCAATTCGTCACAACTGTTTATCTTATATTATGGCTGATTGTACACCTAGTTCAGAAAAATTGTAACTCTCAATACAAATAATAAAATCACACGATTCCAATTTCACTTAGCACCAAATTACAGAAATCTCAATTCGTGAATGTTTCAAATTTTTATTAGCCTTGGTTCTCAGGAAAATTAGCATTCACTTAAGTTTTATGTTGTTTATGTGTTTTTGACAAACTGAGTCAGGTTCCATTAAGAATTTATTACTTTCACTAGACACAATCTTTTCAGGAGATTCCAATTGTACATAAAGATTGACATCAGTAATCATGTTGACCTTAAATTATCAAATCATTATATAACATGTTTGGTTTAATACCTAATTTACAAAATCGGTTGGTAGTTTTCGAAGACAGAGTGGTAGTACCCTAAAGATGAACACAAAACTTTCTCTCCAGATAAAAAAATCAACAAAATTAAACTCTGTATTGTACAATATATATTAATTTTGGATTTTTAGTCATCGTAATTTATCTACAGAAATTTCATGGACACAGACATATCATTGTGTTTGTTCATACTTCTAGAAACTAAGAGATATAAATTTTTTTTACCCATAACTTTCTTTGCCCATATGTTTTTGAGGTGGTTCAAATTGGATTAGAACCTTCTGTCGTATAAGTTGCTAGTAGATAAATTTTATAATTTATCCATATGTACAAAATTTATAATATAATTATTAACTAGGCCAAGTTATCATGCTTAAACAGCAAGGCATATGTTAATTATTTAACGCATGACTTTTTAAATACATAGGATTTCAAAATAATTTTTTCTTCTCTAATAAGTAGACATCTAAAGGATCATTTTGTGAAGATTTCATAATTTTATCATCATTATCAAGCATTTGGAGCACAAGATAAGTATTCAGCTATAAAACTTGAAAGAAGAAAAGTGTTTCCCTGATTTGTTTCCATATCTATAACCAGCTAGTCTAATTTCCCTTCAATTCAATCAATATGACAACTATTATAATTTTAAGTTCAAAATAACACAAAGCTGTAGAATCTGTAATTCACTCCCACCTCATACATACCATATTAGTGTTCCTTTTCTCTTCCTTTTTCTTCCATGGATTCGGCCAGCACCCAAGGAGACTTAAACCCTTTTTTTATTTTTTCTATCCCTTAACATTTCTTCTTATTTCCTCTTCTATCCGACAACAAAACAAAATGAAAGAGATTACTTTCCTTTCATTTTCGGCCATTAAAGGTAAGTCTTCCTCCTCCAATTTCGTTCTGGTAGCATCCACCGGGCTGAAATATATGGACATGCCATGTATGTGTTTACATATATATATATATATATGCATGTAAGGTAATAACAATTAAAAGAGCCGGTTGCTAAGTCAGTTGGACTAAAAGATAAGGTTGCTGTGTTTTTTTTTTCTAATTAAAAATTAAGCCAATCATGGAGAGGCAAGGAATGATCAAGCCCATATATAAGTCGGTTAGATGAGATGAGATTAGCTATCGAAATAATTAAATAAATTAGCTAAGGACTAACTATGTTAGTTAACTTAGTCTTGATATATATTTAATCAATCCAACTATTCAGAAATAAAAATGAGGACACAATTAACTTAATTTCACCTCCAGAAAAATAAGTAACTAAATTTTAATTCTTGATTAAATTAATTTCCTAAATAGGTTGTTATATATTACAATGGGATTAAAATATATTAAAATATTAATTAACTTAATTAATTCATAATTATTTAGTTAACTAAGAAAAATGTTAGGATGTTATATTCTTCCCTTCTTAAATAAAATTCATCCTCGAATTTTGATAAGAACCACTTATTGAAAAGAATTTAAAGATAGGGGCGTCGGTAAGCACTTCAATCGCATACAGGGTTAAGGACAATACTGAATCGAGAAAAGGGTCGGGAACCCCCGATATAACAGACTCGTTTGACCATAGCTTAAAAAGCATTTTTGATGAGCAAGCGGAGGCTCAAAAGTCGGAGCGCGCTAGGGTGCTTTTCATTTTCTCGCTTCAAAAAAATGCAAAGAGTCTTTGATTCCATGCTCCTGAATTCAGATTTTGTTGACTTAAAAAATGCATAAAAAAAGTTCACCAGGTAAAAAAAAATTTAACTTTTATTGGAAGACTTTTAAAGAAGATTAACACATAATGGTGTCCAAAGTTTCGTTTGAGTAGATTATTTTTCGATGTGCATATCTAGCATTCTTTCATTCAATCTTGATACAGAAGCTTGATTTTATACAAAATTCAAATTAACATGAACATAAAAGTTATGAGTGAAACATGAACTCGGAAAATTTTTTGATGTTATGGCAAGGGATAAAATGCCAATAGGTAGATTAAGTAATCATAACATTTGGAAGAGGATGACATGTTGGATAAAAAGAACAACCACTGATACACATTCGTAAGTTAAAGACTATAACAAAGGTGAGAACGTGAGCATTGATAAAATTTGTGAATATGAATTTTTTTCTTTTTGGTTTGCAATAGTGAAATGTCAGCTCGAGTTCGCGATCGAGGATCGGAAAGGCGTCCCCTTCCAATCATTCTTTCGCTAGGCTCTCAACCAACACTCCATGATTGTAAACTCTATGGCTCAACTCAAGCTCTCGAATGATGATCAGAGGCGGCCACACTCCAATACATCTTCTGACAAGCTTTCTAACCCACCTTTTAAATTCTCAATATCAGTTGAAAAATTATTAATCACCTATAGAAGAGTGACAATGTTGATTCCATCGATCATACTCAGTGATATGGGATAGGCAAGGATGAACTAAAGATCAATTATAAATTGATGCTCAAAACTGTTAACTTCAAGTCCATAACAATTTTTCAAGCATCATTGATGATTTCAAAATTTGTAATGATGCATGATTATTCCATCACTCGGACAATGTGAGATGTGACAAACAAAGGCAAACTAAAAATCCACAGTCAAAGATTGTGTTACGATCAATAGTGGTTAATCAAGAATCATCAGTGATTACAAAATTTATAGTGATGAGTAGGGAGTTGACAATGATTATGATACCAACGATATTAATTTGAGAATTCACAATGCTTTGAGAATTATTAATAATAATTCACATCTACTAATAATAATTTACTGATCATGATTTGAACCCAAGTACGTATCACTTTTCAACATTGAACAAATTCGGTAGTTGTTTCTTCAAAACTTTATACCCAATTTAGTGGTGTTATCTTCTGTCTTTATCATTTATGCTTACAATTCCTTAAAATATAGCACCATATATTGTCACAATAAAATTATAGTATATTTCCATTATTGATTGTTCCCACCAAATTTTTATTAGCACACATAATCTTATTCCTCTTTAATGCTCTCAAACTTGAAAATGACAACTCGTAGTTATCTATACACATATCGAATCCAAATTTGTCTTAAACAAGTATTTACATATCTATAAAATTTTCGTAAGTACCATATTGGAATTTCACTAATTTATCTGACACATTTCGTAAATTGATTTTCAAATTATTTAGAACAACATAACTATACCATCATCTTTTCTTCATGTCTTCTTATCCATACATATAATTGGAATGTATGCTGACCTTGTAGAGTATAGGCATTAAAGTCTATCCATGTGGAGGTCATTCAAAATTTTGGATAACTAAAATTGCTTTGAAGTTATCAAAATATAGGGTGTTCAAATTCAAATTTATTTTCTACTTAGAATATCAATGATATAAGACAAACTTACTATTTTATTCTCATACATATGGATATTCTACTTCATTTGGGTAGATTATAGATATGCCCTTATTTTAATGTTTAAAGTTATTTACCCCAAAACATAATATCTTATATCACTAAAGGTTTTGTGATAGGACATTATAGGGTATAACTTTCCTTACATTGTATGTATCTACTATAATCTAAGATACGAACTACTTATTCTATACACAATATATTCTCATTCAAATCAATGCATTTATACTCAACCACAAATAAGTGATTCGACTCATATCTCCTTAATGTGCATCAGAAACACATCATACCCATTTGATGGCTAAATGATAAATATTTGATCCCAATCACTTAAGTATTTCAATTGATTTGATGTATGGTGGACATGAATTATATTTCATGGGATTGCTGCAACTCATTAATACTACCCAATCAAACCAAAATTAATAATAAATTTTGGCATTTAAATTTTGTTCTCTATTGATTTTGCAAGACAATGATAAGCTATTTTCAATCCATAAAGGTAGTTGAACATTGAATGATCTAATGACATTACCAAAAACTCATGATAATCATTTCATGTTCGAAATGTTCTTGAAGTATAACATTTATCTCTTTTTTTTGTAATCAAATCTTAAATCAAGCTTAAGAAATACAAAGACAACTTGTACTTAATCCACAAATAATTTACTTTCTGTAAGGTACTCATTATAATTAGTTACATTAAATGTCTAATCAAACTTGGACACTCAATTGTACTTTTGATAAATAAGGCTGAAGCTCATAGTTATGGGTCGACTAAAACTCTCACATAAAGACTTCTATAGTTTAACAGGTGCCATACAATAAGGAATAACTGAAGTAGGAATGATTCTAGAAAGAAGGCGAATATAGAATTCCATCTCTTTCCACACCCACTTCTATAGAATACAGTATGGAACTCTTAAACATAGGAACATTGTTCATACATTTTTTTTTTTTGCTTTTTACCAATTACTCTAAGAACCCATCACATCACTTTCAAATGACTTATCAATACTCATGTAATAGATTAGAAAACATGTTCTTACCTCCCAATCTCTCATAAAATAAAATGGTAGTTGACTTGCAAGCAATACAATAGTTTTATCACACTATAACAATTTAATCATATGTACTAAGAGGACAATTGGTCCATATCCAAAATCACATCAATTCATATGTACACAAAACAATCATGACACCAATCGACTACTTGTCGAATTTTCAACTACACATTATTACTATACGATATGTGAATACAAGGGATTACCATAAAGAATAGAAATCGCAAAATAGTACTCGATGATTTCCTCTTTTTTTTTAGATGTCATGCCAATTTACATATATAAATCAATGTATGGGGTTGCGATGCATAGAGTCATAATTAACCAAAGGCAAATATCACAATTACCTTTCGAAAGGTCATACATTTGCACTAAGTCAGATTGCCTTGGATTTTATGACTTTCTCATTTGGAATTAGTTAATGATATTTTGGGGTTTGATACCTTAGTAAGCCTACTTTCTAATTTATCTAGAATCATAAGATTTGCACTTAAGGCTAAGAAATTATGAATTATTTATTGACAGACACTCAGTCTGGAATATGAGACAACACCTAGTTAAGCTATGGAAGATTGAGAAGTTCCGAGTGTGAAATAGACTATCAATATAAATATTTAAAGTTAGATATTAGTATCAAAATAGATTATATGAATTTTAAGGTGTATAAAGATTCATGCATCATGAGCATGCATTACATACTATTTTAATGTGATTGGAAAGAGAAATAGAATTATTACTTGTAGGAAACTATCAAGGTACAAGTGAAAGGGAGAAAATCGAATAAACCTCCTTGAAAGGATAAAGTATCAAGGCGAGTGGAAAAATTTACAACATAGAAAAATCTTGTATGTTAGTTCTTCTATTTATGATATTATTTCAAGCAAAGATTATTATTATTGTTGTTATTATTATTATTGAAGCATATCTTGTGCTATGAAAAGTATTTATGATATGTTTCAATGATTTCCTACGAGATAGAATAATCTTTTACATGAAAATGTAAACAATGCTTGTGAACTTAAAACAAGTTATTGATACTGATATGAAATTATGACATGTGTATTTTGATATTGTTAAGCTCCATGTGTTCATTGGCCATGCTAGTTGAAAAAAGTTTTTGAGATCGCACTCGATATACATGAAGCCTTTGGGGCGTATATAAGGTGTCTTTGCCCTTTGGGGGCTGCTCTATGTGCACGTATTAACCCATGATATGCTCTATATATTCGAGATGGAGGGACACATATTGATCCATGATTTGTTTTATATATCCGAGAATCCTGATTGTGAAGCTCTACTTAACTATATGAGACACGATCATGGAAGGATATGTATTGACCCATGATTTGCGCTGCATATCCGAGACTCTTGGATATGAAGCTCTGCTTAATTGTATGACATATGATCATGGAGGGTTATGTATTGACTCAAGATGAGTATGTGCGATGACACATGTGTGGAGTTTAGCAGTGAATATTATGATATCTTGAATAACTTTTATTTATGTAAAAGTTCATATAATTTGGCAACTTATATTATATGAGTTATGCTTTAAATATTTTCTCATATGGAGAATCTAATTTTTAAATGTTATATGCACTTGTATTTTTAAATGTTATTCCACTAACTGAGCAAACGATTATTGCTCACATTACCCTTATTGAATTTTTCAGATAATTCTAAGTTCTCGAGTTGAGTTGACTCAAAGCTTGCTTTTGATGCATATAGAAGAGGTCGAACCGCCAGAGCACTTTTATTTTCCCTTCACTTTTCCTAAAGCATGCATGTAATAGATAAACTCGAGAGTTGTATTAGAGTTTATTAGAATCTTTTTGTAAGGTTGTATAAAACTTGATCCTGTGAGGTGTTATATGTTAGATGGTTAGTGAAAAAAATATAATGACAATATGTGAATGATATGTCTTATAATTGTTTATTTAACTTTGATGAATATATATGCATCTTTTGTATGTATTGGCAAATAACACAAGATAAGTAAGGGAGAAAGTTTTGCCGATTTTATTTATAAAAATTGCTAAAGATAATTAAGAAAGGTAATAATTGGGATTAGAACTTAGTCACGGAGTTGGGTGTGACAACTAGTCTTCCTACGATCGTTTTATTTGATTCGGGTGCATCGCACTCCTTCATATCTACAGACTGTGCTATTACTCTAAGTTTACCGTTGCATGACATAAGCCACCCTATGGAGGTGATTACTCTTATGGGAATGCTCCACGCCACTAAATACTTCCCTGAGGTACCGCTAATGATATAAGGCAAGAATTTCTCTGCATATTTCATAATAATTCCTGTGGCGGACTACGATGTGATTCTTAGTATGAATTGACCATCCTACCATGACGTAGTTGTTCTATGTTTTAAAGTGCTTGCTTTGCCAACAGGAAAAAGTAGAACATCAGAAGCCTTATGGAAAGATCACGTCTTGCTATTCCATAGTGGAAATGGAAAGATATCTCCATGGACTTCATAACTTGCTTACCTCATACTCAGAAGGGACATGATTATATATGGGTAATAATTGATCAGTTAACGAAGTTTGCACACTTTCTACCCATCAAATTCAAACAGTCAATGCAGAGCCTTATGGATCTATATGTGAGATTATTAGAATTCATGAGGTCCCCACCTCCATTGTGTTAGATCGAGATCCAAGATTCACGGCATGATTTTGGAGGAATCTACAACACTCTTTTGGAACGAGGCTGAATTATAGCACGACATTTCATCCGCAAACGGATGGTCAAATTAAGAGGACCATTCAGATAGTTGAAGACATGTTAAGAGCTTGTGCCCTCGATTGACATTGCAATTGGGATGATCACCTACCACTCATCGAATTTACTTATAATAGCAGCTATCATTCTAGCATTTGCATGGCTCCCTTTGCAGCCTGTATGGGAGACCCTGTTGTTCACCTACATGTTGGAATGAGGTAGGTGAAAGAAAATTTTTAGATGCTAAAGAACTGAAGCAAACAAAAGAATATTCAGCAAGGATCGAATTAATAAAATAGAGGATGAAGATAGCTCAACGTGAACAAAACTTCAAGGCAGGTGATCAAGTGCTCTTGAAGGTTTTCCCAACTAAAGGAGTAATATGGTTTAGTAAAAGAGGAAAGCTCAGCCCAAGATATGTTGGTCCTTTTGAGATACTCCAGATAGTTGGAGAGAGTGCTTGCAGAATAGCATTACCTCCATCTTATGGGCAAGTTCATAATGTATTCCACGTTTCAGCGCTCTGAAAGTATAAGCATGATGATGCAAATGTCATAAGGTATGAAGAATCCAATCTCGAAGATGACTTGACCTATGAGGAGCGACCAATCTAGATTCTAGAGACCAAGGTTCAGTGTCACAATAACAAGGATGTACCATTGGTTAAGGTGGCTTGGAGCCATCATCAAGGTGACGAAGCAACTTGAGAACTTGAGTCGGAGATGAGAAAGGAATTCCCTACATTGTTTGGTAAGTCCTAATCTCTTACTAGACTCGAGGACGAATTTTAATTTTAAGGGCTTTATAATGTGACACTTCGTACGTGACAAAAGAAGAAGAATATGAGGGAAAAAAGATAAAACCAAATGGGGATAAGGAGGTTAAAAACCATCTCTAAATCAAATTAAATCTTTCAATCCCAATCAGATTCAAATCAACTTTCTTCCCTATAAATATGAGACAAAGGTCGAACCCTCAGCCCCTTTAAACTCTCTACACGTGCCCTAGCCTTCGTGCTCTATTCTTCATGTCTGACAGCTGACACCCACATAGAGATCAATCGGAAAACATAGACGGCGATGAACGAGCGTCTCGATAGGGAGATGCGGCCGAAGGAATAGGAAGAGGAAGATGAAGAAGAAGAAGAAGACTAATGTAACAGTTTCTTGGACAGAAACTTGCAAAGTATGAAAATAGGATAGATTCATCATAGAATCTTGATTTTAAGCTTTAAACATGCACTTGTTAATCCATAGTTATAGTACCTTAATTTATGATGATGCTTGATGCCGACCATTGCCGAAAAAATGGTCGGTACGCCCCCTGCGTGTCCCCGCTGTTCCTGCATAATCAAACTCGGCCCGAGCATGTTCACACCCGGACTGGGTTCATCGGAACTTGGCCCAGATCCGCCATTGTTGAGAGCTCCGCGATGATGATGAACTTGACCCGGTTAATGTAGGCCCGACCCGGGCTGTCCCACGATGAAGTTGCATTCGGCCGTGACCTTTGCCCGAGCGGTCAACCGAACCCGGCCAGGGTATAACCCATACTCGGCCCAAGTTCCGATGCAATTTTCTCGACTACCATCCGATGAACTCGGCCTGAGTTCCACCCCTACTCAGCCTAGATTCCAACGTTATAAAGATGATTTTTATGATCTTTTGATCCATGATTCACATGCTTAATCCTGATCTCAATTATGATGATGATTATATCATTAATGCCCCTAATTTATTATTCATGATCCTATCTTGTATTCTTGATTTAAATCCTATTAAAGATTAACTAAAAGTTGTAAGATTAAAGACGAAAATAGTTAAATAGAGAGCTCTTTTTATGATGGACCAATGACGATCAAGTATGGGCTGACTTCGGTCAGTTATGGGCTGACTATGGTTAGTTATGGGTTGGCTCTGCTAATTATGATGATGATGGACGGATTAAGGCAGGCCTCCTGTGTGTTGAAATATACCACATTATAAGTCAAAGATGAAGAAGATGAATGCATTTGAACAATGAAATTTTCTTATGATGATTGACTTTTGCCGCCTTTATGATGATTCACTTATGATCTTATTGATCTTATATTCATATGCTGCTCTACATGATTTCCTTATCCATTTTATGATCATGTTTATTTCCTTCTTATATATGATGATGATATCCTTGTAATTTTTGTATGATTGTTTTTACTTTATTTTCATACTGAGTTGAAAAATTCATAGGGAGTTTATCTCCTGCATGTTCTTAAATGTAGGACTAGGTCAGAATGATGAAGGTGGTCAATGGTGACCGATCGAGATCGTTGGTGGCTGCACATAGTTGTCATGAGTCCTTTAGATTATGTGAGAATTCTTTTTCCGCAGTATTAGATTGATGTATTAGTTTTTCGTGGACTCATATTAAGTTCTTTTCTAGTCTTCACAAATTATGATGCTATACTCTTTTTAGCATTAATATGATGATTAGTCTTTCGCTTTTATATGATGTTGAGTTAACTAGTCAAACTCTTATTTTTGGTCAATATGATGTATACGTAAGGATGATCCATAGCGTTCTTGAAGTATATTCTGCCATGTGACGAGTGCAATTTGGGGGCACTACAGGCCGCATGTGGCGGCATTAGGAGATTCCCAAATGAGGAAATTAGGATTGCAACCCAATGGAGGATGTCACTTTTGGCCGCTTTGGATCATATCTCCTCCAAAGGTTCCACATCATCTGTAGCCCCACTTGAGACATCATTGTCACCTTTTTCAATCGAAGTGTTGCTACCTTCAAATGTGATCATGAAGAGTTCATAGAAAGAGGAGAAGTGATGGTCGAAGGAGAAGAGGATGTCGCATTTGGGTGATGGTGGTAAAGGTGCACAATTTGTCGTGCAGTGATCATTGGTGATCACATTAGCGGTGTCATCACACTTCATTGCGTCATCATTCGACAGAGGGGAGCTACTGGAAGTGAATGTAGTTGTTCGTCCAAGAGGTCACTCCAAAAGAAAAAGGTCTATTCATCTTCCAACTAAAAAAGCATGGTGTCCCTCCTCCATCTTTTGCCAAAAGAAGTTCATGATTTAATGTGTCCATTAATGTAGAAGTTTGATACTATTTTTAATTTTCAGTTACAAAGTTGAGCATGTATCTAGAAATGGGAAAGAGGAAAATAAAATAGAGAAAGGAGAAAAGAGTTTAGAGCTCAGGATTATATATAAGACAAAAACTAATAGCGAGAGTATCAAATGTCTCTACTAAGAATTAAAGATGGACTAAATTAATGGAAATTATAAATTAAAAAATCATATAAAATATTAAAAAAAGATTGGTGAAATGACAATGTTACATTGTATCTAAAATTTAATTCAATACACTTAAGTTATCATATTTTTTTATTAAATAAGTTTATGCATGAAGTCAAAGAGAAATATTAAAATAATTCAAAAAAAAGAACAAAAGGATAAAGATTCGAGGAAGGATAGAGGTGTTTCTGTTGAATCCTATATTTTGATGATAACAAATTAAATTGGACATAAAAGTTACTAATTTATGCTCAAGTGATGATAATACAAGTGTAAGATTGATATGACTTCATTTGTAGAAGAAATCGTTGAGTTAAACGACCAAAATAAAAATTCTGCAATACAATCGGTCGATCGGCCCTGGCAATCGATCGATCGATATCAAGAGGGAGAAATGATAGTTGATGGTCCGATCATTGCACCAGTTGACCGATCAGTGCAGAGATGAATTCCAAAAATGTCGAGACTACACCGGTCGACGATCCGATCATTACACTGGTCGACCGACCAATAGAAGAACGCATTCAAGAAATGTCGAGACTATACCAGTCCATTATTCGGTCGTTATACCGGTCGATCGGACCATGGATAAAATCGCAGATATGGCGCAATGATCATGTTGACCAGTCGACCAGCCCATTACAGTGGTCGACCGGTCACAAAGATAGATGAACAATAACAACTATTTTTCAAGAAGAAAATTATGAAAGAATTTTTGGACAAAATTTTCACCTGTACAAGCCTATAAAAAGAGTGTCAAAGTCTAGAGAAAACTTATCCAAGCAAGCAAGATCATTGTAAAGTTGCTTTCAAGTTCTTGAGCCCAAACTTGTAAATTCTTCCCTTTCTCTTCTAAGCTTTGAGTGTGAGAAAATTTTGTAAAAGAAGAGAGTTAAAGGGAAACATCATTTTTAATCTAGTGAAGTTGAGAGCTCTTCGTAAGAAGAGGTGTTCCTTTCCTCTTGAGCGGAGAAGAAGGCGTGTGGTGTAAAGAGGATTGTTCTCTTCCTACAAGAAAAGAGAAAGATAGTGGATCTCCGACGGTCTCGAGGTCGAAAAGTCGGAGCGGGGACGCAGGCCAAAGAGCTAAGGACAAACCTCATCAACATATCGTGTCTCTTTATATTTGCTCTTTATCTCTCACTTTCGCTTTATCGTTATTTGTTTGTGATCGATTTTATTAATTTTCTGAAAGTGTTTTTATGAAAAGAGTTTTGTACACCAATTCACCCCCCTCTTGGTGCAAGAAAATTTAGGTTCCGAAAAGGATCATTTCTAACCAAGATGGACCCAAGCGAGTTTGTGCATCAAAAAGACGAGTCTCTTAATTTCTTTCTTATAGGGAGCTCCAAAGTAAAATGAAGGCAAATGGTATTTGGATAGTGGATACTCAAGACATATGACAGGCGATACATCAAACTTCATCACTTTGGAAAAGAAAAATGGAGGAAAAGTCATGTTTGCAGACAATAGCAAAGGAGGTATAATTGGTATGGATAATGTTGGTAAGAATGACAAAGTATATTTGAAAAATGTTTGGTTATTTAGTCAAATTCGAAAAGGACAAGTGTTTGATACTAGATGAAAACAATCAAGTTTTACACATGGATTTTAGATACAATAATGTGTACAAAATTGATTTTGATAACTTGAAAAATGAAAAACGTGTTAGTGCTATGCATGATGATATAAACTTGTGGCATAGAAAATTAGGACATCAAACTATAAATTACACAATATACTTTCAAATCATGAATTGGTTAGAGGTTTGCCTAAGGTTAAATTTGAGATAAACAAATGTTTGTGATTCATGTCTAAAAAGTAAACAAACCAAGAGCTTGTTTAAATTAAAAGTCATTAGTACACATCGATCTTTGGAACTTTTACATCTTGATTTGGTTGGACCAATTGATGCAGCGAGCTTAGGAGGAAAAAGATATATATTTGTGATTATTGATGATTTCTTTCGTTTCACTTGGACTGTTTTTCTTGCTAATCAAGATGAAAAAAAATGTTTTTTAAATTTGCAAAAAGAATTCAAAATAAATTTAAACAAAAACTTTCAAACATGAGAAGTGATCATGGAGGAGAATTTGAAAATCATAAATTTGAGTTATTTTATAAGGAAAATGGAATAACTCATAATTTTTTCACTCCTATGACACCTCAACAAAATACAGTAGTAGAACGAAAAAATAGGACTATACAAGAAATGGCTAGAACGATTCTAAATGAAAGAAAATTACCAAAGTGTTTTCGGGAGAAGGCCGTAAACACATCATGCTATGTTCTTAATAGGATTCTACTTAGGCCTCTTGAAAAGAAAACATGTTTTGAAGTGTTATATGAAAGGAAACCCAATATTTCTTATTTCAAAATTTTTTGTTGTAAATGCTATATTTTTAACCTCAAAGATAAACTACGCAAATTTGATGCTAAATATGATGATGATATCTTTCTTGGTTATTATAATACAAGTAAAGATTATAGAGTGTATAACAAAATAACATTAGTTGTTGAAGAATCTATTAATGTTAAATTCAATGAGACTAATGATTTTTTTATGAGCAAGCAAGTGCATGATGAAGAAGAAGAAATAGTTGAAGTGTAAACACAACTTGATGATGTACAAAATGAGGGCTTGGAAGGGGCTAAAATTGACATTCTAAATGCGGAAGAAATGGAAGAACCTCAAAGAGAGGAGAACCAAATCATTTCAAGAAATTGGAGACATGCCTCATCACATTCACTTGATCAAGTTATAGGTAATATAAATGAAGATATAAAAACTAAAAACTCCTTAAAAAATCTATGTGCTTTATTGACATTTCTTGCGAACTTTGAGCCCAACAATATAGATGAAGCACTTGAAGATCCAAATTGGAAAAACACAGTGCATGGGGAATTAAATAATTTTGAAAGAAATCAAGAGTGGAAACTTGTGGAAATACCCAAGGACCATCCCATCATTGGAACCAAATGGGTCTTCCAAAACAAGTTAGATGAAAATGATGACATTGTGAGGAACAAG
Organism: Pontederia crassipes; assembly: GCA_030549335.1. NCBI lineage: Eukaryota > Viridiplantae > Streptophyta > Magnoliopsida > Commelinales > Pontederiaceae > Pontederia > Pontederia crassipes. The sequence continues at coordinate 22,905,205 of CM060194.1, read as the reverse complement.
GCTAGATTAGTGGCCAAGGGTTACTCACAAATTGAAGGGATTGATTTTGACGAAACTTTTGTTTTCATTACTAGACTTGAAGCAATTCGAATGCTTTTAACTTTCTCATGTTATAAAGATTTTAAGCTTTTTCAAATGAATGTAAAATCGGACTTTTTAAATGATTTTATAAATGAGGAAGTTTATGTTGAACAATCTCAAGATTTTGAAAATCTAGATCTTTCTAATCATGTTTTTAATCTTTCATAAGCTCTTTATGGATTGAAATAAGCTCCTCGAGCTTGGTATGAAAGATTAAGTTCATTTTTAATTGAAAATAGTTTTCAAAAAGGAAAAGTCGACACCACGTTATTTTTAATACATACAAAAAATGGTATTTTAATAGTTCACATTTATGTTGATGATATTATTTATAGTGCTATAATGACTGCTTGTGCAAAGAATTTGAAGCTCTTATGCAAAAATAATTTGAGATGAGTCTTGTAGGAGAGCTCACTTTTTTCTAGGCCTACAAGTGAAACAATCTAAGGATGATATTTTTCTCAATCAAGAAAAATATACAAGGGAGTTGTTTAAAAGATTCAGGATGAACGGATGCAAGCCGAGTACAACCCCTATGAGCACCACTACAAAATTGGATAAAGTTGAAAAAGGTAAGTTCATTGATAAACAAGGTACAAAGGCATGATTGGTACTTTGCTCTATTTAACGACATTTAGGCTAGATATAATATTTAGTGTATGCTTGTGTGCTAGATTTCAATTCGCTCCCAAAGAATCATATTTAATTATTGTTAAAAGGATTATGCGCTATTTAAAGCACACATGTGAATTAGGCATTTAGTATGATAGAAGTTTCCTAATTGAATTACATGCCTACACCGATGCGGATTTTGGGGGGTGTAAAGTTGATAGGAAAAACACTAGTGGGGTGTGTTATTTTCTTGGTAGCTCTCTCATCTTATGGGCTAGAAAGAAACAAAACTCCATCGCACTTTCTACCACCGAGGTCGAATATATAGCCGTTGGTAGTTGTTGTACACAAATATTATGGGTAAAACACCAATTGCTTTATTATGATATGAATTGTCCCATGTACCCATGAAGTGCGATAACACGAGCGCTATAGAAATGACCAAAAATCTAATTCAACATTATAGGACTAAACACATTGACTTGCAATATTATTTCATTAGAGAGCATGTGACCCTTAAGGACAATGCCATTGAATATGTGTCCACTGAAGTTTAACTTGGAGACATATTTACAAAACCCTGAGTGAAAAACGTTTTTGCATCCTTAGAATGGAATTAGGAATGATTGAATCTTGATTGCATATCAATTCAAAAATGACTTGGTTATGCAATATCACTTTTGACATGAATTGAACTTTGAAAGTGTTGCACAACACTTACATTTATGTGAAATGTATCCGTCGAACAATATATTAATGGTTGAAATTTAAACAATTAGTGAAAAAATGGCTGTCAGACTAAGATCGGTCGACCGCTAAGCTATACCTGTCGATCGATATATGACTGAATCTGGTTGTTATCCATCGACCGATGGATTTCCTTTTACAAAACAACTAATCGATCGACCGCTCAGCTTGACCAGTCGACCGGTATATGCAAAAATTGCGAACGTATAAGATTCGACCGATCGATCGATCGGTCGACCTCCTCTACATCTTTCACTCGACTTCTGCCCTAGCCACCACCCGTCCACCTCTCCGAGATGATGCCACCAACCGTTCGGCCATCGTCATCGCCCTCCCTCCTCATCACCACCGTCCACGACACCGTCAACATCGTCCTAACTTTGCTCTTCCTTCGTCGTCCGCCACCATCGTCTATTTCCCTCGCCACTGTCCCTTCTCTTCTTTCTCTCTGCCGGTGATCCCTATTGCCACCAACGACCTCCCATTAGTCATCGCCGCCGCTGACCTCCGTTGCAGTCACCATCACATCTGCTTTCTTCCGGCCGCCCTCTCATCACATCCTTTTCCTTCCGGTCGCCGCGTTGTCTCCCTCTCGTAATTCGACTACCCTTTCTCCCTACCACAGTTGTCCTCTCCCTGTTGACCCCCTCTCTCAATCGATCCCTTTTCTTCCTTCCGGCCACTAGTGTTGAATCCATGGCCGACGATGAAGGGATTCCACCCACCCCTCCGGCTAGTCTTTCAACGTGTCATCATTTATGGCTCCAATGCAATTCGCATTCAAGTACTCACAAATGAGCTCGAACCCGATCCAAAACTGAAACTAGAACTCACGCTTGTCCAATGTGGACGAGGCCATGGAAAAGGACGATCCTGTCGACGTGCTCGTCGACCACCTTCTACTGATCCTACTGATTTTGACAGTCATCTCTTTGTCACTTGGGCCATCTCTGCTTGTTTTGATGCTTTGTACGCCTCACGCGATGTCCGACATGCCTAAACCATTGATTGGGATGCTCTAAACATTCCAGATGTTCAGGAGATATTCGCAAACATCGATTGGTTGCCACTTCTCTCTCACACATAGCATGTGTATCCCTATCTTATTCGTCATTTCTATGCGAACATGACGATCACTCGAGAGGCTATCATCACCTATGTCCTTGGCGTACACATTCGCTTTGATCTTGACCATCTCTGTCACATCTTTGGTGTTTCGTGCCCATTATCCGATTTCTATTCCTTTGTTGCCCATGGTTGGCCTTTTGATTATCTTCCGATCGCATATGGCATTCGTACAATTTTTGGTGGATAAGATATCCACTATAACATTGAATTGTCCTATCGGCATATTCATCCAACCATGAAAATGGCTCATCACATTCTGAGTCGTATGATTACTCCTCGAGCCGGGCACTATAGAAAGGTCACTCACTTTGATCTATTCTTTCTTCATTGTCTCTGAATTCGCGATGTTTCATTCCTCCATTTTGGCCATTTTCTTTTCTATCACATGGATTACACCTTTCAAAAGGTTTCCTCCGGTTCTCGTGATCAGTACCACTTATATTTTGTAGTTTAGATCACTAGGATTTTACTCTATTTTGGTGTTGACATTCTTGTAGGCGAGGAGTACGTCCGACTCCGCTCCACTGACATCATCGGTTCCGCAACTTTGCACCGAAAGCATCTTTGGTTGGGAGAGTCAGCACTGATAGATACTAGCGATGAAGATGATGCCACTGATGGAGAGCCAGCGCCGGTGGACACTCAAGACACACAGGAGGCTGTCCCTAGCTTCCCTTCACCTTCGGCACCCATTGAGCCCTTTGGATCTTCCTAGCACGTAGCCTCGGCTTCCTATGGCACTTATGATTTCACGTCCCTTTCGTAGCAGGTGAATGTCATAGACCGTTGTGTGACTTAGATGGATCGTTGTGTTCGACAGATGGAGTGTGACTCCTGATTCCTCGTAAGGATTTATTCCGCCTATAGCTCATGATGATGATAGTCCCGATGAGATGTAGTTGGGTTGCCTCCCTCTTTGATGATGTCAAAAGGGGAGAAGTTTGGGATGATGTTATGTGTTTTTAGTTTTTTTTAGTTCGATGTTCCTTAGTTGTTATGTGTTTGTACTAGTGTCGTGCACCATTTTGTAGTGACTATAGTCACATTTATTAGTGCATGAAAACATGGTGTATGTATCGACTATGGATATAACGTGATGACTTTTGCTTCATGATGAATGTGATAAACATTTGATTTCATATTTTGTGCCTTGTTGATGTCATATGTTCATATTGTTTCATATTATTATGACAATATAAAAGTCCACTTATTCAGGGGGAGAAAATGTGAAATATGCATGAATGTAGGAAGAGCTGTTTTACTACTTACTCTATATACTTACAATTCATTTTTTCTCATCTCTATCATCCAATTAGTTTGTCATCATAAAAAAAGTGGGAGATTGTTGAATCTTATATTTTGATGATAACAAATTAAATTGGACATAAAAGTTATTAATCTATGCTCAAGTGATGATAATGCAGGTGTAAGATTGATCATTTGTAGAAGAAACCGCCGAGTTAAACGACCAAAATAAAAATTTTGCAATATGACTGGTCGACCAGCCTTGGTGATCGGTCGATTGATATCAAGCGAGAGAAATGATGAGACTTACCAGTCGATGGTTCGGTCATTGCACCGGTCGACCGATTAGTGTAGAGATGAATTTCAGAAACATTGAGACTATATCGATCGACGGCCCGATCGTTACACTGATCGACTAACCAACAGAAGAACGCATTCAAGAAATGTCGAGACTATATCGGTAGACTGTTCGATGATTATATCAGTCATTCAGACAACGAATAAAATCACAGATATAGCATAATGGTCATATTGACCAGTCGACTTGCCCATTACAACGGTCGACCGGTCACGGAGACAGATGGACAATAACGGCTATTTTTCAAGAAAAAAATTATGAAAGAATTTTTGGACAAAATTTTCACCTGTAAAAACCTATAAAAGGAGTGTCAAAGCCTGAAGAAAAGTTATCCAAGCAAGCAAGATCATTATAAAGCTGCTTTCAAGTTCTTGAGCCCAAACTTGTAAATTCTTCCCTTTCTCTTCTAAGCTTTGAGTGTGAGAAAATTTTATAAAAGAAGAGAGTTAGAGGAAAACATTATTTCTGATTTAGTGAAGTTGAGAGCTCTTTGTAAGAAGATGTGTACTTTTCCTCTTGAGCGGAGAAGAAGGCATGTGGTGTAAAGAGGATTGTTCTCTTCCTACAAGAAAAAAGAAAGATAGTGGATCTCTGACGGTCTCGAGGTCGAGAAGTTAGTCCAAAAAGCTAAGGCCGAACCTCATCAACATATCGTGTCTCTTTGTATTTGCTCTTTATCTCTCACTTTTGCTTTATCATTATTTGTTTGTGATCGGTTTTATTAATTTTTCGAAAGTGATTTTACGAAAAGAGTTTTATACACCAATTCACCCCCCCCCTCTTGGTGCTTTTGATCCTATATATATAATATAATATAATATAATATAAGAGAAATAATATTAAGTGTCATATGATTAGCATATATGATATTTAAAATTAAATAATAATTATGACTTTTCATTTAGTTGAAAACAATTAATAGAGTTAAAGTAGATATAAGATATGTGACTTTTTAAGTTAAAAAATAATTATGACTTGTCATCATTAAATAAGTTTGAAGCCAAAGGGAAATATTAAAATAATAAAAAAATAACAGTAAAAAAGAATAGAAAGAAAAATTTAATATCCCACTGTAAATAATAACTAAAAGTCATATGGTTAACATATGTGATCTTTCAAATAAAAAAATAATTATAACTCTTCATATTAAATAAAAACAAATAATATATATATAAGATATGTGACTTTTAAATAGAAAATAACTATAACTTATCATCATTAACTAAAAGTAATTAGGATTTAAGAAATATGTAGACCCATTTTGGATCCATACATGTGGACTCACCTTTGATTCACAAGTCGTAGACCTTGATAAATATTCTTTAAATTGGATTTATAATGAAATTAATACTACCATTGATTTACAGATCAATGGTAGTCCATACGTGTGTACCTACTTTGGGTCCATATAATCTTCAATTCTAAATAATTAATATACTTAAGTTATCATAATTACTTATTAAATAAGTTTGAAGTCAAAGGCAAATATTAAAGTAAGAAAAAAAATAAGAAAAAAGAAAATAAATAATGGAAAGTAAAATTTAACATCCCAAAATAAATAATAATTAAAAGTGATATGGTTACCATATTTGATTTATCAAATTATAAAATAATTATAACTATTCATATTAACTAAATGCAACTAATGAAAGTAAGTAGATATAAGATATGTGACTTTTTCACTTAAAAAATTATGACTTGTCATCACTAACTAAAAGTAATTAATAGACTTAAGTTATCATAGTCTCTCATCATATAAGTTATGCATGAAGTCAGAAAAATATTAAAATAATTCAAAAAAAAATGAGAAAATAAAGAATTGATGTATAAGATGTAAGATAAATAATATGGTTTACATATAGGATCTTTCAAATTAAAAAAAATATATATTAATTTTCATATTAACTAAAAGAAGTTAAGTAGATATATAATATGTGACTTTTTAAATTAAAATAATTATGAATTTTAATCATTAATTAAAAATAATTAATAGACTTAACTTATCATAATTTCTCATTAAATAAGTTTTACATAAATCCAAAAAAAAATTTAATAATTCATAAAAGAAAGTATAGAATGGAAAGAAAAAATTAATATCCTACTCTAATAATAATTAAAGGTAATATAGTTAACATATGTGATCTGTCAAATTAAAATAACAATTGTCACTCTCAATATTAACTAAAAAACAATTAATCTATGTGACTTTTAAATTAAAAAATAATTATGACTTGTCATCATTAATTAAAAGTAATTAATAGGCTTAAGTTATTCTCATTAACTAAGTTTATGTATGAAATTAAAAATAAATATTGAAATAATTCAAAAAAATAGAAAAATGAAAGTTAAGAATGGAGGAAGGATAGAGGTGTTTGATGTCAGGAATTATATGTATACATATAAATAAGATAGTGTGATCTTTCAAATTTAAAAATAACTATGACTCTTCATATTAACTATAAGTAATTAATCTATGCGACTTTTAAATTAAAAATTATTATGATTTGTCATTGTTAATTAAAAGTAACTAATAGACTTAAAATATCATATTACTAAATAAGTTTATGTAAGAAATCAAATAATGCAAAAAAGGAGAAAAAAGGAAAATGAAGAATGGAAAAGGGATGGAAGTGCTTGATGCGTGTATATATATAAGATAAAGGTTATATGGTTACACATATTATTTTTCAAATTAGAAAATAACTATAACTATTTATATTAATTAAAAATAATTAATAAAATTAAGCAAAGATAGATGACTTTTTAAATGTAAAAATTGTACTAAATTGTATATTTCTAAGGTGCATGATTCCTGCCAATTTGGATTGGCACATCCATTATTAATAACTTGTCATATATCTACCAATATACTCATTCTACGTTATGTTGTGTTGAAGCTTATCATCACTCATCTCTGCTTTGTTATTCAAGTGATTCCATGGAGATCCAACGATCGATATTGCATCCCTAGGGCACAAAATGCAGAGGTCGGGAACTGCATTTTTTTTTCCCGCGGTGCCCAAACATTGAACCGCACCATCCTGTCCTCGCCGACGGTCTTGTAAACGCCTCACCTCTCTTGCCACCCGCAGCCATTTGCGATCGTGGAACGACGACAGAGCAAACACATTCGAGATGAATTGTCATCATTAATTAGAAATATTTAATATACTTAAGTTATTCACAATTACTCATTAAATTATTTTATGCATATAATAAAATATTAAAATAATAGTTTTAAGTACATCAATCACTTACAAATTGGCAGCAAACTCAACTCATTTTATAGAGTTGTATAACAGTTAACTTAATTGCTCACATATGTACACATGCTTGGAGTTGTGAATTAGTAATCCTCTAATTCAATTATATGCACAAGTCCATTATGGGCGATTACAACTTGCACGTCTAACGATCTCTCACTTGCACATGATGGACTATTAGATTATGTGATTATTTGTGTATAGTAAATGAATTGTACGATCCACGAGTACATTCACAACATAGTATAGGTGAACTATAACTTATTAAAAACACAATTACTCAACCACTTGAAAGCACATACTATGACCTATTAAGGATGCATAGTGCTTAATTAACTTAAAAGCCAAGACTATGACATATTATGGTTAGCATAGTCACTCAATTAATATGCAAGCTAGAATTATATTTTTGTGTAGTTGCTTAAGCATGTTACCTGCTTTGTCTTATAAATACCTTAGTTGCATAGCATAGATGACTGATGTCTAACTTCACGATTCACTTAATCTTATATGTATACTTCATAGTTGATCAATAATATATAAATTTTTATGCAGCACCAGTGAATCTTTCTTTCTCCTTCATATTTTTTAGTTCTAGATTAGTTGTTTTCTTAAATGTGGGTCGACGGATCACATACAATTTTGACCATTGAGTACCTCGCTAAAGTAGAATCATCAATTTATTACCTCGAAATATATTCAATATTCTAATCTTCGAATTGTCCTTAAAGATTCACACATGTGACAGAGAATTGATAAATTATTCATCACAACTTAGGGTCAACTTAGCATACTTGGTGATACATTCACATATTGCAATTGAGATTTCCAGTTGTTGAAGTATGCTTGCACTCAATAACACGCACTCAATAACACCTCACAAACTTAAGTTCAATCGCCTATATATTATGCCTGACCTGAGTCCTTCCACTAGTCGCCTAATTCTAACGCCATAAATGAGGTCTCCCCTTGTCAAGTCACACTGTGTTGAAGTAGTGCTCGAATCTTGCTAAAGAAATAAGGATGATCTTGTAGAATGCTATGAATTTAGACCATTTTTATCCTCGATCACTATACTCTCAGTGTCAGAGGTGAATATTCATGTGATTTAATAATATTGTGTATGACTGACATGCTCTAGTTGTGTATAATAGTTCATTGTAACTTAAACAAAAAATAAAATTCTTTTATTTAACAACAAGTGTTTAAATATAATTAGAATTACACAATTGTATAACTTTATATGTCTAATAAATACATTTCTTGAAATAGGCTTCATAAATGGGTCAGACCAATATGTAGACACATATTGAATCATGATCTTTTTTTAAACATCTTTAGTTCGTACAAATTTGTACTCAATGTCGACATGCTTTCTTTTATAATGATATTTGTTATATTTGACATATGCAATGACAAATTGATTATCAATTTATAGGCTAGTCTTTGAAATGCTATCAATAATTGTCAAATAATGAAGAGATTTTTCTAATGAAAGGCCTTCTTTTACAGCTTTATTATGTGCTACAAATTCTGCTTCTAATGTTGAGGTGGACTTGCATCTGTCAACATTGCCAACTCAATCAACATCCGTATACCCAGCTAATTTTAAATTTTCTTCTTGATAGCATAGTGCGAAGTTAATTGTGCCCTTCAAGTATCTAAGAATTTCTCTTGACATCCTTCCAATATTGGCCAAGCATATATCGAATGATTAGACCAATTTCATGATATATATCGAGTCTAGTACATAACATTACATACGTGTGTCCAATTGTATTGGCATAAGGAACAAATGCCATAACACTCTTTTCTTCTAACATCTTTGGAGAAATGCTAAGACCTAAATATTCACCTTTCGTTAAAGGAGTGTCAATGAGTTTGTAGTTATTCATTCGAAAATGTTCAATAAACTTTTTAATATAGGTGTCTTGTGAAAGAGCAATAAATATATAAAAGATCTCGTTGAATTTTCACTTCAATTATATATGTTGCTTCACTCATGACCTTCATATCAAAAATAGAGGACAACCATTTCTTAATGATAGTTATTTACGCATTGTTATTCTCAACTAGCAAGATATCATCTATATATAGAGTTAGAAATATAAATTTATCTTTAGAGTCACATATATACACGATGATCTTTATCAATCATATAAAATTCAAAAGAGACTATTAATTGATGAAGTTGTAAATAATTATTTTAATCCATATATGGATCGTCATAAGTTAAATACTCTGCTCTCTTGACCTTTTACAATTAAGTCTCTAAGTTGCTTCATGTAATTTTTTCATCTACTTCTCCATTAAGAAAAAATATTTTACATTCATTTGATGTAGATCTAAATCCCTATGACCAATTATATATATGATTAAGAGAATTGAAGAAAATTGTAACTGGTGCAAAATTTTATCATAATCTATACCCTCTTCTTGGGTATATCCCCCTGCAACAAGATGAGTTTTGTATTTTTGTATGGATTCATCCGCACCATGTTTGACCTTGATAATTCATTTATTTCCTATGGTTTTTCTGTCGGGTGGGAGATCAATCAAATCCATGCTTAATTATCTTGTATAGATTCCATTGCTTTCACCATTTTTTCTTGAAAGGACACAAGAGAGCCTCCAAATTTGCTTTAAGCTCACGTTCATCTTCTGCACCAACTATGAAAGCTTCCTGCTCAACTTCAAAATGATGACGTGAAATATTATTTTTGTTAGTCCTACGTACTAAACCATTCTGCTATATTTCATTCTATAGTTGATGACAATTCTGAGGTAAGTAGACGTATTTTAGATTGATCCATTAAGGAAGTCAACTTATATCTTCTTTCTCATATAAATGAAGATATTTATCTATTTAGCCTTTTATAGAAAAGTCATCTTCTAAGAATGTAGCATCCTATTGTGCATCTCGGTTATAGGTTCATCATCTTTTTCACCTATAAAAACATAATTTTTTCCACCACATAATTTTCTAAAAGATCCAAAAAATATTCACGATTATGATATGTATGCAAGATCTTAAAATTGTGATCCAATTGATTTAGTCATATGCAAAAATATTTTGAAGCACTATAATGCCTTATATTTATGTGTGATTAAATAGATCGTATGTTAATATAAGAGAAATCATATCTAGTCTCAACATTCATTGGACTGCAAATATTAGAATGGATTATTTCTACAAATCATATATAGCCTCGACATGATTGTCTAGTTCAAATGCTTTTCTAGTTGCTTTATCAGTAAGGTACTTTCTAGATAGTCTATTGATACAATCTTGTCCAATATGTCAAAGTCTCACATGCGAAGTTTTGGCATCAATATTTTTTTATCAAAAAATGATATAAATGAATAATTAGAATTTTGAAAATCTTTAAAAATTTTGATAATATAAAACTATTGTATTTGTAATCCGTGCAAATACAAACATTGGTCAACATCACATTAACATAACTAAAATTAAATGTTAATACATAGTTAAGTTTATCTAACAAGATACTGAAATGAAGCTTCGTCGAAAATCAGGAGCATAAAGGACATCATGGAGATATATGACACATCCTTTGCAAAGGTTCAATTTACATGTACCAATGTCGTTAATCTCCACATTTGCATTGTTTCCAACGTAAATCCACTTATTTGTTTTTTGCACTAAATTAATGAAACTCCACAAAGACGATCATGTTCCTTCGCTTTGTGGTTTGTTGCTTCAGAGTCGAAATCCATGAAGGATGAGGGTACAATTAAAGCACAAATAGAATTAATGAAAGTTTGTTCATAAAAGTTAGTGTATTTTCTTCTTTGGCTCAATGCAAGTGTACACGCTTGTTATAATTATAATGTTTGACTTTATTATTATCAAACTTTTCATCGCACTTACCTCATTTGTGTTGCCCTTTTTTATTTTTGGTGTTGCCTTTGTCATTCATATTGTCTCGCTCTTTTCATTTAAAATTTTTACTTGCGCCTTCCTTATTGAATTTTACAATATATGTTTGAACAGAAGGTTTCGTTGTCTTAAGGCACTTTCTTCTAGCTTCAAATGACGTGCAACATCATGTTATCATTATGACTAAGTTCAAATCATTTTATTCCAACGTTCTGGAAGCCATTGAATCACAATCTGCACTTATTAGTCATTAGTAAGTATAACACTTACACTTTTTCAACTCACAAATCATGTTCAATAATTCATGCAAATGTTGTCTCGTGTTGTGATTTGGATGCATACGGTATGAATTCGAACTTAAAATTGTGTAACCTCAATTTCATAGTTGATACACTTACAAATCTTTCATGAAGGGCATCCCACATGATTTTAATAGTTTTATGCACCTCATACTCACACATTATAAAAATTTTCATACAACTCAACAATGTAATGTGAGTTCTTTTGTCTTTCTTTTCCCAATATTATAAGTACCTAAATTAATTTTGTATTGAAGTGTAATGCCAAATTTAGGTTCAGACATTGAGTTTTTGATGATTCTATGACTTCCTCCTCTTTGAGGATGCATTTCACTTTTCTATGTCAAATTACATAGTTATCACCATTAAACTTGTCACATTTATTCAATTAAGCAATTATTTGTTTGATTGCCATTTAGTATAAAATTATAGGGTTATTTCCTCTAACCACTCTTGAACTATCGCGAATTACCACATCTAACCCCAGACTACGAACTTCATTTTTTGGGTACCTAAACTATCGCGATTTTTTCAGTTTAATCCTTCCATCCAATTTCGTGAACTTTTCAGTTAACTTCGATTTTTTTATTTATGAAAAGACCATTGTACCCCTTCCTTAAGTGTTAATCTATTTTTACATAAAATAATATATAATAATAAATATAAAAATAATTAAAAAAAGACTATCGTGGGGGGTGTCGGCCCCCCTTTTCATCCTCGCGCGCGGCGAAGGAGAAAGGGGGGCCGGCGCCCCCCTTGAGCGATCCGACGAGCTCAGGGAGCTCGTTGGCGAAAGGGGGGGCCGGCGCCCCCCCGAGCGAGCTTGCCTCGGGGGAGCCAGCGAGCTCCGTGAGTTCGCCGGATCGCTCAGGGGGGCGCCCCCGCCCCCCCTTTCTACCCCGCGCGCGGCGAGGGAGATTAGGGGGGCCGACAAGCTCCCTCAGGGGGACGCCGGCCCCCCCTTTTTCTGTCGCGCACGTCGCCCCCCCTTTCTCCGTTGCTCGCTCAGGGGGGGCTTTTTTAATTGTTTTTTATATTTTTAATTATTTTTATATTTATAATTTTATGTAAAAATAGGTGGTCTTTTCATAACACTTAAGAAAGGGGTACGATGGTCTTTTCATAAATAAAAAAAATCGAAGTTAACTGAAATGTTCACGGAATTGAACGGAAGGACCAAACTGGAAAAATCGTGATAGTTTAGGTACCCAAAAAATGAAGTTCGTAGTCTGGGGTTAGATGTGATAATTTATGATAGTTCAAGGGTGGTTAGAGGAAATAACTCAAAATTATATTCATAACATTATAGACAAGTATTATTGTCATATACATTAAAAAATAACAAAATGATAATATTTTAGGGCAATGACATTTTGACGATAGCAAAGCCTTCATTCATTAAAAATATTATGAATAGAGCAAAGCCTTCATTCATCTCCCACTATTTTAAAAATATTACCAAGTTATTAAAATCAACATAGTTGTACCAAATACTACTATATTAATTTTTAAAAATGAACATCCAAAATCATTTAAATTATATGATGTGATTTACATATTATTTTATAAAATGAGAGTTTTTTCTTGCATTGCAAGATGTCAATTAAAAAATTATCACTCTCTTTGCCTCGACAACAAAAATAATTGAAAAATGTCACGCTACAATCTTTTAAAGTTCGTTAACACATCAAAAAAGTCCACAAAAAGAGGATATTAAATTTCACTTAGAATATCTTTACGTTATTTACCTCGGCATAACATGTTATGCACCCCTTAATAAAAATTACTACAGCAATAATCATATTATTTAAAGATCTATGATTTATTTGAACTACTTATGTTTCGTAATGCAATATTTAACTTAGACCCAATTTAATTAAATTCTAAATTTATTAAACATGTCACATTTATAATTTTCACATTTATACACGACACAAAAGACAACAAAAAAATTATGAGTTATAAAGCATACAAATTATACAATTCATTTATTACAAAAAGGTAAAATTATTTATCACATTTATTTTACCATAATATATGTATGATAATAAGAATGACTATAATCAATTCATACATTTACATAAAATGAAAAATAAAATCACATGCTTAAAATACATATATGCATAATAGAAGGCATTTAAAAAACTGTAATATCACTTTTCATAAAAAAAATGATTTTTTTACATGCCTTAATTACATATATGTATAAAAAATGTTAATACAACAAAAAAAAATAACATCGTAATATTATACACATATTACTAATTGCATAAATTTAATACAAAATAGAAATACAAAATATCATGTGAAAATTCATTTTGTTACATCAAAATAATTTTGGTAAAAAAAATATTTGTAATTCCATTTTCTTTGAAAAATAGAAAAGATATGATTTTTTTAAGTTGCATATCACATAAGGAACTTTAAAATAATAAGTGTATAAATTCTATTTTCAGATGCAGAAATGTAAGATAATATAAAACTAAATAATATTGCATACAGGACACATTTAAAATTTGCACACAAGTGAAAATGTCAGAATTTATGCCATACAAAATTTTAGAAGGCTTTTATAAAAATTCTAGTTGTTATAACATAATTATGTGCAACTCATTTTAAATAAAACATGTCACATTATAGCATGACATCTTTTTTAATAATCGTATTAATGTGAAAAATAATCAATTACATATTTCAAGTCATGGATCAGCAATACAATTTTCAAAGAATCTTCCAAAACTTTCCTAGAGCAAGAAACAAATATTTTTTATTTTAATATATTTTTCCTGTAGTTTCTTTAGACATTTCAATTTCCAAATTTTTTTTGGTGCGGTCTGGCCATGTGGCACTATTCGAACAATTCCCTGTTTTTTGAAAATAGGAAAAAAGTATTAAAATTTTGTAGCAAAATTTTTGTTGAATTCAAAGCTAACAGAAAAGTTTAATTTTTTATTCGTTGGTTATGATCCTACAACCAAAGATGCAAAAATATTACTTTTGCACAATTTTGAATTTTAAAAATGAAAAAAAAAATCTATCATACCAATTGAAAGTTTTAATTAAGAAAACTAACATGGTAGCGGAAATAACTATGTCCTTTTACGTTGTACTTGGACCGCGATGACGATACCGCGTGGAAGGCTGCCACAAGTTCACAATCCAAATGGCACAACTCTTTCAGCAGAACTCCGACAAAATTATGGCTAGCAACTTGCATCACTCACTCACAAAATTATGGACACAGAACTCCGACAAACTCAACTTATTTTATAAATTTCTACAGTAGTTAACTGCTCAAATATATAGTTCTTCGGTTACATGAACAAGCCCATTATAAGATATTACACCTTGCACATCCAACAACAACTAAACATTTTTTAAATATAATAATTTTTAATTTTTTGTTAAAAAAATATAGAATTTAAATATAATAAATTAATTTATAAAATTTATATTTAAAAATATTAAAAATGTTCAAAATGAAATAATAAGTAATAAATAATATTCTATTAATCCTTTAAAAATATTATATATATAATAAATAAATTATTTTATGTAAGAAAGATAAAAAGAGAGAAAATGATAAAAGAAAGTAATAGTTTGTAAAATTAAAAAGTCATATCAAATAAAAAAGAAAAAAAATGGAACAACTCCTCGTTCCATGCCAGGCAAGTGGATGATCCTAATTCCATTATAATTAATGCGACTTGGTTTCATCTCTCATAAATTAGATATAGCACATTTGGCGAAACTAAGTGGAACCATGCCTTAATCCACCTAGTTCTAGTCACGAAACACACTAATAATAAAAATGTCGTGGCAGCTTAGGCAGAACTCCAGGGAAGTAGAGGTGTTGGTTTGAAACTTCACCCTCCATATCAGCTCAGAAATCAATATATGCATCTCTTCAACAATAAATAAGGAATTTTTATGACATATCGATTAGCATATAATGGTATAAATTGAAAGACCAAAAAAATTATTATCTACATAAACTAAATGTTGTACCTTATATTGTTATTTTCATTTACGTGTCCTATCAATTCTTTGAATATTCTTCTGGTCATTATAATCAAGAACCAACTACAAACACCCAAGTTATTGCTTGATAATTAGTCATGCACTATCATGACGAATCAATCGTCCTGCCTAATCAAGATGATCATGCGCCATTCAATAGAGCGCAATCGTCACTCCACATGTATAGTCATGAATCTTGAAGTGTCACATTACATCAAAAAGGGTGCCCTCATGCCCAACAATGATGATCTTGCGTCGTTCATGGGAGTTTCAAAGGTGCATCATCTTCATTGATGAGTACAATGACATCACCCTCGTTCATGCCTAAAGGTGTCTCCAAAGCTTCATGAGAGGTCCCAAGATCGAAAAAATGCACATCCCAAGAAATCCTGCGCTCATCATAGGAGGATCAAGTCAATGTGGAAAGACTATCATCGCTCCCAGCAATGACTTGAAGCAAACAAGTTCTAAGGTGTCCCATTGAAGAATTCTGTTTTGTCAAGAACCGTTGAAATCTCAAATCACCATCAAAGTGAGGTGGTTCTATGCTTTGCATTTGACAGATGAGTGATTTCATGTCGTAACCATTTGCATCATGGAGACATCGAGTCGAGTCATGCTTGTCAAGTGATAAGACTCTCATCATGCTCTTGTCGTGATTCCGAAGAAATTCTTTCTCCAAGCTACTCATGAAGTCATCCAAGAAATATTTCTCCCCAAGAAGTCAAATCATTTGAGTTGATACTGCGTAAGTCTACAGAAGTTGAAGCTAATAGAGACTTGATGAATGAATAGTTGCTTGATGAAGTTAAATTAGTCACGTTGTGGACTCCGCTAGCGCTTCACAAGTAACTACCCCGGATTAGACGAGGGATCAGTAAGCGAAGCAGACTCAAGGAACAAGTCCTCAATGAGTCCCAAAATGACGTGGATATTCCTAGCATTGTGTGGTGCTAATGAAATAGAAGTCAATGCAAAGAAGGCGAACTTCAACTAGACAAGCAAAGTTAAGGTTGAAGGACAATGGCTATGGGCGCGTCACCGACTTTGGTGTGAGAGAATGTCATGACATATTTTCTCGTGACATGACGTGCAAAGCCTTGCAGCGTCAATGCCGCAGAACTTAAACTTACGATCGCTCAGTGTCATACAAGAAATACATGCAGTCATCCCGCATTTCATAATCTTGCAAAGCACAAAGTTATCCACCCTTGTGGTATTATCTTGTAAGGCTATCCTTATGAATGAACAAGTTATCCGTGGAGCGTTAGTCTTTTATATTTTCACTTTTGTATTGAGACTCATTTACCTGCAATACATTAGGGAGGAATCCACTAGTATCTTCTTAAGTCCATATATATTTTATGTTCCTATATAATACAACAAACTTTTTAATATTCGTGTCTGACCTTGAACATGCAGTGACAATCCACATCGGTGACTCTTCTCTATGCCTTGTGATTCTTCGAACCGATGTCAAGAGCCCGCATTAGTGTCTCAATATGCTAGTGTCATGGTCCCGTGACGACTCGTTGAAGCTCTCATCACGTTCATGATTGAAAGCTTATAAGAGCGCTCTTGACTAGGCATCTCGACATAATACTTTCATTACTTACTCAAAATAGACTTGGCTAGGTGCATGAGGTCCTGTGTCCGAGAACAACCTCGTGACACGATACTATTTGAACAATTGCTTTTTTTTATGAAAATAGAACAAAATACTAAAGCTCTGTACCAAAATTCTTGGTGAATTCAACACATGGAGGATAACAAAAATAAAAAAAAGTTTAATTGTTTTCTTCTTTAGCTATGATCCTACAACCAAATGTGCAAAGATATGTTCGCACAATCCCAAATTTAAAAACAAGGAAAACTAACGTGAAAGTAGATGATAAAATATTATGAAATTAAATAATTTTAAAAATTACATAAAAGAAGGAAATAAAAGAAAAAGTTGAAAGTAGAGTTTGATTGAAAGAAGTTATGAAAGAGATAAAAAATAATTTGAGTAGAGATAGATTTTGATAAGTATAGTTATGGAATAATTAGTGAATTCGAAATCAAATAAATCTGAATGTTTGACATAAGATAATTAATGATGGATGACCATGATTGATAGAGAATTAGCCTAATACCCAATAAGAGTAAAAGAGCTAATTAAGAGCTATAAATATAGTCTAAAAGGTGGTTTAAAAAGTATTATCAGCTTCCAGAGAATTCTGCACAACGAGCCTCTCTTTCTCCTCCGTTTTATCACAAATCGAGTCACCTGAGAGCGCAACCAACATATCATTTCGAAGTTCGAAACATAGGAGGGCAAGTTCCAAATGGTTGGCGCGAGTTTCACGATCTCATGGCGAAGAAATCATCGTCCAAAGTATCAACATTCGTGCAACTAACAAATTAGAGGAGTCCTAGTTAATTTTTCAACCAACTTATGGTACATAGAGGGATCCCTATATCGACATTTCTGTAGGTATAGACCCTAAGATTATTACCTTTCATATGGGAATTATTGTAGCATAATTTTCGGGTCGAATTTAGAGTCGTTATTTTATTGAAAATTGGTCGAAAGTAATTCTGAGTGACTTGGCATCGAAAAAAAAAGGAAAATGAGACGAGAACAAAACGTGACGCAAGATGAAGTAGAGAGAGAAGATAAAAAATGATAATCATTGCCGACGGACATTTTGAACAACAAATCCAGAGAGACGATCAGATAAAAATAAATAAATAATAAGATCCATAATTTCTCGGCAAGTAAATTCTCCCATCCAGCAAATGACATAGAGAAATAGCAAGGAAACGAAATAAAAATAATGGTAATAAAAATGTTGACCAATAGGAAGAGGTTCGACCATTGAAAGAAAAAAAAGGGATTTCCTGGGCACTAATCTAGAGAGAGAAGAGATTAAGCAACAAGTGAAATGCCAAAGTCAACTTCCGGAGAAAGAATAAAAAAAAACTCCCCTGAGTTTTCTCGGAAAGGAATTTCTCTTTATTTGTTTTTCTCGAAAAGGAATTCTCCTTAAATTGAACTTTCAACATTGATTTTTTTTCCGACAAGGAAAATTATTTTTTCTTGGCCAGCCGAGGGAAGAAATAGAAAAAAAACAAAAGACGAATAAAGTCGAGAGGTTAGCATTTACTGTTGGGAAGATTTTAATTATTAGTTATCTTATTGTTATTATCATCTTAATATGATTTATTGATGGCATTAGTATTGATTCTTCTTGATCATAGGAATATTATCATTTATCATTGATTATTGATTATAGATAATGAATTGATTGTTAAGATTGAATTATTGATATGATTGTCATGAATTGTTATATAAATTTACTGTTAAATTGATTGTCGATAATTGACTTATCGAGAAGATTGAATTATGGGCATGATGACACTTCATCACATATTGTTTATTGAAAATTGATAACGAAAAATCGATTATTAATAATAGATGTATGGATTTATTGATTGACATTTAATTGATATGACATGATCGATATGATCCCATGATTGTACCTAAAATTGAAAAGACGCCTAATTCATAGTTGATGAAAATAGATGTTATAAGTAAATAAGATAAAAGATGAAAATCGTTAGTCATCATGCTTTGCGTATTGTGATTTTTATAGTTGATTGGCCCCACGCGGCATGATATTCCCTTAATAAATGAGAGCTCTCGACATGGCCTTGGGGTTCGTATGATAACTCTAAAGATTAAATTGATAATTGATTAATTGACAATCATATTGTAACATTTATAGCATCGACGGTTGTATTGCAACCTATATGGTTGATGGATAATTGGATTGATGAATTGTTAATAGAAAAAACTAAATTGATAATTGAACAATCGTATTGTGACCTTCATGGTATTGACAATTGTATTGGAATCCCAATTGTTAAAAAATAAATAATAAATAATTGACTAATTGACAATCGTATTGTCACTTTTATGGTATTGATGATTGTATTGCGCCCTTTGCTATTGAAGAAAAAATAATTGTCTAATTGACAATTGTATAGTAACCGTTATGGTATGAACAATTGTATTGCAATCAATATGATTTGATAATTGAATTATGCCATCCCGACTGATTGATAATTAATTTTGCCTTCATGACTGATGGACATGGATTGCGGTCGTTGAGCGTGATAGACTAATTGATAATTATTAAATAGGGCCTTCACTGACATTGGCCAATTGAATTATTGATTAACGATAATTGATAATAGAAGCGGTTGATATTAATTGATCATCATCAATTTGATGGTATGGATAATTATTATAATTGATTAATTGCTTATTATTAATTGATAATTGTTATAGTATGAATTATTTATCATCAATCTTATCATTGATTATAGACTATGTATTGTTCATAGAATTGATAATTATTATGGATATTCATACATGGTCCATATTATTATTGTGATGAGTGACCTTACGTACAGAAATTTCTCATTAGGTGCCCTTGTACTTGGATTCATACATGATGAGATTAATGATGATGGTGAGACAATTGGTGACTCCTCTAACGGGTGACATGCACATGGATATATGGTCCATTATTGTATAGATGTGGGCCTTAAATCACAAGTTATTGAATGTTATATATCGCATATTGTATAAATTATTATAAATTAAATCTTCTGCTCTTGTAGACCAACATGTTGACTGATCATAGTTAAATCATAGAATTGAGCGACATTGTCGAAATAGCCTTCTGAACAAGCAAATGACAAAAAATCTCAGGGCGTTACAATATTGTCTTTGCATATATGTGACAAATTTGAAAGGACTTTATGAGACAAAAATGACTAGCCAGCAAAAAAACTCAATTTGAACATGAAGAGGAAAGTTCAAATCTGATGCCAATGAAGCATGACAGACGAGAGATAAACGTAAGTTTCATGTTTGTCAAGAAATGCGGCAACACAGGTTGACATGCATTGTCTTGCACAAGCTCAAATCATCTTGGCTTCTAATAAAATTAATTCACATGATATAGGTAAAGATATTCTTCAAAATTTTTGTTCTATTGAATCAAAAGAATGTGTGTATTAAAATCTATTCTGTACATGATATGTATGATCTGAATGCTTCCATCTCATTCTATGATCTGTATATTAGAACAAGAACTGCACTATTACTTTTCACTCATGGTTCAAAGGTTGGGACCTCAGCTAATGAACCCCCAGAAACCTGATACAGAGACCTCGAAACTATGCTCCTGTAAGGATCCTGTTCTCTTTTACTTTTCAAATAAGACATCAATTCTTCGATCTCGGATTTAATCTGTTTGTACACCACGTTAGCCTTCTCTTTGTCCTTCAGGATGTCTGTTCCCTTTGTTTCGAATGGTTTGCCAAACAGATAGTAAAAACGACCTGGCAGCTTAGGAAGAAGTCCAGGGAAGTAGAGCTGTTGGTTTGAAACTTCACCCTCCATATCAGCTCTGAAATCAACATATACATCTCTTCAGCAATAAATAAGAAACTTTTATGACACATCAATTAGCATATAATGGTATAAAGTGAAAGACCAAAAAAATTATAATGTGCTTAAACTGAGTGTGTACCTTATATTGACATCTTCATTTACTTCTTCTATCCATTCTCTCAGAAAGGGAATATTCTTCTGATCATTATAATCAAGAACCAACTACAAACACAATTCCCAAGTTTTTGCTTGAATAATTAGCCATAATGGAAGAAAATTAAGTCAGAAAATAACTCTGTAAAGAAAAGAACAAAAAAGAAGAATGGTCCTAAAAAGCAAAGAAAATAAAGAAAAAGGCAGGAAACTGCATAAAGCAAGGCACTGAGGCCAACTGTTGACTGAAACCAAGACCCAAAAGTGAAATCTATAGAAAAGATGCTGAAGATCAAAAGAAAAATCGGAGAAGAAATTGGAAGCAAAAGAAGATGCAAAGTTTGAACGCAATGCATCTTTCCTTTTGTAATGTTTCTGTTTAAAATATAATTTTTCATAAGATACATAGATAAGAAGTTTATGATTCAATTCAAGTAGGCCAAGAAACTTTTAGGTTGATGGTTACCTCTGCTATGTCATCCTCGCCGACAACCCCAAATGGTACAATCATGGCTCCAAAACGTGCAGCCATTCTAACAAATTCAGGTTGGTCTGGCCAAAATAATTTATATTGTTCTCCCTGACATACATTCAACAAATTCAACTGCCAAAATTTACTATGTAACTTTGCATAGTTTGATGAATATTTGAAGCATCAATGAGATCTTTGGTCCTTTTAAAGATCATTTACAAGTGCTCAGCAACATGTTTAGTTGGATACTTCTAACAGAAGAAAAAGAATACCAAACTCAGAGATATCATATTGCACAACTAAATTTATATTGCTTGAACCTTGTATGAATCACATATTCCATGAAAAAGTTTTGTCAGCATACTAAATTTACTCCTGAATATTATTTCAATCTAGGATACAGCACATGTAATAAAGTCTAGTGTTGCTACAGCTCCTTTCAACTCAATTTAGGTGTTGCAGAGCAATTTCTTTTTTTCTTCTGAAAGTGAGGTGTTGCAGAGCAATGAGGCTTTGAAAATAAGTGGTGACAAAATCATACATATGAACATCTATCGTGGCTTCATGGCATAAGAAGCATGGGAGCTGTATATGAATAAGCATATTTTTCTAGGTAATACATGTATATAAAAAGGAGTATCAATACATATTCTGCAAAACTACCACTGATCAGTAATATACCTTACGATGAAGAGCCTCACGAGCACCTCCAGGATACAAAAGAATGAATGATTTCCTTGAAAGAAGCTTATACATATTACTTGGATTCACCGGTAAAGCACCAAAAACAGTCATATTATCGAACTGGGATGGTTCCTGTCGTGAAGTGTTTGACTTCCCTGAGAACAAAATTGGGTGAGCCATGCCTCGAATGACAATCCTTTTCTCCTCCAGAAAAGCTTTATAGAGTGGTGTAAGTTCAATTCCCATGAGCATATGATATCCCACTAGAAGCACAGGACCTTTATCAGGAACCCCAGCAAGGCCCCTCACAATTCTTCCATTTTGAGTTGTAGATAGAACAACTGGACTTATTGCAGCATTGAACAATCTGGAATTATTTTTTGGGGAACAATTTGGAATTAGAAGATCGCAATTGGAAAGAATGAGAAAGATACTGTCACAGTACCAGTATCTACAGTACAAATGCATACCTATTATCTTGAAGAAATACTTTGTTGAATTCACTTCTGGTGGGATGAAGATAATCCGTAATGTAGTCATACTGTTTAGAATGGCGGTATGTGGTGGTTCCTTTGATAACGGTCAAGAGGTTAACACCATCCTCCTGCATTACATTCTCAAGCATATAGACCAGTAATAAAAGCTATGGACAAAGATGTCATTTCTTTCTGCAATGAGCATTTAGCTAGTATGCCAAAATAGCTAGCTATATGCAATGAGTTTGCAGATGATGTTAGTAATCAAGTTATCCAACTAATGCGGCATGGAACAAATAACATGATCCACAAACAAAATGCAGCATGAAGTCAGAGCTCAACACACAGACAAGTTTCCTTTTCCTGATAACTATTTGTCAGGCTTAATGTTAACTGATAATATGATAATAATATGGCTACCAGCTTAGTATTTGAACATAGTTGACTGACCAGTAATAAGGTGTGGCCATTGTCTTTGAAATATCGAACTTTGCATCTCTTCAGTGAAGCATGAAGGCGATCTGCTTCATCACCAGTTGGTAGCAGGTTGTCCTTGCCACTGTATTGCACAAAAACTAGTCAGACATCAAGTCAACCATAATTCAGTAAGTAGTATGTCTTGCATTTTTATGTGATTCCATGATGAACACCATTAAATTTGAAGGTTGAGGGAAAGAAACAGGAAAAGAAAAAAATGTTGAGTTCCTTCACTCTGAAAACAATCCCACAAGAAAGTTCATGTCTTCAGAATGATTAATCAGAAGAAAAAACTTCCACCTCCCTTAGCCTACAGGTTTATCCACCTAATTTCTATCATTCAGTAATCATTGCCCATAAATAATCAGAAGACCATGCATCTCTTGTGATGAAAACAAACCTTGCAAGCATTAGAACCTCAGCTTCCACAGCATGTAGGCGGGAATTTGCATAAGCAGCACCGGACTTGAGAAGTTTGAGTTTCCACAGAAGTGTGTCCCTTGGTATAATATCTGCCAGGTCCTATATTGAATATAGAAAATCATTTACTGGAAGTGATACCCTACATAAAGTTTATGATGCAGAACAAAAACATAAAAGGCAACATTTTATTATTTTCATGGTCAAACAGGGATTCCAGGAATAATTGACACCAAATCAGGGGCACATATTTGCATGTCTAACTGCATAAGTTCTATGAAGCATCAAGTTTTGCTTTATGACTAAAAGTTGCCATCATATTTTAAGCTACTAACTTACTGAAAGTAAAGGCAACATAGAAGTAAGAGTGTTTGAGAGTTCTTCGAGTGCACGAGGAGGAGGAAGGTCGGTTGAGATGTTTGTCATTGCCATTTTCACTGGATCTCCTGTTGACATTGAACTGAGGTTTAAAGAAAATCATATAAATTTTTAACAATAGACTGCGAAGATGCACATCTTTATATAAGAAAAAATAGAAATTTGTACCCATAACAAAACTAAGAAGATAGGGAACCGTGATGTGCAGATTGCTTGGCAAAGAGTCCAGAATAGGCAGAATTGGCTGCAGTTGTGACTTCCCAAATGAGGTCGCTGATCAAAATGACATGTCTACAAGTGAGACTACAGAATACTAAATGGAAGTGATCAAGTAACACAATCAAACCATGTGGAGGTTATCTGTTTCGCAAAAACAAAACCTGGGTTGACTAATATAAGCACTAAGTCGACCGTAGGATTACGGGCAGCAACAGCTAGTGCTAAACAACCCCCAAAGGAATCACCAAGCAGATATATTGGCTTGCCCGGTGACATCGCATGCTCGCTCCTTACAGAATCTTCCACAATTCTCGTTAGTCCTTCAACAAGATACAGAACCATTCAGACAAAAGAACAGAATTCTTTCCTTAGTAATAAGAAAAAGATGTAAAGCTCATTTCATTCAAATCAAAGTCATGGACCCAAAAAAAATTCTAGGGAGACTTCGATCAATCATTTTCAAGTTGGGAAATATCAGACTGAAGTAATGTTTGCCAGAATATCAAGTTCATTTAATAGAATTTTCTTTTTATCAGATTTCCTGGATATATATATCAGACTAATAATAAAATAAGATGATCAAGTTTCAGTTTCTCTAACAAATGGTTGTTAAATTCTAGAATCAAAACTAAAACTCTTACGAGGTTAAGAGTTTAGGTAAGCAAAATGAATCAAATCATCATAAATTCTTGATACTCAAGTTCTATTCGAAATTTGATATTCAAAGAAATGCAAAATTTTATAATGTTTATAAGAGTTTGTATGATTCTATGTACATCTTTTTATTTTCATATTAAAAAATTTATAAGTATGAAATATTTTGTCTAACCTATTAGTGGTTAAAGATGAAGTTCTCATTCTCACTTCATATTTTTGTTATATTAGTGTAATATATCAGATCTATTAATTGTCTTATTTTATGGATCCTAGGTAGGTGCATAATTTTGCATGTGGATGCATATTAATTATTTCATAATTACATTTGCTTGGTATATAAACTCTACGAGTTTGAGATACGACTTTGCAATATGAGTTTACAAGACGAAAAACGAACCTACTTAAACTCTCGAGGCAACCTTGAACACATTGGAGAAAGAAAACATATGGTCCAACGAGGTTACTCTAAGTAGTGCATAATAATCTAGAAAAGTAAATTATCCACATTAAGAATACCCCTGACAAAAAGACAATCTAATGCTTTTTTTTTCTTATTGTTTCTTATTTGTAAATTCATCAATTCATTTAATCCATATCAATTATCAAACAACAACTAAATCTTCAATAGCATATGCTACTTTTTAAAACTTTCTATTTCTAGTACTATAAGACTCAACAAAATTACTACTTCGTGATGGTGTCTGCTTATCTATGCACGACAGGGAAAAGAATCCAACAAAAAACAAAGAAACTAATTTCCTGAAGTAAAGAAAGTCTCAATCCACAGTGAACAAAGCAAGATCCAGACCTTCAAATGGTGTTCTATCATCCACTGGAATGTGTAAGCACCTCACTTCGAATACCCTGAATGCCCAAAACAAGAACACATCAATCACAATCTATCCGCAATGACAGGAAAGATTAAATAATGACAACAAATAGTAACCATCCCAGTACATGGGACATCTACTTAATTGGTAAAGCAACTTACTTTCCCAGCGACTTGTGATGCAAAATAAGACCCATTCCGGTACCGTCTGCACCTGCAAAGTTCATAGCGAAGATAATCAGGAAACATCCCGAAGATTTCATCTTGCGTAAACACATTGGCTCTACGCTTCGAATGCAGCTCATAAAACCCGTAAAAATTTCAACTTTCATCTTCAAAACCAAGGTTTTAGAGTAAAAACTTAACAAGCCAATCGAGTCAGGAATGCATTTACCAGGCAAGAAGAGCAGCAACGGAGCGCCCTTTAATGGCGCCCCGCACTCCACGGGGCAGAACCAGCGTGGCGGGCCGCCGTCTGGCTTATTAATTGACCTCACCGCGTCGAAGTAGTCCTTGACGCTGGCAGTCCCGAACCCGTCATCGTACAGCACTTCCAGCCCGGTCTCGGCAACGGCCACCTTCTCGTCCTTCCTCGCCGCAGCAGAGTAGCCGACCTCCAGCATATCGCGCTCCGACTCCAAGGTGGGCGCCCGCGGCACCTCGCTCCCTCTAACCGCCATCGCCCTGTAGGTCCTGGGGCGGCGGAAGCCATGGGAACGCGCAAGGGCGGTGGCGGAGGGCGGGAACGGGGCAAGGGATGACAGAGACATGGACGAAGGTGGTGGAGGTGACGAGCGAAACGGTGTGGGCCAGCAGGAGGAGGATGAAGGCGGGAGGAACGCGTGAGGAGGAGTTGGAGTGGGGACGAGAACAGGAAGGGAGTAAAAAGGGAGGAGAACGTGGAGAGGCTCGTCGCCATTGGAACAGAGTGGCTCCGGTGAGCTGCTACTTTTTGGGCCTCTTTCCAAATGAAGAAATCGATTACTAAATTTTTAGAGATTTGCGTCGAATGGACGGATGGGAAAAAAAATCTTGAAATTAAAAAAAAAAATTGACAAATGGACGTGCAATATTCGTACACATATAAACGTAGAAAATGAACAATATATATTTGTAGGAATATGAATTTGTCTTCACGGTGTAACTCAAAATTTAACACTTCAGCTTTTTAGTCCAAATTGGCAGGAGAACAAGAGCAAGAAATATGATTCTATTTTTTTTATTTATCTCGAATTTTTAAACTGCAATCATTTGTTCCCGAAATATGAACAATGACGTTTAAAATGTGTATTATAAAATTTTTTTTCTTTTTTTTATTTTATATGAATAATTGCACATAATTAATTGTATTTAGCATTTATCAGATTTGCATACTAATAAGATTTTAAACATTTACAACTTTAAGTACGAATTTGTTTGTTAGCTTATCATAATTAATGGGTTCAAAGAGGGCAGACACGATGGAAAGAGAGGAGAGAGATTAGGAGAAAGATCTTCTTGCGAGTCATTCAAAATTTCACGCGAGATGATGTCAAAATCTCGCGCACGATCGTGAGAGCCATCTAATTTGATCTGAATGGCTCAAGAGATGCTTCACAGAGTATAAAGCAAAGGGCGCTCAGCATATACATTAAAACCATATATATATATATATATAATGGACAGGAGTAAACAATAATTGATGTCTAAAATTACCGGTTAATTATTATAATAATAATTATTTCATAGATAATATTTATTGAAATAAAACAAAGTAGAGTAATTGTGCTTTAGTAGTAATTATTTACTTGAATTACGATTATTTTAAATTAATACTTGTTATTATTATTTAATAATTATCTGAATTTATTTAACTCAAGAATTATCACTTTATATGAATATTTATATTTTAAACAAATAGGTAATTATTATTCAGTAAAATATAAAATTTCATATACAACAAAATATAAATTTGTATGCATACTAAATTTCATTTATTTTATTTTTCTATTGTTATAATTTTAAATAAACACTGTTTAATTATTTTATGACAAGAATATCATTGAGAACAACCCACTCTTATTTCTTCCAGAAAAAAAAAACAAAAAAATATTTTTGATAATTCTTATCACTTTTGTTCTCCTAGCAAAAGGAACTTTTGATAATAAAGAATATGTGGAGCAATATATGACACTATGAATTATTAACAGATACTAAAAAAAGTGAGCAATCACCTTAATTTAAACATTAAATTATATCCCAGTTATTGATAAGGGAAAAAAATTCAGATAATCCTTAATCTTCAACTTTTTAATACAACATACTATTATATGTTTTATTTATTCCTTTAATAATATGTAAACACCTGGCCTCCCTAAGATAAATTACAAGTACTCAAACAAACTAATTTTTTTTATTTTAAATAAAATACTTTTAGTTTTAAAATTATTATTCAATATTTAATACATATTTAAAATTTAAAATTATTTATTAAGGCTCCTCTCGGAAATATTTTTAGGGTCCATCCTTAACTTATTCCTATAACATAACTTATTATTTCGAATAATTAGCGATAGTTATTATAATATATTATGTTTAGTCGCAACTGTTAACTTCAATGTAAACCCCTTATTTTAAGTTTGTGGCATTTCAATATAAATTCCAAATTACCTATTTTATGAATGTCAAACTGGCATGAAAATTTGGGACCTCCTTCAATCTCTGTGTTTTTGAACAATTTAAGCAATGCCAAAAGGGATGCTTAGATTCAAGGAACTACTATTTAATTTATATTTTGGAGGGTCAACTTTGAACATTTGAAAGAACAGGAACTACTATTCCATGCATGTACCGAGTAGATAACTTCTAACTAACTCACCAAAAGGAGAAATACTAATTTCTTATAGTGCATGTGCTAAATATGGAATCATTAGGCACTGTGCTGAAAGCAGAAGCATGCGCTGCGAACTTGTAATGATCCAAAATTCATCCTAAAAAGTTTGAGCATTTTGAAAAATTTCGCGTTGTTTGTTCGTTCCTCATACATCTTTTGATAGCGAAAGACTTGACAATTTAAAGAAAATCATAATAAATAAAAACTTTTTATTAATCAAATATATTAATATTTCATAAGACATTAAATGCCTAAACTCTTTATTACATCATCAACCTTATTGTTCATTTAGAACATTAGGACTTTTTTAATCCTAAGCATGTGTAACACTTTGTCATGAATTTGAGCTGTCATCCATCACTTGATTTTGGTTACCTGCACGGATGTAGAGTGCAAGATTTTCCAGTTAGAGTATGTAAAGGTCATGCATATCATGCTATCCTATCATTCTACATGTGATGCATCATCATCATAATAACAATAACATATAAATATACATGCCATAAACTATATCATAAACCTTATATGAAATTATATCATACTTACATGTCATGCCCATACTAGTACTGTCACGGCCATGCCCGGGGGTGTCAGGGTCGTGCCCATCTTTGCATGGTCGTGCCAGCCTCAACCTTACTCAGCCTTAACCAAATTTCAGCTATCGCTCTCGCTCGTAGTCGTGACCAAGTTGATCACGGCCATGCTTGACCTTGTCACGGCCGTGGAGAAGGTATCACGGGCGTGACTGAGAGCCATTTAATCGCTCGATCTCGTCCGCTTAGTTACGACTGTTCCTAGGATTGGCACGGTCATGCCAGCATCCTAAAATTCTGATTTTCAATTTGAAAATCTCGATTTTTGAGATCAAAACTTCAATAAAAATAATCTAAAACAAAAGATTAGAGGCATGATCTCTAAGAATAGAAGAATCATAGAACATATTAAAGCATTCGATTTCCCTTTATCATCAAGATTTAGGGCTTTTTCTCAAAGATTCATACAACTACCAGAAATATATTCTCTACATAGTATTTTGGAAGCAGACACTAAAATATTAATAACTTAATTTCTACTTTTTCTTTTCAAATGACTCCAATTTTCATCGAAAGATAACACGAACCTTTAACTTATGAATAAATTTCAAACCATAATTTAGTATTTCCAATTCATGATTTTTTTTATAATTTTTACCCAAAATAGCATGACACTAGTCTGATATTTGGATCATAACTATTTTTATACATCTTCAAATCGGATGAAACATTTTTTCCGAAACTATACTTCAAGAGATTTCCATTCATGTATTATTTGTAATTTTTGGATAAGTAAAACGTATCCAAATAATTATTACAAAACTATCACGAATTTAATAGATTATGCAACATAAATCATAAAACTCTCATTCATGTAAACTTCATTTATGCAACCCTCAGTCAAAATCCTTATCAAGAATAAGGTGTTGTTGAAACTCTCAATCCAAATAAAAATATCATTGAGAGGAGAGAGAGGTGATTGGATCCCCTTTACGTATTTTTAGGCTTTAGATTTAAAACCCCTTTCTTCTAACTTGTCATTTTTCTAGAAACCTTGATCTTCTCTTTATTGGTCTTAAAACATAGCCACTATGAAGAATAGCACTCTAGATCTCATAATCTTAGACTTTTCTTAGTGTAGAAGAAAATGAGAGAAGAGTAATTGACGGCTACATTTTTGGAGAATTAATAGAGTTATTGGTCATTTATATATAATTTACATTAGACTTTTGATCAAAACGTCCAAATATTCTTGACCCAAAATTTTGAGTTATTACACTTCTGTTGCACAACCCAGAGTTATACCGATTCAGTTGATAGTGGAGAGTGATCCATTAACATTAAATTTTCTGAACCATTCAAGTTGAATGTACATACACACATACATAAATACATACATATATATATGTATGGCTACTAGGAAGGAAGCTAATCGTGAACATTTCTTTTGGAGTCTTTTTGAAAGGACGCATCATCTCTGGAGGTCCTTAATAAACTTCTTCTTGATAGTAATTCATATGTAATCTTCTCTTCTTTTTCAGAAGTTAGTGATGTTATAGTCAAATTCAATTGTCTGGTGTATTTACTTTTTGTTGGTGGTGATTTTATTAGAATTTTAAATAATCAAATTTGCTGGTGGTTTTCTTTGGAGGTTGACATATATATGGATGCAAGTATATGGAGTTAGGTTAGGTTAGGACTCGTCAATCTTAGATGTCACTTAAGACTGCCAACACGTTTGGGTTCAAAATTAAATTCTAAAATTGCGTCATTATATATCATCATGATCTATTATACCTCAACTCAACATGTATTCTCTTAAAATTCAAGAAGACAAACTAAGTAATTGATGGCCGATTAATCTCATCCACTCGTCCTCACGTCTCGCAACTTTGTCACCATTTCAAATATTCAGTATTCAATGCATTCTCCCTGCATGTCTCGACGATATTTTAGATCTGGACTAATTTGAAAAAATAATGATTAATATTATAGTGTCAGGAGAAAATAAAAATAGCATCCAACCCCTATTTATATATTAAGAATATCATATAATATTTAATGTAAAGGAAAACATTTAATTGAATCATAGTATCTATTGATTTACTCTTTGCAATTAAATTAATTCTGGATGCGGAAGTATATAATGCTTTCCTTAGTCCCAGGGCTATATTTGAAGTGTTTTGATGATAACAAATAAGGAAGGATCTGGTTGAAGTGATGAGCATAATAGGTTAATTTTTTTTAAAAAAAATCATCCTAAAAAGTTGCAGATAAAACCGACGTCTAGTGAAGTTAGCGGACATCCTTTAAGATAACTTAATAAAAACTATCAATATAGCGGATGACTGGCCGGACATGAGTGTTGAACATTTGCCAATCTCCGAGACTCGGGTCCTCTTAGAGCGGACAACCTCTTCACAAAACATGCCTCCGTTGAAGGATAAATGAAGACCGAGAAGTTGCCAGAATGTCCGACAATCTCCAACACTCGAGTCTCGCTGGAACAAACGTCCACTACATTGAATGGATACCCACTACATAATGAAGTGAATGATCCAAAAGCAGCCAAAACATCTGTCAATCCTCGAGATTCAGGTCTTGCTAGAATGATCGAGAAGTTGCTAGAACGATCGCTAATTTTTGGGAGTCAGGTCACTCTGGAACGAAAAATCAATTCATGGAGCAGACGCTTGCTATTGAACATCAAAACTAAAAAATCATGTGAAACAAATGATCACAACACAAACAAGGACGACTAAATGTGTTAAGTAATGGCTATATTTTCATCACAGATGATTGATTTATGAAATCGATGTCCGCTTTAGAAAAGACAAAACTATAAATATTATTTAATATGTCAGAATGGATGCCCGAGTGGGCACTCGCTTTAGAGTTGACAAAATAAAATTAGTTTTTCCAAAAAGGTTGCAATGACCATATCGTCTAAAGAAGCTTATAAAAGTGATGTTAAAGTCTAAAGAAAAATCATGTCAGCCAAGAAAATCATTCTAAAGCTTCATCAAAGTTCAAAGCACATCCAAGAGCTTTACTTTGTAAATCATCCTTTTTCTCTCTTAACTTTCAAGAGTGAGCATCTATTATGAAAAGAGAGAGTTGGAAGGAATCCTTGTGTACTTCAATGAAGTTGAGAGCTCATCATAAGAATGTCCTACCTCTCGAGCGAAAAAGAAGGCGGTGGGATACATAAAAGATTGTTATCTTTTTATAAGAAAAGAGAAAGATAGTGAATCTTTGATAATATCTTGAAGTGGAATCGACGGAGTGGGTACATAAGCCAAGGAGTTGGGCTGAGTCTCGTCAATACATCTTATCTTCTTGTGTTTGCACCTTCTTACGTGCTTCTTAATATTACAAACTTATTTGCGCTCATTTTTTAAAATGATCTTAAAGTTTTTTATTGTGATTTTAATACACCAATTCACCCCCTCCCTCTTTGAGCTCTTCGATCCTACACTTCGTATTAGAGCCTAGTCACTCCTGTTTTCAGTTTTAAACAGCTTTAGATCCATGGCACTATAGCTTTGCTCTCAGCGAAGGTCAATCAACCAATCGTCCTCCACTTTCTAATGCTGCAAACTTTGCATATTGAAAACTTAGGATGCAAGCATATGTGTGTTCTATTAGTATTAATATGTGGAATGTAATCTAAAAAGTTTTTGACTTACATGAAAAGTCATCTTTGGAATACAACCAAGGACAAATACTTTTAGTAAAATGAAAATGTTTTTTTATTATGCTTTGGATTTTACGAAATTTAATGCTATTTCAACTTATCAAAGTGCACATGAAATATGAAAAAAATCTCATTATTACACATGAAGGAATCGACAAGGTAAAAAAAAAATCTAGATTAGATATTTTAAATTGTCAATATGATTCTTTTAAGATACATGATATTGGTTCTATAAATGAAATGATTGTGTGTTTTAATAATATTGTGAATGACTTAGCCTCTTTGGGTGAGCCAAGACTAATTCACAAAAGGTCAAAAAATTTCCTAAGACACTTTTTTCTAAGTGGCATAGGGAAAGGACCGTAATTCAAGAGAATGGCTTAAATAAGTTAGACTTTGATGATCTCATAGGATCATCCTTGACCAATGAGATTGAAATGAAAGAGGAAGATGAAACAAGAGCTCCCAAGAAGAAGACCTTGGCATTGAAACCATACAAATGAAGAAAAGACAAATGAAGAAGATGAAGACTTTGATAAAAAAGAAACTTATCTTATATGCTAAGAAGCTTGACAAATATCTCAAGTTTGCCAAGCAAAAGAAGAAAAATGATTTTGTCAAGAGAATGTCTTAATTCGTCAAAGAATCAAGTGATATGCTTTTAGTGCAAGAAAATTGGGCATTACAAGAATGAGTGTTCAAATATAGTCAAGAAAGAAAAAGGAGAAAATTCAAAAAAGAAAAAGAAAGCCCTTAAAGACATTTGAGATGAAAGCGAAAATGACTCATTCAACTTCTTAAGTGATGATGAAGAGGATTACAAATGTTTAATGGTACATAGCGAGGCATCATCTATCTCATCCTGCTCTAGTGATTGTGAATTTTTTAACATGCATAATGAGTTTAGAATTATTATTAATAGATATGGATGCCTAAAGAAGAAATATGATAGTTTGAAAATAGAATTTGAAATTTTGAGAAAAAATGAACATGTTGATTCTAAAAAAATGAACATGTTGATTCTATAGTATGTGAAAATTACAATTCATTGAATGAGAAAAATTCTAACTTAGAATTCTTGATCGAAGAGTTAAAAATGGAAAATAATGCCTTGAAATCATCTGGCGAAAAATAAACTTGTATTTATTGACTCTTTGAAAAATGAAATTTATGTCTTGAAAAGTGAACTTGAACAAATTTATGCATGGTGGAAAGATGTTAGTTGTCTTGCTATCAAAACAAAGAAAATATTTTAACAAAAATGGACTAGTTTTTAGCTCATTTGATACAAAAAAAGGATAAAAGAATCTTATTTGTTAGAACATCACATAACTTTCATGTGAGATTAGATATTTTTGGGCTGACCGTAGTTGTCTCTATTCTCAGTTTAGGTCTTTAAGAACGTCGGGCATGGGAGGTCATGAAGGTTTATCTCAATCTGAAGAGGAAAGTTTGGTTTATACGTCTAAGCATCGTGCGCGAGAGTGACGGTTGCGCCAGACATATGAACCTCTTCACGTGTGTAAACTAGACTTCCCGCGAACACGAGAATGTCGTAGGTACATGTGAGGGAGCATTGAGTCGTTTTCACCCATATCGATAGAGCAGAAGTACTTAAGTCTTATAGGAAAAGCACCTCCCGTAAGTCCTCGGCATGTATTTCTATTGATTGTCTTGCACTCTCCCAATTTTGTTCTTATTTCCTCTTTATTCTTATATTCTGAAAACAACAAAAAATATTAGAATACTTGCATTACTTTCTTTCGCTATTACTTTAACTCATTATTTCTCCCCTATTTTCAGCATTTTTAGATACCGAGTTAGTTCCGAGGTGCTTTCTTGAATATTTCGTAAAGTGGTTCCTTATGGATCGAACATCAAGAACTACAATGATGCTCCATATACTTGCGTATCACATTTCAATAGTGTAGAAAGATCATAAATTTTAAAACTTCATTCGACACTTTCTTCTATGTTTAAGAGTAATATGCTAGTGTAAGGAATATATATATGTCTCGAGGGCCTTGCCTCTCATACGCGTCCTTTTTACACTAAGTGCGTCCATTCCATTTTACGTTGCATTCTCTATACACACTTTATGCGAGTAAGAAACCATGAACACATTATGTTATTTATTAAATAGAATTCTACTTGGACCTCTTGTGAAGAAAACATATTTTGAAGTCTTGTATGGAAAGAAGTTAAATATTTCATATTTTAAAATGTTTGGTTGCAAATGCTACATTTTGAATATCAAAGATGAGTTAGAAAAAATTGATTCAAAAATATGATGGTGTATTTCTTGATTATTCTAGCACAAATAAAGCATATAGAGTATATAATAAAATAACACTACTCGTTGAAGAATCCATCAATATTAAATTCAATGAAGCTAATGATTTTTTTATAAGCAAGCAAATAAATTAAGATGATGAGGAAGAAGTCATTGAAGTACAAAGATAATTTGAAGATGTGCAAATCCAAATTGATGACATGGAAGAAGTGATGATTGACAATATTTAGGCAATCTCAAATGAATGAAGCTAATGATTTTCTTGAGCTACAAGTTCCCTTTCAAATGTTATCCTCTTCACAATCAAGCCCTCCTTCCTTCTCCAGCAGGTTGAGATGGTCCAGGGGTATATGGATCACCTTGTGCACCTGTTGGCATGGTGAAATTGGGAGAAGAACGAAAGAAAAGGCAGAACTAATAAGGAGAGAGAAAAAAGAAATAAGAAGATCGAACAACGATCGTTGATCTTCATCTTGATTATTCCTTGCTTGTCTGGCGTACCCTATTCCATGGTCACGTACGACCAACAACATTTTTGTGCTCGATAGGATGAAGGATGGCGGTGGCAACGGGATTGGCAGACGAAGGATGGTGACTCAGCAGGACGGAGGACGACAATGTCAGGTGTTGGTAGATAGAGGACAACAATGTTGGCGTCGGCGGCTTAGTATGGGCAGCCTCAAGGAAGGATGGTGGGTGATGGGCGATGGCGAATATGCTGGGCTGCAACGGTGGAGCAGTGATGATGGATGACAGGAGTACAATGGTTAAATATTAAATTAAAAGACGGGTTAGGAATTTAAGGTAATTATTTTAGCGTCATCAAAACTAGTGAAGCTAACATGACATGAGAAATTGCATTAAAGAAATAAGATCCAACACGAAGTATCGGAAAGGAGCGGTGCTAAAGTGTCATTGTCGTGGCTTTATAGTAGCGTGGAAAAAACTTGTGAAGCTATGGTGATGTTAAGGTGAAGCCAAACAGAGATACTTTATTGTTGACTCTATCGTGTCTCTACTGTGGCACTAAACATCACTAATAATATTTGATTTTTTCTAAATAAACTATGAAAAGAATTATATCACTTAATTGCATGCTCATAATTGTATGATTTATAGATAATTAAGTTGATATATGTTGTATGTGCAAATTATATATATATATATATATTCAAATTAGATTAACTAAGTTATATATATATATATATAACATTTAAAAAATGTGTATATAAATTTTTAGTTATATCAATATATAAACTATAGCGAAATTAGTATTTTTTTTTCTTTCTATGTATGTATACACATATATGCATATATAATCGAACATTAATATTTAAGATATGATACATGCACGTTTATTTAACGTGTATATAAGATGCCAGTACATTAATTAGATGAACCATGTGACCAGCATATATTATCATTATTTATGTACATATATGTATATTTGCTTCCATATACATTTATGAATACAATTACAATTAATATTCAATTAGTTTATTAATTAAAATTTATGATAGATAACATATATATTTGTATTTTTTTAAATGTTGGCACCACATTTAGGTCATAGTACAACGCATCATCTGCACTGTAGAGTCACTTTAGCATCGCAAAAAAGTCGGCATAAGAAACTTAGCGTCACGCGCCACAAGTGCATAGACAGGGACACTACAACATAAAAATGGCGTGGGCTTCACTGCTGCGCTATTTCAGACACTTCATCATCGCATTCATGTTGACAACAAGGTAGGTTTATCGTGCATTTTTCTCTTTGTGTGCGTTGTAATAGTGATGACGTAGTGTCGAGTGAGCACCCATTTTGGCGTTGACATTTCCTAACGCAATTGCAACACTAATTCGAGGCTGTCACGAGGCAAATATCATAATTTTTCTTTCGATCCTAAGGCGTTGATGTTTCGACTCTATTAGCATCGACCTAGTGTCAACTCTATTGTGGTGCTAAATTAGGTGTTGACAGATTTATTGTAATAATATGTAGGGCTTGTGCCGCTTCCAAATTTCAACCTCCTATCATGTGAGACTTGGGCTTATTTTGGGCCGCATTACCTATAATTCATTCTTCTTGGACCTTTCTTTACATGGAATGCAGAAGCAAAATAATATTAAACTATTGTTTAACAGAAAAGGGATCAATACTTTCTAACTATATTTATTAGCCCTCTAAAGCAATGTTGTAAAATTCGGATTGAACATCGACATGAAAAAAAACTTCGGGTCAAATCGGACCGATCGGACTGCTTCGACTCGTATGGTCGAACCGGTTGATAATAAAATAATATAAAAATATATTTAACTAAAATACTTATGAATATATATTGATAATTAATATTATTACATATATGGAAGTATACGACATTGTTAATACTTTTTAATAAATAAAAGAACATATTAGATATTCAGCTATATTTTTTTCATTTTAATTTTGAATAAATAAATTATTGTATAAATTCACAACTCATGTACTTAATTATTAATATTTATTAAGACAATTTTAAAATTTAAACAAAATAAGTACGTTATTTAACATTTTATTTTTATAAAAGGATGCATAATTTATTTTATTTCAACATTGAGATATAGTAAAAGAAATATTACTTTGATGAAGAAATGTGATATAATAAATTTAGTAAGAATTTAATACATATCACATATAATGGTCAACTAGTAGGTGTACATATGAAAGTTCAAACTACTTCATCAACATGTATTTTTTAGAAAAGAAAATGTTAAACCAGCTTAGAACCCGCCAGCTCAATGGTTAAACCCAAGTTTGACCAATCCAATTCGGATCAAAAGCTACATCGGATTAACATTGACCCATAGCCCGTTTGGACACCCGTAAGTTGAACCAGTTCAACAAGTTGGTTCGGTTTGGATTTCACATTACTTCTCCAAAGGCTAACTAACTTTCAAATCACTTTGGGTTCGTCTACCAATGAGATTCAAACACAGGAAAATGGAATTTTCATGAAGTGAGATAATACAAAAGAATATAAGATCATTATAGAAATAAATCAACACGAAACAATAATAAGGTCATTGGTCAATATTCATACACTTTAGTAAACATTCTCTTTACTTTTTCTATTATGGTTTATATCCATGTTCATATTCATATTCATATTCACATTCATATTCATGCTTTTTATTCATGTTCTTGCTCATATATTTACTCATGTCCATGTTTTATTTCCATGTTCATGGTCCATGTACTCATATTCATATATTCATATTCTTTCTTGTTTACTTTTCAAGTTCATGTTCTTTCTTCTTTGCTTTTAAGGATAACCATAATACTTTCATGCAATTTTTTGCTTAGAATTGAATTTTAGATGTGACTCCTATGGATTCTAAAGGTGACTGTCACCTTTTCTTGATAAGGTGTAGCACTTAGTTTCACATACCACTTAATTCCAATCCCCAATGGTTAAGGTATTTTATTTGACCCTCCTGCTAGGATTTTATACTGCAATTCGAAAGTGTATGTGTGAAATCAGTAACACATGGTTTTTCACATTTTTCGTCTTTTATCTTATTACTTAATTAACTATCTTTTCTGTTCAATTTATCATGAATCAAGTCAAGGGTAAAAGGTCATTTATCATCACAACAAATCGATAAGAAATCACATCTAAAAAACAAACAAAATTCGGGCCAGGTGATATCAAACCTGGGTCTTGTTTTCACTAGATACGGTCTGGATTGAAGGTGACATGGACCGAGCACCAAAAACTATATTCCAAGGTGGCTCGGGCCAGGTCAATTAAACCATTATCTAATAACTTTTGTTAAACAGAACCCGGGCAGGGTATAATCAGAACTCAAGTTGTGTTGGTTCAGTCAAACGCTTCATGTTGCATAGGGAAGGAACCAGAGTAGGTTGGGTTAATTTATGAGAATTCGAGTCGGATCCGCATCATCGCCGTGCCAGGTTTCCTAACTTCTAAAGAACTCGGACCGAGTTCTTCCAGCTCGGGCCGAGTTCTTGTACAGAGGGATCCCCATGTTAAATTATCGAAACTTTACCGTAACTTTTGTATCAATCCATGCATTCTCGGGTCAAGTTCGCATCGTTTCCACGCCGAGTTTCCTAACTACTAAAGAACTCGAATTGGGTTCTTTCAGCTCAGGTCGAGTTTCTGTACAGATGGATCCCAATGTCGAATTACCGAAGCTTTGTCATAACTTTTGTATCAATCCATGCATTCTTTCGACATAAAATCAAAAGAAACAATTCTTGGGTCATCATAGAACATGTGGGTACCGATTCTTATTCTTAACTTGATTA
This sequence comes from Pontederia crassipes, assembly GCA_030549335.1. Taxonomy (NCBI): domain Eukaryota; kingdom Viridiplantae; phylum Streptophyta; class Magnoliopsida; order Commelinales; family Pontederiaceae; genus Pontederia; species Pontederia crassipes. Next base: position 22,865,630 of record CM060194.1, on the reverse strand, counting down.
GATCTATTAAGAAATTATATCCATAAGTGGATCCATCATCAACACGTACCCATCCAGTCCAGGTAGAACTACATAGAACTCGAAACTTTAGACAATCTTTAGATAGTGGCACGTGCCACGAAGAGATGACTGAAAGTTTCAGCCACACACGTGCACCGAGGATGGATAAAATATAGTCAAAGATGAAGGGAAAACTCAAGTGGAGGCGGCAAAAAAGTTGGCTTGAAAGAGATATTTGAGATCCTATTTATAGGGAGAAGTCCCCCAAGTTTTAATCTAATTAGGATTCCTAACTATACTTCATGTCTATAATTTATCTTTTATGTTCCAATAATTATGGGATTTAAATAATTAATTAGTATCACTATTTCTTGATTTTTCATATTGAACATAATAATTTAATATTATTTTATTTTTTGAATATTTTTATCTATAAAATTCCAAACTTCAACCTCCTTAAGAGTCCTAATTCAATCCTTTAACAAACTCTATCATTAATCCTCTTCTAATCATCTTTTCTCTATTATTCTCTCTGGATTAAGTAATTAACTATTATTCTTACCTTTTAATTTTTAGACTAAAATAATATTATTTTATCCTATAAATATTTTTGGATATAAAACATTTATTTTAACTCTCATTATAAGTCATTTATATCCTAAACTTGTAGTTAGATTCAAAATCAATCTTGAATACCTAATCTAATTATAATTTAAACTCATAATCTAATTAGGAATTATCTTTTTTCTATCTCTTATCTAATAACACTTTTTGTTCACATTCAAACTTTGTTTTATCTTTTCCTCTTCTCTTATCATTCCTCTGACTATACTTTTATTTATTTTCAAACTTTTAACTATCTTTAACAAATCCTGCATTTTAGATTTATTTTAATAAAAAAAATTAATTGAAAATTTTTAGGGCGCTACCCATGCTGTAAAATTTGGCCCGCCCCGGCTAGTCGGACTAGTGTCCTGCCATAAAAACAGCTTGCAGACCACCTCAAACTCGCTCTTGAGTTGACCCATTTTGACCTGATCAAACTCGGTCAAAATCCAAGGTCAATCGATCGACCCGACAAATTTAGGTGGCCCGGTCGGGTCAAAATAAAAAAGTAAGTATAAAAAAATTAAAAAATTAGGATACATTACTTGTGTATACATATTTGTTTAAAATTCATGCTCCAACTTTTTTCCATTTTTCATAATATGTCACAGATATTTCTTTAATTTATAATTATGAAGATTTTTCAATTTTAGGAAATAATTACTTAATTAATACTTACTTTATTATATTATTTGACTTATTATACCATTTTATTTGACTTTATTATGTTTCAATTTATTAGTTATGCATCTTACAAAGATATTAAGAATACGAAAGAAATTTATTTACATATTTTATCTTTTATTAGCTAATATTATTCAATCTGATCCATTGATTTGATCTTGTTTGGCTTTTTAGTTTGACCCTATCCAACCGGTTCAACCTGATCCGGCCAACGACCCAGTTCAACCTTATGGTCATCAATCCAACACTACAAGAAAATCGCGATTTTCCGACGGATAATTTCTGACGGTTCTAAATCCGTCGCAACTTGCGACGGATTTTTCGACAATTCCGTTTTCGACGGATTTTTCGACGGTTATGACCGTTGGAAATAATTTATATTATTATTTAATTTTTTGACGATTAGGAACGTCGATATTTTCGACGGATATCCATCCATCGCAATTTCCGACGACTTTTTCGACGGTTACGACCGTCGAAAATAAAAAAATTAAATTATATATTTTTAATATTATTATTAAATTTTTTCGACGGATTTTCCGACGGTCACGACTGTCGGAAATAAAAAAATTAATTATATAATTTATTATATTATTATTTAATTTTTCGACGATTAGGAACGTCGATATTTCCGACGGATATCCATCCGTCGCAAAATTCGCCGCAATTTCCGAAGGTCGTAACCATCGGTAAATGTATAATAATATCATATAAAGAGTATTTTATTAACATAACTAGCGACGGTCCAAACCGTCGCAATTACCGACGGTTTTGACCGTCGGTAACGATTACCGACGATTCAAACCGTCGGTAAAATAAAAAATAAATATTATATATAACTAAATATATTTTCGACGGTCACAACCGTCGGTAATTATAAAAATATTTAATATTTACATTTTTGACGGATGAAACCGTCGGTAATTAAAATTTCGTTATCCCGCTTTTTTCCCTTTTTCCGCTTTCTTTCCACTTTTTCCCTTTATATATATTCCTCCTCCCTCTTCTCTCTTCCTCCTCCCTCCACTCCTCTCTCTCTCTCCCTCCTCTCCTCTCTCTCTCTCCCGGCCGTGAGCACCCTCTCCCGCGCCCCGAACGCCGGCGACCCTCCCACGCCGGACGTCGACGACCCTCTCCCGCGCCGGCGTATCTCTCTCTCCCGCTCCGCGCCGGCATCTCTCTCTCTGCTGTCGGCCGGATCCAGCCGTGGCCGTTCGGATCTGGCCCCCAGCGGCCGATCGGCCGCCTGGCGGCCGGATCCGGCCTCCAGCGGCCGGATCGGCCGCCAGGCGGCCGGTTCCGGCCTCCAGCGGCCGGATCGACCGCCAGGCGGGCCGGTTACGACCGTCAAAAGATCGATGATTGCGACGCCCGTCCAAAGTTTTGACAGTTGTGACCGTCGAAAAGTTGCAACGGCTCGAACCGCCAGCCTTTTCCGGCGGTTGCAACCGTCGGAAATATCGACGGTTCGGACCGCCGGCCTTTTCCGACGGTTGCAACCGTCGGAAATATCGACGGTTCGAACCGCCGGGGACTTTTCCGGCGGTTGCAACCGTCGGAAAATTTCGACGGGTCGAACCGCCGGGGACTGTTACGACAGCCAGAACCGTCGATATTTTTGACGAATTTTTTCAACCGTCGCAAATCCGTTTGCGACGAACGTTTTTTCGACGGATCGATTCCGACTGAAAAACCATCGGTAATTGCGTTACCGACGGTTTTCGGGCTGATTACCGATGGTCTGGACCGTCGGTAATCCGCGTTTTTCTAGTAGTGCAAGTCGTTGGCCTAGTTGGGTTTTACAGCATTGGGTTTTACATTATTATCCCTTATAAAAAAGTGTCCTCGATTTTTGTCCCATATAAAAATTTACCACACATTAACTTCTTGAAGTTAATCAAATTACTAATTACTGCCCATATTACGCCCTTAGGATATGTCTATTTAACTTTATGGATCAACTTAAACAGGACTCAATGCATTATCTAAGATAATAAATATCAATTACTTTAACCTAAGGAAGGTTTGAGACTCTTGCTTTGATACCACTGGTAACGCCACTGAATTTCATCCTCTGAAATGTGGCAATTGGGCTTATTTTGGGTCACATTTCTTACCGTACATTTCAACTATATTTTCCAATTGGTCTTCCAAAGGCTAACTAACTTTCAAATCACTTTACATCAATGTGCATGTTACATCACCACAAACATTACTGTTACTCACGCCTCCATTCTTACTTATTTGTTCATCCACACGTGGGATTCAAATATTGGAAAATAGAATTTTCATGAGTAATGGATACTCAGTACAAAAAATAATACGGAAGGATATAAGATCACGATAGAAATAAATCAAACTTAATCATGAAACAATCATAAGGTCATTGGTCAATAATCATACGCTTTTGTAAACATTCTCTCTGCTTTTCCTGTTCTTGTTCATATTCATATTCACATTCATATCCATGCTTCCTATTCATGTTATTGTTCATATATCTATTCATATTCATGTTTTATTTCCATGATTATGGTCCTTGCACTTCTTCATGTTCATATGCTTATTCATATTTCTTTTCATATTCTTTCTTCTTTACTTTTAATGTTCATGTTTTTCCTTCTTTAGTTTTAAGGGTAATATATCATGATGCTTTCATGCATTTCTTTGGTTATGATTGAGTTTCAGAGATGAACCCTACGAATTTTAGAGGTGGTTCCCACCTTTTCTTCATAAGGTGTAGCACTTAGTTTCGTATGACACTTAGTTCCAAACCCTTATGGTTAAGGGTATTTCATTTGACCCTCCTGCCAGGATTATATTTCGTAATTCGAAAGCATCCATGTGAAATCAATAAACCTGTTCAGCTTTCATCCATAGGCTTTGTCAATTCATCATACATCAATGCAAAGGTAAAAATGTCATTTAACATCATAACAAATCAATAAAAATTTCCTTCCAAAAACAAATAGAATCTAGGCTAGGTGATATCAAACCCAATCCTGGTGATATTGAACTCAAGCTGGGTTGAAGGTGACTTGGAGCAAGCACGACAACCTCTATTCCTTTGACATCTATAGATAGAACCTGGGCCGGATCCAAGGTGGCTCGGGCCCGATCGATTAAACTATTAACTAATAACTTTCGTTAATCAGAACTCGAGCTTGGTATAACCAAAACTAGGGCCATGGCAGTTCAGTCAAAGGCTTTGCATTGCATAAGGGAGGAACCCAAGTCAATCACCTCCATAACCCAAGCCTCAGGCCGGGTTTATGCGAATTTGGGTCGAGTTTGCATCATCGTCATGCCGAGTTTCCTAACTATTGAGAAACTCCGGCTTAGTTTTTCTAGCTCGGCTGAGTTCTTGTACAGAGTCGAATTACCAAAAAATTGCCACAACTTTTGTATTAATCCATGCATGCTTTCGATCTAAAATCAAAGGGAAACTATTATTGGATCATTAGGTATCGATTCTTATTCTTAACTTGATAAGATCTATTAAGAAATTATATCCAAAAGTGAATATAACATCAACATGTATCCGTCAAGGCAAAACTGCCAGCACCCCAAAATTAGGCAATATTTCTTATGACTACTATTATTTTCTGAGGATGACTCTAGGTCTTTGGATAGAGGGATGTGTCACAAAGAGATGGCCAAAATTTTTAGCCACACCCATGCACCGAGAATGGAGAAAATATAGTTCAAAGATGAAGGAAAAACTCAAGTGGAGAAAGAGAGAAAGATGGCTCGAAAGAGAACTTTGGGTCTTATCTATAGGGAGAAGTCCCCCAAGTTTTAATCTAATTAGAACACCTAACTATACTTCATGACTATAATTCATCTTTTATATCCACGAATAGTTGGATTTAAATAATTAATTAATTCACAATTTCTTGATTTATTGGATTTTAACTAATAATTTAATATTTTTTTTGAATATTTTTATCTTAAACTCTCAATTTCAATCTCCTTAGGAGTTCTAATTCAATCCTTCAATAAACTTTATCATTAGTCCTTTTTTAGTCATCTTTTCTCTATTCTATCTCTCCTAACAATAATTATTCTTGAATTTTTGGAATTGAATAATTAATTACTACTCTTACCTTTTAATTTTTTGGAATAAATAATAATATAATTATTTTATCCGATAGATTATTTTGGACATAAAACTTTTAATTTGACTCTCATTATGAGTCATTTATATCCTAAACATATAGTTAGATTCAAGTTCAATCTTGAATCCCTAATCTCATTATAATTTCAACTCATATTCTAATTAAGAATTATCTTTTTTTCTATATCTTATCTAATAACACTCTTATTCTCATTCAAACTTTTCTTATCTTATCTTTTCCTCTTCTCTTACCATCCTCTAACTATACTTTTATTTCATTTCAAACTTTTAACTCTTTAACAAATCCTATTTTTTTATTTTAAATTTAAAATTAATTTTTAATTTGAAAAATTTTGGGGTGTTACATAATTAGCCCCTTATAGAAAATTCGTCTTCGAATTTTGCCCCATGTAGAAATTTACCACACATTAACTTCTTGTAGTTAATGGAATTATGATTACTATCCATATGACCCCCTTAGGATATGTCTATTTAACTTTATGGATCAACTTAATCAAGAGTCAATTCATTATCTAAGATAATAAATATCAAATCAAAACTTACTTAACTCACTTTGGATGGCGTAGCAATTGTTCGTGTTGCTTTGCACATGAACCTTCAACTGAGTTTGATCTAAGGAAGACCTAGGACTTTTGCTCTAATGCCAACTATAACGCCTCCAATTTTAACCCTCCAGCCAATGGCAATTGAGCTTATTTTGAACCGCGTTGCTAATAATTCAATTTTCTTGAGCCTTTCTTTACATGGAATGCAAAATGAAATAATATTAAATTATTCTTTGACAAAGTGAGGAAGCAGTCCTTACTTTCTAACTACCTTTACTATTAGTCCTTCAAAGGTTAACTAACTTTCAAATAACTTTACATCAATTAATAATGAAGAGTGTCTAGTGACTCAATACCCATGTGCATGTTACATCACCACGAACATTGATGTTGTCCACGCCTCCATTCTTACTTATCGGTTCATGTACCTATGAGATTCAAATATAGGAAAATAGAATTTTCATGAGTAACTCAGTACGTGAAATAATACGAAAGGATATAGATTATAATAGAAATAAATCAAATTGAATCATGAAATAATCATAAGGTCATTAGACAATAATCATACACTTTAGTAAACATTCTCTCTACTTTTCCTATTTTCGTTCATATTCATATTCATATCCTTGCTTCTTATTCATGTTCTTGTTCATATCTTTACCCGTATCGATGTTTTATTTCCATGTTCATGGTCCTTGCACTTATTCATGTTCATATGCTGATTCATATTTCTTTTCGTATTCTTTCTTCTTTGCTTTTTAGTTCATGTTCTTTCTTCTTTACTTTTTAGGGCAATTCTTTGGTCATGCAGTTCCTTGGTTAGGATTGAATTCTAGAGGCGGCTTACGAATTCTAGAGGTGACTCTCATCATTTCTTCACAAGGTGTAACACTTAGTTTCGCATGACACTTAGTTTCAATCCCCTATTGTTAAGGGTATTTTATTTTACCCTCATAATAGGATTTTATACCGCAATCTAGAAGCGTCCATGTGCATTCATTAAACATCGTTTCCCATCTTTTTCAACTTTATTCTTATTGCCTAATTATCTATATTTTTTTGTTCAATTCATCATGCATCAATGCAAGGGTAAAAAGATCATTTAACATCATAACAAATTGATAAGAAATTACCTATGAAAAGTAAATAGAATCTGAGGCGGGTGATATAAAACTCGAGCCAGATTTTCCCTACAACGGTTTGCGTCGAAGGTGACTCGGACCGGGCACTGAAAACTATATTCTTTTAACATCAATAAACGAACCCGGGTCGAGTCTAAAGTGGCTCCGGCTGGGTCGATTAAACCATTAACTAATAACTTTTGCTAAACAAAATCGGGGCCACGTATAATCAAAACTCGGGCCGTGTCGGTTTAGTCAAATGCTTTGCATTGCATAGGGGAGCTACTCGGGTCGAGTACCACCATAATCCGGGTCAGGTTTATGCAAATTCGGGTCGAGTTCGCATCATCGCCCCATCGGGTTTCCTAATACTGTATAACTCGGGTTGGATTCTTCCAACTCGGGTCGAGTTCCTGTGCAGAGGGATCGTAATGAATTACTATAACTTTGCCATAACTTTTCTATCAATCCATGCATACTTTTGACAAAATCAAAAGGAAACTATTCTTGGATCATCATAGAACATGTGAGTATAGATTCCTATTCTTAACTTGATTAGATCTATTAAGAAATTACATTTAAAAGTGAATCTTGCATTAGCACGTACCTATCCAGACAGAAGTATCTGAATCTCGAAACTTTAGGCAATGTTTATGGTGACCAACCTTATTTTTTAGCAATGACTCTGCCATCCTTGGATAGAGGGATATGCTACGAAGAGATGACCAAAAGTTTTAGCCACAGACATGCGCCGAAGATAGAGAAAACATAGCAAAAAATGGAGGAAAAACTCAAATGGAGGAGGAGAGAAAGATGACTTGAAAGAGATATTTGGGATCCTATTTAGAAGAAAAAGTCCCCCAAATTATAATCTATTTAGAACTCCTAACTATAATATACTTTATGTCTATAATTTATGTTTTATGTTCCAAAAATTGTCAGATTTAAATAATTAATTAATAACATTATTCCTTAATTTTTAGATTTTAAAATAATAATTAAATATTATTTTATTTTCTAAATTTTTTTATCTTTAAAAATTCTAATTTCAATCTCCATAAGAATTCTAACACATTCCTTCAACAAACTTTATCAATAATCCTCTACTAATCATCTTTTCTCTATTCTACATTCCTAATAATTAATTATTATACTTACCTTTTAATTTTTTAGAATAATAATAATAAATGTTATTTTATCATGTAGATATTTTTAGCCATAAAACTTTTATTTTAACTAATGTTAGGAGTCCTTTATATCGTGAAATTCTAGTTAGATTCAAATTCAATCTTAAATAATCAGTCATATTATAATTTCAACTCATAATCTAATTAGGAATTATCTTTTTCTATCTCTTATCTAATAACACTTTTATTCTTATTCAAACATTTTTGTATCATAACTTTTTCTACTCTCCTATCATTCCTCTAACTATACTTTTATTTTTCTTAAAACTTTTAACTCCCTTTAACAAATCCTAAACTTTAGATTTATTTTAATTACTAAATTAATTTAATTTGAAATTTTTGGTGGTTACATTATTACCCCCTTATAGAAAATTGATTCTCGAATTTTGGCCCATGTAGGAATTTACCACACATTAACTTCTTGTAGTTAAACAAATTATTGGTTAATGCTCTTATTATCCTCTTAGGTCCATTTAACTTTATGGGTCAAATTAATCAAGAGTCAACACAATATCTAAGATAATAAATATCAAGACAAAACTTAACTCATTTTGGATGGTGTGGCAGTTGTTCTTGATGCTTTCCACATATACTTAGACTTAAGGAATACTTAGGACTTTTGTTCTCAACTACCAAATTTCACTCTCCTATCATGTGGCAATTGGGCTTATTTTGAACAGTGCTACCTATAATTCTTTCTTCTTGGGCTATCTTAACATGGAATGCGAAAGTGAAATAATATTAAATTATTCTTTAATGGAGCGCGAAAGTGGTCCTTAGTTTCTAACTATCCTTTCCTGTTAGTTCTTCAAAAACTAACTAACTTTCAAATTACTTTACATCAATTAACATTGAAGAGTCTCAAATGACTCAACACCTATGTGCATTTTATATCACCACGAAGATTGCTATTGCCCAAGCCTCCATTCTTACTTATCGGTTCATCGTTCAAACATAGGAAAATAGAATTTTTATGAGTCATGAATACTCAGTATGTGAGAAAATGTGAAAGGATATAAGATCATGATAGAAATAAATCAAATGTAATTATGAAACAATCATAAGGTCATTGGTTAATAATCATCCACTTTAGTAAATATTCTCTCTACTATTCGTATTCTTTTTCATATTCATGTTCATATTCATATTCATGTTCATATTCACATTCATATTCATTTTTCTTATTCATGTTCTTGTTTGTATCTTTATCTATGTCCATGTTTTATTTTAATGTTCATGGACCTTGCACTTATTCATATTCATATGCTTATTCATATTTCTTTTATTTTTCTTCTTTACTTTTCATATTCATATTCTTTGTTCTTTACTTTTAAGGGTAATCATGATGCTTTCATACAGTTCTTTGGTTATGATTGAATTCTAGAGATGGCTCCTATGAATTCTAGAGGTAACTCCTACTTTTCTTCATAACTTAGTTTCGTATTACACTTAGTTCCAATCCCTATGGTTAAGAGTATTTTATTTGACCCTCCTACTAGGATTCTATACTGCAATCCGGAAGTGTCCATGTGCAATTAGTAAACATGATTTTCGCTTTTTTTAGCTTTTATATTATTACCTAATTAACCATCTTTTGTGTTGAATTCATCATGCGTCAATTCAATGGTAAAAAGATTATTTAACATCATAACAAATCGATAAGAAATCTCTTCTGAAAAACAAATAGAATCTGGGCCAAGTGATGTTAAACTCGAGCTGATTGATATCAAATTCGGGCTGGATTTACCCTAGACACGAGCTGGGGTGAAGGTGACTTGGACTGGAACAAAAAAATTCTCTTCCTTTAACATCTATAGACAGAACCCTAACCAAGTCCAAAATGGTTGGGGTCAGGTTGATTAAACCATTAGGTAATAACTTGTGCTAATCAAAATCCGAGCCTAGTAATCGAAACTCGAGCTATGTCGGCTCAATCAAACGCTTCGCATTACATATGGAGGCACCCGGGTTGGGCACCCACATAACATGGGCCGGGTTTAAGCAAATTCGGGTCGGGTTCACATCATCGTCACCCCGAGTTTTCTAACTACCGAAGAACTTGAGCCGAATCCTTCTAGCTCAGGCCAAGTTCTTGTATAGTGGGATCCCGATGCTGAATTATCAAAACTTTGTCATAACATTTCTATCAATCCATGCATGCTTTTATCATAAAATCAAAAGAATACTATTTTTGGATCATCAAAAACATGTGGGTACCAATTTCTATTGTTAACTTGATGAAATCTATTAAGAAATTATATCCCAAAGTTAATCCAACATCAACACGTTCCTATCCAAGAAGAACTTTTTGCAACCTAAAACTTTAGGCAATCTTTCTAATGATCACACTTAATTTCCAACGATGACTTCGGCATCCTTGGATAGAGGGATGTGCAATAAAAAGATGGCCAAAAGTTTCAGCCACACACATGCACCGAGAATGGAGAAAACATAGTTCAAAGATGGTGCAAAAACTCAAATGGAGGAGGAGAGAAAGATGATTTGAAAGAGATACTTGGGATCCTAACTCCTAACTATACTTCATGTCCATAATTTATCTTTTATATTCCATGAATTAGCGAATTTAAATAATTAATTAATATCACTATTTCTTATTTTTCAAATTCAAAATAATAATTTAATATTCTTTTAGTTTTTTAATGTTTTTATATTTAAAACTCCTAATTTTAACCTCCTTATGAGTCCTAATTCAATCATTCTACAAACTTTATCATTGATCCTCTTCTAATCATATTTTTTCTATTCTCTCTCTCCTAACCAATTATTCCTAAAATTTTGAAATTAAATAATAATATAATATTATTTTATCCTGTTGATATTTTTGGACATAAAATATTTATTTTAATTAACTCAAAAATTTATTTTAATTAACTCTCATTAGGTGTCCTTTATATCCTAAATTTCTAATTAGATTCAAATTCTATCTTGATTCCTTAATCTTATTATAATTTCAACTCCTAATGTAATTAAGAATTATCTTTTTTCTATCTCATATATAATAACATTTTTATTCTCATTCAAACTTTACTTATCTTCTCTTTTCCTCTTCTCTTATATCATTCTTGTAACGCCCCAAAATTCGACCATGCCATATGGCGAGATCTGTACAATCGGTGCTCTCCTTTCATTCGATCATATTGACCTCTTCATTGACCAGGGCAGTCAAGAAGGGTGGCACATAAATGGAAGACTTAAAAAATAGAATTACACAACTTTTAAGACATAAATGCGGAAGCTAGATAGGTAGAAGTCCATAAATGCAAATACAAAGTGCGAAAACTTGATAATCATGAGAAGTACATCACTTGACATAATAAGGCGTCCATGGACCATGCCACAATATAAATACACATAGGTCTCACGTACAACTCGATGATATAAAATAGTAAAGACCGACTACTATATCCATGTGCACACACACCATCCAAGCAGGAGTCTCCGCACACACATCAACCGAGCATGACAGGTAAATCAAGTACCTGTGGGAATCAACACAAGGAAGGAGAGAACCCTCCCATTAGCACAAGACTAAATATGATAACATATGAATTAAATGTTATCATAATTCGGAAAGTATGGGCATGATAATGATTCATAAGAAATATCATAATAAATCATGGAGATCATCATGCATGGAACAATGCTTCATTCATTTCATCATTTTATCTAATATCTTTACCTTTCATTCTTTTCATTCATGGACCATGATGGAAAGATCATCATCAATGGTCAATAACATAGCCTATAAGAGCATCATCTTTCTATTGGAAAGGCATAACATTCATTGTTACATTCTTTTCCTTTCCTTTCATATTCATGTTCATGTTCATGTGGACATAGTCCATTCATTTATCTTTTATCTTATCCATGGGTTGGAAGAGCTCTCCACTTATCTAGGATATGTCACGCGCACACATGGTGCAAATACCTAGTCATAACATGGGCCAATGGGGGATCAATGCCACGGCATTGCCCCTAAAGGGGATGGGTGACCTCGCTGTGGCGACAACACCCGTATGGATGACCTCTCTCAAGGAGAAAACATCCGTATGAATGACCTTGCCTAACAGCGGAAACATTCGTATTAATGACCTCGTCCAAAGGCAGAAGCATTCATAAACAGCAAGAGAATGGTCCTTACCCAAGGGTAGGAACTCCTCAAGGGAAGTAACTTCCCCTCTAGGTAAGCATGACATTCCTCTATTTCATTCTTTATCTTATTATCCTTTCGACTATCTTTTGACCGTAGAGATCAATCAAGGCTTTTGGGGAGCAAGGTTGGCTCCAGGTTAATGTTCATAATCATGAGATGAGGAAACAATTAGGTGGACAAGAGTAAATCATCATGTTATCTTATATTAAAGGTCATTTTGTTCTCCATCCACTTTCGAACGTGTTCGAAAGTCAAACGATCATCGTGTGCTCTATAGTCGAGCGGTCGCTCGGTCATTACATGTCTCTCGGCCATTCCAAGGGTGGGCGCGAACCAGACGCCCGAAAGGTCGGCGGTCGCCCGATTCTTCCTTGAACAAAAACTGCGCGTTCTCGATCTGGAACTTTCGATCACGCGAAAGTTCACCGGTCGTTCGTTTTACTCACGACAAAAGACAACATTTATTGGTCGATCAATCGATTCAGACGATCAACCGATATTGGACTATCAGAGTGGATGCTCGAAAGAGATTCGGTAGACCGTTTTGATAGTCCGCTATCTTTTGCCGGGTCAATAATGGACGCCCGATCTAGGATCGATCGACAGCTCCAACTTGGCAGAACCGCAGGTCCTTGTGTGGTCCTTACGTTTTTAATCATTTTTTTATAACACAACATTCTACAATCAATTTTACTATGTCTAATATTAATTAGCGCAACAAAAAGCATGTGGGAATTATTTATAATCCATAACTTCATCATAAGCATCATGAAACATTATACTCATTCTCGTTTCCATAACATGCATTAATATTTTTCATGTGATCTTGCTTTAACATTTCAGCAACTATGATGAACAATCCGTAGCTATCAATTTCAGGAATCATATCAAAGAAAATCCATTCATATCAAATCTCCTTAACACAAGTTAATACGTACTATCGACTTTATCGTAAAACATCCCTAAACATGTCAACTATCATAACTCCAAGAACACGAGCACTTAAGACTCTAAGCATGCATATTATCAAGTACATGATCATTTCATAATATCCAACATTTCAAACATTCATGGAAGCAATCACTTCAGCATGCTATCATCCATTTAAAAAAAAACATCGCTAACTAGTAACTTGGCATGCATATCAATTGTTTTCTTCGATGGTTGAAGTGCTAGTCCTTCCTTCTCCTTCCTTCTTGGCTTCCTTCATGATCAGGGTTCCCTTCTCCAAAAGCTTCTGGCCGAGCCGAAGTAATGGAGCACACACAAGGAAAATGGTGGAAAGAAGAAAATTAGAAGATGAAAGAAAAGAATGCAAACGAGAGATGTGGAGTTTATAAGGAGATGAAGAATGAGATTTTGTGTCTCTTCAACTCCAAGAGTCATGAACATAAAGGTTGCACAAAGTTCCAAAGGTTATGTGAGAAAGGAGGAGCCAAAATTTGATTTGACTTCATATTTAGAAATCTGGCAGTGACGGACCGGGAGCCCGAAAGTGTTTCGGTCGACCAATGAATCGATGCATTTAATGTTTTAAATTTTAATTTTTTCTAGAAACTCCAGAATGCTACAATTCCTCTAACTATAGTTTTATTTCCTTTCAGACTTTTAACTCTCTTTAACAATTTCTAAATTTTATATTTATTTAACTTACGAAAAATAATTTTTAATTTAATTTTTTTTGGGATGTTAGACTAGTGGAGAGGTAAAATATATATTCTATGAAACTAAAACAATCAACATGACAGCATCCCCCGTTATTGTCACAAGCACAAATATAAACATAGACTTGCGTAACAATTAATTGATTTGTTGGAATTTAGCATCGAGTTCTTGTCTCCACCTCATGGCGTGACTCGAAATAGTCGTCCACATTCACATGTGTAGCCCTCGCCAAACAATATATCCTTTTCGCGTGTCTCGTTTTTCTTCCCATTTCGATTTCTTATTTTATTGTTGTTTATGAATGTATTTAATACCTCAAAGATCTTATATAAAGCATTGCGTGGAATTGAATCTGCATGTGGTGTAAAATGTACAATGATAAATGCAAACATGATTTTACCACAGCTCAAATTTAAACATGAGTTAAAAGAATCATTCCAGTTGATTCTGCCAAAATGACGTGAAAATGAGAAAAAAAAAGTAAAATCAATCTATCGAATCATCCTTTTAATTGTCATATATTACATTTAATTAATTCTATCTAAGCACATTCAAAATTAATTTGTCTATTTAACTATAACATTCACTAAGAAGGAAGAATTGTTTGTCAAATACTGGTCTGATGGATCATTCGGAGATCATGATGCATGGTATGGTGTGCCGAAGATGGAAGAAACTTGGAAGATCATCCTGCCCCACAAAATTCATAATTTCTTATGGAAAATTTCTCATGAAAAGCTCCCTATAAATGCAAATGATCCATAACTTTGACCCTTCCATTAATTGTTGTGAGCTACATACATATAGAATCGACCCACCTGTTTTTACACTGCCTAGTGGGTTTGTTACTTATATGGACATCGATGAAGCTAAACAACAAAGTTTCAATACTTACAGAGGTCAATTATTTTGCTAGCTGAAGACTTCCTTTTCTTGTAAAAAAAAATAGCGTCACACGTACAAAGACTTAAACTGTTTACATAATATATACATGATAAGTTAAACTTCGAGACTTAGCAAGACATGCATTATCATCATCAGTGGCTACGAAGGTAGAGGGAGTGCGCCGAAAGAAAGACGAGGAGTACGAGGACGACGGATGCCGCGAGGGAGATGATTACCGAGCTGCCGGTGTACCTGCAGAACTTGCCATAGATGTTGCAGATCTTGTTCCAGTTGGCATGAGAGTTCCCTTTCAGGCCGACGTATGCTACTGACGCTGCAGCGCCGGTGGCCGAAGCCATCACTCCTGCCACCAGCTGAAGAAATAGAAGAAAGAAAAATCAATCAGGAAAAAAAAATAAAATAAAAGCTTCATCATTCATATTAATTATTATATGTTAAGTTATGAAAATACACAAGTTTTTTCTTTGATAGGATTAATTGATTGAACAAAAGGTTTTACCGCATCGAAGATAAGGAGAAGGTACAGGATCTTGGTAGAGGAAGAAGGCTTTAAGTCTAAGATGGCAGATATGGAGACGACAAGTGTGATGATGCTGTAGAGAGCAGCGACCGAGAGCGCAACAAGAAGATATCTGCACGTAAATAAAAAGAAATTAAAGCATCAAAAAAGAAAACATGTCAATCTTTTTTAAGAAACGATTAAGATTTATTTATTCGTATAAATGTATATATTTTAAAACGTTTTAATTACTGAAACATGTAGGGAAATCGAGCCAGCGACTGACTTACATGAGGGCCGGAGAGTTTTGAAACTTGGCGTCCCGGGAGATGATAAAAGTCTGAGGGAAGCCCCGGATGCTCACCGGCACGAGCTTCTTCTGCTTGCTGGTGACCAGAAGCAGCAGCGCCGTGATCGAACACGCCAGCAACAGCAGCCTCAGGGCGAATTGAACGAGACCGCCGTAGTATTCCGACCGTGGCGGCGGTGCTGCAGCATCGTATCCGGATTCCGACACGGTCTTGACGTTGTCATCGGCAGCGACGTCGACGACCGCGGTGGATGCCGTATCAGTGCTGGTCATATTATCGAGCTGTAGCTGATCAATCGACTTGTGCACTGGACTAGTGAATTATATAGTGGGGAAGAGGTATTATATATATAATCTGAACTTAAGACTTTGATCACCAGTAGGATATGAAGTGGCAGAATTGGCCAAAATATATAGTTTGATCAAGACTCTTAAAAGAATCCAAAATGCATTGGAATTAAAATTGATACGCCGATCGAGTCATATTAATTACCATCCTAATTCCCAACTCTACTTTTCTTAATAATTACAAGCTTCTGTAGGTGTCAATAATATTACAGATATTTATTAAAAAATGAAAAGACTGTTTTTGTTCTTTTTTTGTCAGTTGTTTGGCCTGCACGATCGAATTCGTCTACATGTGTACCGGTGTAAACAGTTTTATATCTATAGCTAGCTTGTCAAATAAATCTATGAGGAATTTATTAGACACGTCTTCGATTCTAGAAGATATTATATGTACCATTGATTGGTGCCAACTGGTGGAGACGATAAACCTTATCTACCAGTGTTGTAACGAGCTGCCAATATATAGTAATCAGAGAGCGAGCGAGCGAGCGAGAGAGAGAGAGAGGAGTTTGGGCTCGTAAGACAACTAGATTGAAGGATGAATACAATAAAAAATATATTCTTTCGAATGTGACACAAATACAATTACAATGACCCAAAACAACGTTAGAGAAATAGAACTTCGTCAATTATTAGTATAAAAAAGACTTCGATAACAATTTTTTTGTTACATAAATTAGATTTAATGTACTCTCGAGAGGGAGGCCAAGGTGGACACTTGGCGAACTAATAGAGCAAGATTTATTGATGAATAATATACCGAAAGGTTTGATTACTAATAGAGTGAAATGGCGTCGTATGATCCATGTAGCCGACCCCACCTAGTGGGATAAGGCTTTATTGTTGTTATTGTTGTTGTACTCTCTATTTTTTATTCAATTAAAAAGTTAAAAGTAAAACGTAAATGGCAACACTACAACAACAAAAAAAACTTTTTAGGGACCAAAGATATTAGTTCCTACATAATCTTGGTCCCTATGATCCCTAATTAAAAGTTCTTAGTGATTAATATTTTTCTATTAGGCCTAAAAAGATAGACTTTTTAATGACCAAGACTTTGGTCCCTAAATGTATATTTTTTAAAACTAAACTACTTGATCCCCAAAGTATCTACTTCTACTTACCAAATGCTTAGTCCTTAAAGTTGCATAATTTTACACACCAATGTTTTGGTCCCTAAAAATTTAAATAGGGATCAATACAATTATCCTTTAAAGATGTATACATGAAGTTTATATTAGAAAGTGGGACTTACATCTAAATGAGTTTTACAGTTTACATCTAAAGCATGCATGATAAAAAAAATTGAATAATAAAAGAACATTAAAATATTTCGTGATCAAATTCAAGTATAAAAGGTTGCAATGAATATAAAAGAAATAACTATTAAAGTGTCAAATATCATGAGTTAAGCAGTTCAACATGCAGTAAAATTATTAGCCAACATATCTCTATCTTGTCAATTACAAAAGTATCTTGAAATGGCTTATAGTCAAATATTAGGCAACACTTTTCTTCTACATTATCAAGAGGTTGTTGTCCCTTCATTAAATTTTGAATTAGCCATTCAATCTTCCTATCTTGAAGGGCTAACTTTTTATCTTGAAGGTTGTTGTTCTTCTAGGAGTATGTTCAAGGAAATAGCTGAAATGTCTTCTCAACTTTCAAGTCCCTATTCATGTTGAGTTAGCATTGGATTAAGAAGAAAAGAAACCATGTCACGAAGAAAAGTAACTGAAGTTACACTACATTAAGAAGAAAAGTAACATTCGAGCTATGAATCACTGATTAAGTAAACATCTTAATGCTTTCTTTCTTTTACCACTATGGCAAGGAGCAGTTGTAAGTATATTAGACTGGTGAGATATTATAAATGCAAATTTTTTTTTGGCAGTATCATGGATGCTAGTTCACAGAATTATTAATAGTGCTAGCAATGACTAAATCTGCAAGATGAGACCATCAATATGGCAAGCATCTGAGCATACCCATAATAATTTTGTATACTTGTACCCCTGCAAAAAGATTTTGTAGTCTTAAATAATATTCAAATGATTTTGCATATGTATATCACTACAAGAAACTAAAAGGACGAGCATGAGTGTGCCAACTACAAGCAAGGTGTATAAGAAAAGTTACTCTGTCATGTTAATATGAGAACTAAAAAGAAGTTCACATTGTTAATATGCCCCCAAACATCTCTGATATGTGACTTATAATTTTCCAAACAAAAAGAAAAGAATAATTTTAAATGAAAATAATCAAGACAAAATCACGAGAACAAATTTTACAATATGCATTATTGGCAATAGCAGCTGCACACAGTAAGCTATCATAGCAATTCCTGATGTCCAGCATATCCTACAAAGTGAAATACTTTTTCTTACCAAAGTGAACTGATGATGCTGATAAGTGTTATTGTATGATGGAGTCATACAAAAGGTTAAACAAAGGAAGCAAATTGGGGTGATTAAAGAGAGACTAACTCCAACTACTCCACACTTTGAATAATAACTTTCTTCATAGCATATGTTCCATCCTCTTGACAAACACAAAAATTGGAATTAGATCAACACATCATATAGGAGATCTAGCATTGAAGCCCCAAAATTTGGTCAAGTATGAAGAAAGTTGCACCCTTGGATGAGCAAAACAAATAAAACTCAAGATGGATGTTCATATTACCATTGACTGATTGTATCTTGGAGAGGGAAGCATCAACACTCTCTTTGCCTCAACACTCTACTTGTTTCGACAGACCATGTACACTGTAGCACCCCTAAAAAAATGAGGACATCACTTCTGGATTAGCTCACATGCATCATTCACAAACAAAAGGTTCAGGTTGCTGAAAACTACAAGCTTTGGGTGCTAACAGCAAACATTACCACGAAGCTAGACCCTCTTGCCCTCATCATTCGAAGTGCTGAGAAATCTCTTCCATTTCTTGTAACGCCCCCAAATCGACCAACACCACGTGACGAGGATCTCTCTGAAGGCGCTACGAAAACACTATAACATTTGACTAAAACTTGACCAAATCTCAATTAAAAAGATGACAGTAATAGGAATAAATAAGGAAAATAGAAATATCATAATGGCGGAAGCCTCAAAGTACTACAAAGTCTCCATGAGGACTACAATATCTGAATTACATCCAAGTCCATAAATGCGAAAAATAAGAAAAAGATAACTAGGTCCTCTGTCAGTTCATGTGCTTTATTGTCGCTCGAGTTGGTCGCGGCACACGATCTCAACACCATCACTGACCTGGCCCTGTGGAAATCAACACAGGGGAGGAGATTCTCCAGTAAGCTATACAGCCTAGTGGGGATCCATAAAGTATTCAATGCATAACAATAAATAGCAATGGTCAGAATCAGCAATCACTTATAACAAGATCATATTTGAGAGCATAAGATCATTCGATTTGAGATATCAATGGATGAAAGGGATAGAGATCATGAGTCAATCTTATAATCATGAAAGATTTCAGTAATCATGCTGGATCAATAATCATGCTTCATTTATCATCATATTCATATCATATGTACTTTCTTTGTGCTTGTACTTCTTTCTTAGCATTACATGCCTTTGGGTGCCTTTAACTTTTGGGGGTTTTACGTCAAGCAAACAATGCAATCTTGTGCAGCCAATGGGTGATTAAGTCATGGCTAAGGGAGCGACCCTTCACTATAAGCACTTAGCATGGGCTGGCAACTCTCCCTTTATCTCTTTATCTTTCTTACTTTAATCTCTTTATCAATTCATAACTCTTTCATTCTATAAGGGGATTGGATCAATGGACAGATCAATAACAAGACAAATGATTCAGTCACACAACAGTTCAATCAGTAGAGAAATGCCTAACAAAATCATGGAATGAATCTCGAACAATTAGCAATCAAAATGACTTCTGAACATCGGTCGACCGATATCTTTGGTTCGGTCGACCGGTCGGTCTAGTTTAATTCAATGATTCTCGGTCTGCTAAGTCCTAGGCACGGTCGACCGATATCTTTGGATCGGTCGACCGATAGTGCTCGATCTGTATAGAGGCCTCGGTCGGCCGGCCTATGAAGGACTCAGGAGGAATGATCGGTCGACCGATCTCTGGGTCGATCGACCGATTTCCATATCACCGGTCGACCGATATCTCTGGATCGGTCGACTGGTCGTCGAGAAAATAGAAGCGGACAGAATCGGATTATTGGCGATTTTCAATCCAAAATGCAATCCTAGCTTACAAATGAACATCTAAACATGAAGGAATGATACAAAACACATCCATAGATATAGGGAATCATAAATCAGGGATCAAACACAAGAATACAATCAATCCATTCCATTTTCATTTCTTTTCATAAATCAAGAACACATTTTAATGTGAGAACTCTAATTCTGCCCTAATGCTAATCAAGTTATGCAGGGGATTTCAGATTCACCCACCTGTTTCCGTGGTTGATCTTAGCTTGAAACCTTCCCAATCACCGGTAATCACCCTCCCCTTGTCGTTCTCCACCTATGAAACATTCCGATTGGGAAGGAAGTAAGGGGATGATGCTGAAAATCAAATGAAGTGCAGAAATGGAGAAGAACCTATTACTATGCTCCTGTATGGCACATGAGAGGGCTTCTACAACAACATTCTTTAATGGTAAGTAGCAAATGAAGGGAAAAAGGGGCTGTCCAAGAGAGGCTCTCCTTATATAGGGGTTTGGATAGGAGGAAATGTCCAAGTTGCCCTTTTTTATCTTATCCATAACCTTATCCTTACATAGCTGTCCACTCTTGATCTTATCCATAAGTTTATCTATTTATTTATTTATATTTTTTTTCAGGTGTTACATCTCTTTTCCATCTAAACCTACATATCAAAATTAATTCGGAATTAATATCAGGAATCAGTCCACACTTAGGCGTGTCATAAAACTCGGCCAAAATACTCTGATACTATAGACAAATTCCTGCCATCATGGTACATATGCTTCAGCCGCAGGCCCGTAACACTTTGATTCACATTTTGTTCTTTACGCAAATATCCCCGTCACCGCATTGGAAGACGACAAATGTGCAAGGCGAACAACCTTTTTGCGACATTTCAACCAACATCTTCCCTACATCATTGACCAGTCAGGCCTGGCATAGAGCGCTGAACGCGTCCCCATGGGGAACGACTTCAGCAAAATCAATTGTGATGAATGGTTTTTACATGGAGCGCTGAAGGTTACCTCATTGGAAACGATGCCAGCGCGTGTTGATGGTGACGACAAAGCAAGGATCGCATTCGGATCCTCTAGCTCCATCTCCGCTGCGTCTGTTTCCCTCCATAACCCTAGCTTCCCCTGCCACCATCGTGAATGGGGCTGGATGCATGACCACGAACATGACCCTCTGGTTGTTGGGTCGCCGATCTATGAATCGTCGGCAGATATGAGGATGAATTTAAGAGATATCGCGAATAGGGAGGAAAATTAGATTGTATGATTAAATTAGATGAGTTTAACACTACGTTTGGATTGAGGTGAATGGAGGGTAAAAAGGGGAGGGGAAGGGAAATTTTTTTTTTCCTTTGTTTGGATAAAATTTTAAAGGAGGGGAATGGAGGGGAAAATCTATTTTTCCCCTCCATTCCCCTCCTTTTGTGCTATTTTATTTCAGCCTCAAATTGGGGTATAAAAGTTTCCTTCCCTTCCCTCTCATTTTCTTCCCCCTCATTCTCTTCCCTTCCCCTTAATGAGTGACCATCGAAACATAGTGCAAGAGTCATCGCCAATCTGTGATTTACATTTGATTTTGGATGTATAGTCTTTCTAAATCAAAACTGAATTAAATTAATATAAAAATAATAGAATTATGGGGACCAATCCATCCTGTGCCTATAAATTAGATTATTAAGCACCAATGTTACAATTAGTCCTTAATATCAAATTAATTAGGGACCAATGCTAAAATTGGTCTCCTTAAATTTATTAATAGAGACCAACCAATCTTCTGTCTCAAATTTAAAAATTAGGGGTCATTTATCAAATTGTCCCTAATAAATATATTTTAAGCACCAACATGTGATTGGTCCATAATGTATTGGTCTCTAAATGATGTAGGAGAAATGAGACAATATTTTATTAGTTATTGTTGTTATATTTATCTTTTTAGATTAGTTAGATTCTATTTGTTAGTAGTGTTATCCTATAAATGGGCATGAACTTTTTTGTTATTGATAGTTCAATCATTATCCAATTATTCCATTAAACATGTGTGATTTTATTTCTCAGTGAATTCCGAGCCATGGTGGATTCCGAAATTATCAAGCTATTAATGATACTTTAAACCGTCAACCTCTTTCGGGATTCGTCCTAAAGTTGTAATCTCCTTCAACTTCCTTGCTGCGTCAAGTGGTATCAGAGTCTCCGAGGAGATTTACCTCTTCATTTTGGTGTTCATCTTCTCCCTCATCATCCATTTATTATTTTAATTTTCTTGTTTTATTTTTTTTCCTTATCATTCATAATTGATCCATCATTTATTTTTGTTTTCTCCATTTTGTTATCTCCAGCTCATTACATTCTTATCATTTTTTTTCCTTTTTTTGTTCTCTCTCGTGATTTTTAGTTTATATTCTTTTATCTTTTTTTGTTATTTTAACTAACTACATGATGATAGAACCACCATCATTTAATGGTTATTTTCATGTGGATGAATTTTTACGCTGGATATCCAAAGTTGATCACTTCTTTGATTTATTGGGATATTCTAAAATATCAACAAGCCAAATTAGTGGTCAATAAATTTTCAAATAGAGCATTATTATAGTGGAAAGATAATAAGCGCCTTCTAGCTTATCGTGAAAATCCACCTATCCGGATATGGCAAAAGTTGAAGAAATTACTTGTCCAACACTTTTTGTCTTCATCGTATCATTATCTTATTTTTTAACAATCAAACAAGTCTCGACAAGATAAGAAAATTTAATGCAAGAAGTTAAAATTCATTTGAAGAATATCAAGAACTCAATTGAGAAACTTCAGCAACAATTGAATAACATAATCAATAAAGTGCCTGAAACTCTATTAGATTCTATGCAATCTTGTGAAGATCAATTATCTTTGGAAGTTATATTTGCTCCAATTGAAGAATTATAATAAACTACGCAAGATATCAAAATCTATCCAAATAATGAAGAGTTTGTTATTTTGGATTTTCTTATAAAATCTGTGCAATCTTGTGAAGATCAATTATCTTTGGAAGTTATGTCTGATCCAATTGAAGAGTTTGTTATTTTGGATTTTCTTTTAGAGACAAAAGAAGATAAATTTATTCAGGATGTGGGTGAAAAGTTGGAATTAAATCTGTCAAGTAAAAAAAGAGATCTATTTCAAATACTTCAAGTTGATCTGAGATGCATGAAAGTTTTTGTCAACACCAAATATATTTTTTTTTACAGATTGCATTTTCAAGTCAAGATTTGAAGACAATATGTTGTTATTTGGTGGTGATTGGTTTAAATGATTCATTTGATAAGTTGAGAAAGAATATGAGACCTTAGCATGATGCAAAGCATGATCCTCCAAATTCAATTTTCAGAGTTCGAGGTCGAACCCTTTTGAACAATCCAATGTAGGAGAAATAAGATAATATTTTGTTAGTTATTATTGTTATATTTATCATTTTAGATTAATTAGTATTGGTATCTTTTAAATTAGTTTAGATTTGATTGTAAAATATCTATAAATAGGCATGAACTCTTTTGTTATTGATAGTTCAATCATTATCCAATTATTTCATTAAACCTGTGTGGTTTTATTTCTCGGTGGATTTCGAATCTCGATGGATTTCAAAATTATCAAGTTGTTGATGATGCTTTGAACCGTCAACCTTTTTCGAGATTTATCCCAAAGTTGTAATCTCCTCCACTTTACGATCCCTCGCTGCATCACTAAATCATATTTTTGTTGTAGTGCCATAGCATTTAGTACTTGGGGCCTTAATTAACTAATAATGGGAGGCCATACTATTCATATCCAATAACAGCTATTTTAAAATTACTATGTTTTGTACAAAACAAATAATTAAATTTGCATAAAAGCAGCCCAATCTACTCGATCTTCCCTTAGTTGCTACCAAGACGATATGTGGTTTCGTACAAAGTATCAACATAAAATTATTCAAATGGAGAAACAAGGAAAAGTACTTCTATGCATACTTCATGGTATAACCCCAATTTAAACCTTAGTTTAACTTGTAGATCATGACCTATTACATGTAATCTTATATAGTTTGTACAAGCATGCTATAATTCATTTAGAAGATGCAATAATTAAAGTACTCAAACCACACCATATGATATTATGTCATTAAAAATAAGTAAACATCAACCACTATGTACTTGTACAAAATTAGTATCACATATTACAATGAAACATTTCTATCTATTGTCTAATACTACACATCCAAAACACTTCTCTTTAGTCCTCTCACAGAGACTTAAAAGACCTAAGGCCCATATATGCCTCTCACCAAAAATCTCTTAATAGAGGATCACCAAGCACCGCCACAAACTGGCCTACTGATTTGAAAAATAGTGAGAATAACAATATGAGCAATCAACGGCTCGATAAGTCAAAAAAATCATAACCTATATGTTATCACATATTCCATTTTAGTAAAACAAGATTAACATTATTTCTTCATACTTGAAAAGTATTACTACTTTATTTCAGCATATATCATATAACAATAATTTATAAGCAATTCAAACATTTATTATGTCATAAGATATGAGGAACATTGATAGGTCATATCAAAAGTACAATCATCATATTATACATAAGAGTGAGGCATCGATGCACAAATCATGAATGCATGAATGCATGGATACATGTCATATCGCAATCTATCCAGAGGCATCCATTTCGGAATATCGATCCTACCAAGGAGGTTGATAGATTCTATAGGTGACCCCTGTGAATACAAATGGTGGGTGCGATTCCATAATTCAGTTTACAAGGAACGTAGCTTCAAACACCTAAAATCTCTTATGGGATATCTGTTGGTCCTATAAGGTCTTCAACCAAATAGAGATAAGCTATCGGCCTTACACGATTTTTCAACTATGCAAGGGTAAACTGTCGACCTTACAAATCTTTCAACTATACAAGGATAAATTATCGCCTGGCAGGGATAATGCAAATACATGATAATGAGATGCAAATGCATGACTCAATTATATCATGTCATGTCCTATGGAATCATGCCATATCATATCATATTACCTGAC
Source organism: Pontederia crassipes (assembly GCA_030549335.1). Taxonomy (NCBI): domain Eukaryota; kingdom Viridiplantae; phylum Streptophyta; class Magnoliopsida; order Commelinales; family Pontederiaceae; genus Pontederia; species Pontederia crassipes. Next base: position 22,840,173 of record CM060194.1, on the reverse strand, counting down.
ATGACCTATGAAATCATGACATTTTATATCATATCATATCATCATATCTTGTAATAAATAATTGCACATATAGCAATTAATACACTTTACTCATGCACAAAGCACCTTTCATATAACATATAATTTCATATCACATCATGTATCATGTAATCAAAGAAAATCATTAATCAATTTCTAAGTTCACACATCATATGATCGCATAAGCACAAACACTTTATTTCTATTTGTATATAGTAGATTGCACAATAGACAATATAAAATATATAACAATTAGTGTATAACTCCTATGAATGTAAAACCCGTGACAAAATACTTCAACTATAATCAATATAAAACTCATAATTCAACTCATTATGAAATGACCTTATAAAATTATAGAATTAACATATATTCTTCTTCACTTTAGAACCCTGACATACTACACAGTACTTATATAAAATCCATAACTTTTTCGATATGCATCCTATTACATGGAGTCAAATTTCTAACAAAATTAAACTTAGTGAGCTTTACGTAGTACCGTTCTTATAATTTTTATCATTCTATATTAATCTACAAAATTTTAAATTTGAAGATGTTCTGTCATACTTCTAAAATTGACATACTATGATTTGTTCCTTATAAAAATTATAATTCTTAATACACATTATTTTCATGAAATTCCAATTGCTCCAGAATTCTTACAGACATATATTGCCATTCCTTAAATTAGAACATGAAATTTTAAGTGAATAATTTATGGTCGAATTATCATTTCAACCTATCTACTTTCAGGAACAGCCTGAGTGACTCTTAGGGTTTCCTACATAACTTTCGGTGTAGGTATCCAATCAATCCAATTCCAAAGGCTGTGAACAGTAGAATTCACAAGTATTTACAAAATTTTATGGAGGTAAAGAAGGTGTATGAGAACATAATTTATAAATTTCAGGTTTGAATTTCAACACTAGTTGGGATTGGTTCTTCATCTTAAGACTTCCTATTTCATAATCATACGAAATGAAAGATGGGGGAAGGCAGGGATTACTTGTTTTAGTTCAACATATGGATAATTCATAGGAGAGGAGTTTTCAACTTACTTTGGTGAAACCCTAATGATGTACCCTTGATTTGTTGTAGAAATTTCTCCTCTTCCTTATGTTTTTGCTTGCTTCCCTTGCTGCCTTCTTGGATGAATTTTCATGTGTGTAGGGGTAGATGGCTAGGTTAAATGAAGATAAGGATTGATATCTTATATATTAAGGAAACCGACCTTAAGTCGGATATAAGTGAAATTCCCAAAGTGCCATTGGAAGTTCCCTTATTTACATTAATATCATTTAAGTAAATGGCTTGTCATTTTCCCTATTATTTATTTTATTTATTCATTTATGGCTTCTTATTTTCCCTATTATTTATTTTATTTATTTATTTTATTATTTATTTTATTTATTAATTTATTTTATTTTCCCTATTATTATATGGTTAAGATTAAATTTAATAACTTAACATTAAATTTAATACATATATATATTATGAGGTTAAGTACTGTGTAACCATCCCATATGTGATGGTTCAGATCTAGGTACTGATAAATAAGTAAAAAAAAATCAAAAGAGTAACTAATTCATAGTGCCGAGATCTAAATCGTTGATCATCGATCCAACGATTGAGATCGGATGATTCCAAATTGTAACCACTTTTTTTATGGTTACAGAGCACTTAAATTATATATATTCATGGACCATATTCTAAAAGTACTCTCATTTTGTTTCATGAATAAAAATATTCATAAACGCTCAATTTTTTCAGCTCTATCCTCCAACTTTACTTTGTAACTAAACTATTCTCCAACTATTAACTTGTTTGATCGAATACCCTCTAGACCGAGTATAACCCATTAATCGGTCACTTTGGCTTCTGTGGGCCAACAAGTTAAAAAGTAAAATAAATATAAAATATTAAAAGAACATTAAAAATAGTATACTATAATAATCATTTATAAAAGAAATTTAAACAAGAGGTGCCTCCTCCTCTGGCGGCCGGAGAAAGGGGAGACATTCCTTGCTCGCCGCGACACGTAGTGGGGGGCCTGTGCATCGTCGTCGAGGTGCATGCATAGCAAAGGGCATCACTTCCTCCCCCACCCCCTTTTCGCGCTTGTCGCCAGTGGGCGAAAAGGGGAGTGATGCCCCCCTACCAGTGACTCGCAGAGAAGGGCATTGCTCCCCCCCCCCCCCCCCCCCCTCACCCCTTTGTTTGTCGGTGATGGGCATGAAGGGGGGGGGGGGGGGGGGGGGGCCATGCCCCCCTACTGTGTGTCACCTCCCTTTTTGGCCCAGTGCTTCATCTCTTCTCCAACATCTGAGGAGAGGGGAAGTGGGATATTTTATTTTATTTTTAAATAATCATTCACATCAATTAAAGTGATCGGATAACGGGATATAACAGGTAGAAAGGCCATTTGTGAAACAAGGGAATCTTAACTTATACATGGTTAAACGTTAAGCAGTCCAAATTATATTGAATTTCAGGATGTGAAAATATTCAAATTATGTTTCAGAATTATCGTATTGAATTTAAAAATGTTTAAATACGCCACTAATCATGAGATTCATGACTTTACTTATAGTGGTCAACATATATAAATAATGTCGTGGCACCATCTAGGGGTGAGCAAAATCGGGTTCGGTACAAGGTTTCGGCCAATCCAGTCCCGACCTAGTTTTGCCCATTTTTTTTAAATGTCCTAGTCTCGAACCCGGTCCCGTCCGAGACCAGGATTGGGACCGAGACATCCCGGTCGAACCGGGACAAAAATCGGGACATTCTCAGTTGTCCCGATTCGACCATAAGTAATAAAAAATTGAATATAATACTAAAAAATGTTTAGTATTATTATATAAATATAATAATGATCAATTAATTACATATATATAATAATATAATATGTTGTATAATAAACTATAAATTTTAAATTAAAATAGATGTAAATATAATATTTTTAATAATTTAATATATTAATATAATATATGATATCAGGTCTAATTTTTACAACCCGGACACGATCCCGACCAAGTACCGATCCGGTCCTAGCTCGGCAGTTAACCGCGCCAAAAAAAATTGGGAGTTTCGGGCCAATGCGAAGTCGGGTCGTCCCGGCCCGTGCTCAACCCTAAATCCGCCTAAAATGAAATGTTTCAATAATATATATATATATATATATATATATATATATATATATATAGATAGATAGATAAAGCTGCCATCCTCAGCTAAATCTGACTTAAATTAAGTAGTCCTAACATGTATTAGAATATTCGAGGTTTTTCATATGTATTCTCGTCTTTTTTACTTACATATTTGTGTCACATGTAATTCAGTTCACACCTTGACATGCAGAGGTCACAAGAGTATCGAGCTCTCATAAATTAAATATATAAAATAATAGTATTTTAAATTATACAAACATGGATACTTAAAAATTAGTTATTAAAATTATACAATTTCATTTATTTATAATTTAAAATTCCATATTTGTAAGTATAAATAGAGGGGCTTTTAATGTTCATTTACATATTTAACGCCTTCTTCGAAGGCAAAGGATACGTGCAGACCTATGATAAAAATTTATTAATATATAATTTCTTTTCGACTAATAAAAAATAAATGTTATAAGAAAAAAATATTAAACTTAATATATATGTATGTATGTAAGTATGTATGTATATATGTATGTATGTATGTATGTATGTATGTATGTATGTATGAATGTATGTATGTATGTATGTATGTACGTACGTACGTACGTACGTATGTATGTATGTATGTATGTATGTATGTATGTATGTATGTATGTATGTATGTATGTATGTATATATGTATGTATGTATGCATGCATGCATGTACGTATGTATGTATGTATGTATGTATGTATGTATGTATGTATGTATGTATGTATGTATGTATGTATGTATGTATGTATGTATGTATGTATGTATGTATATATGTATGTATGTATGTATGTATTTACAATCCATATAGACTACATAATCATCTAATAAAAAAATAGTCAATCAAACTTAATATGTATGTATGTATGTATGTATGTATGTATGTAAACTACTATAAATGAAAAAGAATATGTAATCAATAATATGATAACAAATAAACATATGGAATAAATGATATATTTTTGTAATATTTTAATCACTTATTGTTTATACTAATGATCTTTAGTTGCATATAGTTATTTTTTAGTGCTATCGGGTCATTATTTTATTAGGATATAGAAGATTTATGCATATCAATCATTTTTATTATATTAGATAGTTAGTTATAAACTGATATAACATATGTAATCACCTACAAAAAAAATTAGTTATATAATTATGGCTACTCAAAAGTTAATTATTATTTAATTATATTATTTATGATACTTAACAATAAGTAAATTATACACATAATTTATATATCCTAACAGTATTATATTGTAAATAAAATATAGCATAATATCTATAAAATTTTGTTATTCATTGGTTGCTAATTTAATTATTATTACTTTATATTATCTACATTAACTATAAATATAGCAATGTAGAGGATGTAATTGTGCATATTGCAAAAGCACATTCTACATTCTCTTCAAAATAAAAGAATCTGTGTATGATTTATATCAAGAATAAGAAATAATTTTTATAAATTGTATATAGAAATTGTGTTTTGTACATCATGTGATGTATAAATAGAGGGGCTTTCAATTTATTTGCACACTCGACTCCCTCTATAAAGACAAAGAGTACATGCAGGAATACGAATATATGCATGCACGTGATAAAAAACATTTTACTATAATATCATCATGATATTCAAAAGTTCATTATGAAATATATATATTTGTTTATTCATATTTTTAAATTCAATTTGTAGTTATGAATAGAGGCCGCTTTTATAATAGTATAAAATGTAGGTCTCTGTGTGATAATAAAATATTTTATGTATATGAAGATGTCTAAGTCAAAATTTTACATCTTTGATCTTATAATAATAATTATATTTATTATTAATAAAAAACATCAATATTTTAATTATATTATTATGATAATGATCATAATGAATTAATATTCATAAAATTATTACTATGGTATTATCACATCATTTAATCCTAAAAACCTTTTGTTAGTTACTGAAGTTGACACATGATCCCATTTATGTGAAAAAATTTGGTGTTCCCTAATTAAATGGTCCTCATGGTGTTTCCTATGTTCTTCACCGTTGGATTAATATGGATGCTTCTCTATGAAACCAAACAAACCAACCGGTTTGGTAAAAAAATAATATGTTTTGTAGGTTTATTCGGTGCCTCCACACGATCCTCCAGGTCCTCACGACTCCTCGCCGCTCTTTTTCTTGCTCCAAGGTGCCTCGTCCACAAATCCTGCACAACCATAGTTCATCTCGCCGGCAGTCCACCACTGACGCATGTGGCCTTCATCTCTTTCTCTCTTATAATCGATTCCATGCATTTTTGGAGGTTCCTCTAAACACAAAGCCTTCACTATCTGGAAAAATACCAAATTACTGGTTTTTGCATACACATCTGACTGTATACCACCGGCCCTCCTCACCATGCCTCCATTACTTGAACATTTTGGGTTATTAAATATTTTTATAGCAGTGATATTAGTTTTAATAGCAGTGATCAGCAACTCCATACCAAGTTGCTTATCACTGATATTAAAACTAAGATTTTTATACTTTTCTTTAAGAAAGAGATGAGCAGCACCAATGAAGAGAGAGGGAGAGGCAAGTGGATTTTGTAGTTGCCCGAGAGATATAGATTAAGAAAGCATAACTACAATATGACCGCAATTCAGATGACGTTAAGTGCTAAATATATATGTTATTGCTTATGGCAATTGCAGAGAAAGAATGTTATGAAATATTACAAAACTATGTATTTTTTCTCGTAAAAAGAGCTCCTAAACATTTTACTAAAATTTGTCGTACTTCATCTTCAAACATCTTCAACTCTCAAATTTGCAGCACAATATACTCTCCTTGAAAGGCAACATATCCTCCTGAAAATTAATATACTTTGGTGTTTAGTACATTTCATAATTTAAGTATAAAAATCTAAAGGCAGTGATATACATATTGGATATATAAAACTCATATAGGAAAATCTCCCACTAATGCAGTCAATTCATGATTCCAGAAAAGAAATTACGCTCGTCAATTTCATCTAGTAGAAATAAAGAATAGCACCTGTGAATAAAAATGACATCACATTTGTGATCCAAGGCATTCTAGCTAGCTCATGGTCATGTTTGTCTTGCTTATCCTGCTCCAAAAAATGTTAGTCAATATTAAACTTAAAAATTATATTTTTAGATATAAGAGAAACATATTTCACCTTTATTATTGGACAATTTCTTTTATCATGTCCCGTATTTCTACATCCATTGCAACTTCTCATCTTCGATTCATTTAGTGACAGAAATTTCAGCACCAGATTTAATTCGACTCACATTTCTTGGTCTACCCTTAGCCTTTATACGAATAGGATCACGCACAATAAATTGGGTTTCATGCAAGGTGATAGAGGTTAAAGCAACTTCAGAACTAATTGCTTGACTAGTGGATGCCAAAGGAACCTGAGAATCACTTGTTTGACTTGGTTGAGCCATATCTTCTACAACATTCATTGTGTTGAAGGCCTCAAATCTTTTTAGAACTTCATCTAAAATTGGTTTTCCAAACTTGTAATGCCTTGCAGAAATCAAACCAAATTTTTCTAGTCTCCAAATATCGCTTTGCCAACTTAACTTTTCTTGGGGCAATAAAATGTCTTGGGAAGTGGAGGTTGTATTATATATCACAAATTCCTTTTTGTACCTTGCTTCTATGGTCCAACGATGAAGGATATATTCTTCAGGTAACTTTCGAACCCCTTTCTTGTTTAGAACATTTAAAATATGACAACATAATATACCAACTTGTTTAAATTTCTTACAAGAACACCTTACAGAAATTCTTGGGTGACGAGTAAACTCAACGATATTCTTTCCTTCGTCTTCATCTCGCATTGGATATGCTGAATAAAAGGCTTTCTCACCATCTTTGAAGATCTTACGTGCATATGCAACCATGGACTCTGCAACTTCATCTTGAAACTTGTTAAAAATATTTTTGTTATATATTTTGCTTGCATCTTCCTCTAATGGATGTTTACTAATTAACACAACAATTAAGTTCATAGTTTGGAAATCCTCTCGTTCCTCAATAGCACGATGAGATGTGATTGCTCTATCATATTGTAGTACAAAATCTGTCAATGATGTATTTGCACTAACATATCCGTCAAAAAATGCATTAATACTCTCTGCCCTCTGAGTAGTATACATACCTGTGGTAAAAAGGTCTTTAAAATATAGTGGCACCCATTGACTACGCTTGTTGTACATATTTTCTAACCAATGCCCATCCGGAATATCAAACTTCTACTTCAAGGAAAGCCATCCCTCCTCAAATGCATCCACACTAGTTGATTCATAAAGCCATTTTTTATAATCCTTTTTAAATGTGTCTCGTGTATATAAATCTTGAAGATGGGTCATTGCATTCCTTCTGATATGCAAAGTGCAAAATATGTGCTTTGTATGTGGGAAAACTTTACGTGTGGCATTACTCATTGCGATGTCTTGATCAGTGATGATGCAATTTGGATATTTTCCATTCATGCATTCTAACCATTTCTCAAATAACCATATAAATGTCAGTTTCATCTGCATGTAATGCACATCCGAATAAACATGACTTCAAGTGATGATTAATTCCAGTGAATGGTGCAAATGACATACTTAAATTATTTGTTCTATATGTGGTATCAAATACCACAACATCACCAAAAATAATATAACTTTCTCTTGTTCTACCATCGGCCCAAAAGAAATTTCTTACCATGCCGGTGTTATCAAACTCCCATCCACGAAAAAAACTTGGATCATCAAATATCCTTTTTTGAAATTGATATATGATATTAAGGCACTCTGAATCAAAATTTGTTTTTCTCTTTGATTGCAAGTAATTAATACAATCTTGGGTTGTGATGTGTGGCTCACCGGATAGATTAAGTGTTCGAGCAATTTTTGATGGACCAACACCACTGATGTGCAAGTTCTCAATGTGTTCTTTAGAAGCCGCTGATATTGGTCTTTTGTGTGAACCCATTCTTGAGATCTTTGAAGGTGTTGCCAGAGGATGACTATGTTCTTCGAGAAATTTCCGCACTTTCCACTTTTCATCTTGTCTTAGACCAACATATAAATGGGCTAAACAATTCTCCCTCAGTTCTCTTCTATGTTTAACAACTTTTTCCATACTTTTCTTCGATTCCTTTTGACCTTCCTTCGAACAAACAAATTTTCTATTTATATTATTTCCCGTCACCCTTGACTTGTGTACAGTAGACCTTCGAATAGAAAAACCCGTCATACCAACATATCTATTATAGTAATTGTATGCTTCATCCTCACTATCAAATATCATTCCAACATAAGGTTTGGGCAGCTCATAATATTTGACATAGATCTCTTCCCCCAACTCATTAATCATTTCCTTATTCGTCTCTTCTTGAATGTTGTATACCGAATTCATATCTACCAAATTACCTTGATAAAAAAATATTCAATATAGTTAGCAACCAAATAATTAAAACATTGTTATCAAAAGCAAATAATATCATATAAGAAATTTCTATGAACAAGCATATAAAATTTTGATAACAATATCTAATTTTTTCCACCAACTACGACACTCTTCAGATAATATCAAAACAAGAGAAAATATCAGTAAGAAATAAAAATGGAAGGTAATAAAGTAAATAAGAATGTTTTAACGAGAAAAAACATTATATTCAATTCCATTATAAAAATATTTAATCTAACACGTAAGGGAAAACAATGTACTTCATCACTTTGATTTTGTATGGGAAAAGCCAGATATGATGGCATTCAATGAGACCAATGGTTTATGGAATTCTGAGATGAAGCTATCCTGCCGTTCTTCCACTGTACATGTCAAAAGATTGCAGTCCTACATAAGCTTTCAGAACACTACCACATTATAACTTATCAGGTTAATTTCATAAAACTGAACAACATACCATAGAAGTGTAATAATGTATTTCTATGCCTAACATCAGTTTAAGCATATCATTGATTCACATATAAGTGAATATATGATTTTAGTCATTTATTACAAATAATTGTAGGATCATGAATCAGCAAAAAAAACATCTAAGAGGTAAAGAAAATAAAGAATAAATTATACCTGTAGTGTAGTGACTTTTTCAAGTGAGGAGGTCAATTGAGAAATTTTCCCCCAATTACACACAACAAATGTATAAAAAAAAGTGCAATTCATTGATTAACGATATTTTCATCAAAAGAATAGATTTTAGACATTTTCATTATATAAAAAGGTATTAAATGTTGTCATGCATGCTATCAAGGTTCCAAATCCAAGAATATTTGACGACTTTCATCATAATTAAAAGAATATATAAAATGTTATTACAAAATATAAAAAAACTGCAGAGTAAATCTACCAAGTTGTTAACACATGCTCACTGTTGGTAATAAATCCACATGCGTCGAGTGGTGGACCGCCAGCGAGATGAACTATGGCTGTGCAGGATTCATGGACGAGGCATCCTGCAGCAAGAAAAAGAGCGGCGAGGAGTCATGAGGACCTGCGCAGACCGGCTGGAGGATCGTGTGGAGGCACCGAATAAACCCACAAAATATATTATTTTTTTACCAAACCGGTTGGTTTGTTTGGTTTCATAGAGAAGCGTCCATATTAATCCAACGGTGAAGAAGATAGGAAACACCATGAGGACCATTTAATTAGGGAACACCAAAATTTTTCCCATATATATATATATATATATATATATACATGCTTACTTATATATATATATATGTGTGTGTGTATAAGAAAAGATAGAATATGCTAAGCATCATTATCTCATTAATCTATGTATCATTAAAATTGTTTTTTAAATGAGAATTTATAAAGTATGTTAGTTATGTAAAATAATTTATATTCATAATTAATATATATCATGATGATATTGATTAATATTGGGTAAATATCGATGTTCTCTATATAATATAATTTATAATTTCAAAATTGTATTTCCTTTATAATTAAAAATAAAGTATTTATAAAATAATATAGTTATATATTTATATTCACATGTATCTATGTATATATATATATATATATATATATTGTGTGTGCGTGTGTTGAGGTAGATGTTACCAAGAAACTCTTATGATGCCACATATAAAATAAAATTATATTAGGTAATTATAAATATTTTTAAAAACTATTATGAATGAGAATTGATCGTGTACAAGAAAATTAATATTTCTTTTGTATTTATCTATCAAATATGTTTTTAGTCCCACATTCAAAGGTTTCTAAATATAAATGAAATGAGACAAAATGAAAAATGGAAGCATATTCAACTATCTAATTTAATCTCACATTTGAAGTTTATAATTTGAATAGATAATATAGACTATAAAATAAGAAGAATTTGCAAACTTTATAACTATCTTTCCGGATTAAGTCAATCAATATCAGTAAGTTTTAAGACTTAAGATAAAAGCATGTGACACATAATTAAACAAAAAAAAATTGTAAATAAATTCTAAGGCTAAGTTATTTAGAAGCTAAATATAACAATCATATTTCATATTTATATTGTATTATAAAGAATAAAATACATTCCTATTCTTCCATTGAGAGCAACCCAAATGACGAATAAAAAGAGATAAATTTATGTATTAATAATAATCCACATTATATTTGAGAGGGAGAACAGATAAATGCTACATGGCACACACAAAATAATCATTTTTAAAATTAATTTTAAATAATATATTATGTATATCTATAATGACAATATGAATAAACTAAATATTAATTCATATAAATATATCATATGAACTTTTAGTTCCTCATGTAAATATTATCAAACACTAAAAAGTAAAATATTATATAAAAAAAAGTTAACTAAGGTGAGGATTTGCATAGAATTAACTTATTATCAACTTAAAAATTTGCCACCCATACTCAAATAATAATACTTAAATATATATATTACTTATATTTTTATTAAAATAAATGTTATCAACACCAAAAATACACTTTTAGTTATATTAGATAAAATATTTAACTTCAATCATTATTTATATTTAATACATACATAACATGCATATATACATGAAGCCAGTGGCGGAGCCAGGACGAATTTGCAGTGGGTTCACCAATTACTAGATAATAAAATATTTTTAAAAATTATATCTTTCAAAATATTATTCTGTACTTCTAAATTCATTTTTATTTTAGCAAAATAAAAAATAACAAGAATCTCTAATCCAAATTCTATATATAAAATTTTTATAACTAATTAAATTAATTAATTAAACTAAAAATTATAAAATAGCATTTTTAAAAAATAATGTGTATACAATAAGTCATATCTCATTAGAAACTTTATTGATAACCAAGCAATCTCATATTAGATAACTATAATAAAAACTAATGATGTTTTAATATAAAAAAATGTGATGATTCTTTTTAACAAATTGACTCGGTGAGGCTTTCATTTTAAATAACTTTAATAAATGCTACAATAATAATAAAAAATATTTTACCCAGATAGAAGATATGAAGTTAAATTAAATATAAGTTTTATAGAATGATGTTAATGAAATTCTCATCTAAAATTTAAATTTAATAAAATATATTTAAAGAAACCTAAAATATATTAAAAGAAAGAACATGATATCAAGCACCAAGAATAAAATGTCATGAGAATAAGATATTTTGTTATAAAATCATATATAATAATAAATTGGGGATAAAATAATATATAATAATCTGCAAATGTAGCAAGTAAAAAAAAGAAGAAATAAAAAAATTTGCATGGCAAAAGATAAATTACTATTGGAAGGAGAACGAAAATGCCAATAGAGGAAATCAAACCTGTGACCCATGGAGACAAATCCAAACATTGGGCCACCACGCCATGCTTTCACATCTGTTAAGTATAATTGATTTTTTAAAGTTAGATCATGTATTATAAAAATATATATTGATTAATTTTTAAGAATGAAAAATATAATTATTTATATAGATTATTTGAAGAAAGTTATAACTATTAAGTATATATTTTAAAATAAATTATTATAAAAATATACTTAATTAAGAAGTGAATGTATTCTGGTGGACATTTTTTAAAAAATAGATAACAAAATATAATCAACTACAAATTATAAAAAGATATAAGTAATAAAAGAATTTACATGTCATTATCATCTTTGTCGTTTCATCATCAATCTCTTCACATATAACAGTAATTTTAGTATGATATATAATAATTTAATTTATTTATGTTATATATCTTGTCATACATATAGCATGTCAAATATGACATTTTTACGTTGTCACATAGAAAATGAAATTATTAAAATAAAAAATAAAATAATATACATTCTAAAAATATTAAAATAAATAGTATTTACTTAATTCTAAGATATGACATTGTTAACAAAATATAGATATCAATTACTCTTTATATCTATATTATATCAAAATTATAAAGATATATAGTTTGAAAAGAGAAGTCACGATGTTTCCATATTGTCATATGTATATTAACATCAATAAAATAAAAAATTGAAGTAATAGGTGTTAACAAAGTAACAAAGTTAAAATGGGCAAATATAGAGTAAAAAATAATTAAAAATGAAAGAGAATGTAATAAAATTTAAAAATAATTCAAAATAACTTTAATTTATTATAACATATTTACATATATCAATTTCTAAGGCGAGAAAATGATTAGATAGTCTATAAAATTTATATCAAAATAAAATTTATTATTTTATAATCAAAATTTTTATTTAATTCTTTATCCTTCGCGCATCACGGATCATCATACTAGTATATATAAAATCAAAGATAAAAGCACGAGGTTTGAGGTTGCGACAAGGGGCAAAATATCACGACAACACATGTTGAATTATAAAATTTAACTAATTTAAAAAAGTTTAAATCTAAAAATTAAAACAAATCTTACAAGGTTTGTTAAATAAGATAATAATATATGGGGGCTAAAAAGTTTAAATTAAGCCTACAAAATTTGTTAAATAAGGTATCAAAATATATATCCTAATACGGTATAATGTATTTTATTATTGGCACATTTAATTATATCCTAATATTACGATATTAAAAAACTATATCATAATAAAATTACTGTTACGTATAAATTAATTATAAACAATTAGCATTATATATCCTGATATAGGCACCTAAAATTAGTTACCTAAACAGTTTTATATATTATTTATTTTGCAATCCTCCAAATATTGTTACCTTATTTAATCTTTTTTTGGTTGTTTTTACCTTATATAAGGAACCTTTACTATAAGTGTAACACCCCGAAATTTCTTCCCCAAGTGCCAAGGCAATTAGGTCATCTGGCTATTTTAGTCCGTTCGTCATCACATAATCATAATAAAATATGATTTTATAATAATACAGCGGAAGCATAAAATCATTAAATGAGCTAAAATCGTCTTTCAATTAATGCAAAACACATCGAAGTAATGTTATAGAATTTAAAACATCATCAATAGTAATTAAAGCATCTTAAAAGCCATAATCAAAAGCCATCATTGGAAACATTTTTAAAACTCATAGTCTAACAGACTCAATGACACTCAACTCTTGACATCTTAGACCATTGTGCAATCTTTCTCGTCATGGGCTGAGCTGTCATACATTCATTCATTGAGTACATGCACGGATTCAGAGTGCAAGATTTCGATTAGAGTATGTAAAGGCCATGCAATGTGATGCCATGATCCTAAACAGGATACTACATGATATGTATCATCATCTTCATATAGTAAGAAAGAAACAATATGCATACCATGTACTTAACATATGATCTACATGTCAATCATCATCAATCTATCATCATGCATTTGAAATAAGAGCATGGAAAGACATGTAATCACTGTTATCATACTTTTAGTATGGACATTCATATCAATCACCAATTCAATCCATAAGCATTTAAGTGAAATACACTTACCATAACCATTGCCTTCATAATCTTTCTCAGGGTTGCTTCATAACCTTTGGACTTCCACTTTCCTCGGACATCTTTCCATTCATTTTTTATCATTGACCCTTTCATTAAAGTTATATCTTTTGATAGTTGAAATTTATGTCATTGCCCTCTCAATAGGCTAGTTAGGCTTTGGAGACAATGCTCCCCTCTCACCATAAAGCGACATCAGAATGCACACACCATTGTCCAATATGTATAACATATCATTCTGGACTCTCGCCAGAGGGCGACATCGGAATGACACACCATTGTCAGTGTGTGTAACGATCATTCCGGGTAAAAATTTGATAAAGGATTATAGAGGGTCGACATGTAATACCATCCACAACTAGGTTCATTATGTTTTTCAATCAATAAATAATTACGTTGTTCAATCTTCATGTTTTAACCTAGTTACGTAGAAAACATGCATATACGTGTATCTTGGTTATTATACAATCAACAAGCATCGATACATACTATTAATACCTTGAAAATAATATTTTATATAACATGTATGAACTCTGGTATCGTTCACGGTCGTGAAAGGTGTTGTCACGGCAGTGACAGAACCCTGAAAAATACCCTTCTGTCATGGCTGTGCCTTAGCTTTGTCCTGGCCGAAGCTCAATTTTTGGTCGATTTCAGCCCTTCTGTCACGGGCTGACGGATTGTGTCACGGCCGTGACAAAACGTTGGAGTTCCGCTGTCCAGCCCAATTTTACATGATTTTTTATCCAAAATTTAGGGAAAATGATACACAACATTAAGAATCAAAAGATAAAGAACATTAGAAAACATAATAATCCATGAAATTTCTAGGATCTAGGTTCATCCCTAAATTATGAACAATATGAAGAATAGAACCATATGACAGATCTAATCAAAATTTCTATTTATGGCATAAATAAATTTCAATGAAACGACCATCATCACAATCCAATCTGAGAACTATGAGTCTTCAAACTCTCAATCCAATACAAGAAGTACATTGAGAGAGGAGATAGGAATATTTGGATTACATACATTGATCTCAGATCTTTCTCCTCTTTCTTCCTCTTCTTCCTCCTCGTTGTTCCTCTCTTTGTCCTTCTTCAAGCTCTAGCCGTCAAGAGATGTGGAGAAAATAGGTAAACAAAGGGAATATGGACCTTTATATAGGGGAGATCATGAGGGTTTGGCCAAAAGTCCAAATTTCCCCTAATTAAAATATGAGGTATTACAATAAGTAATATTATTGCTTATGTATGCTAATCTTTTTTTAGTCTTAGGCTGCCTTAAATAGATAAAAATTGTTTATAATTACATATATAGATATATGATTATCTCCATGTAATTCATTTATATTTAATTAATTGCAATCTTGTCACACTCCACTCCGTGACTAAGTTCTAATCCCAATTATTACCTTCCTTAATTATGTTTAGCAATTTTATAAATAAAATCAGCAAAACATCCTCTCTTATTTATCTTGTGTTATTTGCTAATACATACAAAAGATGCATATATATTCATCAAAGTTAAATAAATAATTACAAGACATATCATTCACATATTACCATTAACCACTTCACATATAACACCTCAGGATCAAGTTTTATACAACCTTACAAAATGATTCTAATAAACTCTAGTACAACTCTCAAGTTTATCTATTACATGCATGCTTTTTAAAAATGAAAGTGAAGGAAAAATAAAAGTGCTCCAACGACTCGACCTCTTTTATATGCATCAATGGCAAGCTTCAAGTTAAATCAACTCGAGAATTGATGCATGAAAAATATAACATATAATTAGATATGCATTTAATCTCATTTCGAATTATTTTCTAATAACATGCATCATTTTATGGGCTTATTTACATTAATTTTACAAAAATGAAAATCTAGGAAATGTTGTATTTTATTGACTAGGCAAGAAAATTAAATTACAAAGCCAACGAAAAAAATCTTGCTCAAATCGGAGTTCAAACGGAGCTAGAAAGTGGAAAACAGTGAAGCAATGCTGAAATAGCACTTTTAACGGGCCATGAATGAATTTTAACGGTGAAAATGGTTGTTAAACTCATTACAGGCCGTTAAAAGTTGACCCGAGTCACGGTCGTGACAGGTCTTCACGGGCCATGAAATCCACCTTTTTAACACTGCAAGGGCCGTGAAAATTGTCTCACAGGGCGTGAAAACTCATTCCTAATGTGATTCGAATACTATTTAAGTCGTTAAAACGCTGTAACAGGTCGTGATGAAGCCCATATTTGAGTTTTAGATGAATTTTTGAAAGAATTTCAACTCCACAAGGATTCCTACTCATATTACATGATCCTAGGACGATTTGGAAACATATTATGGCTCAAATTTCGAAGTTTGACAAGACTAAAATTTCAAAACAAATTCAACTCTGAATTTTCCTTGTTTTGAATATGAAAAGATTTTCGTTTCTTCTCCGATCACATACAAACTCAACCCCCTATAAATATAGGCCTTTTACAACCATAAGAGAGCATGTTAGGGGATGCTAGGGCCTGCAACCAGAGTTTTAAAGCCAAAAATGTGAGAGAATTCAAAAGGCTCACCGAGAAGATTTCTGCACGATTGATTCTAGAAGAGGACCGAGCAATAGTTCATCGGCGTTTCTGAGAGTATTCTCTTTTCTATTTCATGTTGGGATGATCTTATACTTAATTAATATATTATTCTACCTTTTGTAATTCGAATAATTTAGTTTTCTTTCTGTTTAAGACTTGTGTAATAGTTTTAATCATTAACGGCAAACTGTTAAACCTTATTTCATAATCGATTATAGTTTAGATTTCTTCCGAATATGCATGCTATTATTAATGCTTTTCTAAAAATTAATTGCATGATTTCTTAGGAATAGTTACTTTTGATTGCATGATTTATGTGGAATTGATTCTTTACTTTTAAGTCCAAGTATTGCATGTCACAACTCATATGATCTTTGACGAAATATTAGTTGTGTGGTCTACTAATCATTACCATGTTATTGGTGATAATAGCTTAGAGACTACATTTTAATGCATCTTAATCTCAGGTTTGATTAGATTATGATCCATGATGGAGTAGTCTTAATCTAATTTGAATTAAGCTAGGTTCATTGATCCTATACGGAAATCAATAATTTGAGTAGATTCTAATCCGTCGTTAGAAACTAACTTGTAATATTTGGTCAATTCAGTTTATTTACAATTTCTTTTATCATCCTAAGCCCTATGCATTAGTATATTAGATTAGATTAATTTAGTTTTAGTATTTATTTTTCTATAATTTTCTTTTCTACACATCTTTTATCTAAAATCTTGTTGTCTCCTATTAGCCCCTAAAATTAGTTTAGTTAAGTAAGTTAATTCCTCGTGGGTTTGACACTCTACCCTTACACTTTATTACTTGAGCGACTAGTGCACTTGCTAGCATTTAATTGTTATCAATTCTCGCATCAAGTTTTTTACGTCGTTGTCGGGGAATTAATCTTTACTTACTACTCTTATTTCACTTGTTCTTCTAGTTGTGTAAAGTTTTCAGGTTTACATTATTCGTACACGACTTAACTCCCACGCTCACATCACTACGTCCTCAATGGGAAAGAAAAAAACGTCCACCAATCAATAAGTTAAGGAAAATAAAGCTGTTGTCCAACATGATAAAGTTCACACCAACGCTTCATCAAGTAACAACAATAGAAAGATGCCTCAACAATCTCCATATGAAGACTTACCTTTGGACCCAGAAGCCATCATCACAAGCAAGTTAAATCCCTTGATGAAACAACTCTCCAAGCAATCATATTAAATTAAAAATCTGGAGAGTCAACTTTTAAATTTGCGGGATCGAAGTAAGGAAACGCAATAAGATGTCCTCACTTCTCAATTCAAAGCTTTCAACTGACCCGAAAGTTGATATCGAAGGGATGATGGGTCAACTTATTACAATAATTGAAAGAAAACTGCAAGCACAAGACCAACATATTCAGAACTTGGCAGCCCAATTGACTCAAATTCATAAACATATCGAAGTGGATGATTCGATTCGATTATTTGACACAGAGTTCAAGTTTGATGCGTTAGAAGCAAAGTTGCATGCATTAGAAAGTCAAGTAGCGCAATTGATTTCTCTAAGTGCTGAATCTCCAAAGCACATCGACGAGAGCCCAACCATCATCATGTGTCTATGCCACCATCAACATTCATATCAGAGAAGAGGACATCCAAGAACAAAATCTTCAGCAAGGACAGCAACTATGCAATGGCATGTAAAGGAGACAACTGAATACTTCATTGAAGATGGACAAAGTACGAAGGAGGAGCTAGCATTCAGAGGTCCCTATTACACAAACTTCGTCTCCAACATCGACATCATCATCAACAACACCGCAACCATCAACGCCAGCTGCCACATCTTTGCAAATTCAAAAATTACAAAGGAGAGAAAGCACATCACCAACTTCAACAAAGACATCTCCGACTACAACACAACATTGGCAAATCAAAGGAAAACAAAGAAGCACATCACCGACGCCAAACACACCAACCAAATCAGTCCAACGGTGAATCAAGAATCATTCTACTATCCACGGCAATAAGCAACACAACTCTCAAATTCAATATAAGAATGTTGTTGTACTTGAAGAACCTCCACCATGGGATGATGACACAAGGGTGGAGACATTGTGAGTCATCCACCACTACACCTGCTGAGCCTCACCACATCGAGCATTCATAATCAAATCAAATAATCCCGATGAGATTGTTCCTTAATTACAAATTCATATATTTATTCTAATTTATTATCTTATATCATTCTCAGCATATACATGTCAAAGTCAAACTAATAACCTTAAATTAAAATTATTCTCTTACCTTTATCTCTTAGTTTGGTTTTAATTTTCATTTGATTAGATTAGGTTTTCTTTTTCGTAAATTAGTGTCTTAGTTGTTTTATTTTTTATTTTTGTTATTTTTATTGATCATCCTTTGCAGGTTAAAAAAAAGTGTCACAGGCCGTTACTTACATATCACGGGCATTAGTTTCAATCTCACGAGTCATGTCGGACCACTAACGAACATATCAGTGACATTTGTCTTTAAGTTTTGGTCATCACGGGTCGTTAACTAATTTTCATGATTCTCACAGTAGGTTTTAGTTCTTACCATACTATGTCTCACGGGCCATTAGCAATGAATCACGGCCAGTAAGTGAATTATCTCATCTTCGCGCCGTGCATTTTGCCCGACTCACAACCCTGCTGATTTTTTTTATGAGTCGTTACACATTTTCACGGGTCGTTAGTATAATATCACGGATCTTAAAGTGAGTTCAGCATTCTATGCACCTCAGTTTCATGGGGTGTAACACATGCTTCACAACCCGTTAGCATCCACACCAACTAGTCAGTTGTAGTATTCACGGGCCATAGGAAGACCGTCACACACCTCATAGTGGCTTGTATTTTGAACTTTTGATACTTCACGGGTCATTAGAACCTTATCACGGCCCGTAAGTGATTTCATCATCCTTACGACCTACACTATGCCCAATTCATGACCCTTTTCAAACCTTCATGAGGCATTAGACCATTGTCACAGCCTATCCAGTGATTAGTTCAACTCAAACAAGTCATCAAACGTTGTTAAATAAAGTTCATGTATTATTTCACATATCACGGGGCATTAGACACTTGTCACTGATCTCCTAGTAGGTCTATCCACTCTCACGAAGTTCATCACGGGCCATTAGATAGATTTCATGGGTCTCACAGAAAGTCCTCGGAAGCACACAAAGATTTCACGAACCGTTATTAAGCTTTCACAGCCCGTGAGCGAGTCATTTCATGAATGAACATTACATTTTTCCCGACTCATGCCCTGTGAGATACCTTTCATGGCCCTCTCTGTTTGTTATTTGCATGCAGGTCCGTGATGCCGCTCCTTCATGCCCCATCATCCAAGCAGCACCGATGCTCCAATCACCTTCTCTGACCACCAGATCGAGCTGCACGATGTCCATCAGCGACTAAGGAACCGGTGACCTCTGTGCAATCATAGATTTGACGTCGGCGACTGTATTTTGATCGTTCTGATCTCCTTCCTCATTGCCGATGGTTCCTTCATAAAGGCGTCGTCCCCAATCTTCGGCATACATAGTCCGGCTTCGCCCCGACTCACTGCCACGATCTTCATCTCCGACAAAGCCCAGCGCCGCCCCTCTTTTCCTATCTGATCGATGATAGTAGCAGCGCCCTTTTTCTTATCTCCGATTGACGAGCAATTTCGGCATTGGACAACATGGTCGACCTTCTTCTCTGGAGACCAAGTATCACGATCTGCCACATCCACGGACAACCTTCGGCAAGTGAATAGAGTGCAAACAAATCACCAACAAACGCATATGTAAACTTTAGACAAATCAAAGAATGCAGGGAAGAAGATGTCGTTTCATGGTCGCTACCAACTTGTAACAGCCCATGAATAAACCTTCAAGCTCAAAGTAACCGGCGTGAATTTCGGAGGACCGGTCATTACCTATCACTCACGGCCTGTTCAAGCACCAATGATTGTTACACCATTATATCATTTTTTAAATTGCCTAGAGTTGAAGGATTTGTGATTCATTATCTATCACCCATTATGTCTCATTCACGGCCCGTACCACAAGCAACCAAAAGATCAAGCATGTCAAATCGACAACATCAGAGGACCATACAATCCTTACAGTCCAGGCCTATCACACCTTTGAGCAATCCATGCGCTATTCAAACTCGGCAACTCTAGACATCTGAATCATACATTGGCTTCTCTCTACGGCTTCGACATCCATTACATTGGGATACATCAGGTTGTCTCTTTTCAATTCCTCCCTTTATAATATTTTTATTATTTTTATACTCCCTTCTGCGTATTTGATTTTTAACACTGAGGACAATGTTGAGTTCAAGCTTGGGGGAGTTTACATTTTCATGCATCATGCTTATCATCTTGCAATACATGCATATGTTCTTATCATGTTTTATCTATTATTTGCATATTCCATTTGCATCATCTCGAAAGTCAATAGAAATTAAAATTTTCATATCATTCTTTCTTATGTCTTAATATTTTTTTTATTTTCAAACATTATTCAAGGACATCCTGCTAATTAATGAAATTCGAAGCAGTATTATTTTATCTTTTATCACCTTAGTATTGGGTATTTGGAAAGTGAATGTTGCTAAGTAGAACTACAAATATTTGGACGACAAATTCTTGTTCATGCACTTTTCTTTTATTTTTCTTTAGTCTTGATAATAATTGCCTCTTTGTTGAACTTTTAAATATTAATTAAGCTTATAGTAAAAAGAAAAAAAAATGTGCAAAAAGATAAAAGAGGGTTAGTTGAACCCCAACAAAACAAAATAAAGAAGTACAAAAGTGTTATCCGGAACCTTGGTGCGCTCGGGTGATTAGATCCATAGGAGATTTTTGCCTAGCGTCCTAAGGGCAACTGGTCTGAGGTCCGTCGGTCGAAAGCCCGTTAGATGGACCACCTTGTGCAATATGGAGAAGCATGTAAGTACCAAATCAACAAAAAAATGAATGGAAATATCAAAAGCTTTAGAGTGAAAAGTTTTAAAGTGAAGAAGTTTTAAAGCGAAAATATGTATATAAGCTCAATATGCACTTGTGTTTTCAACATTGAGACTCTTATTTGATAGACTGTATGTTTTCTTGCATGAGCTGAACTTGGATGACTTTAAATATGTCTAATGTTTAGAAATTCTACAGTGCTGAGTCATTGGAATGATGGAAAGATACTTTGATGATCGATGTATAAAAACTAGTGCTAAGAAAACTAGTTGACTACCAGGGTGGAAGCAATGATTGACCTTCTTTGGAGCTTTGCCTTGAACATTGCTTGAGGACAAGCAAATATCTAAGCTTGGGGGAGTTTGATGCATGCAAAATATAACATATAATAAGACATGTATTTAATCTCATTTCGAATTATTTTCTAATAGCGTGCATCATTTTATGGGCTTATTTACATTAATTTCACAAAAATGAAAATCTACCAAAATGTTGTATTTTATTGTCTAGAAAGTAATAAAATTGAATTATGAAATAAACGGAGAAAACCGTGCTCAAATCGGAGTTCAAACGGAGCCAGAAAGTGGAAAATAGTCGAGCAATGTTGAAATAGCACTTTAACGGGTCGTGAATGAATTTTAAAGGGCCGTGAAAAAGGTTGTTAAACTCATTACAGGCCGTTAAAAGTTGCTCCGAGTCACGATCATGATCAGGCCTTCACGGACCGAGAAATCCACCTTTTTAATACTGCAAGGGCTGTGAAAACCATCTCACAGGTTGTGAAAACTCATTCCTAATGCGATTCAAATACTGTTTAAGCCGTTAAAGCGTTGTAACAGGTTGTGATGAAGCCCATATTTGAGTTTCAGACAGATTTTGAAAGAATTTCAACTCCACAAGGATTCCTACTCATATTACATGATCCTAGGACAATTTGGAAACATATTATGGCCCAAATCTCGGAGTTTGACAAGACCAAAATTTTAGAACAAATTCAACTCTGAATTTTCCTTATTTTGAATAGAAAAAGATTTTTGTTTCTTTTCCGATCACATAGAAACTCAAATCCCTACAAATAGAGGCCGTCTACAGTCATAAGAGAGCATGATAGGGATGCTAGGGGATGCTAGGACCTGCAACCAAATTTTTAAAGCCAAGAACGTGAGAGAATTCAAAAGGCTCACTACGAAGATTTCTACACGATTGACTCTAGAAGAGGACCGAGCAACAGTTCATCGACGGCGTTCCTGAGAGTATTCTTATTTCTATTTTATGTTGGGATGATCTTATGCTTAATTGATATATTATTCTACCTTTTGTAATTTGAATAATTTAGTTTTCTTTCTGTTTAAGTCATGTAATAATTTTAATCGTTAACGGTAAAATGTTAAACTTTATTTCATAATCAATTATAGTTTAGATTTCTTCCGAATATGCATGCTATTATTAATGCTTTTCTAGAGATTAATTGCATTCCATAGTTAACTATCATCCTTGTAGGAATAGTTACTTTTGATTGCATGATTTTTGTATAATTGATTCTTGACTTTTAAGTCCAAGTATTGCATGTCGCAACTCATATTATCTTTGATGAAATATTAGTTGTGCGGTCTATTAATCATTACCATGTTATGGGTAATAATAGCTTAAAGACTACATTGTAATGCATCTTAATCTCAGGTTTGATTAGATTATGATCCATGACAGAGTAGTCTTAATCTAATTTGAATTAAGATAGGTTCATTGATCCCATACGAAAATCAATAATTTTAGTAGATTCTAATCCGTCATTATAAACTAACTTGTAATATTTGGTCAATTCAGTATGTCTACAATTTCTTTTATCATCATAAGCCCTATGCATCAATAGATTAGATTAGATTAATTTAGTTTTAATCATTACTTTTATGTAATTTCCTTTTATGCACATCTTTTATCTAAAATCTTGTTGTCACCTATTAGCCCCTAAAATTAGTTTAGCTAAGTAAGTTAATTCCTCGCGGGTTCGACTCTCTACTCTTATACTTTATTACTTGAGTGACTAATGCACTTACTAGCATTTAATTGTTATCAATTCTCGCATCAAGAACTTAGTATTAGCTGAAAAAATCAACAAGGGTAATGTGAGCAACAATCGTTTGCTCAGTGAGTGAAATAAAAGTACAAAATAAGGGAACAATACGAGTGCATATAACATTTAAATAATCATATTTCTTTCATATGAGAAAACATTTAAATCATAACTCATATCACATAAGTTTCCAAATCATATGAACTTTTACATAAATAAAAATTATTCAAGATATCATCATATTCACAATTAAACTTCACGCATGTGTCATCGCACATACTCATCATGGAGGGGTCCGTATAGTTAAGTAGAGCTTCATAATCAGGAGTGTCAAATGCGCAGAGCAAGTCATTAGTCAATACATATCCCTCCATGATTGTGTGTCATATAATTTTTTTAAAGGGTTGTGTCATATAGTGTGTCATACAGATAAACAGAGCATCACAATCAAGAATCTTAAATATGCAAAGCAAATCATGGGTCAATATGTATCCCTTCATTTGGGATACGCAGAGTATATCATGGTTCAATACATGCATGCAGAGCAGCCCCAAAGGGTAAAGACAACTGATATACGCCCCAAAAGCTTCATGCATATCGAATGCGGTCCCAAAAACCTTTTTCAAACAGCATGACTAAAATCATGTTCAAGGTCAAGTTATGTAAGAGGTTACTCCATCTCATATAAAATCATTGAAACATTTATAAACACTTTTCATAGCTCAAGTTATGTTTCAATAATAATAGTAATAATCTTTGCTTGAGATAATATCATAAATAAAAGAACTAACATATAACATTTTGCTATGTTGTAAATTTACCCACTCACCTGTACTTTATGTTTTCAAAAAGTTTTACTAGATTTTCCTCATTTCCCTTGTAACTTGTTGGTTTCCTACGAGCAATGATGGTATTTCACTTTCCAATTATTATTAATAATAATATGCAATGCGTGCTCATGATGTATGAACCCTTGTTCACCTTAAAATGCATATAACTCCTTCTAATACTAATGTGTAATTTTAGGTGTTTATATTCATACGTTACTTTACAATTAAAACTATTTAATCTTTCAAAGCTTAACTAGGTGTTGTCTCAGAATTTCAGACTGTGTGACTCTCAACATGAGCAAATCTTATTATTCTGGATAAATTAGAAACTAGACTTACTAAGGTTTCCAACCCTCAAATGTCATTCATTAGTTTCAAATGATCAAGTCATAAAATCTAAGGCAATCTGACATAGGGTTTGTGTTCTGGCAGACTGTGTGTCAGTGAAAGATTGATTTATATGTTTCTTCACACTTGCGTATTTAACTAGATCATAATTTTCTCGAAAACTCGATTTACTTATTAATTATTCATAAACATTATAGAATTTAACTCCTTGAATAACTCTATAAAAAAATAGTCAATTCAGGTCATGTTCTGTTAATATCCTGGAACTTGACAGAATAATCAATATGAAATAAAAAATTCATTTCTCCGTATATACACATCCAAATTGGATGATTCTACTTTTCACTGAACCTTGTGAAGTCTAATTAAACATATATAAATTTCAAATCCTATTTCATTTTATCTTAATAATGCCCTAATTTGCAGGTTGGATCTCTCTTTGACTCGGGACAAAGTGAGGGACCTACGGTGCTGGGTTCATAGCATTCTCTACAAAAGTCTTTTTTATATGATTATTTGGTCATGGAAATCTAACTTTGACAGGATGAATCATGAAAAATTTCATAATTTCTGAGAAACAAACCAGGAAGACACCATCATATGAAGTTGAAAGTAGTTTCAGATCCCCAGATTCACCTTAACCCAGAAAACATGCCAAATTTCTTCAGGACGTTCGGCTAGGGATTTGATCTTGAAAATTTTTCAGCTTGCTGAAGATATGAATAAGTGATTTATATATTTTTTACAAATTTTTAACACGTCAAATGGTGGTTCAAAAAAATGCATTATTAAGCAGCTAGTGAGCTACCTGCTTCTGCTTGAAGCCTCATTGATTGAAATGAAAGTCCAATCATATTATTGTTAAAAATTAGTGTTAAACCTAATTAAACTTAGTTAATTATAGTTAAACATATTTATTATAATATTTATAAATGTTATAATTTATTCCTAATAATATTATATAATTTCTTTATAATGCTTATCGATAATTTAATTATCATTATGCTTTAATCTAAAAGTTAATTGCTACATACAATCATGATTATATAAACATTTATACTAACTTAATATGCTAATTAGATGCATGATTACATAAAAAATAATGTTTGTTGAGCACGTCCGTGACAAATCTTATGTGATTTTTAGGATTAGAATTTGGATTTGGAATAAATTAGAATTAACTGTTAAACTTTATTTAGATACAAACATCGACTTAGGCTAATATAAGGATTCATTATCTTAATAACAGTAGTATATATGTGAATATTATATATAAATTATGACTATGATTAATTTAAGTTTAATATGCGTAATATCAGTGTTGTAAAATATATATATTAGTGTTGTAGATAATATAGTTTAGGATCTTAACTTATAGATAAATTAGGATGAATATTATACACAAATTATGACTATGATTAATAAGTCCACATAGACTAATATACGTAATATTAATGTTGTATACAATATAGTTAGGATCTTAACGTGATTGTCTCCATAATATAGAAAAGTTTGTTATTATTTCTGGATATTTTCTACAGAAAAATTAGCCCTACAATGATTGTTAAAATCCAACGAAGTTTAAATGTAAAAGATAAAATTAATTGCATTATAAATAGGATTTGTTGGATCTAAGTTTTAATGTCTTATATAATTATATTTTGATAATACAAACCTCAAAAGATTAAAGTTAAATGTTGAAAAAGTTTAAATAAAATGGATAACTTTATGCACTACACTTTGATTAAATAATTGACTATGATTTTATTAGATTTTGAATGAATGATGAATATTATTGTAAAGAATCATATTAAATATCCATAGAATCTAAGATTATCAAATTTGGATATCTGTGCAAAACGTTATGCTCAAAATAGTGCAGGTCGATCAACCTACCGATCGAAGCAAAGAAGGCCGATCGAAGATATATCGGTCGACCGATTGAAGATGTCGGTCGATCGATAAATAGATGAGCTATCCCGGTCAACTTCGAGATGATATTGGTCGATATATCGATCGAGAACCGATCGATTGACCGGCTGCAGTAAGCTGAAGAAATGAGGACAACGGTCATATAGACCGGTCGGCCGGTCCCTTTATCAAATGAATAGTAACGGTTAGTTTTGAATGAGAAAAATGTGGAATTAATTCTAGATGAATTCATCACATACTAGAGCCTATAAAAAGAGTGCCAAAGCTAGAAGCAAAGGCATCCATCTAAACATTGAAACAAAACTTCAAAAAATCAAAAGAAGATATTTTTTCTTGAAGTTATCATTAAGAGCTTTTTTTCTTTCTCTCTTCTTTTCTTGTGAGTGTTCTATTGTAAAAGAGAGAAACCATTTTTCAAAAAGATTGTGAGAGCTCTTGTGAGAAAGAGGTTTCAAATCTTACCTCTTGAGTGAGAGAAAATATTAGCTTCCTATGAGGAGATGCTTGCATTGTCTCTCGAAGCGAAGAAAAAGGTGGTTGTGTAAAGGGCTTTTTTCTTTGCCCCATTTGGAATAAAGAAAGTATTTCTAGTAAAATCTCCGATGGTCTCGAGGTTGAGAAGTCGAAGTCGGGATGTAAGCCAAGGTGTGGCCGAACCTCTCATATTATGCTTATGATCTGAATTGCATTCATTTAAAAAGTTTTAAAAATTGATTTTAAACTTCCACGACAGTTTTTATGAAATCGACATATTTGGATTGAGCACCAATTCACCCCTCTCCCCTCTTAGTGCCCTTTGGAATTCTACATTTGGTATCAGAGCAAGTTGCTCCTGTTTTAAAATCTAATCGATTTTAGATCTGATCGTTTCAAGATTTAATCATCTTGTTTTAAGATTTAACAATCTTTAAGAGCCATGGCAGCAAGTGGATTCAGTTTTTCTGAAGGAAATTCAATCGGATTTCTAGTTGTGAAAGTGCAACTGAGATTGGAAGAAAGTTATCACTACTTATGAAGGAATGGATAAAGTTAAAAAATTTAGATTAAATATTTTAAATCACCAATATGATTCTTTCAAAATGTTAGAAAATGAATCCATTAATGATATGGTTGTTCGTTTTAACGATATTATGAATGGCTTACCCTCCTTGGACGAGCGAAGAACTAACCCCCCAAAAGTGAAAAAGATTCTCAGATCTCTTTTTCTCCAAATGGCATACAAAGAAGACCGTTATTGAAGAAAAAGACTTAAATAATCTGAATTTCGATTATCTATTGGATCACTATTGACCTATGAGATCATAATTCAGGAAGAAGAAAAAGAAAATGCCCCAGAGAAAACATTAGCGTTGAAAACAAGCAATATGGAAGAAGACTCAATCGAAGAAGAAGTAGACGAAAAAAAACTCGCACGCTATACAAGAAAGCTAGATAAGTACGTCAAGTTGGTGAAAAATAAAGAAAAGAATGAGAAACCAAAGAGATGAGTACATAAACATCACCGAGAAAGAAATTCGAATCTTACAAAGAATGACAAAGACGAGACATTTCCGAAAGGGAAGAAGAAGTATGAAGAGTCAAGTGAAGATGAATCAAATGACTCCTCAAATTCCTCCAGTGAAGATGGATACCTATGTCTAATGGTACATAACGATGAGGTAACTTCTAATCCTTCAATTTCAAATAATGACTCATCTAACTTTTTCGAAGAAAATATTTCTTTAGATGTGAATGAAGAACTTTCATCTCTCATAAAAAGATATTTTTCAATTAAAGAGGAAAATAAAAAATTACTACATGAGATTGAAAAATTGAAAAATGAAATTGATACTTTGAAATTCACACATGCTTGTGAAATTGTCAAACTAGCATGCATTTTAGAAAAAGTAAAATAGGAAAATACTTTTTTGAAAAATACACAAAATAACAATAAGACTATTTCTCATATAATGAAATATAATCTTAGGAAACATTTTAGACATAAAAACTCTTATTGAAAATCTAATCATTCGATAGAAAATCACATATTACATGTTTTGCATATGGATTTCATGGCCATTATGCTTATCAATGCAAAGTAGGAAAAACATTTTAACATCGCATGATTTGGGTTCCAAAAGGAATAATGTCTAACAAAATAGGATCCAAAGAAGTTTGGGTACCAAAAGTTACATAATTGTTTTTCAAGTGTGCCTCACATGTAAAGCAAAGGACGAATGGAAATGTGAAGGCGCAAAGGTTATGGTAAAAGTATCACCTATTTTTTTATTTCTCACAAAATGTCAAAATTACTATTTCTTTAAAAAGAGGGACATATAAATGAAAATTGGTAATAATGATAGGCGGAGCATGTTATAACTTTATTTGACATATCATGAAATCATTGTTGCATCAAAGTTTTATGCAAAATTTTGAATCATAATGTATTTTCTGTGGTTTTCAAAAATTGGTTTTCATTATAAAATATCCATAAATTTAGGAGGAGTTATCTTTTAAAATCTTTATGATGCAATACTTTACATCTCTACTATATGACAAAAGGGGAGAATAAATTTTTTTTGAAAATATGATTAAGGGGGACTTACATATGGTCTCTTATATGCTTCATATATAAATTATTCTTTTTTATGAAATAAAAAGGGAAGAAATATGATCTGAATATAACTTTATATGAAGAGTACCTTACAATCAATATTTGTGTGAATATCTACCATTGTAAGGAAAGCTAAGTGTTAGGGGAGTAAATTGATTTTACAAGATTTTTACAACTTTTTCGCAACTTATATATTTTTCATATTTCTCAGTTTGTTTTTATAAAAAAGGAGAGGTTGTTGAATCTAAGTTTTAATGCCTAATATAATTATATTTTAATGATACAAATCAATGTTATTAAAGCCGGACCGGACCGGCAAGTTCGACCGGTTCAACCACCAACCGGCGCTTGGTCTAGTCCGATTATACATCAAAATCGTTTTAATCAATGAATCGGCTAAAATCCGGTTGAACCGGAAAAACCGGTGAACCCGGCGAACCAGCAAAGAATCGGTTCAAGAATTTTTTTAAAAAATAGTCAATTTAAAATGGAAATAAGTTAAAAAATGGAAGGAATTTTTTAAAAATATATATATAAGAGGAAAGACGTGATGAGATGTTAAAACAAAATTAGGAAGGGAAAAGTAAATATAGAAAGATAATTAATAGGGAGAGAAAATGATAATTAAGCAAAATTAGGAAGGAAAAATTCGTATAGAAACATGATTGATAGGGAGAGAAAATGATAATTGAAGAAAATGAATGGTTAGAGGAGATGATTATGGGAAAAGAATTTGAAATTTAAAAAATATAGAATTCAGTGGAGAAGAAATAAAGAATGAAGAAAAGAAATTAAATAAACTAACAAAATAAAAATTAATAATAATTTGGGATAAAATATATTAATATCTTATCACTAGAACTATATTATAATAATAATGTTTGAATAAGTATTAAATTTTTAAATATAATAAGTAATAGAAAAATAATAAAATGAGCAACACAAAATGAAAATAAAAAAGGATGAATATATGAAAATAAATATGAACCAACAATTTTAAATGTGAATTAGATATAAATAAATTAGTATAGCATCACAAATAGTATATAAACAATAAAAATCTAATAATGTATCAATTATGATAACTTAAGATAGCTTAAATTTATAGAATATAATAAATAATAATTTTTACTAAATTATTATTATTATTATCAGTATTATATTACATAATATACTAATTGTGATATATATTCACAATTAATATACATAATATTATTTTAATAAAATCTGGTCCAAGATTGAACCCGGTCGGACCAATCCAACCACGACCCAATAAGATGTCCGGTTCGATCACCGATCCGGTTATGAAAACATTGATACAAACTTCAAAACATTAAAGTTAAATGCTGAAAAAGTTTAAATAAAATGAATAACTTTATGCACTACACTTTGATTAAGTAATTGACTATGATTTTATTAGATTATGGATGAATGACAAATATCAAATTGTAAAGAATCATGTTAGCTATCCATAGAATCCAAAATTATCAAATTTGAACAACTGTGCAAAAGGTTATGCCCAAAATAGTGCAAATTGGTCAACCTACCAGTCGAAGCAAAGAAGGCCGGTCAAGGATATACCGGTCGACCAACTGAAGATGTTGGTCAACCGATAATACATGAGCTATCCCGGTCGACGTCGAGATGATACCGGTCAACAAATCGGTCGAAGAAATGAGCGCAACGGTCATATAGACCAGACGACTGGTCCATTGGTCAAATGAACAGTAATGGCTAGTTTTGAATGAGAAAAATGTGAAATTAATTCTGGACTAACTTTTCACATACTAGAGCCTATAAAAGGAGTGCCAAAGTCAGAAGCAAAGGCATCCATCCAAGCATTGAAGCAAAACTTTAAAAAATCAAAAGAAGATCTTTTCCTTGAAGTTATCATTAAGAGCTTTCTTTTTTTCTCTTTTCTCTTCTTGTGAGTGTTCTATTGTAAAAGAGAGCAACTATTTTTCAGAAAGATTGTGAGAGCTCCTGTGTGAAAGAGGTTTCAAATCTTACCTCTTGAGCGAGAGAAAATATTAGCTTCCTAGGAGGAGAAACTTATCTTGCCTCTCGAAGCGAAGAAAATGTAGTTGTGTAAAGGGCTTTCTTTCTTACCCCATTTGGAACAAAAGAAGTGTTTCTAGTGGAATCTCTGACAGTATCGAGGTCGAGAAGTCGGAGCGGAGACGTAGGACAAGGTGTGGCCGAATCTCGTTAACAACCACCGTGTGTTTGTCTTTGATTTTCTTTCTCTCTCATTCCCTCTCATATTGCGCTTATCATCTGAATTGCATTCATTTAAAAAGTTTTAAGAATCAATTTTAATCTTTCGCGACGATTTTTGTGAAATCGACATATTTGGATTGAACACCAATTCACCCTCTCTATTGGTACCCTTTGGGATCCTACAGGATTATTTGTTTGATTAAATAAAAATTAACTACATTTAAGTTCCATTATTTAAATCTAATTTGTTTATAAGTAGGATTTTTAGTTTAGTCAAAATATTTATAAGGATAAAAATAAAATAATATTAAATCCAACGGGAAATGCAATTTGAGTTTTGGAAGTAGGAATCTTTGATTAAACATAAAAGGATGATGTTTTTTAAAAAAAAAAATCATTATAAAATGGGATTCATGTATCTAAGAAATATATATATTTTATTATCATAATTTTCAGATTTTTTTGGATTAGAAGTAGAATTCTTTTTTTTTTCTATTGACACCTCATTATTCATGAAATGGTGTCGATCTGGTCACAAGTTAAAATCTCAATCCACAATCGCCTTGGGGTGTATGTCTAGCTACGATAAGTGAAACTCCCAACAAAACTTTTTATGTTTAGAGGAATTCAAATTCGAGACTTACTTAAACAATAAAGAACTCTTTACTACTCCACCCAACCCATTAGTAAATAGACTTTTTATTAAACAAAAAATATTTAAAATTTTAAATTATATAATGAGTTTTATATTTAACAAACTCAATATATATAACTCATAATGATTTCCCAAATTTTTTAGTCAATAAAAATTATATAATAATAAAAGTTTGTGACATAAGGTAATATTATTATCAATATATGCAGTATAATTATTATAAGCTTAAAAATAACTTGATTAGAAGTAGAATTATTTGTTGCATTAAAATATTTATAAGCTTAAAAATAAATAAATTCAAAGGCAAATCCAATTTGATTAGAAGTGTGATTCTTTTTATTAAACAATGAAATATATTAGTTTTTTAAAAAAAACATTATATAGTATGATTTATATGTCTAAAAAATATCTTATAATGTTTTTTTCGAATGTGTTTAGAAGTATGTTTTTCTAAAATATTTTTTAAAAAAATATTAGATTAATATAGCTGTAAATAAATATTATAGCATATCATTAGTGTCGAAATTATGTCAAAAAAATAAAATATATGTTATAGTAAAAACATGTTATATAAGGTAATAATATTCATGTTCCAGCAAATAATTTTTATACCTAAAATTACCTTTTTTCTAATAGAAATTGAAAAGGAGATAGTTTATGTCATATGTCATATGACATTCACAAGTTCTTTACTCTTTAGAAAACTTTATTTATATAAAGAAAAATATAATGATAAGAAATTTATTGCATGTATCTATATGTACTCACACACATATATAAATAGAGATGGTAAAAGAATTATGATTATATAATATTTTTTGTAATATCCGTGCATGACATTAATCATAAATAGTAGAATAAATTCATAAGTTTGCAACAAGTGGGCGCATAAGAAGATATGGGACAATATTAATAGGTATAAAATATGCTAACAATAGATAAAATCTATATTATTAAAACTTTCTTAAATAAATTAATTAATAAAATTAAGAATCCTAATCAAAACTATATATATAAAATAACAAAAAGAAATAAAATTATAAATAAGAAAATAGCTGTGTTTTGAAAAATGATTAAGAGAAAAAATTTGTAGACCTAGGGGTTTTGGTAGGTTTAAATTGAGTGGAAGTAAAAGTCTTAAATTTTTTATTATATATAAGTAATTTGATATAATTTACACTATTGCATTTCAAATTTCTTATTTCAATTTGATATAATGGTATAATATAATTCTTTATATCAGCTCAATTATTTTTTTTGCTCAAATAGACCAAACCATTTATCTAATAAATTAGTTTTGACAATTACTATAATTTATAATATATAAATTATATCATAATTATTTTTTATAATATCCATGCATAGCACGGGTCTTGGCACTTGTTTTATTAAAAGCACTCAACCTGATTGTTTAATTGAATGATAATATTTAGAATAAAATTAATGTATTCCTTGATAATATTTGACTAAAGTAATATTTTTATCTAGAAAGAAATTTTTATTTTAAAATAATATTTTTTTCGATTGAGGGTGAAGAAACCCAAACCATTGGAGGTGGTGGAACTGTAACCCAACACATTGAATGCTATATTTACTCATGTCCTTCTACCCATCCACCTTGCATTCAACCCTTGTTACCCCACCCTCTCCTATTTCTCTATATGTTCTTCATTTTACCTTACTTATACATATTATGCATGCATATCATATCACCTTAGTAATTCATTAAAGCCCACCTACATATATATTGTTATATAGATGCATGTATCAGTATAGTTATCTGAATTTTTACAATATTATTGTGGCAACTAAAAAAATATATAATATTCTTTATTTACATGTAAAGTTAATAATAATAAGACTATTATTATTATTATTATTATTATTATTATTATTATTGGAGAAAAAAATACAAGCATACAATAAATGTGCACTGTGAAGTGGTTGCTGTGCTATAAATATGAGCATGTCATGAAGCAATGCTTGCTATTATAAGGCATTAAGTAGTGCTTGCTGCGTATGGAGTCCATGGCCATTAACGGGTCGCACAACGGTGCCCAAGACAAGGAAGCCTACGGCAACGGCAGCGGACGACCTCCAGCGTCGTCGGCGAGGCTCTGCGTCTGCGACGGCGTCCTCCGCATATTCGCCATCGCGGCGGCGCTTGTCGCGACGGTCGTTATGGGGACGGCAAAGGAAACCCAGACGGTGGAGATCCAGATCGTCTCCACGCTGCCGCCACTGCCCGTCCCCGTGACGGCCAAGTCGAGTTACTCCTCCGCCTTCGTGTGAGTCACTCATAAACTCAACTGCGAGGAAATCGAGGTATCGATGGTGCCATTTAATCTAGTTTACGCCTGCAGATACTTCGTGGTGGCCAACGCGATTGCCATGGTCTACTCGGCAACGTCGTTGTTCTGGAGCGGCGTCATGGCGAGGACAAGGAGCTCGTCCCTGCGGCTGTCGACGGCGGCCTTCGATGTGGCGATGGTGGCGCTGCTCTTCTCGGCGAACGGCGCGGCCATGGCCTTCGGGATCGTGGGCAAGTACGGGAACAAGCACGTCGGATGGACAAAGGTGTGCGACGTGTTCCGGGGCTTCTGCCTGCGCGGTGAGATCGCAGTCGCCGTCTCCTTCCTCGCCTCGCTGGCGTACCTCCTGCTCGCTCTCCTCTCCATCGTTGCCACGCACAGGAAATTATGTACCCTGTCAGCTACGTAGCACAAAGTTCATAAGTACCTTCAATTAAAGTTGATGAGTCACAAATAAATTAAGGAGGAGGTTTAATTATTATTTCAGTACTACTTAATTAAACTAGTAACAAAGTTGTGGTTTAGCTGGTTACATGCTCCACCATCGGATGAATAGTCATAAAAAAATAATGATATCATCTCATTATAATTTTACTTCTAATTTTGGCGAGAATTATAATTTTTTTCTTACTGGTGGCTTTGATTAACGAACATTGCAATTAGCAAATAGCGAGTGTCGGTTGGCTCAGTATCAAGCACACGAGTTCAAATTAAATTCCCACCACTTCCTTATTTTCTATAATAAAATTCTCATCACTATGAAAATATTGACTTTTAATTATAAAGAAATATTACTTCTTAACACTTCGATTAACACGGATTTTGTCTCTCATATTTGGTTTGGTTTTCATATTGGTGATGGCGGTTCGATTCTTTTTCTCTTCGTTTTTTTAATGAAATGATGAAAAACAAGAAAATGGTGGTTATGAGTATTTGGACATGATGAAAACAACTATTGTTTTAAGCTTGATATTTGAATCAAATGGTTTTTCTTTATTTATGGAATACAAAAATATTTCATTATTTCAATTATATTAAATGACATTTTTTCTATTAACGTAATTATTTTTTGGGTGAAATTAAACTTGATGTTTCAGAAAATGTGTTTTTCTTTATTTATGGAATAAAAGATAAATCTTTCACATAGAATAATACTATTTTAAAAACTATATATTTAAATCATTTTAATCATCAATATAAGATTATTAAAGAATAGTATGTCATTTTAATTATTAAGGTTAATAGAAGACTTAATATTTGGCACTAATTGGACTTATTCTAACTCTTAAATAGAAAAATACACGAGACTTATAAGGTTCCCTCTAAATTGGACTACGTTCTTAAGTTACTACTGTGGAGATCTCTCTTGGACCCCTCACAAGTTCATTGTGATCTAGGGTTATTTTTGGATCGTGGGATTTGGAGCTTCAAATGAACCTGAACAACTATTATTCTTTGTGGAAGATGACCCCTTGCCTTCTCCAAGCACTGTGGAGAGTGTAGATCACCTGATGGTAGCTGCTAAGGTGGGTGTTCTTTGTGTATAGTTCGGCTTGAAAACAAACAAACAAACAAACAAATAACAATACAGCCTTATCCCACTAGGTGGGGTCGGCTATATGGATCATACGACGTCATTCCGCTCTATTAGTAACCAAACCTTTCGGTATATTATTCACCAATAGATCTTGTTCTATTAGTTCGCCAAGTGTCCGCCTTGGCCTCCCTCTTCCTCTTTTAATCGGACTCCAGATTATTTGATCTACTCTTCTTACTGGCGCATCTAATGGTCTTCTCTGAACATGACCAAACCATCTCAAATGATTCTCTACCATTTTCTCACTAATAGGAGCCACTCTGACTCGTTCACGTATATGGCCATTCCTAATCGAAACGTATAGTTCGGCTTGAAAAGATGAACAATAAAAAAATGAGGGAGAGGAGAGTGAGGAAGAAGAAGTCTTCTAGTGGAAGCTTCACTTAGTGGAGGTGAGCAATACACACCACATAAATTCTACAAAATATGAGAATATCAAAAGTATGATATTAACCCATGTCGTATAAGTTATGGCTGGCATGCTTTGCTTATCACTTAATCACACCAAAAGTATAGTTCTAAAACAAACATAAATGATATAATGTATAGTTGCCTAGATCCTCCTCAATCAAATGAGCAGGAAGAAGACTTGGATCTAGCCATGGATCTTTCAGAACTATAGACAAATTAAGCTCTAGGCGTAGGCCTTGCACCATCCACATAGATCCTCCTGGATCAATCACCCCTTCTTTAAGCACTTTGCTCCTCAATGTGTCGCTTGAAGAATTCAGGAAACTTTTGTTCTTTGTCTTCTTTGATGTACCATTTGGCCTTGGAAGCAACTTGACCCTTTAGTCAATGTGATAGTGCTCCTTTGTGCCTTGCCTTGTTTTGACTTCCATTCTTTCCACTATGGCAGCAACTTCTAGTGGTTCTTCCCTTCATAACTCCAACTCATCCAAAAGTGGGAGAAGGTTGGGTTCTTCTTCATATTCGTCCAGCAACGATGGCTCGAAGAGCTTGAGATTTTCTACATTGATCACTAAATACTTTTGCATGTAAGGTGGCAAATCTAATTGGAAATCATTCTCACCATATTGTTTGATGATCTTGAATGGCCCATATCGAATGGGTTTCAATTTGCGAGCTTCCCCTAGTCTCTCTTTTCCATACAAATTCTTAGACCATAATGTGTCAATATATAAATAGAGAGAGATGAATATTAAGGTGTATACACATTTGGGTGCATACAAGTACAATCACGTGTTCTCCACCGTTGGATCTGTGCATAGATGATTCGTTAGCTAGGAATGATGCACAATGGACAAGTTGTTGGAGCAAAGTTTTAATTCCCTAAAAAATTATATTTTGATGATACAAACCTCGAAAAAAATTAGAATTATATGAAAAAATATTATAGAGAAATGGACAACTTTATGAACTAAAGTTTGATTGAATAATTGACTATAATCTCATAAGATTTTGGGAGAATGATGAATATAAAAGTTGTAGATAATTCTGTTAACTTTTCATAGAATCCAAGATTATCTAATTTAGATAACCATGCAGAAAGTTATGATCAAAATAGTGCAGGGTAATCAACTTACCGGTCGAAGCAATGAAAGCCGGTCGAGGCATCGTTCAACCGATCAGACATACCGGTCGACCAGTCCATGCACGAGTTTTCTAGATCATCGTCGAGACTACACCGGTCGATGCACCAGCCAACCGATTAGCTCAACGGGCGAAAATCAAAATGTTGAGACTATACCGGTTGATAGTCCGATCGACCATCAAGCGCTGACACTGAAGAAATCGTGCAATGATCATATAGACCAATTGACCAGTCCATAAGTGCGATCGATCGATCCCCGAATGTGATGAACAATAAGGGCTAGTTTTGAATGAGAAAATTGTGAAAAAATTTCTGACATAGAACCCTATAAAAGGAGTGTCAACGCCAGAAGCAAAGGTATTAATTCAAACATTGAAGAATAATTTCAAGTTATCAAACGAATATCATTCTCTTGAAGTTATTATTCTACTTTCTTTTATTTCTCTCTTCTCTTCTTGTGAGCATGATATTGTAAAAGAGAGAAACCATTATTTAGAAAAGTGAGTGAGCTCCTGTGTAAAAGATGTTTCATATCTTACCTCTTGAACGAAAAAAAATATAAGCTTCCTAGGAGGAGAGGTGTGCCTTACCTCTCGAAGCGGAGTAAAGGTGGTTGATGTAAAGGGTTCTTCCTTGCCCCCATTTGGAATGAAGACAGAGTTAGTGGAATCTCCGATGATATCGAGGTCAAGAAGTCATAGCGAGGATGTAGACAAGGTGTGGCCGAACCTCGTCAACAACCATCATGTTCTTTGTGTTTGATTTCTTTCTCCCTATCCCTCTCATTTTATTATGCTTGTGATTTGATTTGCATTAATTTAGAGCTTAACGAATCCATTTTAAGTTTTCGCGACGTATTTTGTGAAATCGATAATTTCAAGTTTTAACACCAATTCACACCCCCCCCCCCTCTTGGTGCCTTGGGATCCAACACCAGTATGCAAACAAACACGCGCCTTTGCTTCCGCAGTCTGCACGCGAACATCGTCCGCAATCTACAGCCTTTGCAATTTCGTGACCTTTGCTTTCGCTTTCGACAATAAAAGGGGGGTGTCAACCCCCTCTGCGATCTCGCCGCACTAGTGAGCACAAAAGGGGGCGTCTCTGCGATCTCGCCACACTAGTGAGCACAAAAGGGGGCGTCAGCCGCCTCTTCGACCTTGCCAACGAGGTTGCAAAGCGCCCCCCCCCCCCACCTTTTTTTTTTGCTGCCGCACTAGTGAGCGCCGGAAGCTACCAAAGGACGATGTCACGGAGGTCGTTCCACGCATAGAAAATTGGAGGAAGCCGCCAGTCATTACCCATGTGTAGATCATTGCCAGCCGCCGATGGATGAGGCGCCGATGGCATCTACGCGAGGAGGGAGGAAGGAGGGAGGTGACGTCTTGAATTGGTTTTTTTTGTTTTGAACCTGGTTTTGTAAGTGTTAACCAATGATTAAATCATTTTTTAGATGATTACATCTCAACCGTCTTAATCAAATCCAATGGCTGTGATGAAGTGTATGCACCTATCTTTGTATGCACCCTATTATATATGAGGAAAATTATGGTGAGATGAAATCAATGAATCCTGACCATTATAACTCTTTCATCTTGGTTCGATGGTCGAGATCGCAGCATCTACTTGCGAGTTGACCCAGCCATTTGAAAAAAAAATCCACCAGTTCAAGTCCATCTCCTCATCTCCCGATCTGCAGACACCATTCGCCGACGACAATCTGCCCCAGCGAGACAACATCTCTCGGCTGCGATCTTGGGGCGTCAAACATCATGGGGCGTCAGTCTTGGGCATCGAACATCGGTCATGGGGCATCATTCTTGGGGTGTCGGGTGTCGGCTATTGATCACGAGCGATGTCGCAGGTCATTGGTCGCAAGTGATGTCGTAAGGCGTCCAGCATCGGGCATCTCAAGGGGGCAATGTCGGCGGGAGTCGGACGAACTTCAGTGAGGTCGATGTTGCAGGGAGTCAATGTTGGGGCGTTGAGCATTGGTCATGAGCGATGTCGCAAGGAGTCGATCTCGGTGCATCAGTCGCAAGCGATGTCGCATGCGTCGAGTGTCGATCGGTGATGTTGTGGGCGTCAGACATCATGAGGGGGCGATGTCACTAGGAGTTGGCAAGGTTATCGGGCAGATCGTTACCTCTCCTTTCACCTAACGAGAGGGATGTTGGACGTCTCGATCAAGCGATGTCAAGAGGGGGAGATGGGTCATTCACAGTGTAGATCTGGCATCGGACATCGATCTCTGGGCGTGTCGAGAGGGAGATCATCGTGGGTGATGTCGAGCGGATGATGTCCAGAGGGAGATGGGGCAGGCGCAAATTCTCGTCTCGGCCATTTTTTTTTTTTGGAATGACCAGTTCAGGAGATGGGATTTGGATCATTGATGCGTGCATAAGATCACTATAACATACAATATCTATTGATTTCATGGTGAGATCAATTTCAATTTTCTTTGATCTCACCCTAATTTTCCACTCTCTCTATATATATACGAGAAAAATTAAGGCGAGATAAAAAATCTAATCTCACACTAATTTTTTTTAATTTCAACCATTATAATTCGAGGCGCATTGATTCAACGCTCTTGATCACATCATCTAACTGAGTCGCATCATCTTCTAAATAATCGGTCATTAAAAAAATTAGGTTCAATGTGGAGAGTCCTCCAACCCGGTCCACCTTCATTCGTTGGCCTCCAACACATTCTGCGGTGAGGACATTCCACCTACAGCAACGCAAGGGCCCTTCTCCTTCCTCCCTGAGATCCCAATACAAGAACTTTAATTATAGCAGGCAAGAGATAGTAGGTGAGCTAGTGTTGGGGAAAAAGCTGAGGAAGAAGCGAAATCAAGGCATTGGAGGAGGCTTGGAGGAGGGGGTCGTCGACAATGTGATAAATTGGCTATTGGAATGTGGTG
This sequence comes from Pontederia crassipes, assembly GCA_030549335.1. NCBI lineage: Eukaryota > Viridiplantae > Streptophyta > Magnoliopsida > Commelinales > Pontederiaceae > Pontederia > Pontederia crassipes. The sequence continues at coordinate 22,799,378 of CM060194.1, read as the reverse complement.
ACGGCTGATGGTGGACCTCAAGGAAGCCAAGTTCCATGCTAACTCCTTGTGTCTTCTTCTATTGAATCAATTCCTTCCTTCCTTCCTTCCATCATGCCTTTCGTGATTCACGAGAGCATGGTAGCATCCTTTGTTTTGATCAGAAGGTCTTCATTCTTTTTTCTTTTTTTCTTCTTATTTTTGGGATTAAAAGGAATCCATCTTTTGCCACCAATGGTTACCAAGCTTGAAGGTCTCTGAAGTCAACAGTGGCAGCACCCGCTATCACCCACACTTGAGAGATGGGAAGCAAATGCTATCGCACGGCAGCCGGGGAAGAGGAGAAAGGCGAGAGTAAGCGGGAGAGAGATGCAGATCTTCAAGCAAAAAAAGGGGAAAATGAGCTCTGATAAGGATAAGCGGGAGAGAAACACAGATCAGTGAAAAAAAATCAGCATAGAATAGAACCAGAACCAAAAAAAAAGAACTCGCCTGAGAGATGGGAAGCAAACGTTGTCACGCGGCAGCCGGGGAAGAGAGAAAGGTGAGAATAAGCGGGAGAGAGATGCATATCTTCAAGCAACAAAAGGAGAAAATGAGCTCCGAGAAGCGTAAGCGAGAGAGAGGTAGAACCAAAAAACTGAAAAAGGGGAAATGGAGGGGGCCTCGTGTGTATACCCTCCTCCATCTCGTGATAAGTTGGATCGACCGTAGGATCACATCTGCATGGTCCGAAACGCGCGCCTTCTGTTGAACTGTTGGATCATGTATGCACGGCCAAGATGCTGCGTGACATGGTGTGAGGCAAATGCTGCGAGACACTTATATATATATATATTTATATATATATATAAGTGTGCCATGCATGTGTGTGTCAAGTGATTCTACACATAGTTTTCTTTATTTTTTGACATTTTTCTTTAGTAATAACTTAGAGAATCGTTGATGATATATAGTAAACAATAATTTATATATAGGGATTAACATTATGTATGTGTATATATATGGGTAAAATGGAGGTGTTCACACCATGTGAACAAAATCTCAGCCATTCAGATTAGATCGGACGATCCAGATTATATCTGATCAGATCTAATCGGATGCCGTCCAAATATGATCCAATGATTGAGATTCATCTCGCGAGATGAACACTCTCCCGGACCGTGAACCCTCCCCCTCCCTCCTCTCTCTCTCTCTCCATGCAGCCCTCAATCGATCGTCGGCGAGTGCTCAATGGCCAACCGCCCTCAATCACTGGCCATTCCCCCTCCCTCCCTCTCTCTTTCTACCCGGATCGTCTCTCTCTCATCCCGCAAGGCCCTTCAATGTCGGCGTTGTCTGCCTCTACCCTTCAACATTGATTGATCGTCGACGAGTGCCCTTACCCTCGATTGTCAGCCGCCCTCGATCGCCGGCCGCTCCCCCTCTCTTTCTCTCTCTCCCGCAAAGACCCTTCGACGCTGGCATCATCTACCTCCGTGGCTGTCTAGATCATCTTTCTCGTCGTCGGCAAAGGAGGAGGAGGCGATCCCCTCGCGGATGGGGATCCTTCTTACGGAGCCGACGGAGGAGGAGGAGGAGAGAGAGAAGTCGAGAGAGGGAAGGGAGCAGCAGGAGAGAGAGGCAGGTCGCCTGCCACCTGAACCGCCGGCATCATCTACCTTGGCCATCTGGATCGTCTCTCTCATCGTCGCTGGCGTCGTCGGTGAAGGAGGAGGAGGCTATCCCCTCGTAGATAGGGATCTTCCCGGAGGAGATAGTGCCGTCGGAGCCGACGGAGGAGGAGGAGGAGGAGAGAGGGAAGGAAGGAGGATGAGAGAGAGATCGAGAGAGGGAAGGAAGAGGAGGGGGAGATCGAGAGAGAGAGGGAGATCGAGAGAGAAAAGGGCTAGAGGGAGGCTGGTCTCTGACCGCCGGAGCCCTCGTCTGGATCGCCCGACCGCCACCTGAATAGCCGGCGAGGGCACCCTGGTTGAGAGAGGGAGAAAGGGGAGTGAGAGGGAGGGAGACGAAGGGGAGGAAAATCTCACGAAAATATCGCGAGATATATGCAAAATCTCATGTGCTTTCATTTGAGCTTCGATCTGGACGGCTGAGACCCTGGGCACACCTCCATTTTACCATATATATATGTATATATTTCTTTGTCACCATTTCTGATAATATATATATATTTCTTTGTCGCCCTTTCTGATAATACTGGAGAAATATTTATATAAAATATAAATATGAAATATAAATCAGCCGCTTTACTGGACTTCGTGGTGAATCAGGGCCTGTTAAGAATATAAGTCGTATATGATATGTATAAACACTTGTATACTTTTCTTGGCCTTTTCGAGTGAAATATGAATACTCCAAATTAGAGCACAATAACACAATCGCAAGGGAAGCGTAAAAATGAATGCAACATTTTCATTTGAAAATTGTAACTTATTAGTCTACTAATAATTAAATGTTTAATTTTAGCATAAATACATTGTCCACTATCTTATTCATTAATAAAAAAATTTGCATATATACATATATATATATATATATATATAGATTTAATGGGGGTACTCCCCCCGTAAGGGGGGAGGAACCCCCTCCCCCCATCCGCGCCCGTCGGATGGAGATCCGATGGGTGCGGTTTTTTTGGACGGTTTAGGGTAATAAATCTGGTTTTTTTGTCAAAATCAATTTTTTTCGGACTGCGCTCATCTCTCTTCTCCCTCCCTCTCTCGCTCTCTCTTCACCCTCTCCTCTCTCGCTCTACCTCTCTCTTCTCCCTCCCTCTCTCCCTCATCTCTCTTCTCCCTCCCTCTCTCGTCCAGCGTCGGAAGCCAGATCTGGCCGCTCGGCGGCCGGATTTGACTGTGGGCAGCCAGATCTGGCCGCTCGGTGGCCGATTTGGCGTGATCCGGCTGCCCAGCAGCTGCCCGAGTCAGATCGGCTGCCTCGGCGGCCGGATCTGGCCGCTCGGTGGCCGCTCTGGCGCGGGCGGCCGGATCTGGCTGCCCGTGTCAGATCTGACGAGGGCGGCCGGATCTGGCCGCTCTCGCCGAGGCCGCCGCCGCTCTCGCCCCCCTCCGCCACTCTCGCCGAGGCCGCCACCGCTCTCGCCCTCGTCCGCCGCTCTCGTCGAGGCCGCCGCCGTTCTCGCCACCCTCCGCCTCTCTCGCCGAGGCCGCCGCCGCTCTCGGCCCCATCCGCGGCTCTCGCCCCCCTCCGCTTCTCTCGCCGAGGCCGCCACCGCTCTCGCCCCCGTCCGCCGCTCTCACCCACTCGCAGCCTCCGCCGCCTCGCCCACTCACAGCCTCTACCACTGCTGATGCCTCGCCCACTCGCAGCCTCCGTCACCACTGCCCTCTCGCCGCCGCCGTCGCCGCTGCCTCGCAGCCTCGGCCGCCTTTCCCACTCGCCGCGATCACCGCCGCGCCGCGTAGATGATTTGGATGTAATCCGACAAAGTCACTTGTAATCCTGAGTGTTCGGAAATTAGTTAGGCTTGTTTGGAATTGATACACTTTTACATGTTTTTTCGTCTGTCATATGTATCACATATTCACGGAACGACATGATTGATACACTTTTACATGTTTTTTCGTCTGTCATATGTATCACATATTCGCGGAACGACGTGTTTGTATTTCGTAAATGACGTCGAGCTCATAACCCTCGGAATGACATTTGTATCTCGGACGCTTGTATCACATATCCTCGGAATGACGTTTGTATTACATACTCGAGACATTTGTATCACATATTCTACATATTCTCGGAACGATGTTTTTATCATATACTCAGAACGACGTCGAGCTCATAACCTTCAGATACGACATCGATGACGTACACTTATATCACATTACAACATTGACATGAATCAATTACATTTCCAAATGTAGAACACATTACAATGAAATCACATATCAACATCGGCATGAACACATTACAATGAATCAATTACATTCCCATTCTTGGCGAGGCTTCTCTCCCATTCTCGGTGAGGCTTCTCGATGCGATCACAAACTTCGACAATATTCATCCTAAATAAATAAAAAAAATCACACGACAAGCGACGTGCGGCGGCGGCATGCGAGGGTCCGGCGGCGTCGATGGGATGTCGGAGCGTGGATCCGGCATGGCGATGTCGGAGCGTGGATTTGGCACGGCGATGTCAGAGCGTGGTCGGGTGGGGCGGTGTCAGAGCGTGGTCGCGTCGGGGCGGACAGATCGGCCGTCGGACGGACAGATCCCCCCCCCCCCCCCCGCGCGCCAATTCCGGCCGCCAGGCGGCCATATCCGGCCGCCCATAGCTAGATCCGATCGCCTCAGCGGCGATCTGGCTACTCGCAGCCAGATCCGACCGCTGGGCGGCCAGATCCGGCCGCCCTCATCAGATCGTCCGCCGAGTGGCCGGATCTGGCCGCCCGTAGCCAAATAGATCCGGCTGCCGAGGCAGCTGATATGACGGGAGCAGCCAGATCCGGCCGCTAGGCGGCGAGATCCGGCCGCCCGCGCCAGATCGATCGCCCGCAACCAAATCCGGCCGCCGAGGCGGTCGATCTGACGCGGGCAGCCAGATCCGACCGTCAAGTGGCTAGATCCGGCCGCCCGCGCCAGATCGGCCACCGAGCGGCCAGATCCGGCCGCTCGTAGCCAGATCCGACCGCCAAGGCGGCTGAACTGACGCAGGCAGCCACTGGGCGGCCAGATCCGGTCACCCACGCCAAATCGGCCGTCGAGCGGCCAGATCTGGCCGCCCGCAGTCAGATCCGGCCGCCGATGCCGAGCGAGAGAGGGAGGGAGAAGAGAGAGGGTGAGGGTGAAGAGAGAGCGAGAGAGGGAGGGAGAAGAGAGATGAGCGCGGTCTGAAAAAAATTGATTTTGACAAAAAAAATTCGGATTTATTACCCTAAACCGTCCAAAAAATCCGTGCCCGTCGGATCTCCATCTGACGCTCGTAGATGGGGGGAGGCGTTCCTCCCCCCTTACAGGGGGTGGACCCTCATTAAATCCTATATATATATATATATATTATGATAGTGTAACAATTTGAATACTGACTCCTCAAGCACAACTTATGGCATATTAAAAATAAAATTAAAATTGCAATATTGCAATTCTACTAAAAGAATATATACCAACTTTAATCATTCACTTCAAGAAGTTTTCATTTGTATTTTTTGTTGTTTTTCTCCATGGATATATTGTCAGTCCATCATGTTTTGATGACAACAATTTTGATAATAACAAGTTATTACTGTGAAGAAATAATTACTATAAATGAAAGAAATGATGACCGGATAAACCTACAAATTAAGTTTCAGAAAAGATGTGTTAATTGTAGACACATTTGTTGGGTCAAAGTTTTAATGACATATAAAACTATATTTTGATGAAACAAACCTCAAAAGATTAAAGTTGAAATGCTAAAAAAGTTTGAAGAAAATGGATAACTTTATGCACTACGCGTTGATTAAATAATTATCACTGATCTAATTAGTTTATGAAAAAAGTGGAACACTAGAATTTGTAGACAATTCTATTAGCTTTCCGTAGACTCTAAGATCATCTAATTTGGATAATCGTGCAGAAAGTTATGATCAAAAGAGTGCGGGTCGGTCAACCTATCGGTCGACGCAAAGAAGGTCGATCGATAGTCCGGTCGACCAAATGAAGATGCCGGTCGACCGATCCAGAACCGATTGACGTCGAAACTATACCGGTCGACAGTCCGGTCGAAGCACCGGTCAACCGATCAGCTCAACGACTATAAATCAAAACTGCGAGACTGTACTGGTCGAAACACCGGTCGATGGTCCGGTCGACCGACCAGCTGCGGTAACTAGAGAACCGGCCTCCGAGTCAAATGAACAGTAACGGCCAAATTTGAAGGAGAAATTTGTGGAATAATTTCTGGATGAATTTTTCACGCATTGAAGGTTATAAAAGGAGTGTCAAAGCCAGAGGCAAAGGCACCCATTCACTCATTGAAGAAAAACTTCAAGTTGTCAAAGAGAGATCATTTCTTGAAGTTTTCACTTTATAGCTTTCTCATTCTTTCTCTCTTCTTCTCTTGTGAGCTAGTTTTGTATAAGAGAGAAACACTTTTTTTCAGAAAAATTAGAGAGAGTTCCTGTGTAAAAGAGGTTCTAAATCTTACCTCTTGAGCGAGATAAATAGATTAGCTTCCTAGGATGAGAGGTTGCCTTGCCTCTCGAAGCGGAGAAAAGGTGGTTGGTGTAAAGGGCTTTCTTCCTTGCCCCATTTGGAACAAATGAAGTACTAGTGGAATCTCCGACGGTCTCGAGGTCGAAAAGTCAGAGCGCGGACGTAGGCGAAGGTATGGCCGAACCTCATCAACAACCACGAGTCTTTGCGTTTGATTCTCTCTCTCTCTCTCTCTCTCTCTCTCTCTCTCTCTCTCCATTCATATTGAATTTATGATCTGAATTATAAAGGATTTAAGAATCGGTTTTGTGCTTCCAATTGAATTTGTGAAATTGATATTTTCAATTGAACACCAATTCAACCCCCCACTTGGTGTCCTTTGGGATCCTACAATATTGACGTAAAATGACAATCTAACACTTGAAAAGAAGAAAAATGCTGAACCAATGTGGGTAGATCGTAAAAAGAAATGTGTTGCAAGAAGCATAAAAGCATGTTACTATTATATGTATGGATATATTGTACAAAATAAATTCGAACTTATTCTGATCTAATTTAATTTTGTTGTATAATGAGTCATAAAATTTTAATTGATTGCAACTATAAGTCATTATTATAATTTTGCTGGAAACATATTCAATATTAATTAACAATTACCGCACAAATACTGGATGACGTATTATATAATGTCCCGAGACCTACACGACAAGACTTTATTATTATTACTACTACTACTATATCCTGACTTTATCCTTTATTTTTCTAAATGCCCTTCAATTTTACCCGCGCTCCCAACTTTATCCTTTATTTTTTTTGGTAATTAGATTGTCCTCTAACTATTAACTTATTTCACTAACTGTTCATTTTACTTGTGATCGCCCATTTTCGGGGAAAATTACATGGCTAATCCTCTAACTTTGGATGTCGTAACAACTCGGTCCCTTAACTTCAATTTGTAACTAGAATGTTCTGAATTTTAATTTTCTTGCACGCTTCGCCATGATGGGGAACTTGCACAAGGGGGCGCACAAGGAAGAAAAGGGGTGTGGGTGCCCCCTCTGCGAGTTCGTGCATCGGCGAGCTCACGAGGGGGCTCAGCACCCCCTATTCCATCTACGTGTCAGCCACGCGTGACATTTCTCTCTCCTCCACCTATATTGTTGTTCGGACATGGTAAAACACCCCCTATTCCATCTATGTGTCAGTCACGCGTGACATTTCTCTCTCCTCCACCTATATTATTGTTCTGACATGGCAAAACACCCCCTCTCTAACATTCTAATATAAAATATTAAAAAAAGAGGGAGCGCCCACCACTCCCCCACTCTCATCAGTCATCAACGGGAGAGGGCCCCCCTCTCCACCAAGGTCGGAGGTGTAACTATTGCGGCCACCCATACTCCTCCACTTAGGCATGCCGGAAGAGGTCGTGGCCGTAGATACTCCTCCACCTATACGTGAAGCGCGCAGATGAGTGGCCGTACGACACATTTTGCGACTGTAATAGTGATCATCGATTATAACACCTTCATCACTCTAACAACGATCAATCCGATGAGTTCACTTCTCATTATCCAGTGCTATCGCCACTGGCATCCATTGCTATCTGGTCACCTTTGCCCCGGCTGACTACTCGAACGACGTTGTGTGCAGCCTGATTGACGACCTACAATCTTCCATCGATGGCCAGTGCAACAGCACCATGGAAATCCACCTCCTGGCGAAGCACAGGCAGGAACCGCTTCCGCATCCCCCATGCCGGCACCATCTCATCCCTTATCATCTTCCTATCCCATCATGATGTGCAGCTCCTAGACCACCACACCCCGGCCTCCACTGCTTGGGTCTTGCTCTCTGTTTCTGCCACAGTTGCCACATCCTTCTTCCCCTCTGCCCACCTCCCTCCAACAATGCCACTAGCGGTGGGATGGCACTATTGCGGCCGATGGTGAGCCGGTACTCCTCCACCTAAGCGAGTTGGAAGAAGGCACAAGGGTCCCTCCGGCGCCAGCAAGGCCGCCCATGGTCGAGGGGAGGGGCGATTCCCCCTTCTCTTTTTCTAAAAAAAATTCTAATTTTAATTATTATATTTGTTTTAAAATATTATTTCATTATTTTATATCTAATTTATTGTAATGACTTGCCACATCACGCATGAAGGAGAGAGAAATATGAGTATAAACGGATGATAATAAGTAAAAAAGGCAGTTGTTGAAATAAGTTCATAAATGGAGAGTAGTTTAGTTATAAAGTGAAGTTGGATGAAAGAGTTGGGAAAGCATCCAAGTTAGAGGGCATTTAGTGAAATTTATCCGATTAATAATCAATCATCAATTATATAATCACTGGTCATTTATCAATATAAATTCAATTCAATTTGATAGAAAATTTTATTCAGTAACAATTTTATCTAATGATCATGATCAATTCAATGTCAATTTCAATTAAATGTCTGATTTTATCCAATAAAATGAGTAGCACTCAGCCAACTAATTATTTTCATGCAGGTCATAAGGTTGCTGAGGACGAAAGTCAAAGCAATAACAATAATAATAACAATAGACTCATGAATGACAGGAGACTATGATCAAACACAGGTGACAAGACAATCATAGTTTCTACTACAAGCTGACATATCGATCCCTTAGGAACGTTATCTACCCCATTGATTTAATAATGATAAGTCTCAATCTTAGAGCCTTAGTAGACATGGAGACCCATCAACTTTTGATTTTTGTCTTATTTACCTAAGATGTTTGTCTTATCAATTTAAATTAAATTTAACAAGACCCAATCTACCAAATAAATCAATATATAATCAAATAATAAAATCAGATATGACTAGGGATATTCACTGTCACATTGGACCTAACCGACCCAGCTCGGTCAACTTTGGTGGGATTGAGTTTGATCGAATTTGAGTTGGGTTGAATACTTTTGGGGAATGTAAACCAATTTGTCCCCAGGTTACTGACCACCCTTTTTATTTTTTTTTAACTATGAAAATAATATTGTAATTGTTTAAGATTTTTGTATTTTATTTATTTTATTTTAATATATTTTTATTTTTTGATCACATAAAACTTCTAAACTAAATAAAAATTTTAATGTCCAATAAAAAATAAAAAGGGTCGGATCATCAGATGGGCCAAGCCATATTGTAAATTTTCAATCTGTACCTGACTCGACCATTGGATGAGTCTTGTTCGGATCGAGTTGGATCCGCCCAACCACCGAGGTCGGGATCCCTAGGTAAGAATATGATAAGGAACAACCAATGATAATGAAATTAACTATAATTAAATATACTAAATAGATTTTGAACCCTTGGAATTTGTCCCATGTCTTGGGGAACCTAGGTCGTGTTCTCAAATCTTGTATTTCACATACGTAGAGCAAAACCCGAGCTAGCTATGAGCATAACTCGAGCGAGATTGACTTTGGTTTGCTCCAATTCAATCTCAAATGACGAAACTAAACCGAGTAGTCCGAAATATGATATTGATTCGACCATCATCACGCACGCCGCATTCGGAATGCCAGAACTCGGGCCACACTGCTGAAACCCAAGGGGTTCGACGAGCTTGGTATGATTTTGACTTAGTCATTAATCCAATGGAATTAGAACCGGGCCCTACCACTATCAAGAAGTCATGTTTTCCGATGCGACTTTCAACCCTATTTCCTACGCAATAAAATATACCAAACTATAGTTTGTATAAAGGATAAGAGTTCAGGGTTCTATATCAGCAAAAAATATCAATATAAAATCCCCTTACATGTACCTTAAGTAGACTAGAAAATCAACTTATTCTCCTATAATCTATTTGCTACATGGATGTCGAACTTTGGTCGGTGATTTCTCCATAGTGCTACCTCGAAAGTTGCACAAACCACTCAGACGATGATCTCCTATGTTGGGGCTCTAAAATGTCGATCGTTCGCTAAAACATCTTGATTCGTGTGAAAATGAGAAGAGAAGTATGACTTGGTGCAGAAAATTCTATTGTGTCTAATAGGAAATCCAACTACAATTAAGGTTCTATGGTCCATCAACCAATTCTAGGTTAATCATGACTACTCTAGTCAATTAAACTTTTGATAATATTTAAATTTTAATTAATTTAATTAATAACTCCACTACTCAAACTTTTTTTATCTCTTCCAACTTATTTTCATTTTTCCTTTAATTTCAGAATTAAATAACATAACAACCATATTTTTAGAACAAGAATAATAAAATATTCTTTTATCAATTATCCAAAAATCGGGGTGTTACATATTATCAACTTTTAAACCTAAAAAAATTAACATTGATATTTTGATTAGAAAAATTATGCCGACCTTGATCTTCCCAAACAACATTAATGATTTTATTTTATTAAACAATAACATAAGATTAAAATTATAGTCATTTTAAAGTTTGATTAGCTTCTAAACAAAATAAAAGTTTATGCTAAATCTACAATCAACCTGGAAGTTTGGGTTTCTTTCACCTTATTGTGCATGTCCATAGAGAATCTTTAACCTTATTGTGCATGTCCATAGAGATAAATCAAGCCATGCTCATATTTGTCATTGGCTCAAAAATAAATCCTTGTCAAATTAGTCACTTTATGAATCAAATATGAATATTGTATCCCACCGAAAAAATATATATATGAATATTGTAGAGTGGACATAAGTCAATCTAGAAGTGGAGAAATGGATCATGCTTCGGCTGTCAAATTGAATTTAACCGTATCTGAAGTCCGACCGTACCGACATGGTCTGATTTTTGTAACTGTCTTGTGTTGTTAAAGAGGAAAAAAAATCCATGTAACTTTGACAAAATTCTGTTGTTTGATTACGCTTAAAGAGGTCCTACTAAAAAACTTCATAAACAATTGCACTTTTTTTCCTTTGAAATCACAAGAAACCATGAAGCCATTCGGTGCAGGCAATGTTTTTGAAAATGGAATGGTTCGATCTTTCCAACTGGGAATTTCTTTCAAATAATGCTTTAAAATTTGATCCGATCTGAATTAATCAACGGGTCTAGTTCAGCCAAGTTTGATCAATTAGTTGGATCGAAATCAGTGGCGGAGCCAGCCAACTTTGTGAGTGGTTCACTACGAGGACAAAAATTAGTGTTCGAATGATAAAAATTTTTAAATTTCTTTTTTCACTCGTTTCACCATTTTCAAAAGTAGGATGTCTTTTTTTGAAATATTTTTCCAATGACATGATTAATTGCAAAATATTTACATTAAATTAAAATTAGTCTAATAAATTCAATAATTAAACATAATATAAAACGTAAATATGTTAGAATTCTTTAACTAATATTTTTGTGTCCTCAAATAAATAATGCATATAAGCTAATACAACAACAACAAAGCCTTATCCCACTAGATGGGGTCGGCTAGCATATAAGCTAATAACATGAAAAATTAATTATTCAAAAATAAATAATATAATTGCATCAGTATTGATATTTATAAAATATTTATTATACATGGCACAATCACATGAAAAATAATGAAATTTAAATATTCGCGTTTAGAAATGAATTAGGATATTAAAAGATAAAATAATGAATTGCAATTGTTATTTGATCCTGATGAAAATAAAATATAATTAAGAATAACAAAAAAAGATAAAAATATTAATATAAAAAGTATTTTGTACCTGCATAATTGAAGGTGAAGTAATAATTTTTAAATGAGAAGGTAAGATTTTTTTTTTTTTGTGCTGGCAGAAGATTATATATGAAGTTTAGTTTGACAAAAATATAATTAAAAGACAAAATAATGAATTATATTTTTTAAATGAGAAGGTAAGATATATTTTTTTTGTGTTGGCAGGAGATGATATATGAATTGCAATTGTTATTTGATCCTGATGAAAATAAAATATAATTAAGAATAACAAAAAAGATAAAAATATTAATATAAAAAGTATTTTGTACCTGCATAATTGAAGGTGAAGTAATAATTTTTAAATGAGAAGGTAAGATTTTTTTTTTTTGTGCTGGCAGAAGATTATATATGAAGTTTAGTTTGACAAAAATATAATTAAAAGACAAAATAATGAATTATATTTTTTAAATGAGAAGGTAAGATATTTTTTTTTTGTGTTGGCAGGAGATGATATATGAATTGCAATTGTTATTTGATCCTGATGAAAATAAAATATAATTAAGAATAACAAAAAAGATAAAAATATTAATATAAAAAGTATTTTGTACCTGCATAATTGAAGGTGAAGTAATAATTTTTAAATGAGAAGGTAAGATATATTTTTTTTGTGCTGGCAGAAGATTATATATGAAGTTTAGTTTGACAAAAATATAATTAAAAGACAAAATAATGAATTATAATTTTTAAATGAGAAGGTAAGATATTTTTTTTGTGTTGGCAGGAGATGATATATGAAGTTTACTTTGATAAAAAGAACGGCGCCAGTGGGAATTGAACCCGCGACCTATGGAAAGGCTTTCACTCATTTGGCCATCAAGACATCGCCATCCAAATATACCTTAATAAATCTAAATAAAATTAAAAAATTTTAGTCTATATCTTTAATTGTCCTCTACTACTCAAATTAACTTAACTTCAACGCTCAATTGGTCAAGTTGGATCAAAATAATAAGTCCTCCTTTTAGATTTTAAAATTTGTTTACAAAAAAATAGTTGTACCGACCGACTCATTTAAAATTTTTTATTCAGAATTAAAAAAATACAAAATTAGAAATTGGGATGATAGACACAAACAAAAAAGGAAAGAAAATAAATAATTGGGAAAGAAAAAAGAAGATGCCTAAATATGAAGTGAGAAATATAAGGAGAAAAATTAATTAAGAAATTTAAGGAGGAAAAGAGGAAGAAAGAGAATAATTAAAAATGAAAATAATTGAATGAACTAAAAAAATGAAAGATACATAAATTAATAGAAAGATAAGAAAAAGAAAGTTATTGATAGAATAAATAATTAAATTAAAGAGAAAGTAAAACGATATTAATGGAATAAATTACATTTTTTTATCAAAAGAAAAAAGGTCAATTTCAATGCTCCATATTTTTGTTGAGTAATTTATTCAATTTTTTTTATGATATTTACTTTACAATAATAAATTTAAATAAATTTGTCTGATGCAACTTTAGATTCTTTTAAATACAGTGTATGTAGAACTTGAAAATTGACATATCTTTTAATAATAGAAATATTCTCATATTATTTTAATATAGTCTGTCTTTTCTTTTCTATTTTCATTAAAACATATTAAACTTATATAAATTTTGAATAGATTTTGGATATTTTTTTAAAAAATTATTGTAAATATCATTTTAAAATAAGAAAATATTTAAATTAATGTTCAATACTAAGAAAATTATTTATCAAGTATCTTTATATTATTTTCATAATAATATTGAAAATAGATCTTTTAAATTATAAAAACTAATATTTTTCTTTGAGCGTCAAAACATTTTAGTTGTGTTTGACACCGAAAATTAAGGCCAGAACTTACCCTAGTTCCAAGTAGTTTAGTCAAACATAAAAAAATATACTGACCGAGACTAAAGTTCCTATCAAAGTATCATGTGACCCAAAATTTGTGCATTTAAATTAACTTTCCAAATTCTCGCTAGAAGAAAGAACACCTTTTCCTTGCTTTTTTTCTTTCCTTTCTTTTTACTTATTAAATATTATTTAACGTATATATAAATATATAATTATTTATTTATTTATTAGTACATTATTATTCATCTTATAAAATAAATCATTTAATTCAAAATTATTTTTTTATTAATTAATGATAATACTTTAGTTAGTATTATGATATAGTACAATATTATTAATCAATAATTATTGTTATTTTTACATTATATTAAATAATAATCAATTATACACAAATTAAAATAATATTTTTCGTATTGTATATAAAAGTAAATTTATATTTTTTATTCTTACTTTTTATCCAAACACTCTTTAAAATGTATACATCTAATTAACTTTTTAATTATCTACCATAATTTTTTATCCAAAGATCAAATCAATATTTTTCTGTCTAATCAACTAGTTTTCGAGAACTTCTAAAAACTTAAGTCCTATTATCCAAACATAGCTTATAGAATAGTCCTTTTGGCTATGTTTGGATAGTAGAATCGTGATTCTTTCTAGCTCCATGTGGATAGTTGAATTGACATATTAATTCAGGTGTATTTGGATGGAGTTAAGCATAATAATGAGGAATTAAGTAGTCGATGTAATAAAAAAAGTAGATGTATTAATTAATTTTAGTGAGTGTTTGAATAAAAATAAGTATTATAAATATAAAATATAATATTATTAATTAATAAAAAGAAAATTATAAATTATTTTTTTATTAAAAACATTTTATTTATAAGAAATTATTTTTTACCAAATTGTACCTTTTATAAAATGATAGGTAATAATAATATTATATTAGTCCTTTATAATAAATATTTTATATTCAATAAATAAATTATTTTATATAAGAAAGGCAAGAAAGAGAAAAACTATTAAGACAAAAAAATAGATTGATAATAAAAAAAATGTCACTTAAAAAAAAATTGAAAAAAGGGGGTCTTCCTAGCATCTGATTCCAATTAGTTCCAATTGCCAAACTGACTCTTTATTTTCAATCACCATAGTCTTGTTCTCCGTTCAAACTTGCCTACTGCCCTCTTGTAATCATCATCACTTCCCAATTGTCTATACAACAAGAATCCCATCATCATTTTTCTTTTGTTATATGATCTCTTATGAGTCTAATCCTCATACAGAAGTTGATATATAAATTGTTGGGTACTGCATCAATACAATGGAAGTCACGGTGTTACAGGATTCCTTATCAAAGTTGCAGCAGCCACAACACCATGGACGACTTCGGGACTCCAACTCTGGTATAACGATAGGATCATGATGCCGCCTAGGCGCGAGAAGACCACCAAGAATGATGTGACACATGGAGCCAAACAAAAGGGGACAATATGTTTAAGTTTCTACATTGTGTTGCAGCTTATAATGCAAAGAGATGGACGAACAGCCCGTGTCGGGCCGTGTCCAGGCTGATCGAATCTTGTTTGTCCATGACGTGAATTGTATCATGCCGACACAACCCATTTTAAAATCGGGTCGTGTCGTACCAGATTGGCATTAGGCCAACCCGAAACGAGCCGGTCAGGCTGGGCCCAAGTCATGCGCCTACTTTCTTTTTTTTCTTACAAGTTACAACAGGCTGAGTCCTTTTTTCTTTTTTTGCTTATTTGCCCCGGTAATATGGTTGATCCTAATAACTATCTCCGATCACTAACCCACATGACGCAGCTACATTTACTTAAGCAAGGGATGGATTGCGGTAGCAGCTGCTTACTTGCCTCAATAGACGCTCCGCAAAGGCAGAGCTGTTCCAGCGCAACAAAACGTTGGGAGCCGGAGAGGAAGAGCACCAGCAGGAGGGCGAGGGAGCTGTGCAACAGAGCAGGAGGAGCGACCTTCTGAGGTGGGGTTTGTCCTGGGATGCTCAGTAAACGCCACCGTCGGCGTCATGGGCCGATGATGGCAAGGACGACGTCGTCTGCCTTCGGATCTGCATCATGTCCATCCACAAGATGGCCAAACGGAAGGCTCTGACCATCCTACAACCTAGGGGCAGGCTGCGAGTTGTGGAAGGGAAGGTGGAGGATCTCGCAAATTCGGCGGCCCTGGCAGAAGGACAAGCTCTCCGGTGTCAGTGGCAGGAAGGGAACAATGACGACATCAGGTGCTTAACTTGTATGTGAGAGGTTAGGGACGGGGCTGCCGAACATTGTGTCAGAATGTTACCTCCGTCAGCGGTGGGCAGCCCCCTCATCTCCCCCTTTTCCTCCAATAATCGGATCGACCGTCAACGAGTTGCCCTTCATTATGTTCGCCGGGCTGGTCTGAGCTTGGACTGTGTTCGTCGGGCACATGCCAGCCCATGCCCAGCATCCTGCTAGGCAACCCACCATGATCTGACTCGGGCCTGACCCAGCAGTCGTTCCTGGGCCAGGCCCGTTCCGGGCCATGCCATCTCGATGAAACTCCGTGCGAGTGCTAGGTCGGGCAGGGTTGCCCGTACGGAAGTCTATCTTTAGCCCAATCTTTACCCAAAGGTGTGATCTTTGTGCCAAATTGATTAATGGTGCCTCTGTCGATGCATTCAAAATTGTTGGGCTAAGTGTCATTTTGGACAGGTGGGTGCACAGCCCACAACAACAACGCACAAGGCACATAAAATGCGCCTGACGCTTGATGCACGTCCGCGAAGCGCATAGTGGCAGCCAATCACTCGTAGTCATTTTGGCATCTTCTCCTATAAGAGAGAACTAATACCGAGGGTCCATGGTGTGCTTTCGTCTAGGTTTATCTAGAGGTATTGTTCAAATATTTTGTCCCCTCGAGATTCGATCCCTCTTGAGATACAACTGCATTTGTCTAGTGTTCGTAGAAAAATCATAACGATCCAACTGCTTCTGCTGCAAGAGGTATTCACCAACTTCTATGATTTATATATGTTATAAATTCAACATTGCTATCAAAACTTTTTTTTATTTTTTCTCGATCTCATGATTGTACTAGAAATCATTGCATATCGATTATATGACCACAATTGAGGGACAAAGTGGTCTTTATCATTGCAAAGACCCATATGAACCAGTGGTTGAGCCACCAGGTTAGTAGATAGTTTTTCTATTTTTTTAGAATTTTCTATTTTTGTCAAAATATTAAAATAATTAAAAAAATAGAAAACCTATTTTGAAATTTCAAATAATTAGGAAAAATACATATTTTCCTTAGTATTTTTTCTGCAAAATTTAAAATATCAATTTAACACTATTAAAGAAAAGTATTTGTTGATTTAATGCAATAGTTAAATAATTTAGATTTGCCTGCTAATGTTGTATATTTCCTAATAAATGTATTATTATGTATAAAATAAATATTGTCATTTATATTTATTGTTGTGATCTATATTCAATTATGGAAGGCCTTTGAATAATTTGAAATTTGAATTTAAAATTGGTATGTTCAAAATTTATTGCAAATAATTGTCTTGCTAAAATATATTAAAATTTTGAATTTGAATGTAAAATTAATATGTCCAAATTTGTTAAGTATGTGAAGTTAGGTCCAAGAGAGCAGAAATATATTTTCATAAGATATTGTGAAACCTTTGAAGACTACATATTCATAAGTGAAAGATAAGATGGTACGTGATGAAAATTGACAGTAGGGATATGACATTCATAAATGACTTTCCTAAGTAAGGAGAGATAGATTTCTATTAAATGAGGAAGATCTCAAATTGGCGACACAAGCGGATCAATTTGTTGAGGACTTTGTCTTCTCTATCCCACAACTTGATCTTAGTTGGAGAGATTCACAACTATCAATTGACGAACCTCAAAGTTCCTTTTGACGGACTACTAGAAAATATGTTCCAGACCGAATATTTGAAATCAAAGGGCTGCATAAACATGGGCCACATGAAGCCCACATAATAAGTTTGAAAGATGAACTTGAGTTCAAATCTGTTAAAAAGACTCTCGATGTCCTTTGCTAATTAGGAAGAATGAATTAAGATAATGGAAAAAGAGTTTGAGTCCATGCAAAACGATCAAGTCTGAGACTTGGTTGATCTCCCACCATGCCATAAGACAATTGAGAATAAATTGGTTCTCAAGATTAAACGTCACATAGATGGATCAATTGAAAAGCACAAACCTGTCTAGTAACAAAAGATTTCGCCCAAACAACGGGTGTTGACTATGGAGAAACTTTTGCACTTGTTGTAAGTTTAATTCAAATCGTCTAATATTAGCTATAGTCGTACATATGGACTTAAAATTATATTGAATATATGTAAAGACTATATTTCTCAATGGAGAACTAGATGAGAAAATTTATATAGAGCGACCTTAAGACTTCATTGCAAAGGGAGAAGAGCGCAAAGTTTGTAGACTGTGTTGGTTCATTTATGGAGTTAAACAATCATCTAGACATTGATATCCTAAATTACATCAATCAATTGTTTCGTACGATTTTAACATGATTGATGAATATCACTGTGTGTGCTTATAAGTCCAATGATGATTTTGCTAACGCTATATGTGATCTACATTTTGATAGCTAAAAATAATCATGATTATGTCATTATCATTAAGCAATTGATGTCCTCCATGTTTGATATGAAGGACATAGGTGAAACAGCCTACATACTGGGTGGAAAATCTAACGAGATCATTCCAAAAGACTCCTTACTTTCTCCCAATAATCATATAGGAAAAAAGTTTAGAACGCTTTTTATGGATGACTGCAAACTCTAACACTCCTATTATGAAAGACAAGCTTTTAAGTCTAGACATGTGTCCTAAAACTGTAGATGAACAAACAGATGTTCAATGCTCCCTATGCAAGTGTGGTCGGCAACCTGACGTGTACTCGGTTAGACATATGTTTTATCGGGGTCTAATTAGTTAATATCATGCTAATCCACGATGCTAATGTCAAAGTTGGTAACAATTAAATGCTAACAAGTGCACTAGTTGTCCAAGTAATAAAGTGTAATGAGTAGAGGGTCGAACCCATGAGGAATTAACTTACTTAACCAAACTAATTTCAGGGGCTAATAGGTGACAACATGGTTTTGAAAAAAAGATGTGCAAAAAATAAAATTACAAAAAGTAAAGACTAAAACTAAATTAATCTAATTTAATCTACTAATGTTTAGGGCTTAGGATGATAAAAGAAATTGTAGATAAACTAAAATAACCAAATATTTCAAGTTAGTTTCTAATGATGGATTAGAGTCTACTCAAATTATTAATTTTCATGTGGGATCAATTAACCTATCTTAATTCAAATTAGATTAAAACTACTCCGTCAATGATCATAATATAATCAAACCTGAGATTAAGTTGCATTAAAATATCGTCTCTAAACTATTATCACTCATACCATGGTAATGATTAATAGACCGCACGACTAATATTCTGTCAAGGATCATACGAGTTATAACATGCAATACTTCGACTTAAAAGTCAAGAATCAATTTCACAAAAATCGTGCAATCAAAAGTAACTACTCCTACAAGGATAATAACTAACTTAATTAATTGCATGCATATTCGAAAGAAAACTGAACTATAATCAATTATGAATAAGGTTTAACAGTTTATCTTTATCAATTAAAACTATTACAATTATCTCAATCAGAAAATAAAACTAAAGGACCTAAATTACTAAAGATAAGAAGATGTATCAAGTAAGCATGAGATCATCCCAACATGAAATAAAATAAATAATACTCTCAAGAATGTCGATGAACTGCTGCTCGGTCCTCGTCTAGAGTCAATCGTGCAAAAATCTTCTCGACAATCCTTTTGAATTCTCTTACATTCTTGGCTTCAAAACTCTAGTTGTAGGCTCTAGCATGATCTCCCCTAGCTATAGAAGGCATCTATTTATAAGGGTTTATGTTTCCATGCGATTGGAGAAGAAATGGAAACTTTTTCTATGTCAAAATAAGGAAAATTCGGAATTAATTTAATTCTAAAATTTTAGCCTTGTCAAATTCCAAATTTTGATCAATAATATATTTTCAAATCATCTTGGGGTCATATGGTATGAGTAAGAGTCCTTGTGCACTTGAAATTCTTTCAAAAATTCATTCAAATCTCGAATCTGCACTTCGTCACGGCCTATAATATGATTTTCATGACTTAAACAGTGCCCGAATCACATTGAAAATAGGTTTTCATGACCTGTGAAAGGGTTTTCACGACCCTTACAGTGTCCAACTCAGTGGATTTCATGCCCCATAAAGGGTTGGTCATGGTCTTGCCTCGAGCAAGTTTCTGGCGTGAAAACATGCATTTTAACGACATGTTCAGTGATTTAATAGCCCTGTTTCACGGCCCGTGAAGAGCCTTTCGCAACCCATGAAAGAGCGCACCATGTTTCACGGCCCATGAGGAGCCTTTCACGGCTCGTGAGAGAGCGCATTTTCAGCACTTGGCAGCTTCACTGTTTTCTACAGAACTCCGATTTGAGCGTGATTTTCTTTGTTGGCTTCATAATTAAATTTTCTTGCTTCCTAAATAATAAAATACAATATTTTGGTAGATTTTAATTTTTGTAAAATTAATATAAATAAGTTCATAAAATGATGCATGCAATACGAAGATGAATTGAAATAATATTAAATACATGTATAAATATATGTTGGATTTTACATGCATCAAACTCTCCCAAATTTAGGTATTTGCTTGTCCTTAAGCAATGCTCAAGGTAAAGCTCCAACCAAGAAGGTCAATCATCACTTCCATCCTGTCAGTCAACTATTTTTCTTAGCACTAAATTTTATCATCAATCGCCAAAGTATCTCTCCATCATTCCATTCACCCATCCTCATAGAATTTTTTAATATTAAAAATATTTAAACCATCCAAGTTCAGCTCATGCAAGAAAATATACAGTCTATCAAATAAGAGTCTCAATGTTAAAAAAAATAAGTACATATTGAGCTTATTTATTTTCGCTTTAAAACTTCTTCACTTTAAAACTTTTGCTCTTTTCATTCACTTTTTTTTATTTGGTACTTATGTGCTTCTCCATATTGCACAAGGTGGTCTATGTAACGGACTTTCGACTAATAGAAGAGCAGCTGCCCTTAGATTGCGAGGCAAGAATCTCCTACGGATCTAATCACTCAGACACATCAAAGTTCCGAATAACACATTTGTACTTATTTATTTGTTGGGGTTAAACTAACCATCTTTTATCTTTTTGTACTTTTCTTTTTTTTAATCACCTCTTTTATATGTTTTATCTTTTCTTTTTCTCGAGGTGTCATCAGTGTTCCTAACAATATTCTTTGTTCTATTTCATGTTGGATGATCTCATGCTTACTTGATACATATTTCTATATTTAGTAATTCAGATTACAAGGTAAATATTTGTTGAATTTTGCATGCATCAGATGCCAACATTAGAAGACGACATAGAGAATCATGAGATACCTCAAAGTACTGCAGACCTTGCCCTATACAATCATAGAGGAAGTCTGCGACTTGTTGGATTCACTGATGCTTATAGAGCTAGAGACATTGATGAATAAAAATTTACCTCCGAATACACCTTCTTGCTTAGTAATGGCGATGTTACTTGCAAAAAATAAGATTGTGTAGCATAATCAACTATGGAGACAGAGTTCATAACTTGTTAAGTGGTAGTACAAGAGACTCTATGGGTTAAATGATTCGTTCAAAATTTGAGAATTTTTTAGAATGTAAGGAAGAAAATGGTCATTTACTATCATAATCAAGTAGCTATTGCTTATATGAAGGATAAGAATTACTATTGTAAAAGAAAGCATATCGAGACAAGGTACAAATTTATACGAGACCAAGAAGTCCAAGAGGAGATCTCAATTGAGTGCATATCAACACACAAAATGAAATCATTTCCTAGAAAGGCATTCTTGAGGCATGTAAATGTCTTAGGACTATGTACATTATAAATGTAATGATATGCTCATTTATTTTCAATGAATAAAATATTTTGATAAATTCATTGTTATACATTTTTGTTATGCATGTGAAAAGCATGTCGATCATGTTTGAGTTTGTTCCCTCGCACAAACAAACGCTTGTGGTGCTTATGAACATAGCGAGCAGGAAAAAAATATGTGAACCATGATATGATTCTAAAAAATATATTGAAACATGAGTTTTAGTAACTCAATGTTGTTTGATTAAAAGAGAGAGGCGAGATGTAAGATTTAAATTTGGCGCTATATAAGAGTGAGCAATTTGAAAAATCAAGTCAAGCATTAAAAGGTAGTGGCTAAACGTCAGTTTGTATAATTTTAACAGAGCTAGATATACGATCCTTCAATGGAAGTCTCTATCGTAAGTATTAATTAGTACTAAGTATGCCAAGACAACATAGAAATATGATGAATTTATTAGTTAAATTGTCATCGTGGTGTGAGTCTCTACGGTAAATTACACGGATCGTCCCTCAATTTTGACTCAATATCTCAATAATCTCTCAACTTCAATTTGTAACTAGAATGTCCTCCAACTTTTTTTTCACGCTTCTTCCACTCGATAGTTGATAGTGGGTTTTTCGGTTTCTTCGTTTATGTGGCCGTCATATTGACTTTTCTCTTTCATCCACATCATTTAAAAAATAATAAAAATATATAATAAACTAATATTAAAAATAAAAAAATTGGTCATCCGCGTTGGCTGGCACCGGGACCGACGAGCTCAACCAGAGGGGGGCCATCACCCCCTCCCTCTCTCCCACGCGAGTTCACCAACACGCGCGAGAGGAACCTCGCCGACAGCAAGGAAAAAAGGGGGGCACCAGCCCTCTTTTTTCGCGTGATGCCGACGAGCCCCCTTTCCTCTCTCTCCAGCTCGCCAATGCGCGCAAGAGGAAAGGGGGTCGGCGCCCCCTTTTTCTCCCTCGTGGGTCACGAGGGAGAAAGGGGGGCGCCGGATCCCCTTTTCGCATGGCACTGACGAGAGAGGAATGGGGGGCCCGCACGGCCGGCGAGGGAGGAAGCCTCTGCCCCTCCCCCCCTTTCCTTTCTCGTCAGCTCATCGGCACGCAAGAAGAAAGGAGTGTGTCAGCCCCCTCACCGGCGAGCTCGACCAAACCTCCCTCCCTCTCTTCTCGCGCGCGCGAGAGGAAAGGGGGGCCCGTGCCCCCCCCCCCCCCCGGGGCTCCTCTCTCGTGCGTGCATGAGAGGAAAGGGGAGCATTGGCCCCCTCTGCAACTCATCGAACTGAGGGGATTTTTTATTTTTAGTATTATTTTTATTATATATTTATATGATTTTTTAAATGACGTGGATGAAAGAGAAAATTCCATTAGCGGCCATGTAAGCGAGAAAACTAGAAAACCCACCATCAGCGGCCAAGTGGATCAAACGTGCAAGAAAATAAAAGTTAGAGGACATTCTAGTTATAAATTGAAGTAGGGGACTGTTGAGATATTAAGTCAAAGTTGAGAATGATCCGTGTAATAACCCAAAATTTTGGGTCAAGGGTATTTGAACGTTTTGACCAAAACCCTAATGTAAATCATATATAAAGGACCAACAACCCTATTAATTTCCTAAAAACCTAGCCGTCACTCATCTTCACTCTTTTTCTTCTCCACTAGGAAAAGTCTAAAGCTAAGAGATCTAGAGCCCTATTTTTCATGATGGCTGTGTTTTAAGATTAAGAAAGAGAAGATGAGCAAAAATTCCTAGAGACTTCTAGATGATGAAGAATGATACAAGATGATTAGGAAAAGGGGTTTAAATCTAAAACCTAAAGGTATGTTTTTGATTGGATTGAGAGTTTCATGAACACCTTATTCTTGATAGAGATTTTTATTGAGGATTTCATAAATGAGGGATCGCATGAATGAGGGTTTCATGATTTATGTTGTATAATCTATTAAATTCATGGCTATATTTTGATAATTATTTGAATAGGTTTTACTTATTCAAAAATTACAAATATATAGACGGAAATATCTCGAAGTTTAGTTTTCACAGAAATTTGTTTCATTGGATTTGAAGTGTATATATAGTTATGATAAAAAAAAATTGGGCTGCTATCATGCTATCTCCGGTAACAGTGAAACGAATTTGTAAAATCTATCTTAATTTAAAAATATTGAATTATGGTTTAAAATTTATGCACAAGTGAAGAGTTTGCATTATCGTTTTGTGTCAATTGAAATCATATGAAAATAACAAGTATAGATTAAATTATTAATATTTTAGTGTCTGCTGCTACAATACTATGTAAAGAATAGATCTCAGTAGTTGTATGAATTTTTGGTATTAAATGCCAAAAAGATAAAATCCATGAATTTTATATGTGATTCCTGTGAAAGTATAGTTTTTAGGAAAATTAGAATCAATAAAATGATCGCTTATTTATTGAGTTATAATATTTTGATTGATGATGTGATAGAATTGTAAAATAAGGAAACTTGACATATTATATTTAGGGTTATTTTCTCAAACGACACCTAAACTATCACGATTTTTCAGATCTAACCCCAAACTACAAACTTTATTTTTTTTTGGTCCTTAAACTATTATGATTTTTTTCAATTTGATTCTTCCGTCCAATTTCGTCAACTTTTCGGTTATCTTTGATTTTTCGCATTTTTGAAAACTCCATTACACTCTTGCTCAAGTGTTAGTATGGTTTTATTTAAAATAATATATAATAAAAAATAATTAAAAAAGAAAAAGAGGATGGTGGGGGGCGTCGCCCCTTGTGTCACCGGAGCGAAGGGGGGAGGGAGCTCCACCCACCCCGACAAGAGGGACTGGGGGCGGGTTGGTGCCCCCCTGAACGAGCTCGCTAGTGTGGGGTATAATTATTTTTAAATTATTTTTTATATTTTTATTATATATTATTTTAAGAAAAATATATTAACACTTGGAACAGGGGTATAATGGAATTTTCATAAATGCGAAAAATCAAAGATAACCGAGAAATTGACGGAATTAGACGGAATGATCAAATTGAAAAAATCGTGATAGTTTAAGGATTCAAAAAATGAAGTTCACAATTTAGGGTTTGATCTGAAAAATCTTGATAGTTTATGGGTGGTTTGAGGAAATAACCATATTATTTATGTCAACAATTATTATGTTCATATTATGCATTTTATTTAAATGTTTATATACTTTACAAATACATTTATTTGTTGATGTATAATACTTTCTAATGTTTCATACATCTTATATATGATACTATTCATGAAACTTTGATTGATGTATTGACGATCACCTAGACACATATTTAGACATGCTCAATCGTAATTAGGCTAAAATATGAAGAATGATTTATATGAATGGTTGATGTATTGCAAAGCATAATGCCCCTAAAGTTGAAGAATGTCTTGTCACTCATTAATGGTGAGGGACCTAAGCCAGCGAAGTAAAGTCTTGCATTTGTGTATGTGCTTCTCAAGGAATAAAATCCTTTAACAAAAAGTGTGTGTATTCCTTAGAATAAAGTCCTTCACTATCATGATGTACGTATTCCTTGGAATAAAATTCCTCACTATTATGATGTGAGTGTTCTCAAGGATGTGGCCTAGCAAGCCAATGTGATGATGTGACATCATTCTTTCAACTATGTTAAGATCAAAGACATTATAAATGTGAAGTTAACTTCAAAGTATCTTATAACATAGAAAGTTAAGATAATGATGAAGTAAAGATGGAAAGTAAAGTCCTACATTTGTGTATGTACTTTTTAAGGAATGATGTCCCTCATCATAAAGTATGTATTCCTAAAGATGACTAGAAATAAAGTCCTTTACTATTATGATATGTGTGTTCCTAAAATATGACTTATGATATGAAATGAAAGTACATATGGTATTATGTGATAAAGATGAAGGATGAAGATGACATATGACGGATCACATAATAAAGAAAGAAAGCAGAATGTAAAATGATCCAAAGGGTTATAAAATAACCTTGAGGAGATGTAAGTATGAAAAAGTCAAGAAGTAAGTATCGAAGAAACTCCTAGAATGTACATGACAAAGAAAGTGAAATAAAATGATACATGAATGTATATTGCTATTGAATGAAACTTGCAGATGATAGATCTGAAGTAAGTAGGTATGACATGATGTATTATGTTTCATAAATATTATATAAAGAATGAATGTAAGTTATGTAATGTCATGTAAGGTTCATGATATAGTTCATGGCATGTATGTTCATATGTTATTGTTATGATGATGATGATGCATCGCACGTAGTATTATGTGATAGGATAGCATGACATGCATGACCTTTACCTACTCTAACTGAGAAACTCTGCACTTTGAATCCGTGCAGAAAACTAAGATTAAGTGATGGATGGCAGCCCAAGCTCATGACAAAGTGTTGCATATGCTTAGGGTTAAATAAGTCCTAAGGTTCTAGATAAAGAATGAGGCTAATGATGTAATGAAAAGTTTAGGCATTTAATGTCTTATGGAATATTAGTTTATTTGATTAATATAAAGTTTTTATTTATTATTATTTTCTCTAAATTATTAAGTTTTCCGCTATCAAATGATGTATGGCGATCGGACTAACAGCGTGAAATTTCTCTAAATTCCCAAAACTTTTAGGGTGAATTTTGGGTCGTTACAATTTGTGTAATATACGCTGACTCTCTAACAGATTATTCATTTGTACGTGCACTTAGACTCTAGATTATGTTTTAAGGAAAGAAATTAATGCTTGCTACTTTATTGGGATACTCAAAGGTGAAAAGTAAAGTAGTTTGTCGAGTCATGTCTAGGAAAGCAGCTAGTTCACTAATAAAATGCATGAATGCGAGGGAAATAACTACTATGGGCCACATTAAACTTTCAAATACAATTGACCGACTATTTTTCTTATGTTAAAAAATATAGTGTATATAAAATTTAGTTACCGCGAAGAAAGACATATGTTATCTCGACTATGTTGTAAAGAAGATTTAAGGCATAACGAGTTATATGATTTGAGCGTGTATTGACTCATATGTGAGTTGTCATGAATCCCTAACGAACATGACATACGCTCTAGAGACAATTGAGTGATTGTGAACCTTAAAAGATCTCTTTCTATCTCATATAAAGATGTGTGCTTGTACTTGTAGTTTGTTAAAAAAAACAAAAATCCATTACCATTTGGATGAATGAAAGAGCAAATAAATCCCCAATGTGGACAAATGAGAAATTGTTGAGCTAAGTGCCCTTTTGAGTAGGTGGACTGTGCGGCCACCACAACAGCACACAAGGCGCATGAAATGCGCTAGACGTGCCCACGTATGACGTGCGAAATGCACACGCGTGCTACGCGTGTTTGCACGGGTCTCGTGCGATACACACCCATGATGTTCGCAATGCACGCAGGTGGGGACCAAAATGGTCCCTCGTGATCATTTTGGCCTCTTCCTCGTGTTCAATTTTTCCTTAAACATTCCCTCAAGTATAATAATTTTTCGTGTCTATCCTTATTATATGAACTTACCGTAGTGCCCCCATAAACTATGTTGCGATTTTTATTTTAGTCCATCCATCATCTTCTGTTAACTCTTTTATTATTTTTAATTTTTTTATTTATTAAATAACTAAACTATATATTCTTCTATGACACCATCTCGAGGGGCAATTTAGTCTTTTAATAAAAAATAAAAAAAATAATAGAATATGATGGATGGACTAAAGTAAAAATCGTGATATAATTTAAGGGATGCTAAGTTAAGTTCATACATTAGGGATAGATGTGAAAAATCGCTATAATTCAATAGAGGTATTAAGGAATTATAAGGAGGATCAATACCAAATATTCATGATGTGCTTTTGTGTAGATTTATCCGGATGTAGTTGTGTTGTAACTAATTATTTCGTCTCGCGCACATTCAGTGTTCGATAATAATTCAAATGCTTCAACTTTCAATGCGACACTTTCCTAAGATGGATTACTCAAGTCTTCTGTCGTAAATTTATCTTTCATGAACGCAAATCATCGGTGTTTAATGTTGCAGGAGATCAGTAGCATTAACTTGTGCCCTGAGAAATTTGTTTTCTCCAAGAAGTCGACACGACTCTTAGACGCGAGGAGGAGCGCCCTAGAAGGGAGGCCCCGGCGATGGGGGCGCCATGCACGTTCCGGCGTCGGAGACATCCTTCCGTGGGCATACCCATGTCGGGCAACAGGGCGTTCTTTGGTCTATGCTTTCCGGCTTGGTCGGGAAATGTTCGAGAGGCACAGCGCCGAGATCCTGATCGCAACTGTCCGCGTACGTTGACGGCAGCGTTAGCATAACAGCCACTGTGATCTTGCAAATGGAGACGTCTTCAGACAGGGTCAAGGGGCAACTCTCAGGTGTACGACGAAAACATTCTTCTTTCTCTCTCCTTTTTGAGGAATCGATACACTGCAGAGAGTAATTTTAGTCAAGTTTCTTACATAGCATGAAAATCGTAAAGAGAGAAAAGACAGCAGTTTGAGGCATCTGGTAACCTAGTAGTTGCAGATGTGTTACTATACAATTCCCCTTCTTTTCATTGAGAGAGGAAGCTGTTGAAAGCACCAGGCCGTGATGTCAGTTTTTTGCGGCATACGCGAATGAAAAGGCAAGAGTGATGAGTACAACAGTCTTACATAACACTCAGGGCAGCAACTGCTCTCCAGCACTAATTTAATTTTTGTGCAGTGTATCAGGGGTAGGCCAGCAATGTCACTATCATGATTGCTAGGAGAATTGCAGAGATCAGCTAGAGCTTTGCACCCAGTGCGCTGCATCTGGGCTACACCTCTTTTCAGGCTCTCAAGTATGAACTTCTCGCTGGAAAGTTTTCAACATTGCTCTCTTGGCTGGCCTCAATGTTCTCATTTGCTTTCGTGTGTGTTGGGGGGGTGGGTGGGTGGGGATGGGGGGCGGTGTTGGGGGAACCGACAGTGTGTAAACAATATGCAGTGCTTCTGTAACCTTGGCATGGAGGTCATTGCATATGGAGGAAAAAATACATCAAATGTTTTTCAACTTTGACGTTTGCTCAGCGATATTTTTCAATTTCACTTTATAACACGAATGTCCTCCATTACTCGTTTCACCCGATGCCCTTCTTACATGCGATCGGCTGTCTCCCGGTCACCCGTCCACGTGGCGTCTATGCAGTCATTTTCTCTCTCCTCCACGTAAGAATCTATCTGACGTGACATGATTAAATAATAATAAAATATAATAAGTAAAAAAATGAGAGAAAGGAATCATTCGTCCCCTGTCGGCGCTAGAGGGAGGGGGCTTCGTCGGCACCGGACGGGGGGCGTCGTCCCCCTCTGTGGCCCTCTGTGCATGTCGCCGACGCACAGAGCAAAGGGCACAAGGGGGGCATCACCCCCCCCCACTGCGAGCTCCGGCGTCAGCTCGTCGGAACCCACAGAGGGGGCGACGCCCCCACCCTTTGCGGGCTACGTTCCCACCCTTTGCGAGCTTGTCGAAGCCCGCAGAGGGAGGGCGACGCCCCATCCTTTGTGAGCTCCGGTGCGAGCTCGCGGAAGAAACATCACCCCCCTCTGCGAGCTTCGGAGCGAGCTTGCCGGAGCCCGTAGAGGGGGGGGCGCCCCCCCCCCCCCCCCCCGACGACGTGCACAGAGCAAAGGGTGGGGGGTGCCCACCCCCCACCCCACCTTCCTCCTCCTCCTTCTCTGCGAGCTGTAGCGTGAGCTCTAGCGCGAGCTCGGTGGAGCCCACAAAGGGGGGAGGGCCACACCCCCCACCTTTTGCTCTACGCGTGTCGCCGGTGACGCGCACATAGCAAAAGGGGGGCGTCAGCCCCCTCTGCGAGCTCACCGGAGCCCGCAGAGGGAGGGTGACGCCCCCACACTTTGCGAGCGCACAAAGCAAAAGGGAGGCGTCAACCCCCCTGTGCGCTCCAATGCGAGCTCGCCGGAGCCCGTAAAAGGGGGGACATCGCCCCCCGTCTGCGAGCTCGTCGGAGCTCGCAAATGAGGTAAAGGGAGGCCCCCCATCCGGCGCCGACGAGGCCTCCTCCCTCCGGCGCTGGCAAGGCCGTCGGAGATCCAAGGGACAACTGATGCCTTTCTCTCATTTCTTTTACTTATTATATTTTATTATTATTTAATCATGCCACGTTAAATAAATTCTTACGTGAAGGAGAGAGAAAATGGCTGCGTAGATGCCGCGTGGACGGGGTGACTGGGAGACGCCTGATCATAGGTAAGGGGGGCATCGGATGAAACGAGTTGAAAGATGGAGGACATTCTTGTTAAAAGTAAAATTGGAAGGTACCGCTGAACAAATGTCAAAATTGGAGGACATTTGATACAATTTTTCCTGCATATGGAGGCTTTGTTTTCATTTTAAACTGCTAAAACTTTCCTAGTGAGACGACACTCAACATGAGAAGAATATTAACTAAAAGATTTTCACATCATTTCAACAAACTGATCCAATTCACCCTACTGGACTTTTTTTTCTTCGGAAGAGTTTCATCACTGAAAGGTCATTGTTCAGTGCAATCTCAGCCTTTACAGATGTGCAGCATGAATTTATGTTGAAGACAATGCAAGTAGTTTGATCCAAGTGTTCAAATGTACATATATGTCCGAAGTAGTTCAGTTCATTTTATCCTTTTTCCACCAACCTTTTTCTATTGTTTAATAACATGTTGATGTGGTGGAGAGAGGTCAATACGATTGTGCCCGTAAGAGTTTAAAAATCAGATAACCTTTTCTTTAGGGTTAGAAAATTTAGGTATAACGTGATGACCATAGGGAAATTTTACTTCAATCTAAGTAGGTACAAGTCATCAAAAGTTTTAGCTTTATACTTTTCTAAATTTAGTTACAATTCTGTGCAGATTTACTTCTTGGTCAGGTAAACCTTTCTTAATTAACAATTATCCATATAAGTCCAACAATTGATTAGGAACGGCCAAGAAGAAATAGTTAGTACAGCACTGCTAACTTGGTTTTATATGATCCACAGATATGATTGGTGTCATGCATGAAACATGTAAAAAACAAGTTTTTTTTCTTCCATTAATCTCTCCAGACAAAATATTTTATGGTCGCCACCTTAGTTTAATATGGATTTAAATGAGCTTATATTTGACACCATGCCGACCCCACCTAGTGGGATAAGGCTTTGTTGTTGTTGACACCATGCAATGATCAATTTGTTGGATTTCTTTAAAGCAACTTACATGAGATCCAAGTCCAAAGTTGACATAATCCAGGAACGCGTTGCTCTCATGATCACCTAATAGTTCCAGAATCATCCAACTTGGATCCCCACCCATGCCCAAAGCCATCAATGCCTAATATACTAATGAGTCATGCTTCATGCTTTAATTGCAAGATCTCAACACAAATTATAGAGAAGATTCAGGTCCTTCATTAGTTTTATCTCACTTTTATCAACACGCACTTTAATTTGGAAACTGAACACTTAAAGCATAATCCGTTTTCACCATCTGTGTTTTTTCATGTTTGATCTTATGACCATCTCAGAAATATTTCAACACCTGAGCCAATAGCAAATTTACCTAATTCATGGTCTGCATCACCATTGTAGTGAAAGTAGGTGGAAGATAGTGCTGCTTCCTCCATTAAAAACATTAATCCGAAAGCATAAGTAACCAAAAAAAAGAGCAGCTGCTGCATTTTTTTTCGTTTCAATCCTCTTGCACATTCTAAAGTTTGCAAGATTTTTTAATTTTAAGAGCCCCAACCAACAAATACAAATTGTTTGTCAGCAATATCATCATTGTAAGTTTGCCTTTAACTCCAAGCCTGTGTTTTGTGTTGCTGCAGTGCTGCTGCCTTTTCAGCAGCCACACACTCTCTGTGCATTCACCAATTTCAACAGTCAAAGCTCCCACATAAAGAACAGTAGCAGCAGGAAAAAGGAGAGAGAAAGAGAGATGAAAAAAAAGATAGAAGAAGACAAACTTCACCAAGTTAAAAATTTTAGCCTCAACGAGGTGTTGCTATTGCATCAAGGTAATAGAGTAATGTTATTTCATCCTAGGATCCTTCTACCACATGCTCACAGCTCCGCCATCAACGGTTGTCTTCTGGGGGTGTTGATTTTTAGGCTCTCGGGAGGGGTAAAGCAAACGGGAACTCCCATTTACAGGAACCACTTAAGAGAAATCTTGTCCTCTCTACCCACATCTTGTTTTCTGGCATTAGATTCTTCACCACTTACTTTGAACTCCCATTGCTTTTGGTCTTGTGTTCCATGCCTCTCAAGTTCCACCAAGTTCGCATACGAGCAACAAAGCTTTCTGCTTCTGAAAAGTTTGCTGCTTCGGTTCCTGGTGCAAGCAAAGCTGAACCTTTGGATGCTGGCAGCAGTTGCCTTATCCTCTTTTAAAACTTTTTTAACATCACCTTTCGGTTGTCAAGATGCTTCTACAACAACAACAAGTTTGCTTACTATGATCCTGCTGAATCAGATTTTTGCTGCTCTGTTGATCCCCTTTCAAGGCTCCTTTTTGAGCTGCATTGATCCAAGTACAGGTTGTGAGCTGGGCATTGACTTGGCCGTGGAGGTGTCTGAAATTTGTCGGTTGACCTTGATCAAGTGAAGAGAAGATGATACTGCAACTGGAAGATTTTATCTTGGAACCCGCGGAAGGGATTAAGACCCCGTCTGAACCAGTGGTCTACATGGATGTCAACGTCGTTCCAGAGCACGACAGGGAAGGATTGGCTTCCACGATCTCGAGCCTCCAAGGTCTATTCTTCCTTGAAGAATTCTGTTCTCCGTGTCAGCAGTTGTGATCTTGCATTTTGGAAGCCTTAATTTGCACGCTACTTTTACCTGCTGCAGCTGAACTGATGGAACTGAAATCGAAACAGAGATTTCTGGACTCGAAGCGGCGCAAAACACTTGACAAGATACTGGACATCAAAGGTAGTGTTGGATTTTTGTTTTGCTTGTGTGATTTCTGGCTTGTGCAAGACACTTGAACTGCCTAGCTTGTTGCAGGAAGCATCAGAGTGTTCTGCCGAGTTAGGCCAGGCGACGATAGGAGGAAGTCGCCGTTTCTGATCGACCAGGAGAAGATTTCTGTTAGATCCGCCGGCGCCAAGAAGGAATTCAACGTCGACAGGATGTTCCTTCAGAAGTCAACACAGGGTATGCCGCTCCCCCATGTGTGCATAGATTTTTCGGATGAGATTTTTGCATGCGAAGTTTAAGCCGAGCTCGACTGAATAATGCTGCAAACTTCTCCAGAGGACGTGTTTGCAGAAGTAGAGCCAATTGTCAGATCTGCGCTCGATGGCCACAACGTTTGCATCTTCGCATATGGTCAGACTGGTATAGGAAAAACTTATACAATGGTGAGCTCAGTCCTTGGCCTCCATTCCTTCCTCTTTCCCTTTCTTCTTCACTGTTGATGGCCTGAGCCTAAATGCATAGAGGAATCATTCTTCAGGAAGGAACGAATGAGCAACCAGGGATCGTTCCACGAGCAATTGAAGAACTATTTCATCAGATTTATCAAGACAAATCAGATGCGTTTACCTTGTCAATGAGCATGCTTGAGGTCTACATGGGTAGTGTCAGGGACTTGCTGGTCCAGAGGCAACCCTCAGCTAGGGGAATTTACTCCTCTCCCAGAAGGTAAAGTTTCTTCTTTTCTGCTCGCATACACCGTTACTGACAGGGTAAACAAGAAGATTTCTGTTTGCCACCATTGGCAACCTTTTGTTGGACTACACTCTGAATCCATGGCTTTAAGGAAATTTATCCTTATATCAATCCAACATGATGTGTATGCTGATCATTTGCAGCAACCTCAACATCCTAAGTGGTACTAATGGCTCTGTGGAGATCGAGGGACTCACGGAGGTACCAATGACCAATTTGAAACAGGCAAACAGATGGTATGCCAAGGGAAGGCGCGCTCGTTCTACTTCCTGGACCAATGTGAATGAAACGTCAAGCAGATCGCACTGGTTTGTTGTTCACTGCTTCAGATCCGTCGAATCTTCGATCTTGCTGAGTTTTGTTATTAATTGTCTTTTATTTATTTTAGTTTCGCATCTGCAGCTTGACCAAAATTACCATCTGCCGATCCGGTGGCGGTACTACAGAACGGGATCAACTAATCAGCAAAATTTGGCTGGTGGACCTTGGAGGAAGTGAGCGCCTGCTGAAGACTGGTGCCACTGGACTGACACTAGATGAAGGGAGGGCAATCAATCTGTCTCTCTCAGCACTTGGAGATGTCATTGCTTCACTAAAAACAAAACGCAATCACATTCCTTACAGGTGATTCCTTTGTTATATGTTTCTATATATTCTTAATTGCATTCAGTCCATATTATCTTATCATATACTCTTGACATTTTCCTCACTGTACCCACAGAAACAGCAAGCTCACTCAGATCCTAAGTGATTCTCTAGGTATGTATACTCCACAGAAGAATCTGGTATTATTGTTAATCTGAAAACAATTTGCGATTGAAATCTGTAATTTGCTTGCAGGTCGTGGATCTAAGGTGGTAATGATTGTTCATATTAGTCCTGAAGAAGAAGATATTGGAGAAACAGTATGTTCTTTGAGCTTTGCAAGAAGAGTGAGAGCTGTAGAGGCAAATAAAGAGTTACCAGAGGTAGACAATGCCTGTCTCAGTTTTATCCTTTGGAGTTCCATATTTTTGTGATATATCTCCTCTTTTGCGTCAGTAGTGAAAAAGGATATATTCTGATAATTCTTGCTTTACTTCAGGAATTGAAGAAACGAAAGGAACAAGTTATCTATGAACTTGATCAGCAAATTCGTGATGCTGAAGGAGAGCTCCAAGAAGTGAGAGACCAGATGGAGAAAACTGAGAACTTGATTCAGGAGAAGACAAAAATTTTGCGAGTCGCGTATCAACTTCCGGATGGACAGAAGGCATCACCTAGAAGCCCCTTGACGATTAGCCAATTAGAAGTTGCAGAAAGCCCACAAGAAGTCAATGGTGGCCCACAGCTGAGCTCAACTCCCCACTTCATGGCTTCCACAGTCTGCAGCCGGCAAAGACATAACACGGCAGAAGCAACCATCAGGTCGAGAGTGGCAAACAGGAGATCCATGGATCCATTAACATCTCAATCATTTTTCCACTCCCTTCATGGACCTGTAACCTCCAACTTCAAGCACAAAACACTAACTGAGTCCAACATCTCCAAGATGAAAGATTCCGCTTTCCGGTGCATTCAAGTCAATGTTAGCCAGAACAGCTTGGATTCAAAGGCATATCCCTTCTCCCAGAAGAAAAAAGCTACTAGTTCTAATTCTAATTTGAGAGTGACACTACACAGGAGAAGAATGTCTGATCTTCTTTGACTGAATTGCTTAGTCATGTAAAGAGCATTTGCCTGCGAGTTTGGCGAGTTGATTCTTTTTGCACAGTCCTTTCTTTTAGCCAAGGACGATCCTTTTTCACCTAATAACGGCTTTTTCTTTCTCACCTTTGATATTTGCTCCTTTTGTGTATCTGCTTGTAGTTTGAAAAGATGGCATTGCATTATGAAGTGAGATTTCAGTATTTTTTTTCTTTTCTCTATTGGAGATTGTTGTATGCTTGATAGATTGTGGGGATGTGTCCTAGGGTGAATTGTATATTGAAGGATCTTTAAGTTCAAATATTTCCTGCTCTAGTAACATACTGACAACATGCATGCACCACATAGAACTTGGAAGGGTATCAAACTCCACATTTTTAGAACGTGGAAGCAAGGTTGTCAAGCTCAACTCGGCCAGTCGGTCAGGCCGGATTCGAACTCGACTCTAGAATGATTCATGGGTCACTCAACATCCATATGACTGATTGACCCTATCCAATCCCAACCATTCGGATTGGATAGGCCAATCTGCTAAGTTTGAGTGACCCAATCAGGTTTATGCTAAAAGTTTTTAAAAAAATTATAGTCTATAACTTTGAATCCCAATATTGCCATCCGATTTTTTCATTTATGAAAATTTTATAATGTTATTAGCATTTTAATAATGAACCACTCATAATTTATTTTTTATTTTTATTATTATTTACATTCCAATATCACAAATAGTTTTTTTGAAGTTATTAATAATAATATAAATTGTTATATGTATTGGTAATCACTCGAAAGGAAATGTAATTTATTTGTAAATTCAAATATAATGCTAATATGAATTATCATACTATTAAAGTAATAACTTTAGTAAATTATGAAAAAAATATATTGTATTTCTTATGACAGTATATTTGATTGGATTCATTTTTCATTGAAATAAATTTTGTCTTATGACTAGTGATTAAAAAAATTAATGCATTGACTTAATTAGTATCTATGCTAATTTTATAATTCTATTATTATTTTATACTAATTTACAATTATCTGTTTCAACTGGTCTGACCTCACCTATTTGGTCAAGTGGGAGAGAATCTGTAACATCCTAAGATAGTTTCACATTGACAAAATATGAAGATAGTCATAGACTTATTAGTATCGTCATCTTTTACCTTTCAATACGTATTTTAAATTCATACGGGTCGAACGCCCAAAGCAAATAATATTTTGGCGGATTAAGGGGATATTACAAAAGGTATTATAGTCGACATCGTGTGCTCATTTGAACTAAGTGAGAACTCGGTTCATGGGCTGTTCAACGAGGATGTTGAGTCCTTTAGGATGTGATTATAAGATCTCAAGATAAAAAAAAATCATAGTATGAAAGATAGTCTCATATGGAGAAAACATGAAGTTGATCATAGGCTTATTAGTGTTATCATCGTTTACCATTCAAGATGCACTTTAAATTCGTATGAATCGAAAGCCTTATTTTGACGGACTAAGGGGGTGTTACATTTAAGGTTTAAGTTAAAATCGTAGTCTAATCCTTCCTTCTTCCTCTCTTCTTTATTTCCAGCCACCCCTTCTCCCCTTCTTCTCTTCTCTTGTTGGCTGGCCGTCCTCAAGCTTCCCTCTTTCTCGTTGTAGCAGCTGCCATGTGGAGGTGAACGAGAGTAGAAGGGAGAGGGAAATGAGTTGCTGCTATGTTGACTGAAAGAGGGAGTGAGTAGGAGAGAGAGATAAAGAGTTGGTGAGTTGCTGCCGGCTGCTTTAGGTGAGTGAGAGTGAGGATGAGAGTGGATTGGGGTGTTAGATGGTGACTGATGGAATTTAGAGCTTTGGATCCTCTCTCTTTTCTTGTAACACCTCGAATTTCACCCTCAAAGTATCGAAGACAATTGGATCATTCGATTGTGTTAGCCCGTTCGCCATCACATAATCATAATAAATTTTTGTTATGATTTTCTATAAACTCAACGGAAGCATAAATCCATTAAATAAGATAAAATAATTTCTTTGAAAACATAGCAGAAGACTTCAATAAAACATCAAAAGTAATGTTATAGAATTTAAACTGTTATCAATAACCAATAAAAGATCTTAAAACCATAGTCCAAAATATCTCTTCAAAACGTAGTCAAAAGACTCTAAAACAATTGACTATTAACATTCTAGACCATTGTGCAATCTTATTCGTCATGAGTTGAGCCGCCATCATCCATAACTTTATGCACCTGCACGGATTCAAGATGCAGGGGTTTCCCCGGTTAGAGTATGTAAAGGTCATGCATGCGATGGTATAATCTTATATAGGATACTACATGATATGCATCATTATCTTCATATAAAGATATGCATCATCATCTTCATATAAAGAAAATATACAATATGCTTGTCATGTCTTAACATATGATCTACATATCAAACATCAACATCATTCTATCATCATGCACATAAGTAATTGCATGGAAGACTTGTAATCACATCATCATACATAAAGTATAGACATTCATATCAATAATTCATTCAATTCATAGGCATATAAGTGGGATGCACTTACCATAACCATTGCCTACATAACTCTCCTCATGGTTGCTTTATAACCCATTGGACTTTCACTTTCGTGGGACATCATTTCATAACTTTCCTCAGGGTTGCTTTATAACCCTTTGGACTTCCACTTTCGTGGGACTTCATTCCATTCGATCGATCATTGGCCCTTTCCTATTAATGTTATATCTTCCGATAGTTGGAAGTTATGTCGTTACCCTCTCAATAGGCTAGTTAGGCTTAGGAGACAATGCTCCCCTATCACCCGAAGGTGACCACAGAATGCACAAACCGTTGCCGATGCATGTAACGATCATTCTGGACTCTCGCCCGAGGGCGACATCGGAATGCACACACCGTTGCCGATGTGTATTCTGGACTCTCGCCCGAGGGCGACATCGAAATGCACACACCGTTGCCGATGTATGTATTCCGAACTTTTGCCCGAGGGCGACATCGGAATGCACACACCGTTCCGATGTGTGTAACGATCATTCCGGACAATTATCCGATAAAGGGCCATAGAGAAGCGACATATAACATCATCCACAACTGGGTTCATTATACTTTTCAAACAACAATCATTTATGTCGCTCGATCTTCATATTTTAACCTAGTTACGACTGTCCATGCAATTCGTGTATCTAGGTTCATATACAATTATCAACCAGTAATACATATTAGTAAATATCTTTAAAATAACATAAATATAACATAAATCAGTTTTTCGATCTATCAAGATCGTTCCGGAACTGGCACGGCCGTACCAATGCCCTGAGGGTCCGATCTTCCACCCGAAAGTCACGATTTTTGAGATTTCAATTCCAATCAACATAGTTTAAAACATCATGAATATTTCAGATATATGATCTCTTAGCATCTATGCATTATAAAACACATTAAGACATGCAATTTTCATTCATTAACAAGAGTTGAGACTTTTTCTTAAAAATTCATATGACTACTAGATTTTATTCTCTGCACAGTATTCTGGCAGCAGCCACTAAAATATTTATAATTTAACCTATACTTATTCTTTTAAGATGATTCATACTTTCATAGAAAGATAACACGAGCATTTAACTTGGGAATAAATTTCTAAACCTACTTTAGTATTTCCAATTTACTACATGTTTTACAATTTGATCTCGCTGTTACCCGAGACAGAATGATACTAGTCCGATTTTTGGATCATAACTATTTGTATACAACTCCAAATCATATGAAACCACTTTCTGTGAAAACTAGACTTCAAGGGCTTTCCATCTATATATCGTTTATAATTTTTGGATAAGAAAAACCTATCTGAACATTTTTTATAAAATAGTCGTGAATTCTCAAGACAGTATGACACCAGTTCGGTGTTTTGATCATAACTATTCGTACAGATCTTCAAATGATACGAAACCAATTTCTGTGGAAACTAGATTTCGAGAGCTTTCTATCTATATTATTTGCAATTTTTGGATAAGAAAAACTTATCCGAATAATTGTTGCAAATACAGTTACGAATTTAGGCAGATTATGCAACTTAAATCGTGCAATCCTAACATCTAGATCTAATCATGAATCCATAAAAAATGATCTCAGATCTGATAAAACCCATAAATTTCTCAAAAAATCTCTAATAGGAGCAGGGTGCCCTATTACTCTCAATTCAATCAATAAAACTTTGAGAGGAGAGAGAGGAGAGAGAGGAGTTGGATCCCCTTTACATATCTAGATCTTAAATCTTCCTTCTCTTTCTTCCTTTTCTTCTTCCTCTTTTTCCTTCTCCCTGAGCTCCTATTTCTTCTTCCTCAAGCCCTAGCCGTCAAGGTGTGAATTCAAGAGAGAAAGAGAGAGAAAAGATGCCTTATATAGGAGGAAATAATGAGGGTTTGGATAAAAGTTCAAATTACCCTTAATGAAAATCAGGGGTATTACATCCTCCCTCCCTTAAAAGAAAATATATCCTCGAATTTTTAAACTATAATAAAGGCCACTTATCAAATAGTTTTGGAAATTATTCTTTCATTACTTCTTCTAATTCTCATGTCGCTACGATTCCATTGTGGTGTTCCATGCAATCTTCATCATCTTTACCCTTTTGTTTCTTAAATGACGCTCTTCATATTCTAGTATCTCTGTAGGATACTCTTCATATGTAAGGTTTTCCTTGATGGTTGGCTCTTCAATTACTACCACATGAAAGCTGTCATATGTGTACTTGCGAATCATTGACACATGAAATACATTGTGAATTCTGACATATGAAGAAGGCAATGCCAACTTATATGCTCCTTCTCCCACCTTTTTCAGAATCTCAAAGGAGCATATGTACCTGGGAGTTAGCTTGTCCCTTTTATTGAACTTCATGACTCCTTTAATAGGAGATATCTTCAGTAATACATAATCTTTAACTTGGTTGATTTGTCCTCTTCTTTTCTTATCGGTATGGTTTTTCTGACGATTTTAAACTGCCATCATTCTTTCCTTTATCAAATTTACCTTCTCTGCATATTTTTCTATTAGTTTTGATCCTAGTAATCTTCCTTGAGCTCTTTACTTCAGGTACTCACAATCTGTCTTGAAATCTGATGGTTTCATCTTCATCAATTATGTAATCTAGGTACTCTTTCTCACATAGAGGAATCTTATTTTTGTACCCATGCTATTCTTTCTATCAAGTCAGACTGAATGACACAATGCATCATCAGCCTCCCCTGAGTACTTTCTTTAATAAGAGTCCATTTGTAAATTCTTAAGCATGTCAATGATCATTTCCATTTCCTACTCAAGACATCTGCTACAGAGTTGGCGTTCCTTGAATGGTAGGGAATACTAAACTCATAGTCTTTGAAAATTTTCAACCATCTTCTTTGTCTCATGTTCAGTTCGTTCTGAGTTAACACATATTTGAGACTTTTGTTGTCAGTAAAAACTTCAAATTTCTCTCTATATAAGTAATGTCTCCATATCTTCAAAGCAACACTACCGCTGCCAACTCCAAATCATGAGTAAAATAGTTCCTCTCATGTAGCTTGAGTTGTCTTGAAGCATGAGCTGCCACTCTTTCATGTTACATCAATACACAGCCCAATTTAGTCCTACTGACATCATTGTACACTGTGTAGCCTCCAACTCTTATGGGAATTATTAGCACTTGTGCAGTGAACAATCTTTTCTTCAGCTCCAGTAATCTATCTTCACACTTTCTGTGTCCAATTGAACTTCTGTCCTTTCCTGGTCAGCATTGTCATTGGGGCAGCAACCTTTGAGAAGTTTTGGATGAACATTCTGTAATAGTCGGCCAATCCAAGAAAACATTTGACATCTGTCATTATCTTTGGTCTTTCCCAATTGATGACAACTTCTACTTTGCTTGTGTCCATTGAGATCCTTTCTCATGAGATCATGTGTCCCAAAAACAAGATTTTCTTTAATTGAAATTCATATTTGGAGAACTTTGCATTAGGGCAGAGCAAATTCGGGTTCGGGTCCGGGTTTGAGCGGACCCGGTCCCGACCCGGACCCGGACGGATCCAGTTCCGGGTCGGTCATGGCCATCCGGGAATGCGACCGGGTTTGCAGCTGGGAATCGATCGCGCGATGGGCGGCCACGATCCGGCGTGGCCACCCGGCGAGCCGATCCGCCGCCTGGCGAGCGGATCGGCCACCTGGCGCCCGATCCGATCGCCAGATGGTCGGATCGGCCATTGACAGGCCGATCCGCCGCTTGGCGAGTGGATCGGCCACCAGCAATGCGTCGAATCAGCCTGCCAGTGACCGATCCGACCGTCTGGCGGCCGGATCGGCCTACCAGTGGCTGATCCGGTCGCCAGATGGTCGGAGCCGATCCGGTCGCAGGCGCCTGATCGGCCGACCGTCTGGGGCCGATCTGGCCGCCATCGGCCTGCCAGTGGCCGATCCGACCGCCTGGCGGCCGAATCGGCTTGTCAGCGAGCCGATCCGACGGATCGGCCAGCAGCGAGCTGATTTAGCCGCGTGGCGGCCAGAGTAGAGAGGGGGTTAGGAGAAGGGGAGGGCCGCCGGAGTCATCGGTGCCGCCGCCGTCGTGAGAGAGAGGGAGAGGGCGAGAGAGAGGGGGGAGAGAGGGAGAGGGCGAGAGAGAGAGGTGGGAGAGAGAAACGAAGAGATTGAAATGAGAGGAGAAGGTAGTGAGTGGGTTTATATAGTCGGTTTATATCGGGTCGGGTATCTGCATTATAGACCCGGTCCTGATCCGATACCCGGCGGGTTTTCAAATCATTAGACCCGGTCCCGGCCCGGATCTAATCCAGGCCGGGTTATTTTCTCGATTTTCCAGGTCGCCTCAAAGTCTCCAGAACTATTTGCAAATGCTTCTGATGTTCGGACTTGATGAATAAATCAATATATCATCTATGAATGCAATTACAAATGTGTCGAGATGAAGCTCGAAAATCATGTTCATCAAGTCCATAAATGCTGCAGGAGCATTTGTTAGTCCTAAAAATATAACCAAAAACTCATAGTGGCTATACCTGGACCTAACGGTTGTCATTGTGATGTCTTCATCAGCTACTCTGAGCTGATGGTATTAATTTCTTAAATCAATCTTTGAGAAGACTCATGCTGTGGACAATTGATTAAAAAGATTATCAACTATGGCAGAGGATACTTATTCTTGATAGTCACTTTGTTCAATATTCTGTAGTCTATACACAATCTTAGTGACACATCTTTCTTCTTCACAAATAGGATAGGTGCACTCCATGGGGACACATTGGCCTGATGAATCCTCTGTGCAGCAGTTTCTGCAGTTGGGTCTTCAACTCTTTCATCTTTGCTGGTGCCATTCTATATGGAGGTTTTGACATGGGAGTCGTCCTTAGCATGAGGTCAATGTGGAAGTCGATATCTCTTTCTGGAGGTAATTCCGAGAGCTCATCGGGAAATACATTAGGAAAGTCCCTCACCATTCCAGGTTCTTATAGTGGTTTGGGTTGGAAATTACACTTGACGATGTTACTAGAAATCCTCGACAACCCTTCTCCAACATCTTGGTTGTCTTCATTGAGGAGATCATCATCTTCCTCTCCTTTGATGGAATTCCGCGAAAAATCACAAAATTGTCATTTTTCTTTTCTATTTGGACCTTCTTCTCTTGACATTTCAAATAGGCATTATAGTAGGATAATCAATCCATGCCTAATATTACATCATAATCTACCATAGGTAGCACTATGGGATCAGTTGAGTAGTTTACTCTTTCTATCATCACTGGGTCTCTAGGAGATACCTGCCTAGTGGAGGTTCTCCCTAGTGGTGTTGACACCTCAAGCTATCACTTCATACTTTCTATCTTATGATTCAATTAACTTTTTATGTCCTTGTGAAAATTAAATCTTCACTACAATCTTTTTAGTCATTTCATAGTTTTGGACTATGAAGATTTATTCAATTATCATGAACAATTATGTATACAATTTTGGGCAAAATTTTTTTTTAATACATCCATCCTTCTTACAATTCGTAATGAGATTCACATCTCTCTTATTACACTTTGCTCATAGTCAATTTGACAATACTATCAATCATGAATGCAATAATTAGCATTCCAATTGGAAGACTATTTTCCTTTCATCATTAACATAACAATAACCAACCACACATTAGTGGGTTAATTTAACAATACAATCAATGGCACAATACTTACATACTCAACTTTGGATGGCTGCTCATGACGATTGCACATGGACTTAGGCACTTATCAATTCAATAACATACTTAGCATAAGTCCTAAGCATGCTCTGATACCAAACTGTAACACCCCGAATTTCACCCCCAAATTGTCGAGGACAATTGGGTCATTCGACTGTGTTAGCCCGTTCACCATCACATAATCATAATAAATTTTTGTTATGATTTTCTATAAACTCAGCAGAAACATAAATACATTAAATAAGATGAAATAATTTCTTTGAAAACATAGCGAAAGACTTCGATAAAACATCAAAAGTAATGTTATAGAATTTAAACCATTATCAATAACCAATAAAAAATTTTAAAATCATAATCCAAAATATCTCTTCAAAACGTAGTCAAAAGACTCTTAGACAATTGACTATTAACATCCTAGACCATTGTGCAATCTTATTCGTCATGAGCTGAGCCGTCATCATCCATAACTTTATGCACCTGCACGGATCCATGATGCAGGGGTTTCCCCGGTTAGAGCATGTAAAGGCCATGCATGTGATGGTATAATCCTATACAGGATACTACATTATATGCATCATCATTTTCATATAAAGGAAATAAACAATATGCATGTCATGTCTTAACATATGATCTACATATCCAACATCAACATAATTCTATAATCATGCACATAAGTAATTGCATGGAAG
The DNA here is from genome assembly GCA_030549335.1 of Pontederia crassipes. Lineage (NCBI taxonomy): Eukaryota > Viridiplantae > Streptophyta > Magnoliopsida > Commelinales > Pontederiaceae > Pontederia > Pontederia crassipes. The sequence continues at coordinate 22,755,401 of CM060194.1, read as the reverse complement.
ACATGTAATCACATCATCATACATAAAGTATGGACATTCATATCAATCATTCATTCAATTCATAGGCATATAAGTGGGATGCACTTACCATAACCATTGTCTTCATTACTCTCCTCAGGGTTGCTTTATAATCCATTGGACTTTCACTTTCATGGGACATCATTCCATAACATTCCTCAGGGTTGCTTTATAACCCTTTGGACTTCCACTTTCGTGGGACTTCATTCCATTCGATCGATCATTTTCCTTTCCTATTAATGTTATATCTTTCGATAGTTGGGAGTTATGTCGTTACCCTCTCAATAGGCTAGCTAAGCCTAGGAGACAATGCTCCCCTATCACCCGAAGGTGACCTCAGAATGCACACACCGTTGCCGATGCATATAACGATCATTCTGGACTCTCGCCCGAGGGCGACATCGGAATGCACACACCGTTGCCGATGTGTATTTCGGACTCTCGCTCGAGGGCGACATCGGAATGCGTTGCCGATGTGTATATTCCGAACTCGGTGTGTGCATTCCGATGTTGCCCTCAGGCGACATCGGAATGCACACACTGTTGCCGATGTGTGTAACGATCATTTCGGACAATTATCCGATAAAGGGCCATAGAGGGGCGACATATAACATCATCCACAACTGGGTTCATTATGCTTTTCAAACAACAATCATTTACGTCGCTCGATCTTCATATTTTAACCTAGTTACGGCTGTCCATGCAATTCGTGTATCTAGGTTCATATACAATCATCAACCAGTAATACATATTAGTAAATATCTTTAAAATAACATAAATATAACATAAATCAGTTTTTCGGTCTATCAAGATCGTTTTGGGACTGGCACGGCCGTACCAATGTCCTGGGGTCCGATCGTCCACCCGAAAGTCACGATTTTTGAAATTTCAATTCCAATAAACATAGTTTAAAACATCATGAATATTTCAGATATGATCTCTTAGTATCTATGCATTATAAAACACATTAAGACATGCAATTTTCATTCATTAACAAGAGTTGAGACTTTTTCTTAAAAATTCATACGATTACTGGATTTTATTCTCTGCACAGTATTCTGGCAGCAGTCACTAAAATATTTATAACTTAACCTATACTTATTCTTTTCAGATTCAAATTTTTATAAAAAGATAACACGAGCATTTAACTTGGGAATAAATTTCAAAACCTACTTCAGTATTTCCAATTTACTACATGTTTTACAATTTGATCTCGTTGTTACCCAAGACAGAATGACACTAGTCCGAATTTTGGATCATAACTATTTGTATAAAACTCCAAATCATATGAAACCACTTTCTGTGAAAACTAGACTTCAAGGGCTTTCTATCCATATATGTTTATAATTTTTGGATAAGAAAAACCTATCTGAACAATTATTATAAAACAGTCACGAATTCTCGAGACAGTACGACACTAGTTCGGTTTTTTTATCATAACTGTTTGTACAGATCTTCAAATGATATGAAACTAATTTCTGTGGAAACTAGATTTCGAGTGCTTTCTATCCATATATTACTTGCAATTTTTTGATAAGAAAAACTTATCCGAATAATTATTTCAAATATAGTCACGAATTTAGGCAGATTATACAACTTAAATAGTGCAATCCTAACATCTAGATCTAATCATAAATCCATAAAAAATGATCTCATAAAACTCTTAAATTTCTCAAACAAATCCCTAATAGGAGCAGGGTGCCCTATTACTCTCAATCCGGTCAATAAAACTTTAAGAGGAGAGAGAGGAGTTGGATCCCCTTTACATACCTTGATCCTAAATTTTCTTCATCTTTCTTCCTTTTCTTCTTCCTCTTTTTCCTTTTCCCTGATCTCCTCTTTCTTCTTCCTCAAGCCCTAGCCGTCAAGGTGTGAATTCAAGAGAGAAAGAGAGAGAAAAGAGGCCTTATATGGGAGAAAATAATGAGGGTTTGGATAAAAGTCCAAATTACCCTTAATGAAAATCAGGGATATTACACTCCTACTCACTCCCTCCCCCTCCCTTCCACTTTCATTCACCTCCGCATGAACGACTATAAGAAGGAAGAGGGAAGTTTGAGGACGGCCATCCAACAGGAGAAGAGAATAATGGACCACTGGAAATAAGGAAGAGAGAAGAAGGAAAGAAGAAGGAAAGAAGAGATGAAGAGGGAAGGATTAGGCTAGAATTTTAACTTAAACTAAAGGTACATTTGAGAGGATCCAAAACTCTAATAAAATTTTTTATGTTACTTGTATATTTGGATTAAGGGGTTGAAGATTAAATTAGGTCTTATTTAGGTATGATTAGGAAAAGTGCATGATTGCTCTCATTGTTACACTATGATTCTTTCATGGTTTCACTGAATAATCCTAATTAGAACCATGATGCTTCATGTCCTTTACGCATAGCTCATGTTGAGATTACTATTTTAGAGTAAGAATATGATTATTAGGCATGATGGTTCTTTCTCATCTTTCCACTTATTATCATGGTTCAATGTGTTGAAACATTGTGATATATGGATCTTATTATTACTAATACAAATGCATATTTCTTTCGTATGTTAAATGAATGTATGTTGTAGAGTAGCAAAGGAAAATAGGAAAAAGAAATATCTAGAGTGCTTTTATCATCCTTTTTACGTGCAAGTATTCTATTTTTTTTCCAACATTGTGATCACCTTAGTTATCAATTATGACCTTTCTATTCAATTTCTTGTGTGCTGAGTTCTTATATTTGGCTGAACATTTTTCCTGAGATGAATGTGTGCCTAATCTGATAACATTTGAGATCAAGCCATTCGCAAAATGGCTTATTTTTTCTTTCAAATTTCATTGGCACATGATGTGTTGTGTATGTATGTATGTATATATGTTTCCGCATAAAATAAAAATCTACTTAAAAAAGTACAAAGTTCATTTTTTTTTCTATTGATATTGTGAGAGAATATTGAACGGGCAAAGTGAATTATTAAAAAATAGTTTTATTTTATTCCTAATTTCCATCATCATTGTCACCAATAATTGAAGAGAAATACTCATTTTTGAAGTAAAACTTGAACAAACAACAAAAGCGAATTTTTGACATAATTCGAATTGGTGAAGTCCCTGAAAATTGATCAAAAAGCAAGCACGCATTTACTCAATTTAACCACACATTTTTTTCACGTAGGATATCCAGGCGGTTGATGTCGAAATTGACGGCTGTCCATGAAAAGTAATCCTGCAAGTGAAGACGAGAAATTGAAAATCCATTTCTCCCATGCGCTTCTCTCTCTTCATTGCTAAAAGGGATTGTTGCAGGTTGTGATTGGCGAAGGAAGAGATGTTTCGCCATCCTCTTCGCCGGATCATGAATTGTCTCCTTCCCTATCTCGCCTCCACTGTCTTAATACCACAGCCCCCTTTTGCCGTGCTACACTCCACCCTAGTGTTGCGGCGTTGCCCCTGCTCTCTTGGGTCATGAACGAACTTGATCAGTTTTTCATTGCCATGTAACACTCTAAACTGGATAACAGCAAGTTTTGTTCAGCATCGATGTCGGTCAGATGTTGCATTAGTAATTTACATTCTTTCCTGTGACGAATTCTGAATTACTTAAGGAGATCTCTCTTTGGTCAATTTTTTTTTTTTGTAAGATGATTTGCTGCAAATATTCATTTGGCAATTTCCCATGTAAATTCCATTTTTCTTTCTATGAGAAAATATCACATTCATTATTTGTTTGGTAAAATCCTTTGGATGACAGCAAATGTTCCTCTTTTGCATTATAGCAACCTTTCTTTTTCATCAAGCATTTAATCAGTAGTAAGAAGATCGAACAAGGAATAAAAAAGGTTAAAATTGGATTGCTTAAACGTAGCCACTAGATTCATTACAAACTAAAAAAATAGAATGAAGAAGGTTTCCGACATAATAAAGGGATAGAAAACCAGTTTAACTTAAATTGACGTCCATGAAAATGTAGCTCAAGAACCATAGAGTAGTCTGAATCGAAGATGATATGGAAAGAAAAAAAATAAAAAAGCTTGAATAGAGGCAGAGGAAAGAGAGGCATGCGACTGGAGATTGTAACAAGACACTGCAACAAAGCAGCGGATCAAGGTCCAGAAATGCGAGAATATCCCTCATCATCAATCGAATCTGCAAGTGACAACGTTGAAGAGTTATCTCAGCTTTGTCAATGAGAAGTGTGTGCGTGCTCCGCTCCACTTCGTCCCTTCCTCCAAGTTCCAGCTTCAATATCTCGTGCACTTATCTTTCTTTATTTTCATCGATCATCACGCCATCATGGATTTGATCATCAACGGCCATATTTGCTCCGCATGCCTACGTAAAAAGAGCTGTTCCGCAGGAGCATTAACCCTTATATATATATATATATATATTAATTATTGTTATACATTATTATATTTTTATAATTTAATCTTATGTGACATATGATATTTAGACTTACTGAAATAATGTTGTAAGGACTTTGGTAAATAGTATAACATAAGTGTTGGTATATTTATTATTGGGTTATTTTCATAAACCTCTCCTAAACTATCGTGATTTCCTGCATCTAACACAAACTATGAATTTATTTTTTTGTATTCCTAAACTATCATTATTTTTCACTTTAGTCTTTCCATCTAATTTTGTTACATTTTTCATTACTTTTACTTTTTCTCATTTATAAAAAGACTAAATTATCTCTCCCCACTAGAAAAAAACATGAAATAACAAATATAAAAAATAAAAAAATCACTTGAATAATTAAAGTGGTAAAAAAATTGCCATTTATTAAAAGACTAAATTACCCTCCCCTGATTTTTTTTATATTTATTATTTGATGTATTATGGAGAAAGGGGTAATTTAGTTTTTTCATAAATAAAAAAAATCAAAAGTAACAGAAAATGTAATAGAAGTAGACGAAATGACTAAAATGAAAAAATCGTTATAGTTTAGGAATAAAAAAATAAGTCCGTAGTTTGATGTTATATGCGAAAAATCGCGATAATTTAGAGGAGGTTTATGAAAATAATTCTTTATCATTTGTGCTTGCTTCTCTTTTAAATTGATTGTCATTATTATATGCTATGCATATATACATGTTCACTAATGCATGTATATATGGCATACTAATTTTTGAAATGGGTGCACATTTTCTTGATGCATTGACAAGGGGTGAGTATAGGACCATATTTCCTTATTTCATTTCCCAATTTGATTTTTCGTTTTCCTCTAAGCCAACTTTGATAAAGTTTTATATGTACGTATTAAAAAAATTATTATGCAAAAAAATTATATCTATATCTATATATGATAATATTAAAAAGAAGATAGTATGGAAAGAGAAATTAAAACTTGGCAAAACTAAAATTAGCCATGTGTCATCAGTAATTAAAGTTTTAATTATATGTGAATTGGAAAGTTATTTAGTAATTTAGATGTCATTCTTATTATAATATTATGGTAATAAATTCTTATTTTATATACATTTGAAAAAATAGTTCATAATATATTTGGCAAAAGCGAAAGCTAGCACGTATGATAATTAATAAAGAATTCATTTATATACTATTTGATAACAGTTATTTATTAATTAAAAAAGCAATATTTTTAGTACTTTTAAGAATATTACCGAATTTAACATAAAAATTCTTTTGGATTTTTATAAAACTTTCTTTAAATATTTTTGGAATTTTTAACTTATCTTAAAATTGTTTTGGAATTATGGATAGGAAAATCTTATTATTAAAGTTGTTATACTCCTGATTTTTTTTAATATTTAAATTATTTTTTAGTTTTAGCAATAAATATTTTCAGTTATGTCTTCCCATATTCTTCTTCCAATTGAATTATTTTACATTTTTATGTCAACAAATTGCCATTGGTTACATTTATATTAATTAATTGTCATGTTCAAAGTAATTCAGTTATATTGATTGTTATATTGTTATGCATTCACTTAGGCCTTTCCATATCAATCAGATAAATAAATAACAATAACTAAGACCAATAGTGATATAGATTATATTTTGGTAGAAACTTAATATTAGATTCTAATTTAATATTTTTTATAGTGAAATGTAACTTGCTGGTAGAGTTTAAGCAATGATTTTAAATCTCATGCGAGTAACAAAAAAAATAATGATAATGTTAATGGTCTTCATATAATATTATATGATTTATAAAATGTTCGACTTTCTTATATCGACTGTAGAATCAATTGAAATTTTACTTAGGTCTTATATCAATTATTTCCATTATTTCATATTTAAATACTTTTTAAGATTGGTACTGTGGTTGTGGAGATTAATTATCGACATGGATATTCATTACTTTTTATTTTAAAATTTTCTAAGATTACCTATAATACTCTTTGCACAATACATTATGAATTCGATGTTGGCATCTAAGATGTGATTAATTTATAAAATTTATATCGTGGTTGTGGGGAGATTTCAGCATGTCTACATGTGATAAGTCTACACATTTTAAGAGATTATAACAATAATTTTAGTAATAAAATATATAATTCATATACATATGAATGACATTATCATTATGCATAAATAATTAAATTTTTAAAATGGTTGATGATTGAATCTCTCAAATAATTTATCACAGTTTAATGAAAATATTATAATAAAAAAATAAGAAACAAAATGAGATAGCAAACATCTTAAATTTTTATGATATTTATACTACATAATAAAATGTCAGTTAATTAGTTTATGATATTTTTTAATTACTGCATCTAAACAATTTTTGTATCATCAATGGTGTCTGCCTTATATATATAACCAAAATCTACTTCATTACTTAAATATATATTACAATTGGATTTTTAATAAATAATATGGTCCCTGATGGACGTGCCAAAGGTACAAATTTTAAATTAAAATTATTACAAATATGCTGTTATTATCAAATTATTTAGTGATTAAAGTATTTTATTTTGGCATATATAACATTTTAAAACTTATTATTAAATTGAAACTGAGAATAGAAAAAGTGTGTGCAAACTTTCCTTTTCAAATCACGTACTTTTTTCATATAGACATATTGGTCTACATTCTCTTCCCTATGTTTCGCTTTTCGACTAACATAAACAATATAACTACTTGGATAAAGTGATATAATATTAATAATCTGTATATCAATTATAATATTTTTATTATGATGATATTTTATTATCATATTATTACTCACCATAATATTTTATTATCATATTCTATCAACATTTTTAGCATATTTTGAGTTTTATAAAATAACTCATTTTGATTGTTAAAGAATATTGTCATTACCATATCATTTTCTATTTATTATAAATAAACATTTTTTATTTATCTTTAAGCATTGTCGTATCTTTATAGCATTTTAATATAATCTTATTCCCAATTAAAATGTCATTATTGTACAAGTGCTATAAAAAGTTTAAGTGTATTATCTATTTCTTTATACTAAGCCTATGATATATATTATTAAATTCTTATTTTAAAAATCTTTCTCATACATTCAATTTTATTATAGCAATATACAATTTGTGATCCATCTTTTTCTTATGACCACATGTACTTGGAGATTGAAAATTAAAATTTATATATACCATGAAGTAAATAAATACAAATATATTCCTGACTTTGAAAATTAGATCATTATTTTCTTAATAAGCATATTTTATTTCTATAAAATAACTATTTTAGTATATGCAAGAAAAAAAATTATATATCAAGAACTAAATAAAAGCAAATAATTTAATTAGTGACAATAAACTTTAATGTTTATATTTCAATAACATTTTTTTATCATATTGGAGTTCTATAAAATGACTACTTTAATTGTTATAAAAAATTGCCAGTACTATATGATTTTTATTTATTGTAAACAATTATTTATCTTTAAATATTATTGTATTTGTTTATATAATTTTATTTGTTTATTTCTTATTCAAATATCATTATTGTGCAAGTGATATATTTTTTTAGTCTCTTATTCATTTCTGTACATGGGAAAAAGGAAATTAGATAGATAATAAATTGTTTATCTATTTATAACAATCATATTATTTAAATAATATTAAAATATTATTTACTTATTTTATAAATATATGATTCATCCAATTTGGTATGATCCACGTATCGCGCGGGCCATCACATTGGTATAATAAATTATAAAAAGTAATTATATCTATTACCAAAAATTGTGAAGTTCTAAGTGATTAATATAATGATTATTGTTGTTGTTGGTAGGTCACCATTTTAGTACATCCTTTAACCTATAGCTTAAAAAAAGAGTACAAGAAAAGTATGCATCCCTTGACATGATAAGAAAAGTATGTGAGACATTAATTTTATCTTTTAATTTAGGGGTTTTTCATCTAACCTCCCATGAATTATGAACTTTTTTCGCATCTATTAATGAAATTCAAATATTTCGCGGCCCTAAACTATGCCTCTTTTTCCACTTAGGTCCGTCAATGTCTGTTAATTTTTTTGTTATTTTTATTTTTTTAATTATTAAATGACCAAAATATCCTTGTGAAGTTCAGAAAGTGTGCTAAAAAATAGTGGGGGAGAGGCGATGTCTTTGCTCGTGTCGGTGAGATCGTGGGTGGGGAATATTTTTTTTATTTTAAGCTCACTTATCTAAACTTCGTGAAGGTATTTTGATCTTGTCATAATTCAAAAAATAAAAAATAACGAAAAAGTTAATAGGCATTGACGGATAGATTTAAGTGAAAAAATGACATAATTCAGGAAAGATCTACAAAATATTTAAAAATTCATAATTCTGGAGAGGTAAGAGAAAAAATCCTTTAATTTAATACTACATGATTTTAAAAAATGATTATTTTCTCTAACCACCCCTAAACTATCGTGATTTTTCACATCTAACCCCCAAACCATCCCCCCTTTCTCTTTCCCGACGCAGGACGTCTTCTGGTTTCGCTCTATGTGGCGGTGGTTGAAGTATGCTGCGACACTACTTTTGGGCGCAATGATAGGTATGTGGGTGGTGTACATCGACCCAATCACATTGGGAATTCCGGACATGGCCTCGAACTGCGACTTGTCGCGGCGGCACCAGCCTCGTCCGGCCACTGAAGGAACTTTGGCATCAGAACATATTTGATAGCAGAGCAGGCTTCGAGAACGAGCTTGTGGCACGTTGAAATGCCCAAGCCGAACCGCTTGGAGATGAGGCGAAGCAGCTCGCCGGTGGCCAGCCGCCAAATGGACACGGTGACCCGCTGCCGGATGGGGATAGCCACGCGGAGCATCGTATCCTCCTTCGCCACGACTGAGTTGAGCTCCTCACATATCATATCGAAAGTCGCGTGGCCCATCCGAAATGCCCGCCTGAACTCTTCCTGGGGGAAGTCGGGTGGTTGCACTGGTCCCACCACGCTTGTGATCGGTTCTTCACCCAAAGCCTCCGTTGTTGGTGGCCGCCAAAGGGGGAGCAGAAGCGGTGGGATCGCCCTGAGCAACCGCGGCGGCGGCGGTGACGGCGACAGCGACGGACGAGCCGGCGAGACGGGCGCGCTTGGAGCGTAGGGCATCGGATTCTTCGAGGGCTGAGGAATGGTCCTGCAATTGGCTGTAGTAATCGAGCATCGCCTCGGCTTTCTTCCTGTTGTTGTCCTCGAGCAATGACAAGTCGTGCGGGATGCAGCGTTAGACTCGCGGCGATCATACTCCTCCTGGGACTCGAGGGTGGTGAGCGAGGTCAGTAGCCGCGCGATGGTCCGCCGTTTCTTCCTCTTCTTTCCGCCCTCGCCTGACCTGCCACCGGCGGCAGGGGCGTCAACCCGGCCTACGCTAAAGGCTCCTCGCGCGTGGCCCGGCTTGGGCATGTCGGTGATGGCGGCAGCGTCCTGAAGAAGGGAGAAGTAATAGGAGAAGTCATCGGCGGCGCTTGCGCCGGCTGTAGAACAGGTGGTGGTGATTTTGGGAAAGAGAAGGGGGGGGGGGGTGACACCCCCACCCCCACCCCCACGTGTTTTTTAATTATTTTTATATTCATTATTATATATTATTTTATATAAAAATGGAATTCAATTTAGAGCAAGGGTATAATGAACTTTTTACAAATGCAAAAAATAAAAAATAACGGAGAAGTCGACGGAATTGGACGAAAGGATCAAATTGAAAAAATCACGATAGTTTAGGTACCCAAAGAACGAAGTTCATAGTTTGATGTTAGATTTGAAAAATCGCGATAGTTGATGGGTGGTTAGAGGAAATAACCCTTTAAAAAAAGATAAACAAAAACGACTTGTCTATCAGTAGTAAAGATGGACAAACGGGCCGTATCAGGCTGTGCTCGGGCTGGTCAATCCATGTTTGATCGTGCCGCGGACCGTGTCGTGCCAACACGACCCATTTTGAAAACGAGCCGTGTCGTGCCACACGGTCCGTTTTGGTCCCCGACACTATCTGGGCCTGGCCTGACCCGCCGGGCCGGGTTGTGCCGTGTCGGACGACCCATTTTTTTTGCCCTTCCAATTTGAACTTTATAATTTTTAATTTACTTATTAAATTATTATATAATATAATTAGTATTATTAATTATTCTATAATATATGACTTAGTGAGTAGTGACTACTTTAGTTATTATTTAAATAATTATATAGTTAAATTTTCAAATACATTAAGTCATTAATTTAGAATTATTAAGTAAATAAATTTGTACAATGAATAATTGGTAAGTATTTAATAAATATATATTAGTGGTATTAGACTATTAGTATACTAGTATAGATAGTTAAATACTAATTAATAAGTAAATTAGTATTTAACTACCTTATAACCAAGATACTATATAGTATAATAGTATATACTATATTACTATGTTATAACTAAATGAAATTATACTAAGTAAATTAGTACTTAACTATCTTATAAGTTATATAGTAATTTACTATATACAACTTAGTATTAAAGTTAGAATTAAATCAAAAGTATCATTTGAAGTTCAAACTTTAAATTCGTACTAAATTTAAAATCAAATATGCGTTTTAAAGTTCAAATTTTCTAATTTTTAATTTATTTTTTATATAATATAATTGGTATTATTCTATAATATATGACTTTAGTTTAATGACAATTGACTACTTTAATTATAATTATATAATAATTATATAGTTATAATTTTCAAACTCTCATCGAGTAATCATGATATCATATTCACAGCAGCCGATATTTAGATTAATTTCAAGAAAAAAGATAGTATCACTCGAAATAAATCTAAGAAGAAAAGAGAAGATGAGATTGAGAGAGAAAAGAAGTGAGTGGAATCTGAATCAATGGATGTAGCCATTTGGGGAAGGAGAAGAGAGGAGAGAAGAGGAGAGGAGATTGAGAGAGAGAGAGACGAGAGTATGAGAGAGATGAGGGGAGTGATGAAGAAATGGGAGGTTCGACCACATTTTATAAATGGCGAAAGGAGTTCAACACGGTCCGTGTTGCTTTAAACACGACCCTTTGTTGTAATCATAACGCGTCTATGACCATCGGCCCATGATCGCGTTATCAAATCGAAATAACACAGGTCGTATGATTTTAGCGTGTATCGTATTATGCATCATGCGCGGTCCGTATCCGTGTCAAAATGGACCGTGTCGTGCCGAATCCGTGTTCACCGTGCCCGGACCGTGTCGTGTTCACATTACGAAAGGATGACCCGACACGAAATGATATGACACGATCCGTGTTTTCGTGCGCGAGCTGAACGTGCATGACTTTTGGACGGGCGGCACGGCCCGCCGTCCAAATTTCCATAGTAGTAACTTTGTTTCTTTCTTTCTTCAAATCAATTATGTATCACATTTTTAAATATTTTAAAAAAGAGTATAAAGGTTTTAATTTAGTTGTATAAACACCGCCACTTTTACCACTTCGCTTCCTCTCCACCCCACCCCACCCCACCACACACCCCCACCCCACCCCTCCTCCTCCTCCTCCTCTAAATTCGCGCTGAAGGTTTCTCTTCTTTGTGCCCGGGAGAGTTTGCTTCTTCTCGTTTCTGTTCATTGTAGTGGGAATGAAACCCTACTAGGATGCGATCCTAATGCCCTGTCTGCCGGAACCCTAGACCCGCAGGAGCCGTATCCTCCCGCCGCCGGGGAAGACCCTGCGATCCGCCATGGACGATAGCAGGAGCGCGGCCAATGCCGTCGCCCAGGCCATCGCCGCCACGCTGGACTGGAGCTCTCCGCCGGATGCCCGAAACGCCGCCTTCGCCTACTTGGAATCCGTCAGCACCCTTCCTCCCTCTCGTGTTTGCGTTTCTTATCGCGATGTTTTTCCCTCCCCGCTTGGAGTTCGTTGCTTGTTAAATTTGCTTCCGGACTACTTGTGTTATCGAGGTAGTTTCTTTCTGTCGAAGCGTTGAGTATGTTTGATGAATTGACACAGGAGAAGGAATTAGTTTGATGGTAGCTTAGCCGCATTTTTAGCAGGGATGGATATGGGTGGTTTGCGAATTCTGGGGTTTGTTAAAGGGTGTCCATTTGGTCGTTGGCTTAGTAGGATGATAAAATCAGGTGAAGTAAGATGGTTAAATAAGTTTATGATGCCTATGGATGATTCAGGCGAGAAGACGCCATGAGTGATTGCAAAAGGATTTGAACGTTGATGCTACTAGGCTAGGAGTGAACATGGTGCTTAAGACGAGTTAAACAAAGCCAATATATTTGGTCATTTTCCTTCTGTTCATGCTTTCACTTCTCAGAAGGAAAAAAAAATATCTTTGAAAATTCTGCTCATCGTTATTGATATCAATTACCATGAGTTAATTAAATGTTTATGCTTTCTTTTCTTTCAAGTAATTATTTCATTATTCTTTTAGAAAGATTGACAATAAAGGCTTGAACATTTCACGTGTATGTTTTAGCTTTTGTCTGGCGATGGTACCAATTATTATCAAAATAACAGTATGATTAATTCCTTGTAAAATCATGTAAGCACGAATAGGATGGTTTTCCGTCACGTCATTCATTGTCTGGACCACATTTAGGTATTTGTGTCATGATTTATGAACATAATGATTGATAATATGCTCTCCAGCTATTTTTTGCCTGTTATATATCTTCAAAAGAATTGTGTCATGTCTCCTAAAAAAAAAAAATTGTGTCATGTTTGATTGTGCTATGTTTACCTATGTGCATATGTTTGAAAAGATTGGAAAAAAATCCAATTTTTCATGGTTTATTGTTTTTTAAAATGTGACATCATACCTGTGTTGAGTTTAATAGCAATAGTGGATTTAGTCTGCATATTTGAAGTTTCGTGAAGAAATTTGCCTATATGTCTTTTGTGTACGGGGTTATGTTAAGACATCTATTCCTGCATATGGTGTCCTATATGGAGGGTAACACTTTTCGGTAACAATTTGATCTGTTACGTATTCCCATCAGCCTTTTGACGATCACATGGACATATCTAAGGAAATATGAGGACAAAAAAAGTAAGGTAAAGGATTTTATCAAACAGAAGACATGAGGAATGATAGGTTCTCTTTTTTGTCCTGGCAATGAATGCTCGCTGCGGTTGTGAATAATCTTGGAAATTATCTAATCTTGCAGTTGACAATGTTTTCAAGTTAATTTTTTTTTAAAAATTCATGGAATTGTTATTTTTGTATCTGCACAATGTTCATCCTTTTCGCATATTTGGTCAACAGTTTAAAAGTGGAGATGCTCGAATTTTGGCTAGCACGTCACTTCTTTTGGTTAGGAAGGATTGGCCATCTCAGATTAGGCTACATGGATTCAAGATGCTGCAGGTTTGTTTTCTTGTCTTTTGGTAATATTTTGCAAGGTTGTAATAAGCCAATGTCCAATGCAGTTTCCAATTGCATGCTAGTACTATTGCCTTAGTGACAGCATGGACCTTAAATCATGAAGGAAACAGACTAATGGCTCTTTTAGATTTGAGCTATTGCCTTCTTTTATTTTGTAGGAAAATAATTGATGGATCTTGTTCATCTTGGGATGATCTAAATTGCTTTCATAGACATATATGTTGAGTGAAAATGATTTATAAGAAGCAATATTCATGTGTTTACCAGATTGGCTGCAATGGGACTCATGCATTTTTTTAGTTTTGAAATGAAACTGCATAACTACTTGGGCACTAGTCTTTGCAAAGTGATTATCGTGGGACCTTGTTCATATTGAAATAGTTCTAAAAAAAATTGAAATAGTTGATGAAAGTAGAGGATCTTGTTTTATGCATAATCCTGCTCTTCTTTTGTCTTATTTGTGAGGGTGTCCATTCTATGGATGTTTATGACCCTAAGAAAATGTGTTAGAATGCATGCATATTTGCTTACCCAATTTGTGTCGTAGTATTTTCTTGAGAAGGATGTTGTCTCATGATCTTGCTAGCATCCTAAATTGAAATTTTGAAGCTGCCTGAATAGATTCATAATGGATCACTGGTCGAAGACTCTTTAGTTTTTAATAAATACCTAAAGCTAACATTGATGAGTTCAGACCCATCGCGCTGTCCAATGGCACCTATCTGATCATTGCTCGGATGTTGGCTAATAGGCTACGACTTGTGCTTCCTAACATTATACACAACGTACAGTCGGCTTTTGTGGGTGGTAGGTCCATTGCGGACGGTTACGTGACGGCGCTGGAGATTCTCGCGTCTTGGCGCAGGTCCAAGACTATGGGATTCTTGTGGAAAGTTGATTTTGCCAAAGCGTATGACTCCATCTCCTGGCCATTTTTGTGGTTCTCTCTTCGTCGACGAGGTTTTCCGGAGAGGTGGGTCACTTGGATGCGAAGGTGTATATTTGGTCCTTATCAATGGGCGTCCAGAGGGGGGCTGGGTGCAGCCTCGGAGGGGGGTCAGGCAGGGATGCCCTCTTACGCCAATGCTATTTGTTATTGCGGTGGATGCTCTGGCCAGGATTACCCTTGCTTCCTGCGCCTCTGGGGTTCTCTCCGGCTTTCGGGTTCCTGGTAACGCGGACATTCCTATTCTTCAATACGCCGATGACACTCTTTTTTTCATTGAAGGCTCCTGGCTGGCGGCACAGAGACTGGCAGTTCTTGTTGGAATGTTCGGGGATCTCTCGGGTCTTAACATCAATTATGCCAAGTGCAGCTTCATTGGTTTCAATATGCCCATGCCCACCTGCCAGGACTGTGCTCGAACGCTGCGCTCTCCTATTGGCACTCTCCCACTGTGGTACCTGGTCTGTCGCTGACTGATAGACGTGTTGCTTCAAGGGACTAGACGCCAGTAATCAAGAGGGTGGAGCAGCGCTTGACGGGATGGAGTTCTAGGTTGCTATCCCGGGGTGGTCGGCTGATACTGCTTCGTCATGTGCTCTCTGCTTTGCCTATCTATTTCATGACGGTTTTGAGAATCCCGCGGCAGGTTGAGCGCTCCATAAACTCTTTGAGAATGCGCTTCCTTTGGCAGACCAGTTCTGGAGGACAGCGTGTGCCGCATCTTATGTCCTCTGAAGTTGTTTGCCGACCCACTGGGGAGGGCGGCCTTGGCGTTCTCAACCTCCGACGCATGAATGCTGCCCTTCTTACTAGGTGGATTGTGCGCATTATGGGGCAAAAGCAGGATGTGTGGTCCTCTGTTTTCTATGCATGCTATGGCCACAACCTCAACTGGGACGCGAGAATGATGGTGGACAATGGAGCTTCCTCTTTTTGGCGGGGGGTTGCGGAGGTCATGCCCCAGGTCCAGCAGTTCTTTCTGCCTACCCTGGGCAGGGGGTCTAACTTCCTGTTTTGGCAGGACAGCTGGTCGAGCATGAACCCCCTAGCTTTGGACTTCCCCAGATTGTTTCAATTGGCATCCGATAGAAACCAGAGGGTGGCAGACTGCTGGTCTATCCATGATAGTAGTGGTAGGGGTACGTGGTTTCCAACTTTTTCTACGAATCTGTCTGATCAGAGGCTTCAGGAGTTGACCTTACTGCTGGGGCGGATCGCCCACAAGGTCCCTAATAATGATATGGAGGACGGCTGGCGGTGGAGATCGGATACATTTAGTGTGCGCGAGGCTTACTCCCTGCTTAGCGAGGACCATGGCAATCAAAGTAATGAGTTCCTACTGACGTGTAGACTAATCTGGAAAGCAAGGGCCCCCCTCAAAGTGCAGTTCCTCTCTTGGCTGCTACATCGAAAAAGAATCCTGACCAAGGTTTACAGATCGCGCTGGGCTGTTGGCGCTGACACTTGCTGTCCACTGTGTGGACAGGCGGAGGAGGATACCGTCCACTTGTTTTTTGGGTGCTCGGTGGCCTGACAGATCTGGACAGAGGCAGATATTAGATGGATTGACTTTTCTTCGGAGATGTCTTTTTGGCGGTCTTTCTGCAATGGCTGCAGAAACCTTCATCAATGCGTTTACATCTCCAGGCGTCAGAGGGCTCGTCCTTTGGCCTACATTTGGGCCATTTGGTTGCAACGGAATGACACCATATTTCGTAATGGACGTGTTTATGTTGAGAATGTTGGCGTCCATGCTAAGGCGATTTTTTTGGAATGGAAAAAGTATCTGTAATGTCGTTTAAATTGTAATCTGGTGGAGATTCTTTTCACCTGTGTTCCGCTTTTGTTTCCTATGTGGCTGTAACTCTCCCTTACATCAATGAAACTTGGATGACTACCCTCTTGCTAGTCATCCTTTCTTATTTAAAAAAAAAAAAAGAAGGTAAAACCAGTCATTCTAATTTGATACAAAACCAGTCTGAATCAGCTAGCAAACTGGTTTATACTATGGAATCGGTTCTAGAAAGCCTTGATATATATATATGGACGAATATTCTGATGCTATAAGTTTTTGCAGCATTTGGTTCGGCTTAGATGGGATGATCTCATTATCACAGAAAAGAGTGAATTTACAAACATGGTGGTAAATTTAGCTAGAGATGTTGTAAATCCTCACGAGGAATGGGCACTAAGGAGTCAAACAGCTGCTTTAATTGCAGAGGTTCATACAGATCTGTATTTACAGTTGCTAAACATAATTTTGTTAGGGTCAGGGTAGTCACTGACTCACTATCTTCTTGTGGCAGGTTGTTCGAAGAGAAGGAGTATCATTATGGCATGAACTTCTGCCAAATCTAGTCTCTCTATCTAATGAAGGCCCCGTAGAGGTCATTCTTGTTTTCATTTCCCATCTTCTTTCTTTGTTTTGCTGACTTTGGAACACTTCCTATCCAATTGAATTCTGATCAAATAAATGTTTCTTTTCTTTATGGTAACAGGCTGAGCTAGTTTCTATGGTTCTTAGATGGCTTCCTGAAGATATAACAGTTCACAATGAGGACTTGGAGGGTATGTATGACATTATGGAATTCTCTTGTGCGATCATAAATTATGATTGTATAGTGCAATTCCACGATATGGGTTCTTGGATTGACATCATTTTAACCCAATGATACAAATAATTTGCATTTTGGGCCATCAGATCAAAATAATGTCAATATATATATCAAGGAATTTGAATTTCCTTAACCTCTACAGGAAAATATGCCAAAAGATGAGCCATTTCCTAACAATTAATATATCTCGCAGGGGAACGCCTCAGGGTTTTATTACGTGGACTTACTGAGTCTTTGAATACAATTTTACCACTCCTATATACGGTGAGTTTTCTGTCCTAAATTTATTCTAAAGGATCTAAAAGGTGTTGCGTTGTTTTTCCTTGGTATAATTGGTTACATTTTTATTTTGAGAAACAATGGCTTGCATCTATTTAGCTGGTTTCAAAGAATTTGCTTGCCACAGTTGCTTGAAAAGCATTTTGGTGCTGCTCTGCATGCACACGCTAGACAGCAAATGGATATGACAAGACAACATGCTACAACAGTCATAGCTGCTCTCAATGCTGTAAATGCATATGCCGAGTGGGCTCCTGTGCCTGATCTTGCCAAATATGGGATAATCAATGGGTATGCCGCTATCTTACTATTTATTGTGTACTTTTCACCCGTAAGGTGCTAATTATTGTCCTCGACAGATGTGGGTCCTTACTGTCGTACAGTGAGTTTCGCCTCCATGCCTGTGAGTTTTTCAAATTTGTCTGTCAAAGGTATGTTATCATGTATGTGGAGGATGAATTATATGCCAGTGCCATGTTTAATTTTTTTTTCTTCATACATCCAGGAAAAAGCCTGCAGATGATACAGCAGCTGATTTTGCTTCTGCAGTAGCATCTGTTTTCCAGATCTTAATGAATGTATCGAGGGATTTCTTCAACAAATGGTCCAGTTCTGCTTCGATAGATGAAAATGAACTTGAATTTACTGAATGCATATGTGAGTGTGTTGTTGCCTTAGCTTCTTCTAACTTGCAATGCATTTCTGCGGATGGAACCACGATTTCTCAGTCTCTTTACCAGGTGAGACCAGCAAATTGCATTGCATCTAGAACCCGCATTCTGATGTTCTTTTATTATTACTTGAAGTGTCAAAATATTTGGATAAAAAATTAGCACAAGTTTTCATCTTTGTACTATTTATATTGTAGTTTTACACTTTTTTATGCAATATTTTCCATGTAAATGAGACTTGAGAGATTAGAGCTTGGTAGATCCTTTACTTTCGGCTAGAATTCATAACCAATTTGATGGAATAAATCCATAGTAAAAGAACTTCCAAAATCAACAGATAAAATTATTTGTTCAAGCTACATGGACTATTTCCATATTAAATAATCTTGTGTTGTAAAAGGGTTTGAATTAGGTTTTTCAGTTATTTGTTATTAAAGCTTGTATATTTGTACCAATTGACTTAGTAAAGATTCAAATTTAACTGGGATATATGTAACTTACAACTTTTATTGTTTGTAGTGGTCAGCATAAAACTTATGGTCTTTGTTCATATCTAAGGTTATACTTCAATAATCATGGGTACCCTTGGATCATGTGCTTTATTTAATCTTTCCCTATTTTTTCAGTTATGCTTTGCATTTTTGTAACATTCCTTATCTATCCTCCTAAAAAAACATTCCTTTTCTATCATTATAAAAGAATTAATTTTACTCTTTTGCCATTTTATTCCCTACTGTAGTTCAGTTTTCAGACTTAATTCCTGCTTGACCATGAATTTTTTCAAACCTTTTGAACTTTATTACGTTACATTTATAGCAGTTTCATCATGAGAAAAATGGATCTGTAATCTGAATAAGAACTTCAAATTCTTTCATGTGCATTGTTGATTTATTGTTTTCTTTCTGAGTCATTGGCAGGACAAGAACACAATGTTCACTAGGCCTTGTTTGGATGATCACTCATTAAGGGAAATGGAGGAAGATAGCGGGGAAGGGAAGAGGGGGGAAGGGAGGGGGGAAAATTAATTTTTTTTCCTTTTCTCTACACCCCAAATTGGGTTGAAAGAAATCAGCACAAATGGAGGGGAATCCATTCTCCTCATTTGAAGTTTAATCCAAACTTGGGGAAAAAAATATTTTCCCTTCCCCTCCCCCTCTCCCTCCCCCTCTTTCTCTTTACCTTCCTTTCACCTCAATCCAAACATAGGCTTAGTTGCATTTCCTTTGGCTACTCTAAATCTGATGGTTAAACAACTGATGGCATCTTGGAATATTCTGTTCTATGCCATTATTGTCCAAGATGCAGCAATTTACACATGCACGTGCTACTATCTTCTGATTACTTAATTTTGTGATGTATTGAACTGTCATGTTTCCTTTCCTTTTTCATGATTTTGATAGTTTTAGTTATTTTCCCTATGTTTCCAGATGTTGGAGTATTATCGAAATCCCAAGCTTGCCCTTCATTTCCAATCCTTGCTCTTTTGGCTGGTATGCCTCATTCCTGTTTGGCATCTTTTGGCTATTTGTGTTAAGCTACATGATCTCATCATCCTCTTTTGGCATTAATTTGTAAAATTTTAATGTGAAACCTAACAGGTAATTATGAGAGAATCAAAGCCCAAAACTGCTGGACAGGGTGGTAGTGATTACATTACCACAGGAAGTTTTGCACTCGGCTGTGGGTCTAGAGAGAAGGAGAAGTTGTGGTTGGATTTTGTAGGTGATGATATTTTTGCTGCAGTTATGGATACTTCACTTAAGAGAATGCTCAAGATGGCACCCCCACATTCTTCGCTAGCACCTGACACATTTGAACTTTGGAGTGAGGAGTTTAGTGAGAAAACTGACTTTGGCCGATATCGTTCAAGACTGGTATGACATTCTTCTCACTGTTTGGATTGTGAATAAATGTCAATATCTTTCTGCTTGGTTACAGAGAATTCAGATTTATGAAATATGGTCATTTACAACTTTCATAAATTTGGCTCTTTATGCTTTGGAAGCAGAAGAACAATTATGGAAAATAATAATTTATAGGACTAAATTTTTGGGAGGAATAAGTTCCAAAGAGAAATTCAGTGGAGAATGATTTATTTTCATGTGTCTGGTATATATGTCACTTTTATGTGTTTGAATTAGATTGGAAACAAGGAAGAAGACTATTATTCCATTCAAAGAATGAGTAATCAATTATTCAAGTTGCTAAGTGGACCAATCCGATTGCCACATGGACTGCCTTACTAAAAGTAGACTTTGAATTTTTGGCTGATGGTGTTCATTGCTTGTTTTTGGTCTGTCAAGCTACCTAAGATCTCAGTAACTCAAATCCTATCGAGTATCTACCTCACTATAGGAATGTATTTAAAGTTAAAAGACAACAAAATTGATCTATATTCCTGCCCAATATAGTTAGAAATAAGTCTAGCTATGTTCATGGGTCAGACAATGTTATGGAGCCTAACAGTAATTAAATATGATATGCTAAGTATTTGTATTTAATCTCTTAATTATGCAATGTCTTATTTATTTCACATGTATCTAGCCTTTTTAGGACATAAACTTAGTCAAAAAGTAATAATTCTGCAAAATCTTATCATACATCAATAGAAACTAAATGGATATATCATTACAATAATAATTTTTGATTTTTTTTATATACTTAGATCCAAAGTCGGGGTTAGCTATCATGTCCATGAAACCTTGTCTTATTTTAATATAACTACAAGTTTTCAACTTAGCTGATATTGTACACACTGTCTGTACTGGATTTGTAATCAGAATTAGATATTTATATTTACTCGTCAGGCTAACTGGTCATTTGGATGATTTTTTTTTTTTGAGGGAGGTCATTTGGATGATTAGTTTTTAATAAATTGAACTGCATATTTCTTTTTTCTTTGAGAGGTGGGCTACAAGTTTCTAAATCCTTCTAAAAAAAAATACAAGTTTCTAGATATCTAAATATCACAAATATACGTTTGTTGTATGGATTCTGTGCAATTATTCTGGTATGGGCTCACACTTGTACATTTTGATCTTTTCATAGTCATATATATATGTGGATGGCAACCTCAAATCATGGTGGCCATCCTTTTTCTCCTCAAAAAAAAAAAAAAAAAATTCTGGTATTCATTCTAAACATAGTTCGATGATGACAATATTTTGCTGTTCTGCATTTTACAGCTTGAGCTGATCAAACTTATTGCTGTTCAAAAACCATTTATCGCTGCATCAACAGTTTCAGAGAGGATAAATGCAATAATAAAGAATCCTATCCATGCACCATTGCCCCCACAGGTCCCAATGGGTTCACTTTTAACATCTGGATTAGTTTCCGATCTATCAGTTACCATTACTTCATACTGGCCAATACTAAATTGAGAAACTCGATTTTGAATTTTATCTTCAGGATTTGGCACTGACTGAAAGCATGCAACTGGGACTTGAAACGGTTGTGAGTGCAATTTTTGATGGTTCTCCTGAAGCTACAATGGGTTCTCCTGAAACTAAATTGCAGTTGAAAACAATATTTGAAGGTAGATTGGTTTATGTTCATTTATTGCAGTGTTCAAATGCTTGGTTCTGATATTTTTTGTCTGGAAATCAGGGCTGCTCCAGCAGCTGTTTTCTTTAGAATGGAATGAACCAACACTGGCAATACAACTCGGGAGATATCTGGATGCATTTGGACCCTACCTGAAACATTATCCTGATTCAGTTGCTGGCATTGTGAATAAACTTTTTGCCCTTTTGACATCAGTTCCTTCTGGGATCAAGGTTTTGGAAAATTTTCTTTCAAGAAGAAAGCATCTTGCAGTTCTTATAGTTAATCTTTGAGTCATTAGCATTTAGCAGTATCTTTTGCACAGGATCCTTCCTCAAACAATGGTCGGCTTGCAAGGTTGCAGATTTGCCAGTCATTTATCCGCATCGCAAGAGCTGCAGAAAGAAGTCTTCTTCCTCATATGAAGGTTATTTCTTTCTTCTACTGTTTATTAGAAGTTTACTTAAACTGTGCCTTTGAATGTTTTCTGTACTGAAGTTACTTGGACGTTTCCTTAGAAATGTTGGTCACCATGATGTGCAGGGGACATTTGTACTGTTTGCATGTGATACATGTTCAATTTACGAATCTCTTGTACTCAGCATCTTTTTTTGGGGATCAGGGTTGTGGCTGAACGAGATATTTTCCTTTTGTTGATGCTCTCCCTTTGAGAGCCTACACTTGTACAAGTCTCCCATTCCATAGTTATATACATTTGGATGACCACCAGAACCACACACCTGGTGGTCATCCTTTTTCTCAAAAAAAAAAAAAGAGTGGTAGCAATGACTGGCATTAGGAGCACCAAATGTTGTAAATTGGACTTTGGTGAGCATTCCTATGAAGCAATTATGCAAGCTTCTAAAGGTTAGGACATTTGGATAAAATGAAAAGCAGGGAGCATACTATATCTTTACATTATCTTCTGTTTCTGGATTTTGAAGAGTATATTTCCACAGGCTGACAACATGACATGACTTTAAAATAATGATAATAGACTGGTCGTAATGACTGGCATTAGAAGTACGGAGTGCTGTTAATTGGACTTTGGTGAGCATTTGTATGAAGCAATAATACAAGCTTCCAAAAGGACATTTGGATCGAAATGAAAAGCAGGGAGCATGCTATATCTGCAAATTGGTGTGCACGTTTTGCGTATATTGTTGTTCACTTTATTTTCTGTTTCTGGATTTTGAAGACAATATATTTCACAGGCTAACGGCATGACATGGTTTTAAAATAACAAATCCTTGTGCTCTTGGCTTAAAAAGTATTGATAATCACCCTCTTTTAGCATGAACAGAATTTTTTTTTTTTTTTTTGAGGAGAGCATGAACAGAATTTTTAACTGCTTCTGCATTTAAAGTGTTAAGGTTCTGTAGTGTACCTCATTGCTTGTTCCCTTAGCACATGGAACACTTCTCATTTGTCTTGTTTTTGTTGTGGACCTCAAGTACCTGTACTTAGTTCCTTGTATAAAAAAACTGCATTGAGAGGCCTGTACTGGGAAGTTTCTTGTCCGTCTGTTTTCTTCATTATGAAAATGATATTAAGGTACTCACATGTAAAGAGGAATCGAAATTTGTATGAAGATTATGTCCTCTCAAAAAAAAAAATATGAAGATTATATAAAAAAAAACAGGGATCAAGTCAGGTTAGTCTTACCTGTATTGCTGATACAACAGGGTATTGCTGACACAATGGCTTACCTCCAAGGTGAAGGTCATCTTTCACGTGCTGAGCATAACCTTCTTGGTGAAGCATTTCTTGTTATTTCAACTGCTGCGGGGTACGCTATTTGTGTCTCTGAGTTCTATTTGGATGTGCTTCCGCAATTATTGAACTTTTCCCTATTTTCTTGTTTGGCATTCAGTATTCAACAACAGCAAGAAGTCTTAGCCTGGCTGCTTGAACCTTTAAGCAAGCAATGGACACAGTTAGAATGGCAAAGCACTTACTTGTCTGAACCATTTGGTCTAACACATTTGTGCTCCAAAACTGAATTTATGTGGTCAATTTTTCATACTGTTACATTCTTTGAGAAGGCACTGAAAAGGAGCGGGACCAGAAAGAGTAATTTGAATGTACAAGGATCTGACGTTTGCTCTAACCCTCATCCTATGTCTCCTCATTTATCATGGATGCTCCCTGCTCTCTTAAGGGTAAGTTTCCCTTTGTTCAAAAGTTACTCCATCTCTCCTATAGTCTCAACCATAGTGCCTTACTTGCATATTTGAATTGTATACTCTTTTATAATGGTTCTATAACAAAAGGGAAGGATGACCAAGTTGCCGACTAGTCATCCAAATATACTATATCAAAAGAAAATGTGCAAATCTAGTAATACCTTGTTGCATCAAAAGACATACTATTGCTTTTATTTTAAGATGATTTTGTTGTTTGGGGTTGTCTTTAGTTTAGTGGTTTAAATTCTGAGATGTGCTATTCTTCTGGTCATATGCAGCTGCTTCGTTCCGTACATTCTCTCTGGTCTCAACAAGTAGCTCTAACATTGACTAGCCAGTTCAAAGCAGCAAAATCTATGAGTGATGTTGAACAAGCCAATCTTCTTGGAGAAAATCATAAGTTGCTCAAAGGTTTGACAACATCCACTGATGTTTCTCGGCCCGATTTTAGCAAGGAAGCTGAGTCAAATGAAAATGATATTAGAAACTGGATAAAGGGTATCCGAGACAGTGGGTAAGGTGCCTTGCATTTGATCTAATGTTTGCCTTATTCAAATTTTTTTCATTGCTACTTTTCTTTGAGTGTTATCACGGCTACCCCTCAAAAAAAGTAACACTAGAACTGTAACACAAAAATAAGTGGCTGGGTAAATTGTCAAAAAAAAGTCTGAACTCTTACTTTGATCGCGAATCTAACCTAAACTTTTATTTTGGCCTAAAAGGTCACAAATTTTAAATTAATTGCAATTTTAGTCTATGTTATAGTTCAATAAAATAAGATCATTAAATGTGGATTTAAACATTTTTTACACATGTAATTGAATGTTAAATCACCAACATAATATTTATATGCTTACATTTAAACATAATATGAATATATGCTGTACTTCGATTTTATATAATGATAAAGTTGCATAAAATAAAATGATAAATTAAATTAAAACCTTTTTCAAATTTGAATCTTTGTGATATATCATCCACTTATGTATGGAAATTGTTGAATTAATATTCAATTTTTTTTCAAATAAATATAATAATAGACTACATTTGCAATCAATTTAAAAATTTATGACTTTTTCACGAAAATATAAGTTTAAATTAGATCTGAGACCAACGCAAAAGTTCAAGCTTTTCTATACAATTTATCTTAAGTGCGTCAATCATGCCGAAGAAGTAATAAGCGGAATCAGCTTTTACTATGTTACATTAAATGTCTCTTATATGCCTACAGCATGCTATTTTCTCAACAATTTAAAATAATAAAGTATATGTACAATGTATTGTTTTGGTTCTCTTGTCATTCATTTGTATACTACAACTCTACAAGTCAATTGGATTACTGTCACATTGGTTGAACATTCTTTCCCTCAATTTTGGTTCTCTACACAATGCATTGGTAGCGGACGACCATTGGGGGATCTTTTCTCCTCCGATACTAAGATCCTATGGCAGTCTATGAGTTTTGGCCCTTCAAAGGCAGAGATGGAGAGTGCCTCTGAAGGTATTGCTTTTTTTTTTGGTCAGTTCCTCGGCCATTTGGCTCCAGCGTAATCGGGTGATTTTTCGTGGGGAGCAATGTCAGACAGAGAGCATTGTGCACATTTCCTTTTGTTGGGAGGGTGGTGGGTTTGGTTGATATACTTTTCTTTTTCTTGTTGCTCTCTCTTCGAGAGCCCACACTTATATATGGTTCTCATTTCATAGTTATATATATACCTAGATGACAACCACATAACTTGGTGGTGGTCATTTTTTCTCTCTAAAAAAAAAAGTTACATTTGGCTGAAGTGTTTTAAGATAATGATATTATTTGAAACCTTAAAATTTTGCCACTTGTTAGATAATTCAGTTGAAAATTTTTGCTTACTAAATTTTTTTTGCCTCTCTAAAATTATTTTTCAGTGATCAAAGTTTAATTTTGAACTGATATAATGTAAGATAAATAGTTATGAAGCCTTCAGTTGTATAGATGGGTGGGTGTTTATATAGAAATTTTGATAACTTTGATGTATGGGCCATTTGAACTCGTGCATCAAATTTTCCCAACCCATTGTAGAGATCTGTGTTCTTTTTTCTTCATTTATGCAAACTAAAGTTAATCACCTATTTAACTTTAGTAATTAATGTTATTATTAATTATGGACTACTAAAGTTAATCCCTAGAATATGAACTAGTAAAAAATGTTATAATTAGAAAATAAAAACATTTTTTTCGCATGACATATCGTCGGGCTCAAGTGATTTGTCTAATATTTTAGGGCAAAAAAATGCAATATGTATTTATTTTTCTAATTTTCTTTATTTCCCTAATTTAATAATTAATAATAATTATAATATTATATATTTAATACATAAAAAAATTGGGCAGTCTGACATGTTTGGGCGTGCGGGGTCGGTCCAAGTGCCTTCCTATTTTTTATTTGTTATTTTTTATTATTTAAGTTTTTTTACTACGACTGTGATTGAAATTTTAAGAAGTTGAATGATCGTGTTTGGAAATTTTTTAACAAGTTGAATGATCATGTAGAAACGAAATTAAGTTTGAATAGAGGAAAGAAAAATGTGATGTGAATTTTTTCTAAATATGATGTGGAGGAGAGAAAATGTTGATGTAGTGCCATGTAAGCATCCATGTCAGCTCCACGTCAGTAATCCAATGGTTAACTGTCTATAACTAGTCGCGATGACCGCGGTTGAAATGTCTTTTAGTGCCATATTAGGAATACTCTTTAAGTTGGATAACTGTTGTTGAAATTTACTCGTTATTGTGTATTCAGTTTTTTGTAAAAAGGTATCAGTCTCAGGATTTATGATGCTTGTGAGGAGCAAGAACTTGTCAGAGTTGAGAATCATATAACTATTTGTATACTTCAAAGACTGGAGATGTTCTTTCTTAAAAAAATAAAAAAAATAAAAACTGGAGATATTCTCTAATATGCCCTTCTTAGACCTACTTTTATCTTTTTACCAGTAGTATGTGATGAACTGAATGTTTTGCATTTTGACATAACTAAATGGTTTGTGTTTGTCTTTACTTCAACCTATAGCTAGTTTCATATTTTTTTTGGCTTCAGCATATACGTTCTGGAATATTGTTTTATGTGACATAATTCTTGCATCATATACCAATTATAAAGGAGGATGACTTGTTTTTCCAATGGTTACAGGTATAATGTTTTAGGGCTTTCAGCAACAATTGGGGATGCAATGTTCAGATCGATTGAGGGTGCTTCTGTTGCACTAGCTCTTGTGGAGAATATTCAAATGATGGAATTTAGACATATACGAGTGTTAATTCATTTGGTTATTATTCCTTTGATAAAGTTTTGTCCTCCAGATTTATGGGCAACTTGGTTGCAAAACATCTTGCATCCGTTATTTGTCCACTGCCAGCAAGCTCTTGCTTGTTCATGGGCTAGTCTCATACATGAAGGCAGGGCTGTAGTTCCTGATACATTTGGCAATCTTTCTGGATTGGATCTCAAGGTGGAAGTTATGGAAGAAAGGTTGCTACGTGATTTGACTCGAGAAATATGTTCTCTTCTTGGGGCAATGGGTTCACCTTCGTTGAACAGTGGGCTTCCTTCTTTGGAACAACTTGGACCTAACTATCGAATTGAACCCTCTTCGCTGAAAGGTCTGGATAACTTTGTCTCTAATTCTATGGTCAGGTAAGATCCAGAAGGGGCCTTTTCACAAGTTAGATCAATATCAAGTATTCTTTCCTCTCTTTAACATCTTACTTCCAGCACAAGGTTCTCTTTTCGTTTGACAGACAATTGTGATGATAATTTGCGTGCAGCTTTCTTATGGTGCACAAAGGCTCAGCTCTTCCTGCACTGAAAATATGCCTTGATGTAATTACATGGACCGATGGTGAAGCAGTAGCTAAAGTCATTCCCTTTTGTGGATCTCTCATCCTTCTTGCCGTATCTACGAATAGCATGGAACTTAGAGAATTTGTTGCTAAGGATTTATTTTTTGCTCTAATTCAAGGTTTGGCTCTTGAGTCAAATGCATTTATCAGTTCAGACCTTGTGGGTTTCTGTCGTGAAATATATGTCTATTTGTCAGAGATGGATCCTGGACCTAGACAGGTAAGTTGGAAAGTTCCCTTGGTTGACACCAAACTTCAAATAAATAATTTATATTATCATATCAATGCATCTGCAATATTATTTTGTTTTATATAGGTTCTTCTGTCACTTCCTTCTATTTCAAGAAATGAGTTGCTTGCTTTTGACGATGCTCTGTCTAAAACAACTAGCCCCAAAGAACAAAGGCAGCACATGAAGAACGTGCTTCTACTGGCTACAGGAAATAAGTTGAAAGCTCTTGCTGCTCAAAAGAATATGAATGTCATAACCAATGTGACAGGTACTATCATAACAGAAATCAGCATTTTATCCTGTTAGATTTTTCTCCCCTTTCTATTAAGTTCACTTACATATGTTCATTGGATGTAAATTCTTTGGTGTCTGCAATGCAAAAATTTCCAGGTTAAGTGGATGTATAAACTCATCAGAACCACCATTAGATCAAAGATTCAGTAACAAATTTCAATTTTAAAGTGAGCAATTTCTTTGGCAATGTCATCATAGCATCATCTAAAGCATTTCGATCAAGATTCATCACTAATTTAAACATCCGAAGCGTAAACTTACGAAGTGTAAGCTGCTGTATATTCATAAAGTACTGAATATTTCATTTCCTAAAGTATGGTTTTGAATATGAAACCGTTGCCATTTGTTACTTTTTCTCCAAATATACAAGAATCATGCGTTGGAAGTACTTTCTGTTAAAGGCTAATTTCTTAAACATGAAAACATATTTGAATTTTTGGTTGTTTCATGGGCTCTATCATCAAAGTAGTCTTTCATATGCTGCATCACATTTCATGCTTTGCATGTCATCTTGTTTTTCCACTACGTGCATTTACATTTTTTTCACTCTTCCTGTTTTGCAGCAAGAACACGAATTTCAGCCACAGCCCCAGGGCCGCCGACCATCGAGGAAGATGGTCACATTGGTTTGGCTGCAATAACTTGACAATGTCAGCAATTGCAGCTGATTTCCTGGGAGCACAGAAGCCTCCCACAAGTGCCTCAGAATACTGAGCTTCTTAATTGTTTCGTGACTGTACATTAAGTGTATGTAGCTCAAATATGACCATAAATGATCAATCAGCAGTGATATGTATGAAACCGTGCAGCTTACACAAAGAACAGCATTGCGTGCCCCCTTATCTTCAAAGAAATAACGACATGTAGTTTATTTATTTATAGGTTGTGAGAAATGGCCATGTTGAAATTGCAGCTCGTGCCATGTTGAAATTGTTTTCTTATTTTTTTATTTTATGGCTAAAAAATTCGTTTTATTTTATAACCGCAAATTTTATGAACTGGCCCTTTTGGTTATCTCAATAAGGACATTGGCTCATCGGGGATTGTGTCCACGTTAACACTTTATTTGTTGTTAAAGAAGTGAGTTTTGAACTCTTATTCAAGATTGTCCAGAGATATTATATAAAAACATAAGAGAATCACGAGATAAATATCGTCAGATTTTATTTATTAATAAAAATATGTAGTTCAAAAAAACCACTTTAATTACATCTGTCATAGTTTTATTAATTTTTAAATCAAGTTATATATTTTTTAGAGCATACATCAAGTCATATTAAAACATAATAAAAAAAAATATCGAATTATTTTTAACTTAGTTATTACTATCATGAATGCATTTTTTAATTATTACTTAAATACTATTAATCATATGAATCGAATCGTATAAGATTATCATGATTTCTCTAAGATCATATATATAATACCATTAAGATAAGACTTAAATCGAGCATAATAATTTTGAGGTCAATTTCAAATAGCTGGAGTGGTTGACGAAAAGACCTTTTTTATTTTTCGCATTTTATCTTCAAAATCTAATCTTAATGATCAAATTTTAAATTTATAGTCGCCCAACTATATAGGTGTAGATTATTAATATATGGACGAGACAAAATTCTTATATGAATAATTTTATTAATTAATCACAGATAAATTTAAGATTGGATTAAGACTTGTGGGGTTACGTGAAACGTGTGACGCAATGCAATCGCGTGACCGTCACCATCGAATCGAAAAAAATAATAGAGCACGTCACAATGGGGTAAATTAAATTAATCACTGGTATCTTCATCTCTCATCGTCTTTTGTCACGGTAAAAACAATTTTGCGAAACGATCTAAACTTCAAACTAAAATGAAAAAAATAGTGATCCCAACTCAAAAACTTGAATCGAATTAGTTAATATGGGTGGTTAACACTAGAATATGCCTTAACTTCCAAGATAAACCTCAGAGGTTTTCCAGGAATATATATATATTTCTGTTTATTTTTTTTTATTTTGAAAGATTTGATAATTGATTGCGAAGAATATACATGAAGGAGATATACATGAAGAATACATAAAAGATTTGATAATTGATTTGACTAAGGGGATATAGTTCTCGTCGTTGAAGGAGAGATGTAGGTGAATTTTGGAGGTGCCCAAAGTAGATGTTTTGGCTCAAACCACACCTCTGAATTCATCATAGGCGAGCAAAAACAACAGTTACACTGATCCATTATGACTTACACAAAAAAGACGTGCAACCGTGATGAACAGGAAATAACAATAAAAAAAACTCAAAACATAGTTGCAATCCAGTGTCCATGAGAAAAAAAAAAAAACTAGCACAGGCAATCACAACTGCATGTGCAACAACCCATATGTCGTCTGATGTTTTGTTTTCTACCCAGCATTCTCCATCGATTTGGAAAAGGGGTGCATAGACAGGGTGAAAGAGTAATTCTCATTATTTAAGGAAACACGACGGGGAAGAATTTCACCAGGAAAAAAAAAGCATGGCAAGAGGCATCTAACTAGTTTAGTTTTGCAGACAAAAATATAGTAGTTATACACACACTCAGCCTGAGACCTGAAAGATTCAAATCACTTACAAAGCTGCAAATATACTATTCTAGAGGAAGTAAAAAGGATCCTCATATACATTCGGTTGCCTAACAAATACAGCTTCCCTAAAAATGCCAGATCGAACTCAAACAAGTCATAAGATTCCACCGTGCATTAATTATTCTAGTGAAGAGCTCAATCCGGGAAAGATATGATAACTTTATCATTCTGTTATCACAGCTCCATTTGGCATGATGGATCACGAACCTCGTATTCATAATCACTTGAAGAAATGACAAGTGGAAGGGCAGAACTGAGTAACTGGGATATAACCCAATATAGAACTCAATGCCTCCAAGCAAAGACGCCGCCACTCACACGGTCCATACACAAGATGGCGTGTCAGATCTTGGACCAGCAATGGTACGATAGACGTAGAGCTTTTCAACAAGGCAATTGTCGGGCCAAGAATCCAAAGGTCCTCCTCTCCTTTCATCAATCACTTCCACATTTAGCCTAGGCATCCTTCGAGCTAGTAGTCTGCATGCCCCCAATGTCACAGAGCACGATGACATCCAAAGGGATCGCATTGTCTCCAGCTTCGCAGCATTTACCAACAAAGGTTTGTCCCCAAATGGACAATCCCTGATCTCTAGCTTCTTTAAATTCTTACACCCAGAGAGAATGTAATGCAGTCCTTTGTCACTATCACCAGCAAAAGCAACTGAAAGCATCTCAAGAGAGTTTGCAGAAGCACCAATCTGTTTAAACACTTCATCAGTTAGTTGACCTGAGAGAGAGAGACGTCGGAGGTCTTTGCAGGATTCCACAATGGCACCAAACCCCACGTCTAGTGGTTGCTGAGTGACATAATCCGTAGTGTGAGGCTCAATGATGCAAAGTCTGAAGCAAGTTAAATTTGGTCGGTTTTTAGCCACAGTAATTAGGGCTTCATTGGTCATTTGCCGACAAAAGTAGAGGACAGATTGGAGCTTTGGACATCCAGCGGATACAGATACAAGGCCATGCTCTGTAAGAGACACATCGTGTGCTGCACCATAGGGATCGAAAGGGAATACCCTTAGTTCACAGAGAAGTTTGCAAGATGACGCCACAGCATAAAGGCCAGTGTCCTCGATCAGATCCATTACCTAAATAACACAATATCTGCAATATAAGTACATAAAGTAATACAAATTTAAATCTAATAATTAAGCTTATTAGTTATGAGTAGCTATGTGAGTTTGGTCATTTTTCTTAAATCTCTCTCACCCACCAACTTTTAGCAGGCAAAAGCTAAATGAAAAAAAAAAAGGTTACTGTTTGTTAAAAGCTGAACATAAACATATTAGTGCCCCATGACAAGTGAATCATGTCACTAAATCAAAATGGCATGGCATAAGACGTAAAGATACAACAACAACAAAGCCTTATCCCACTAGGTGGGGTCGGCTACATGGATCATACGACGCCTGATCCATGTTCATGAGATTCGACAGGATTTTACGCTGACTGTCGGGGCCTAACACAACCCTCCTCCTTTATCCGGGCTTGGGACCGGCTATAAAACATAGGCGGAGTTGTTTACAGGATTTACATGTCAAAAAATACCTAGCATACCAAAAACACACCCACGATATACATGAGGCATACATGTTTTTTAACATTTTCCAAAAAAAGAATGTGTATGGACTCAGGTGTACTCAACACATACAACACACACACTATAGGTACTCCAAAAGGTGAAGCACCTATGGATTTTTTTTTTTTGTGCGGGAAATGAAGTACCCATACACTAGAAAGAACAATTAGAAGATTTATTCAGAAAAGAAAAAAAAACATGTATATGCATAACCAATAAGTAATAACCCAAACACCCACTTCTTGGTCATAAAAAACATGAGGAAAATTTTGTACCAGATTTCATTATTCATTTAATTTTATATGCATGTGCCAGATTTGGGATGTCAGAATTCTTCACTTTCCCCTTATTCCTTTCAATCAGGCCAGCATAAGACGTAAAGATAAATCCCTCAAATCTTTCCAACAAAAAATCAAGGATGTGAATTTAAGATGAAAATGTACCCAAAGCTTTTGCAGGTTTTTGCACTGACTGATTAGTTTGATTAGCTCCGGGCTTTGAATGGTAGCATAGCTCAAGTTCAAGGATGTTAAACCTTCACAGACAGAGTACATTGCCGGTAGGTAACCTGTTCCAGCTTCCCAGAAACCAGAGAGGCTCCTCAGATGCTTACAGCCAGCAAAAGCCAATTCAAGTTTCGAGTAGAACTCTGCATGGTACTCTGAACAAAATTTGCCAGTGCCAACATCTACTAGCTGTGGAGCCCTGCGGAGGAGATTAACAAACTTTTCTAGTGGAACAGAATGGTTCAACCTTAATGTTTTGAGGTTGGGACATCTTCCAATGAGGCGTTCAAGCACAGTAACATTCACTTCACCACTCAAACAGGCAATATTCAAAGTTACCAAAGAGGTGAAGGACTCTGGAAAGTGGCTAAGCCAGTGTGAGCAATTTTCCTCTACTTCGTTTTCTTGCAAGTCCAACACCCTCAAATTCCTGCAGCAATACCAAAGATAACATTCATATATATCTTCACTAAAAAAATTGTCTAGCAGTCCTTTGTAATACGGTCCAACATGACATCCTAAATTAGCACTTCCAGATGAAATTAAACAAATTTAATTTGATACATGAGACCTTTACAATAAGATTGTAATAAAATCTCGCAAAAGAAGAGGTTGTTCAAACATGAGAAAACATTTTTTAATGAGAGTCCACAAGAAGCACTACGTGCCAAATAACAATATCATGAAGGGAAACCTTGCCAAATAACAAATATCGTTAAGGAATACCATTAATAACTGCTGACAAATACTAATGCAAAAAGTAACTACAACAAAGTTCGTTATAGTGACAGTGGCCACAAAAATAATCTAATAATTCGTTTTTCATAAGAAGGAAAAGCCATACATTTAACAAACAATCTCAGAACAAGTGAGAAAGATTATTTACATCACATCAGGTCCTATGGGTCAAAACCATTCAAAGACATAATACGGCATACCCAAATGGAACAGCTTCAGAAAAAAGAGAGTTCAATAATGCGAATCAAAGAGTAGAGAAGGGAGCAGCAGGAGATGGCTAGAGTCATAGTATTGCAAGAAATATTTGTTTAAAATATAAGAAAGATAGCTAGAGCGATGCACACATCAGCATTAAACCAAGGAACCATGTAAATTCGGCAAAAGAGGGAACAAAACTGTTTTCTTTTCCAAAAAGTAGTAGTTCCCCGCAAGAGGCTACCCTTTGGAAGTCCAAATGCAAGCCGACGAAATAGTCAGGTTTAATGGTGTTATGGATCTGGATGATATATAGCCAACAAGATGGGAAGCACGTCTGCAACCAAAGAAACCACCACCTGATTGCCAAATACTAAAATTTCCAGAGAAATGATGAAATTTTGAGGCAAACCGATACGACCATCCCAAATATCAAAAGGATCTGAGGTGTAGATCAACAAAAGGACAACACAGTTGGCTTGCTGCTAGGATTTAAAGAGGAAGTTAGGATCTTTCAACACGAGAAAAGTTTATCAAGCTTCAAAGAAGTTATTTCAGCATTATTTCCACACCCAACCTAAGAAGTAGAGCAATTGAACTACAGCTAGATACCGAATCGCTTAAAGGAGAAAATTTTCTTGCTAGCCATCATCTGCTAGTACTTAAATTATTAACCTAAGAGAGCTAAAAGAAAGCACTTTTTTTCACAGACGCTATGCAATCCAAATCCGAGCACAAAGCAGGCAACAAGAGCCGAAATGTTGCAGTAAAGGGAAGCAAGGAGAGCATCGCCGACCTGCAGCCGGCCGCTATGGCGGCGAGCCCAGCGGTGCTGAACCCGTCGCAGGAAACGAGGGAAAGCACCCTGAAGTTCTTGAACGACCTCGCGATGAGCTCGAGGCAGTCGTCGGAGACGACCATGCGCTTCATCCGCAGCTCCTCCAGGTACGGCCATCCCTCCGCCATGGCGTCCACCCACGCCTCCGCCCCCCCACCCCAGTCGCCGGGCACGAGGTTGAAGTCCGCGAAATGGGGCTTCCCCTTGAGCCCCACGGCCCTCACCTCCGGGAACCGCCGCACCGCCTCCACCGGCGCCACCGCGTAGCAGTTCCCCACGAACACCCGCCGCCGCGAGCGTCGCTCCACCCGCTGCCACCCCCGGCACACCGCTGCCACGGCGTTCCGATCCGCGTCCGCCTCCAGGAACGAGAACACGTGTTCCCACACCTCGTCCGGGAACATTGCCGCCCACCCGAACGCGCCCCCGCCCATTCCCTCCCAGCTCCAGTCCTCAGATCGCAGCCGGAGACCCTAAGATCCGGCCGTCGGCGAAGTGACGGCCCCCCAGTCACCGCTCGCAGCAAGAGCAGCAGCAGCTTCAGAACAACATCCCATCATCGCCACACAAACAAAAAGGAGAGGAGAGATAACGACGAGAAGACGGAGGAGGAGAGAGAGACGGGCGTCTCCTTCGACTCGAGCCCCAGGCGTGCTCGGGGAGAGAGATCGACGGCCCACATCGCTTACACGTGGCGATTTAGATCCGCGAGGTAGATCTGAGCCGTTAGAACGAGGACGAACGCGCGACCGCGGTCGCGTGGGACGAACCGATCCGGGGAAACGCCGATTGAGAAACGAGTGGAATCCCAGTTTTGAAGGAAGAGATTAAAGAACAACTTAACGCAGACGGAGCTCTTAATCATGCTTTCATAACCGCAAACCCCCCATCATTATGGCCCTCTTTTTAGCATGTGATCATGTTTTAAGACAATAATATATATATAATATAATTTTGTTTTAGATTAATTTTCAGAGCAAAAAGTATGACAAGCACTTCATGCATTTAAATGATGTAAATTAATTTCCCCAGAAAAAGGAAATTTACAAATACTTATTACCAGAACTGACTATTGCCCCTGTTGATGCCAACAATGAATTCCAAGCGCCTGTGATTAGTGTTGATGTATTAGCAAGTTAGGGGTGGGGTAATATAATATAAAAGATTATCTTGACATATTATGGTTTCATTTCTGACTTTGGTACATGTGGTTAAAGTTTTTCATTCTGCATATATATATATATTTTTTTTTAAAAAAGAAATGGATGGATTTCGATGTACATTGCTGCAAGTGCGATGATCGCCCTCTGATTTCAGTGAGATTGGGGTGCTGAGCACTTCTGATCTCTTATTCCTGAACATATAATTTTTTCCCCCCAAATCTCTGCCAGTGGGCAGCAGATAAAACGTAATTTTCTTGGTATATTAATCCTCTGGCTTGATTGTGTATATGTTTGGTTGTTGGTGTAGTCATAAGTATAATTTCGTGTAAATGTGTAGGGGGAAAAAAGAAAACCAGGGCATTTTATGATTTTGGCTTCTGTGCCTAATTTGGCAGGGAAAAGAAGGGTATAACTCATGTGAGAGCGAGCTAGTAAAAGGGTTTCAAAGTTCCAAAGCATTTAAATTATCTGTTTTTTTTTCATCCCATCCCCATCTCAAGGGGGAGAAAAAATCAAATCTCAATTATTCAAGCGGCTGTTTGTGTCAATTTTTTTATGCAAACAAAACTATTTACATCTCATTCGTCCTAACCTATATATATATATATATATATATATATGGGTTTAATGGGCATGTAACATCCATTTGATGTAGCATCGTGAAACACCCCTATCATCACCGTCTATTTCAGATTTACGGCTCAGATCAAAACCACCTTAAAATAAAAAAAAACAACCTCTCTTCCCTCAAAACTACTCCTGAAACTACCTCACCCCACTAATCGTCGCCGTCGACGTCGGATCGGAGGGGAGGGGAGGCGGCGGCGGCTCATATCGGGGAGTGGAGGAGCGACGGCGGCGCAGATAACTGGAGACGGGGGCGACAATCATAAAAGAGAAGAGAGAGATCGAGGGGAGGGGAGGCGGCGGCGGCGCAGATAATCGGAGACGGGGGCGGCAATCATAAAAGAGAAGAGAGAGATCGAGGGGAGGGGAGGCGATGACGGCTCATATCGAGGAGCGGAGGAGCGGCGGTGGCGGCGCATATCGAAAGGGAGGGGCGGCGGCGGTGCAGATCGGAGGGGAGGAGCGGCGACGACGTAGATCGGAGAGAGATCGAAGGGGAGGGACGGCGGCGGCGCAGATCGGAGGAGAGGGGTGGTGGTGGTGGCGGTGCAGATCGGAGGAGAGGGGTGGCGACGGCGCAAATCGGGGAGAGGCGGCGACGACATAGATCGGAGAGAGATCGAAATGGAAGGGCGGCAGCGACGCAGATCGGAGGGGAGGGGCGGCGACGACGCGGATCGGGGACGCCGGAGGGGAGAGAGATGAGAGAGATCGGAGGGGAGGCGGCGGCGGGGGCAGTGGCGGCGATGGGAGCAGTGGCGGCGGCGCATATTGGGGAGCGCGGGAGGGGAGAGAGATGAGAGAGAGAAGAGAGAGAGGGTAGAGAAGAAAGAGGGGGACGGGGAAGTGATTTAGGGGTTAGGAAAAAGTAGTTAGGTTGTTTTGATCTGAGCCGCAGATCTGAAATGGACGATGATGATAGGGACGTTTCACGATGCTACACCAAATGGGTGTTACATGCCCATTAATGGGGTGTAACACCATCCGGTGAAACTTGGTGTAACGCCTCTAACTCAGCCATTGGATCTAATGGACCACCCGAATTGTCTCTTCCTCTCATTCTCTCGATCCCAACCGCCACCCCGAGCATCGGCATCCCTCCAACCCCAAGCGTCGGCATCCCCCTTACCCTTGCAAGCATCGATGTTATCCTTATGATCGTCGGCACCCCGATTCCCCTCTACGATCGTCGGTGCCCCCGACCCCTACGAGGACGAGCGTCAGCCCTTTTACGAGCGCTCCGACAATCGATGCCCATGACCATGTTGCGAGCACTTTGACATCACCCCCAACCTCTTCAATCGCGACCTCAATCGTTAGCCCCAAACTCTGCGATCGCCGCCCCCACTAACCAAATCCCATCGCCGATCGTCAATCAATTGAGAGAGATGATTGCCACCCAGTAGATCCCTCCCGCCATCGATAGTCAATCGATGAGAGAGAGAAGATTGCATATGTGTGTGCCGACAATGACAACCTATGAGCATTGGCTTGCGAGCACCGGCCCTGCGAATGTCGACAACCCATTCTTGCTTGCGCCATCGATCTCTGGCAGAGATCATCGCCAGTTGGTGGGTGCCACCACTGACAAAAATCGTCGCTATTTGGAGTTGCCGCCACGATCTCATCTGAACCATCGATTTGATCTTATCTGGCGGTCTGATTTGAACCGTTCATCTTAGATCCAATGGCTGAGATACAAGCATTGAATCAAGTTTCACCCAATAGATGCTAATCCCTATATATATATACCTCCTCTACACAGGGGTGAATGAGTGAAAAGACATTTGGTGAAATAAGTTAAAAGATGGTGTGCAGTATTGTTATAAAGTAAAGTTGGAGGATAATGCTAAAAAAAGTCAAAGTTGGGGGCGATGCCTCCCTATTCGCCTGCTGCAGACGCAGGCGAAAACGGGGGGCATCGCCCTCCTCTGCAAGTCGCCCCCCATTTTCGCTCGCCGACGACGCGCCCCTTTTTCATTTTTTAAATATTATTTTTTAATATTGTCACATTGGTAAAATGTTTGCATGGAGGAGATAGAACATCGCCTTGTGGGCGCCATGTTGGCAACGCCACCGAAAAATGATCAATCACTTGTGAAAAAGACATTTTGTGAAATAAATTAAAAGATGAAATATCGTCTTATTACAAAATGAAGTTTGAGAATAGGGCTAGAAAAAGTGTTCAAAGTTTTGATTAAGGTTTTAGACGAGGAGATTTTTTCTAAAAAAAATAAACTTCAAGAGATATTTCATATGTAACATCTTTTTGCATTTATTATGCATAAGGCAGAAGAAGAAAAAAATGCAATTTCTATGTGAACTTTAATCATGCATTTTCTTTTGATCAAAAGCCTCAGAAGGGCCGCTACTGTTTATTAATTCGCTAATGGGATTTTCTGTTTCTGTTAGTTATCATCTTCATATTTGAGATGGGATGTGGATCATCTAACTTACAAAATTGTGTACACTGATAAGGAATTAAAACCAACAAACTAATTTATTGTTCATCTTTATTTGAAAATTATTATTTATATAAATAAAGAAATTCGAAACTTTCAAAGCATGATCTTGATTTATTATTTCTGTGATGTACTCGGAGAGAGAAAATGATTGATACGACGAATGAAAAATGAATCCATGGAGTGATTTAATTTAATTTAATAATGAGAGGCCACGTGTGTCTTTATCTGTGTCGGTCTAGTAGAGTAGTAGTATACTATCTGTCTATATCTATCCTTCTCCTTTTCACGCATAACATCATGCTTTACTTTTGGGGAGAATTTAGTCTTTGACTTTTCCATCCCTAACAGTAACTCATTTATTGTGATATAAATATATACATACATATATATAAATAAATATATATATATATACATATATTAAAAGATCATAACAAATATAGATATGTAAAAAGCTAATAAGTGAATCTATTTTCACTCAAGTAAAGTCTAGAATTCGATCTTGTTTGTACATGATGCGGTGTAGATCAGTTGTTATTAATAGCGGTGATTTGAATGGTGCATGTGTTAGCAAAGCATTGGCATGTTGTTGGAAACAAATTGATTCAATTATTAGCCCACTTGAATTGTTTCTTGTACCATGCATTTGCATCATGCACGTGACGGAGGACTTTGGTGGGAGAGTTTAATTGTTGTACGTCATCATCAACCTTTTGAATGATGTCTCCTGCGATCGATCTATTGATTTATTTATTTATCCTTCATTTCCATTTTTATTTACGCCCAATTCTTAAAATTATTGCGTCTTATCACGGCCGTAGGATACTGCCGCTGGCGTGAAAGCTGTGTGTTTGATGGAAACAATATTTCATATCGTTCGAGTCCCTTAACAAATAAAATAAGTATATTTATATATAACATAATTTTTTTATTTTTTTTATATGGCCGGTGTTTAATATCACATATATAAATCTCACATGGAAGGGGGATAAAAGGACCACAGGATGCAAATCAATATTTTTAGTTTTTATATTGGCAAAGGGGTCCACAACATGTCCATACGGTTATCGTACATAGTGCATGCCATATGCTCGTCATGTGATTCACATGATGGAGATTGGGAGATGTCTCCCCCTCTAAATTATAATAATTATTATAATGTTTCTTCCTACGGCATGTCATATGAAAAGAATATTGCGAAGGTTGCTCTTATTTATATATATATATATATATATATATGTGTGGTAAAATGAATATACGGAGAGAATTTTGAATTGTAGAATATCACACGTGATATCAGATCAACTAGCGAATAAATGACGCGCACACACTACAAGAAAATAGGCTCAATCGTCTGTAATTTGGTCAGAACCGTTGGAAATGACATTTTGCGACAGTTATTTATGAACCGTGCGAAAACGAGACGTCGCAAACTATTTGCGACAGTTATTTATGAACCGTCGATATCTTCGACGGTCCAGCTGGCGAGTGCAATCATCGAACTTTGATGATTTAAGACGATTTGAGCCGTCATATGTATCGACGGCTTGAACCGTCGACAATATCGATGGTTCAAGCCGTCGATATGTATCGATGGTTTGAACTGTCGATATTGTCGACGGTTTAAACCATCGAAAACCCATATCGACGGTTTGACCCGTCGACTCCACAACTGATTTTCGACGGCTCAAACCGTCGTTAACTTCAGATGGTTAAAACCGTCGATGCTTAGCGATGATTGAGACCATCTATTAGTTTGCACAGACGGTCTGAACCGTCGATAAGTATCGAAAAAATCCGTTGTCGATACTTAATTTTCAGCTATTTTCGACGGTTCTAACCGTCGGAAACTAAAAATAAAAAAATAAAAAAATGCTGAAATTAGCTGTCCGAACAGATAATACAACACAATATTTGGATCCATTTGGATCATAATATGTAACAAAGCAAACATTACAAACATGTAGCACATAATTGTCCAAACACAACAACACAACACATGTAACCATCACATAATTGTCCAAACACAACAAAATATCCAAACACAACCCATAATTGTCCAACACCATTACAAACATTTTAATGTTTTAGAAACATAAAATGCAAAGCAAAGAGAAGTCTTGGTCATGACATAAGAGATGTCGAGAGATGGACACATGGGCTGACATAAGAGATGTCTCATCTTTCCCGTCGGATCTCAAGAGCTTTTCGCAAGATAATTCGAACATCACTGCACAGCACAAAGAGTCGGGAGAAAGTTAGTACCTTCTTCAAAAACTAGAGAAAGAATTTGAATTCAACAACTACATCAGCTTCTTCTAGACACCTACTTATTCAGCAATGAAGTTTCTAGCTCCTCACTCACTGCATTATCTAGCTAAGATGATATAATTGACATTAAGTTAAAGGAACATAAAGCAGGAGGATTAGTCTCATATGAAACATGATTTACAAAACATTAAATATCATCATTAAAAGAGCTAATAAGATCATTTTGGACAAGAATGGAAACACCAAATTCTGCATAGGTTGCAGAAAGGTGGGATTACAATCTAGTCTCGCCTTTAGGTTGTCCTTTGTTTTATTCTTAATGTCCATTACAGTGTTGAATACATTTTCAAGCACATTTTTTTCAATGTGCATGACGTCCAAATTGTGACATATCAAACAATCAGACCAATAAGGTAAATCTCATAATATACTTCGTTTGGTCCAGTTATGACAAACACCATACTCATTGTATGTGACATTTGGGTCGTCGACAATTCTGCATAAAGCATTAACAATGCGACGTAATTGAGCTCCTGAGCATCTGACCGGAGCCATGTATTCTACAACTCTATTCCGTCGAAATGTATTTCGGTTATTTTTGTACGGATGATCAGCTATAAGAAACTCTCTATGCCAATCAAACCAACTATTTTTACCCTCATTTCTCAAAGTGAACGCATCTGAGTGTTCCATGCAACATGGACAAGTTAGTTTTCCTACGATCATCCAACCAGACAACATCCCATAGGCAAGAAAATCATTAATGGTCCATAATAAGACAGCTTTCAAGGTGAAGTTTTGTTTTGTTTGATCGACACATCATAAACGACGACACCATTTCACAGTTCTTTTAACTCGTCTATTAGAGACTGTAAATACACGTCTATCCTCTGTTTAGGACTATGAGGACCAAGAATAATGCATGTAAAAAACATATAAGGTGCGGACATACAAATTTCAGGTGATAAATTATATGGTGTTACTATGACCGGCCAACAAGAATAAAGAACTGAAGTATGACCATATGGTGTAAAATCATCCGCGCATTGTCACGACCCAAATTTAACCCGCGAGTTAAACTAGAGTTCGCGACTCATTACGGACGATCAAATAAAATTATGAAGAAATGCAGAAACGTGATGTAATTTACTCTTTACTTTTACAACATACATAAGAATGAAAATATCATAAAATAAACTACACAATTTATAATGATCCTTCAGAGCAAACCAATAATCCTTAAGTTTTACATTTCACAAAATACATTTGTCTTCTTACAAAATAATACATATGAATTGTACATAAATAAACCCTTCGACATCCTAATAGAAGGATACGAATGACTCAAATCTTTCCATCTTACCACGAACCCTTCAAATAATATCATCTCGCATGATTCCCAAGAATTATCTGAAAAATATTAGAAATAACAGAATGAGCTAAAATAGCTCAGTAAGTTGATAACTCATAGCCTATGTGTTACCAACTAATTAATTTGGAGGGATATAGAAAAGCATGCAATAATCATAATATCAGGGTCCGTATCTTCATACATTTACTACATACATATATAACATCCCAATCATAATCATTACACTCAATTTACATTCATTATCACTTAAAAAAAATATCAAACATGTGTATGCAATGCAACACTCTCATATGTATGCACGAATCACCAACTGGCCAGTTGTCGGTAGGTGGATTCTAGAGGTGGCGCCCATCGTGATCGGCGATGTAGTACTTAGCTCCTTTCTACCTCATCCCTTTCGGGGAATAATCATATAGCGATATGTGGATTCTAGAGGTGGCCCCTACGGATTCTAGAGGTGGCTCCCATCGCGACTCCTCACGATGTAGCACTTAGCTCCGTATGGCACTTAGCTCCAGTCTATCTCATCCCATATTTGGGGAACAAAAATGATGCATTGGATTCTAGAGGTGGCTCCCATCGTGATCAGCGATGTAGCACTTAGCTCCAACCATCACATATGCAAATGCAAGCAGATGCAGATGTATGATTTATCATATAACAATTTCATATCAAAGATCAAAGGATTAACCATATCTTGTAACTCAAATATCAGAAGATGAATCATGTCGAACACCGATTCAAACGAAATAGGATTGCATTTTATTAAATCAATCCTTAACATACCACATATGCTTTTCAATTATACCATCACTCGATCAATCATTTCAAACGGAACAAGATTGCACTTCTCGTAATCCATCCATATCATATCACATATGCATTTCAAATGTGCAATCATACAATCAATCATATATATTTTTCATAGTTGCATTTGTTGAAATCAATTCATAACCTAACCAAAATATATTTAATATATATAACAATCGATGTCACACCAAATTCAATAGAGGTGAAAACATAGAGTAGGAGAAACCAACTTACCTATAAGGGCTAACAAAATATTTTCCTTTCCCTTTCACTACTTTACTCTTCTACTCCTATAACAATAATAGTAAGGAACACATTACTACTATGATATGAGCACAAGCCTATAACACATGAAACATCATTAATTGCAAAGGGTATATGAATCTTAAGTATTTACTCTTATAACTTAAGTAACTATTTAGCATAAGGATTGACCTAATAATATGACAGATTGCACACATAGTAAAGAAAAATCCATATATTCTTATATACATGACCAAATGACATCATTCAAATTTTTTTTAGTTTCATATTACATATACATTCATCTGTAAAAGTTTCATTTCCTATTTCATTATGGTTTGCTCTCATGAAAATCAACATTCAACCTAACTTTTATATTATTTCTATGTCCTGACAGATTGAGTAACCTTACTTTTATGATTTATATAAAATAATAAACATTCA
This sequence comes from Pontederia crassipes, assembly GCA_030549335.1. Classification (NCBI taxonomy): domain Eukaryota; kingdom Viridiplantae; phylum Streptophyta; class Magnoliopsida; order Commelinales; family Pontederiaceae; genus Pontederia; species Pontederia crassipes. Next base: position 22,711,098 of record CM060194.1, on the reverse strand, counting down.
TATTCTTAATTTTAATTTTCCCAAATTTTAGACATCCTAGGGTGCAAGTCATAAAATTAATTGAATTTCTCTCTATTTGTACTGAGCACAATAAAATTAACCAATACTAGCATAATCTGCCCTAAGCTCCATTCTGACAGACTGAGTAAGCTCGGTAAAATATTTATAACTTTCGCTATACATATCATTTTCTAGTGATTCCAATTGTCAACGAAACCTAACAACAATATCTATAACACACTAAATTATCAAATAATTCCATGACATATTGAATTTAATACATAATTTACAAATTCGGGTAGCAACTTCGGCGGACAGAGTGATAGTACCTTAAAGATACGAGCATAACTTTGTCTACAGAAATCATATTAACTTGATTCCAAAGCTCAATGAAAGTAGACTCATATGGAATCAATCAGAATAAATGTCATAATTTTTGGATCACTCGAAGGTATGAAATTATGTAGCTAAAAATTCATGAATCAATTGAACATGGCTAGGGTTAATCTTACCCCATGAGTTTTGCCCCATGTTCAAGTAAAATCCGAAAATAGATGGATAAGAAAGGTTCAGAGTCACCCTAATTAAGAATTATGTAGTTAAAATTCAAAGAAAATGAAGTAGGAACTTACCAAACTTTAAAACCCTAGTTGCCCCTTCTCTTTTTTCTAATTTGCTTCAATCATGTAGTATGGTGTCTTCTACCTTCTCTTTTTCTAATTTCGGCCAAGGGTGGTGAATAGGGCAGAGGAAGGTAGTAAAGGGTGAAAGGATAAGTATTAAAAGGAAGGGGGGAACCGACTTCAAGTGGTGGAAAGCAGTTTTCCAAAAATACCCTTATTTATATGGCTTATTCACATGTAATGCCATTTAAATAAATGGCTTTTGCATTTTTCATTTATTTATTCATTTACTTAAGACATTACATGTAAATAAGAAACTACCCCCCCCCCCCCCCCCAATTTGGATTCAAATAAAATATTTAGAAAAATAAATAACTAAGGAATCGAAATCTAAATTTTTATTTGAAGAACAAAAATCGCGATTTCACAGATTTTTCGATTTTGTGTATACGTTTTACCTAACTCATACACCTCCTAAAAATTCTTAAATATCACATTTAGAATTCTTTCATATATAGGAACAATTACCGAGACTTTAATTTTCCAAATTTTCACTTTTCTGAAAATCACATTTTCATGCATTAAGTAAATTCCCATCGCTTTCGCACTTTAGTTGATATTTAAGTGTAAGTCTTAACATCACATTCATAGCGATTATCAATAAGATAATATAACATCACATTCATACAACTAATCATGCATGATTAACTTAGGGATATTACACGCATAATGATGTGTTGAGATGATGTAGCAAAATAGAATAGCTAGCAAGTGCACTAGTCGCTCAAGTAATATAGTAAATAGGAGTAAGAGTGTCGAACCCACGAGGAATATTATTAATTCAATATCTGAATTTATAAATTAATAAGAGAGAAAAAACATGAATTTTGAAAATGAGTTTTAAAAGATAAAAAAAATAAGATAAAGATAAGATAGTGGTGTTGAAGTTAGGCCTTAGGATGAAAATAGATCAGGATAAATATTTGAACCATAAAAGATAAATTTAATCTTTAAAGATGGATTAGAGTCTCCCTAAAATAATTTAACATGATTAACTTATGGTCTCCACGACTAGCATCCCTCAATCTAATCATATAGAACTATCTTAATTTAATAAGAATTGAAGTCTCCACGACTGGTACCCTCAAAATCATATTAAAATTAAGATGCATTAAATTGAATTCTCTAAACTATTAATCACTCCACAAACTGGTATAGATTAATAAACCACACAAACTTGATTCTCCACACACTAGTTATCAAATTTATATCAATTATTAATTCCAAATAAAATCAATTATAATTAGTATAATGAATTCTGAAATTAAACATTCCACAAACTGGTATAGCCTAATTCAGAAATTTAATTAACTAACATAAAAGCATTAAGCACAATTAATAATTGATCAGAAAAGATTAAAACAAATAAAATAGGGTCCAAACATTTCCCTTCAATTAATAATCTCCTAAAATAATAATCCTAAAAACATGGAGTTCATCCTAGAAATTCCGGAGAGATAATAAAATATAAATCATAAAAATTGAAAGAATTACACCCAAAATAGAGATCTCGAATCTGGCAAATAGTCGGGTAGCCTCTCGGACTTGATCAGGGTCGCGATCAACCTCCAACCGTCGCACCTCTCTCCTCTTGGTTGTAGCCTGCAGAGCTCACGACTCGCCGTGGAAGAAACCTGAACTTCAGAGCACCCCTTGGAACGACGGATTCTTCCCGTATTTATAGGTGCGGACGGCCTTCAATTTTATCCCGATTGTAACATCGTACGGATGAATTTAAATTTACGAGATAAACTCGGCGAAAGATAAATCCTTTTAATTGTTACCCCCTTTGAATCTCGGCCAAAACTAACATTTCCTTGCCATTACCCCCTTCAAATATCGTCCGTAACGAAGTTCTTTTATCTTTACGCCCAAAGAGATAAATCCTTTTACTCCCTCTAAATCTCGGCCGTAAGGAAAGAATTTAATCTTGTTACGCCCAAAAGATAAAATCATTTATCTTTACCTTTCATATCTCGGCCAAAACAGAGAATTAAATCTCGTTACGCCCAAACAATTTTATCTTTACCCCTTCATATCTCGGCCAAAAGGATGATTTCATTTGAGTTATCGGCCGTAACAATTCTTTTGAATCGGTGTTGGAGTTCTCGAGCGATAAATACATTTGAATTGGAGATCTCGGCCGTAAAGATAAATCTTCAGAATTTCGACTGATACGTCACAATCCATCTAAATCTCGGCCGATACGTCCAATCATATATTTGATTTTTTCCTGCAAAATAATTATCAAAATTTAGTTAATCCATCCCCAATTAAAGTATTCAGATAATTAATAATTTGAAATTGATAAATCCAGAATTATGATTAAAAGTGACTAAAAATGATGCATGCCATGAACAAATTATAAAAAATTAATTAAAATAATATTCTAAAATATGTTGTATTTTGCATGCATCAAACTCCTCCAAGCTTAAAGTCTTGCTTGTCCTCAAGCAAAAATTCAAGGCAAGGCTCAAGAAAGTTCCGTTACAGCCTCCATATTGTCAACTGACAAATTTTCTCGCGTAGTTCTTCTGCATACCTATTACTCAGTATCTTATCATTTTCCATGCACTTAGCTTTCATAGAGGTTCTGAATGCTATACAAATTTAAACAATCTCAAATTCAGCCTTATAGAAAAATAAATTGTCTGTCAAATAATAGTATTAATATTGAACACATAAGTACTAATTGAGTTTAAAACTTTTTCTTTTTCTTTTTTTCTTTTTCAACTTTATTTTCAATCATTTTAAAAGTTCTAATCTTCAAGCAGGATTGCACAAGGAAGTCCATGTAGCGGGCTTTGGACTGATGACTCCCAGACCAGATGGTCTTAGGGCAACAGGTGATAAGGCACCCCTCGAGTTTACTTGTCCGAACAACCAAGGTTCTGAATGAAGAGTTCAAACTTAGCCATGATTCAGTACTCCTGTGCTTCTCCATATTCCGCAAGATAGTCCATGTAGCAGGCTTTCGATCGACGGATCCTAGAGCAGTTGCCCTTAGGTCGCAGGCATGAACCCCTACGGATCTAATTATTCGAACACATCTTGGTTTCAGATAACACTTTTGTACCTACACATAATTTTATTCAAAAATTATTTTTTTATTGGGGTTCAACTAATCCTTCTTTTTATTCACTTTCAATTTTTATAAGCTCAAAAAGTACTTGATATGGTCAATAAGAAGGCTACTACTATCAAGACTTAAAATAAAAAGGCATGAATATAATTTTGTCGTCTAGTCATTCATAATTCTACTTAGCATAGGCACACAGTCTATAAGTTTGATACTGAAGTAGCAAGTGATAAAAAAGAAAAGTATTCAAATTTCATCAGTTAACGACATGTCTTTGAACTTTTTACTAAAAGATAATTAAAATAGTAAGACAAGAGTTTGTAAGATGGTAGCAAAAATAAATGCATGCAATGGTATTTTTTAGAAAATTTTCAAATTTTGCAATTTTTTTGGATATTTTTTACATACGCAAATAAAAAAAAAGAAACATGCAATGCATGAAATGCAAACTTCCCCAAGCTTGAACTAGACACTGTCCGCAGTGTTAAGCCAGCAAGGGAAAGTGATGCATACTCAATAAAAAGTAAAATTAAGGAAATAAAGAAAAGGGAAAAGACACAACCGGATTTACTGTCTGTGGGGGTGGCGATGGTGGATGGTAGCCAAGATTTCCTTGGCGCATATGATACTCATGGATGCGCCTCGTCATGCGCGCATGCTGATTCTGAAGGGATTCGAAGCGACCCTGACGATCATCCATATTTCTAAAATCAGCTCGGATGTTGGTCAACTCTTGGGCTTGTCTAAGTTGCTCTTTCTGAATAGCGTGCAACTGCCCTGACTGACGAAGTTGCTCTTCTTGAAAAGTGTGAAACTCCCCTGCCTGACGAAGTTGCTCATCATACATTGATTCCCATAAGTTTTGCATGGAAGCATAGTCAGGCTGAGGTGGCGGAGGTGGATAGTAAGTTTGCTCTGGGGCCGAAGTGAAAGTAGGTTCTGGTGCTATATAGTGATTCTGCACATGTTCCTGTAAAGGGGCAGATACTTCCATCGAGTCGCGTTCCTCATAAGGAGTAGCAGGTATGAACGAGGAATCAGAAGAGTTCTCTTGTGCTGGAGATGGAATCGGAGAAGACACCGGCATATAAGGTGAATGGACGGATGTGGCATATTGGGAAGTTGCCGGTGATGCAGCCTAGAATCCTTGTGGTTGTTGAAGGTAGGATTGGGCTGCCGCATAATCAGTAGAATCAAATCAGGAGAAAGGTTCATCTTGGTGTGGCTGTCCGACAGAGGTAGATGGTCCTGCAGGTGGGATTACTAGAACTATGACCTGCCTAAAAAGGAGCCAATTATTTGGATTAATCGGCGTAAAAGCATCTCGATCTGAGCAGGGCACCTCCTGATGGTGGCCTTTAAAAATAAAAACTTTGATCCCTGAGTTGTTGGTCTTCACGAGACCCATAGCCTGAATGGTCCTACGAGTGAGGTGAGTGTTTCCTGGCACAGCTTCGAGATCATCCAAGTCAAGTTGTAGGTGCTGAGCAATAGGTGTGAGAAGGGCACCCATATTAATGCTACCGCCACGATGAGTAGTGCAGCACTGGAATCGACGAATGAGAAAGGCACCCACATTAACAGGAGTTCTGTGAAGCATGCTGTGGATGAGGTATAACTCTCCCTCTGAGACGGCACCATCATTATCACTGCGCCCACTTAAGGTGTTACTTAGCATGCGATGGACGTAGCGCAGAGCAGGATTCTGAATTGAGCTATCTTTAGCGGTGTTCCAAACCAATCGGTCTTCTTCTGTTATCTATTTCCAAAAAGTTTCAGCATCAAAGTTAGTAGGTACAGAAAGGGATCCATGGTTGGAAAATCCATAGATATTATTAATCTCTCCTAGAGTGAGAGTAAAAGATCGCCCATAAAGTTGGAATGAAATGCAAGGCTAATCATAATTCCTGCCATCTAAATTAAAGACCTCCAAGGATGAGAGAAATTCCATAATTAGTACTTCATAAGTTGGCCACCAAGAATGCACAAAGTCAGAGAGTTCAATCTGAGAAAATAATAGACGAATATCTGCAAGTAAATTATACTCCCTCAGCAATTCAGTATCTGAAAATCTGGTGGCATGAATTCGAATCTCAGACATCCGTTCATATCGAGCTTGATACTCCGGCTTAGTCCAATAATAATCTCTGGGATAGGAGATTAAATGTGAGGGCTGTGGGGCCGGTTGAGAATTCGGATGTCGTCGTTCGTGACGTCCCCTCCATATATTAGCAAATCGCCTCATGCTATATTCGCAAAGATCAGTAAAACAAAAATGTGGTGGCTCGGTCAAAAGGACGATTGCGGCTTGATCGCTGAAGTTTCGGCCCAAGTCAGCTGGATGACTCGGCCGTAAGGTAAAGACATGTCGTCGGTGAAATTGGCGGCCGAATCTCGGCCGTAAGGAAGAGACCTCGGTCAGTCGCAAAGTCTGTCGGCCGTAATACATATGCTCAAGTGTTGGCCGTAAAGACGTAAGTCGATGAAAAACTTCGGCCGGTCCATGGCGGTGGAATGCCTTTGAGAAGACGGCGGCTGGGCGGCTGAGGCCTCGGCCGTAAAGAGAAAAGTTCGGCCATAATTGATGAAGCTCGGTCGTAAGAGTAGAAGAACCTCGGCCGTAAGGAGTAGATGTCGATGAATAACCTTGCAATGCAACTTCGGCGTAAGAGGCGGCGTGATAACGGCCGTGTGACTTCGGGCGTAAAAGAGCAACGGAGACGCCGTGAGACTTCGGCCGTAAAGAGTTGGCTCGGTGTGGAAGCTCGGCCGTAGGGGAGCTGAGGTTAGGTCGGTGAGGCTTCGGCCGTAAGGGCTTTTAGTCGTGGAGACTTCGGCCGTAAGGAACAGAATGGAACAGAGGTTCGGCCGTAATGCACAGGGGGCGTAAGGATCGGTGGTGAAACTCGGAACTTCGGCCGTAAGAGCCACTTCGGCCGTAAGGAGGAAAGGGCGAAATGGAGCCGGTTCTTGGTCGGCAAAAACACGTGGTGTAAGAATTTATAGATACAATTACGGGCGTAAACTTACCTTTCCCTCGTGATGCGCGCAGTGAAGGGTCATGTCGTAAGAGCTTGGCCGATTTTCAAGGCACGCAGTGATCGACCGTAAGAAAGACGGGAGGCAGGGCGTAATGGTGCAAGTGTTTGATGAGACGCATGCATGGCGAGTTGTTCAATCTGCTCGGAGCTCGTGCATGGAGCTTTTGCGGTATGGCATCTCGGCCGTAATGGGAATTGGCGTCCGGCTTGGTGGCAAATGGCGTGGTCATCTACTCGGCCGTAACGAGGTGGCAGTGTCTTGTCATTTCGCCTTATGGCAAGTCGGCCGTAAGAAGAACAGGTGGCGTTTTTCGAAGGCGTAATCATGTCGGTGTCAGGTGTTGCTCGGCATACATTTTTCGATTTTTACGGCCTGCTATACATCTCAGCTTGTCATGTCTGAGGTCATGCCCGATGTGTTAATGCTCGGTCGACGTATCCGAATCCGCTCCGTGCACAAAAAGAAATATCGATTAGATGACTCGATATAAAATAAAAATAAGATGCCTAATTAAAATAAAATAAAATAAAACTATCTCCCAAAACTAAGATATTAATTAACAACTAATTAGACTAATCTAAAAAAAATAAAAATAAATAAATAAATAAAAGATAGAAATAGTTCTGATTTATAGTCGTCAGCTTGACTTAGTTCTGATGAAAATCAAGGCCTATTTTGCTCTTCTCCCCTTGGATTTTTCTCTGTGTTGCTTGGGAGAGAGCTCGGTGTACGTCCAGTCAGTTGTGCTACCATCTGGCCCAGTTGTCTTTCTAAATTTCGAATTGATGCATCCTGATTAGTGGCTCTAGACTCCATATCTTTTTGCAATGCTTGCATTGTGTCTATGATCTGTGCCATCATCTCCTGCATGTGATTTGATGATTGATATTGGGGAGTATCAAGTTGCCTTTTCAGTATATAATCTTTTGATGGACCAGAAGATTGGCCTTGATTCTGATTATATGCAAACTTCGGATTGTGTCTCCAACCATAATCATTGTTCCTGTAAAATGGATTGGAAATAAAGTTAGCATTTTCAATTTGATTTGAATCTGAAGTGTTACCTGTAGGGCTATAATTGCTGGAATTTCCCATTAGTGACATCATCTGCTCGAATTTTTTATTAAGTGACTCCAGCTGAGTCACTATTTCTGAAGATTGTATTCCTTGTGCAGCATGCACATCTTGAGTTCGGCGAGATGGTCTCATTTCTTGACTTCACTTGAGGGCTACAGCTTCAATAATATCCTGTATCTCACTAGGGCGTTTAGATCCCAACACTGTCCCTCCTGCTGATTGGTCGAGCTTATCTTGATCTGCAAGTTGTAAATCCATGATAGAAATCTTCCATCACTTGCCACTTTGGAATTCTATTATCAGGAACTCTGGCCAGCAGTTCCTTATATTGTTCCCAGGCTTCATATAACGTCTCGTTATCGTCTTGAACAAATGCCCTCAGCTCTCTTCGATATTTGCCTGCTTTTTGTCGTGGGCAATATTTTCAAACAAATTTTTCTACCAGCTCCAACCATGAGTGAATCGATCCTGCAGGCAAAGTTTTAAACCAAGTGAAAGCTTTGTCACGTAAAGATTGTGGAAATAATAAAAGACGAATAACTTCAGTAGAAACATTATTATTTCTAAAGGTGCTCAGAGTAGCAAGAAATTTGTCAAGGTGATCGTGAGGGTCTTCATGAAATCCTCCTCCAAATTGGGATGCTTGTATCATCCTCACGATTGCGGGATTTATCTCAAAATTATTTGCGTTAATATCAGGCAGCACGATGCATGATTCTCGGTCACTGTATCTGGCCGAGACATATTCTCTCATAGAGAGTTCCTTTTCATTTTCCCATCGATTATTTTGTGGCGGAACTAATTCATTCCGTTGCTCATTGTTGCGTGCTTGTTCAGCCATTCTTCTTATATCTTTTCTTAATCGGCGAGCAGTTCTTTCAATTTCACGATCAAATTCCAAAATTGGATTTGAACTCCTAGTGTGCTGTCTGGAACTATCAGACGAGTCCAAGATTAGTTGTGATTAAATCTTCAATAGTACCTGCAACAACTAATTTTCAGTAAAATAAAAGAGAAATATATATATAAATAAAAAGAAATACAGATAATAGGTCACGAAGAAATAAGATTTAAATTGATAAAGATAAAAATCTTTCGGCCATTATCGAATTAAAAAAATTCATTAGGTCAGAGAATAATTATTCGAAATCGAATTACGACCGCCAAACGATCTTCAAACCAATTCAAATGCCAAAAATAGCATCTCGACCGGAAGTAAATCGAATAGATGATCATAAAAATCATGTGCTCGTTTGGCCGTAAAACTTGGAAGAATTAACGATGATGTAACAAACGGCACAAAACGAATCAGAACTAATTTGCGGCCGCAAAGTTAATAATCAGACATTAGCAAAAATTATTTTCAGAGAGGAAATAAGATTAATCGGCCATAATATAGAAATATATTTACGGCCGAAATTAGATTAGTAATCCGAGGCTCGTTCGGCCGCAAAAACCATAGAACAGTGTCGAAAGTGATTAATCAACGTGAAGGCGTAAAACTTGTTGGATTATGGCCGAAACAAAATCGCAAGATGGCGTAAAAATTAACTGAATTATGTCGGCCGAAAGAGGATTAAATTGACTCTGGGCGTAAAGAACCGAAGTCAATAGCCTTTTGGCCGTAAAACAGAACATGTTTTCGGCCAAAATAAAAATTGAACGAAATGTCACCAAATGAATCATTACGGTCGACAAAGAATACATTCGTACAGGGCATAAATCGGACATTAATCAATGAAGATTAAGTCAAAACGTGCGCCAACTAGGGGGTAATCAAATCAGTATGGTGGCGTAAAAATGAATGTTCAGAAGAAATCGACCGGTAAAACAGAAAGCTATCCACGTCTCGGTCGTAACACAATTTGTATCAGAAAATTGAAATACGAATCCAAAGCGACAATTAAACATTACGGCCGAAAAAATTAAGAGATCAATTCTCGGCCGAGATGAAAATTCAAGCCGTAGAAGGAATAATAACACGAAATCATGCGCTTAATCCATCCAATACGAAAGAGAATTAAATCATCATTAATAAAGTCAAATTTCGGCTGTAAACAAAATGAAGAAAATAATTCTCGGCCGTTAATCAATATTGAAAATAAGAGAGAAATAAATTCGATCATAAAGAGAATCTCGACCGTAAAGATAAAAATTGTCAATTAAGCCGAAACGAGATTAAATCAAACTTATACGTTCAGAAATATATTACGACCGAATTGAAGTCGACAACCTTTGGCCGTAAAGCAAAACTGGGTTTCGGCCGAAACAAAAATAGAATTAAACCGAGAATGAGTGAAATTCATGTCGAGTGATCCATTACGGCCTAGAAAGAATAAACCACTTTGGCCAAAACAAAGTCAAATCAATATGAAAAGTTCAAACAATTAAAACGTTACGGTAGAGAATGAAAGTCGAAACTGATTCGAATAGGGCATAAAAAATTTAAATCATGGATAAACCGAGCGAAACAAGATCAAACCAATAAACAAGGTCAAATCAATATCCATTACTCATGGCATAAAACAACGTTCGGATAAAAATATTACGGCCGTAAAATAGAAGATTAGAACTCAGAATCGATATTGTAAGGTCGTAATCGGTAAAGTCGAGAAAATAAATCAAAGTCATAAAATCATAAGTCGACAGTGTAATCCGGAAAATCCAATCGACGTCAGATTTTAAACCGAAAGTCGACAAATTTAAAAATGTTGTGACCTTTATCTGCAAACGAAAAAAAATTAGATTATTCACAGAAATAAAAATAATTAAAACAAATAGTACATATTTATAGAGAATTTATTTACAGAAATTTATTTACATCTCCTAATAATTCATAAAATTCAGAAATTAATTAATAAAATATTCCCCGACAACGGCGCCAAAAACTTGATGCGTTGAGATGATGTAGCAAAATAGAATAGCTAGCAAGTGCACTAGTCGCTCAAGTAATATAGTAAATAGGAGTAAGAGTGTCGAACCCACGAGGAATATTATTAATTCAATATCTGAATTTATAAATTCATAAGAGAGAAAAAAATATGAATTTTGAAAATGAGTTTTAAAAGATAAAAAAAATAAGATAAAGATAAGATAGTGGTGCTGAAGTTAGGCCTTAGGATGAAAATAGATCAGGATAAATATTTGAACCATAAAAGATAAATTTAATCTTTAAAGATGGATTAGAGTCTCCCTAAAGTAATCTAACATGATTAACTTGTGGTCTCCATGACTGGCATCTCTCAATCTAATCATATAGAACTATTTTAATTTAATAAGAATTGAAGTCTCCACGACTGGTACCCTCAAAATCATATTAAAATTAAGATGCATTAAATTGAATTCTCTAAACTATTAATCACTCCACAAACTGGTATAGATTAATAGACCACACAAACTTGATTCTCCACACACTAGTTATCAAATTTATGTCAATTATTAATTCCAAATAAAATCAATTATAATTAGTATAATGAATTCTGAAATTAAACACTCCACAAACTGGTATAGCCTAATTCAGAAATTTAATTAACTAACATAAAAGCATTAAGCACAATTAATAATTGATCAGAAAAGATTAAAACAAATAAAATAGGGTCCAAACATTTCCCTTCAATTAATAATCTCCTAAAATAATAATCCTAAAAACATGGAGTTCATCCTAGAAATTCGGGAGAGATAATAAAATATAAATCATAAAAATTGAAAGAATTACACCCAAAATAGAGATCTCGAATCTGGCAATAGTCGGGCAGCCTCTCGGACTTGATCAGGGTCGTGATCAATCTCCAACCGTCGCACCTCTCTCCTCTTGGTCGTAGCTTGTAGAGCTCACGACTCGCCGTGGAAGAAACCTGAACTTCAGAGCATCCCTTGGAACGACGGATTCTTCCCGTATTTATAGGTGCGGACGACCTTCAATTTTATCCCAGCCGTAACATCGTACGGATGAATTTAAATTTACGAGATAAACTCGGCCAAAGATAAATCCTTTTAATTGTTACCCCCTTTGAATCTCGGCCAAAACAAACATTTCCTTGCCATTACCCCCTTCAAATATCGGTCGTAACGAAGTTCTTTTATCATTACGCCCAAAGAGATAAACCCTTTTACTCCCTCTAAATCTCGGCCGTAAGGAAAGAATTTAATCTTGTTACGCCCAAAAGATAAAATCATTTATCTTTACCTTTCATATCGCGGCCAAAACAGAGAATTAAATCTCGTTACGCCCAAACAATTTTATCTTTACCCCTTCATATCTCGGCCAAAAGGATGATTTCATTTGAGTTATCGGCCGTAACAATTCTTTTGAATCGGTGTTGGAGTTCTCGAGCGATAAATACATTTGAATTGGAGATCTCGGCCGTAAAGATAAATCTTCAGAATTTCGACTGATACGTCACAATCCATCTAAATCTCGGCCGATACGTCCAATCATATATTTGATTTTTTCTTGCAAAATAATTATCAAAATTTAGTTAATCCATCCCCAATTAAAGTATTCAGAGAATTAATAATTTGAAATTGATAAATCCAGAATTATGATTAAAAGTGACTAAAAATGATGCATGCCATGAACAAATTACAGAAAAATTAATTAAAATAATATTCTAAAATATGTTGTATTTTGCATGCATCACATAATCCGAGCCTTATGTTCCTTTCGTCCCTAGCAAAATTAGGATGCTTACGATCAAAATATTTCCATGCTTCACCATCCGATGGGTGAAGCATGACACCTTCAGAAGTATTATGTTGTACATGCCACTTCATTTGCGACTCTGACCCTATAGACGAGTATAATCTTTTAAGTCTTGGAATAAGAGGCAAACAATGCATTTTTTTCACAGTCACTTGAATCTTGTTAGTCACTCTATATCGTTCGGCCCCACAAAATTTGCATTCATTTAGATTGATGTCGTCACCGTAATATAACATACAACAATGACGACAACAATCTATTTTAGTTGAGCCAAGACCAAGTTTACTAACCAATCTTTTTGTCCTATAAAAATTTTCAGGAATGCGAGCCCCAATTGGTGTGACCTCTTTTAAAATATCTAGAAATGCATCAAAATATGCTTGTGAAATATTGTGGTCGGCTTTCATATTCAACAATCTAACAGTAAGTGATAGTTCCGAATGACTTTCACACCCGGACCATAAGGGTTGGCTCGATGCGTTTAGCAAGTCATAAAAATCTCTTGCTTATGGATTTGGTGTCTCTTCATCTTGCTCAAATCTAATATTCCCATACTCAGTTGCAGCTGCGTCATAAACTAACTGTTCATATTGCGAAGTAAATCCTTCTTGAGGATCGACAAAATAGAGACCTTGATTTGGTACGCTTGTCGAAGGTGCTCCTTCACCTAAATCATCACATTGCCAATAATTGGATTTGAAACCCTTTCTGTATAAGTGAACCTTAACTGTCTCTAGCATCTGTAACTTTGTGCTAACACATTTCAAGCAAGGACACCTAATTGTTCCCTCCCGCAGATATTGGAATGACTGACAAGCCACACTGACATAATAGTCAACGCCATTAATGAATTCTTGTGTCAAACCTCTACGACCAGGATTATTTCTATTGTACATCCATCGACGATCGTTCAAATATGTCATAATGTCTGCATTATTTGTAAGTTATAGTAATTAAAAATTTTGTAATAAAATCGGTCAAAAATTAAAAAAAAACATCGTAAACAAAATTTGGCAAAAAAATAGTCGTAAACACTAATTATAACTAATCAGGAACAAATCATAAACACTCTTATGAACTTAAAATAAATACCAATTAAAATAAATAAGAACTAATGAATGAAACCCAAGTCGAAGTCTAGCTTTTTAAAAAGAGGAGAGGTGATTCGGCTCGGTAGAACTCGAGTCAGGTGGTAGGCAACACGGGTTGGTTTTCGTGAAGGATCTCAGGCCGAGTGTGTGGGAGACTCGGGTCGGGCTCATGAAACGTCGAGAGCATTTGACAACTTGGTCGGGTTCAAGGAAATCTGGGTCGAATTCATAACATGTCGAGCGATCTGTAGTTTTGGACTTTCATAATTAGGTCGGGTTCTGAGGACTAAGAGTTAATCCTATGATAAACTCTTGAACTTGTGTCGGGTGAAAGAGGACCCGATCAGGTTCTTGGATGAACTTGGTTCGGGTTCATGGAACTCGAGTAGAGTTCTCATGTGATGCTATTTGAGAGTGTTCTATCCTATGTTTATTTTGAACATATTAGATCAACTCATACTTTATTTAAAAATTAAATCAATGAGAATGTATGGAGGCAATCATTACAACATTCATAATTTACTAACATTTAACAATCATGGATAATAGAAACTACGAAAGATATATCACTAAAGACTTTCACATCAAGAAAAATAGACCATCCATTAATCAAATGATAAACATTCATCCATGGACATTACATGATTAGAACATCTATTGGCCTATTACATTAACATGACATGATAGAGGTTCTCATGGAAGCAAATGAAACATATGATCTAATTAATTATCATGCCTTTGTTAATTGACAATAAAATAGGAAGAGAGTTGGAAATATTTTGATCAGATTCATTCTAACAGAAGATTGTTCATGGTGATCTGTTTAAGCATACATGTTTGGAAGCATAGTTCATTCAGTGTTGAGGGCGGCCGGATCTGGCCATCGCGCGCGGAGGGCGGCCGGGTCTGGCCGCCGCGCGCGGAGGGCGGTGGGATCTGGCCACCGCGCGTGGAGGGCGACCGGATCTGGCCGCCGCGTGCGGAGGGCGGCCGGGTCTGGCCGCCGCGCGCGGAGGGCGGCCGGGTCTGGCCGCCGCGCGTGGAGGGCGGCCGGATCTGGCCGCCGCGCGCGGAGGGCGGCTAGATCTGGGAGGGCGGAGAGAGCACGGAGGGCGGGGATCGGAGCCTACCTGCGTCGAAGATTGCAGACGCGACGGTGAGCTGGCAGCGGACGTGAGCTTCAGGTGGCGAGCGAATGCAATGCAGGTGGCGCACACGGCACGCGTTTGGCGGAGCGCGGATGCCGAGAAGGTTGCCGGAGGTCGCCGCCGGACGAAATGAGGATGGTCGTTCGAGTGTAGAATTAAGAGAGGGAAACGGAGAAAGTGACAGTGGGGTCGGATATTTATATAGGCAGTTTCCGACGGTCATAACCATCGGAAAGTAGGTAAATATAATATAATATTAATATGAATTAAGACAGTCAAACTCGCTGGACGAACCGTCAAAACATTCGACGGTTCTCCAAACCGTCGAAACTTTCGATGGTTTTAGCCGTCGAAATATATAATAATATATGTCAACTCAAAGAGAATTATATAAATGATAAATTTCCATTTTTGACGGTCAACATCATCGAAAATAATTAAAGTAGAATATTTTAATTAATTAAAATCAGTTAACATTCTGACGAGTCTGACCATCGAAATATCGACGGTTTCGTGAAACGTCGCAACTTTCGACGGTCGAAACTGTCGAAAAATAAAATAATAATACCCAACCAACGTTAAAATATTTCGACGGCTAAGACCACTGGAAGTTTCGACGGATAGGTGAACCGTCAAAAAACCAGCATGGAAATTGATCAGCCGATTTTAACATCATCAACGGTTACGACCATCGAATTTTTCGACAAAAAGTTTTGCCGAATTCTGAACCGTCAAAAGTTTAGACGGCTAGAACCATTGAAAAATATCTGACGATAATTTCGACGGATTATTCTATCCGTCGAAAAATCCGTCGGTATTTCAGACGTATTTCGGCCCATAAAAAATAAACCGTCAAAAATCAGGCTTTTTCTTGTAGTGACAATGAAACATTAATGTTACCAATTGAGGACGTTTTCAGGTGCGAATAACCCAACGAGCTCCCGCCGGTACGATAAGAATGAACGTTGCATCATCCCTTGGTTGTTGTTCATTCCTTTGCTAATGGCTGCCATAGTACGTCGCCAGCTACCCATTTCCTCCCCAATCGCCATCGCCAACCTTCTCCTTCGCTGATGTTGCTGACGTCAATGGCAATGTAACATCCCAAAATTCAACCTGTCATATAACGAAATCTTCTCTCGGAGCGTACGAGGTTCCTTCTTTCCTTCGTTCGTCTTGATCCTTTCATTGACTAGGGTGGTCAAGAAGGATGCCACATAAATGGAAGACTTAAAAAATAAGAAATATAACTTCAAAGACATAAATGCGAAAGCTAAAAAGATAAAGACCCATAAAATTTAGATACATAGTGCAGAAGCTCGATAATATAAAAAGGTACATCACATGACATAATGAGGCATCATGGACCATGCCATAATACAAAATACACATGTCTCACGTACAACTCAATGATATAAAATAATAAAGACCAACTACTACATTCATGTGTGCACACATCAGCCGAGTAGAGTCTTCGCACACACATCAACCGAGCACAACAAGTATTCAAATACCTTTGGGAATCAATGCAGGGGAGGATAACCCTTGTGTCAACATAAAGCTAAATGTGATAAGAAATCACTCATAAATATGATCCAAAAAGTATAAGCATGATAGTAATTCGCAATATCATAAGTATTCATGGAATCATCGCACATGGAACAATGATTTATTCATCTCATCCTTTCATGTAATATTCTTTCATTCTTTTCATTCTGATGAAAAAAGGTCACCGTCAATGGTCAATAACATGTCTCATAAGAGCATTCATCCTTCAATTGGAAAGACATAACATTCCATTTCTTTTGCTTTTCATTTCATGTTCATGTTCATATTCATATTCATGTTCATGTGGACATAGTTCATTCATTTATCTTTAACCTTTATCATCTTTCGAAGATCTATCCACTTCTTTAGGATATGTCATACGCACACAGAGTGTCAATACCTAGTCGTAACATGGGCCATGGGGGACTAGTGCCACGGCAATGGCCCTATAAGGGGAGGGATGACCTCGCACTGGGTGGTAACATCCCTCAGTGGATATGACCTCGCGCAAGGCGACAACATCCGTAAGAATGGGGATGACCTCGTGTTAGGCAGTAACACCCCTCAGTGGAGATAACCTCGCATTAGGCGGCAACATCCGTAAGGTGGAGATGACCTCGCACTAGGTGGCAACATTCATAAGGATGGGGATATGCGATAACACCCCTCAGTGGAGACCTCGCACTAGGTGACAACATCCGTATGAATGACCTCACACAAGGCGAAAACACTCATCGGTGAAAATGACCTCGCACTTGGTGAAAACATTTGTATCAGTGGGAGAAAGGCCTTACCCAAAAAAGGGCAGGTGCCATCTCTGGGGAAGTACAACAAACAATAGACTTCCTATCTAAGTAAGCATGACGTTCCTCCGTTTATGTCTTTTATCTTTATTAACCTATTAATCTATCTATTGATCACAAGGATCATTCATGTGAACACCGAATAGATTCAGTCGATCGATTTCGATAGTTCGCTCGCTATATTCTACCGTTTGATAACGAACGTAAAATCGGTCGACCTTTTCTACTAAGCAGAACTATAGGTCATTACAGAGGTCCTTATGTTTTCAAATCAATTTTTGATAGCATAGCATTCTACAAACCATCTAAATTACATCTAACACTAACTAGCATCTTGAGGCAAGTGAAGATGATTCATAAGTGGCCGACACGTGAGTCATTTCTCTCTCATCCACGTCATTTAACGCTCCAAACTAGGTAAATTATACGGATCGTCCCCCAATTTTGAATCAATTTCTAAAAAGTCTCCCAACTTTGATATTATTGCACGATTCATCCACTTGATCGGTAAGAAGCAGTCTCCCGATTATCTTATGATGTGGCATAATAAAATATAATAAAAAAATTTAACTAACTGGCATCACATAATAAAAAATATTATAAAAATTTCAGGACGCGAACGAGCTGGTAGAGGAGGGGTGTCGGCCCCCCTCTCCAAACTCGCCCTTTGGCGAGCTGGCATAGGGGGCGCCGATGCCCCTCTCCAAGCTCGCCCACTAGCGAGCTTCGCACAAGGGGCGCTAACGCTCCCTCGCGAGTTCGTTGGCGGTCCTATCATTTTTATTTTTTATAGTCTCTCAACTTTAAATCGTTTAGGGTCGTCGACGAGCTCGCGAAGGGGTGTTGGCGCCCCTTGTGCGAAGCTCGCCAGTGGGCGAGCTTGGAGAGGGGTCCGACACTCCCCCTCTGCTAGCTCGTCCGTGTTCTTAAATTTTTATAATATTTTTTATTATATGATGTTAGCTAGTTAAATTTTTTTATTATATTTTATTATGCCACATCGCAAGATAATCGGAAGACTGTTTCTTATCGGTCAAGTGGATGAATCGTGCAATAATATCAAAGTTGGGGGACTGTTTAGAAATCGATTCAAAGTTGGAGGACGATCCGTGTAATTTACCTAGTTTGGAGCGTTAAATGACGTGGATGACTTAAATGACGTGGATGGCAGAGAAACAGCTCACGTGTCGGCCACATAAGCAAGGCAATCGGGAAATCCACTATCACCGGTCAAGAGGACGAATCGTGCAAGAAAATAAAAGATGATGGACATTCTGGTTACAAATTAAAATTTGGGACCAGTTGAAAATCGATTCAAAGCTGAGGGACCATTCGTGTAATTTACCCCGAAGTGAAAGGTGCTTTGTGTATTCATTTTACACACACATATATATATTATAAGAGCCTCTTGCTAAGATTTTTTTTCAATCTTACAAAAACATTATCTAATAATGCTAATAATAATGATACAATTTAATTACTTATTCCCAGTATGAAATGATTGAGGGATCGTTAAACAAAGTATAAAAAAATAGACAACTAAAGATAAATGTTGACATACATATATAATTATCAAGATCTCAATTTAAATTTTTTTTATTATTGTACTCTGAAGGTTTTATATGTAAAATCTTAATTTAGACCATAAAATCTCATAAGATCATATATTATTATTAGCATAATTAATTAAATAATAAAAACATTTTCATGAAATGAATAATTAATTTAAAAGGGGGTTTAATATTGTTTTGTTTTTCATTTTTGTTATATTTTATTATAACTTGGTCAAAGTATGACCTATTATGATTTAATTTAAAATGTCAAAATATATCTTTGAAAATATATTATTTTATTAGTAGATAAAATCTCATAATTTTTTTATTCCTTTTATGATATTGTGTAATATTATACAACCCAATATAAAATCATATGTGCCAACAAATTATCATCAACATCATACATTTCTAATAATACAATTTGATGCGAGAGCATTAAGATGCAGTTGCTTTTGGATTTTGAACTTATGGAATAGCTTCATGGGAATCTCAATTTGTGATACCTATGTCTTAATAAATATGCGATTTACACCTTTATTTTTTTCCTTTTTAGGGAATTGATGTTAGAAATCCAATGGATCTGATTAATTATAGCACAAAGAGACAAGTCTCAATGTAATTATTATTTTTTAAAAAATTAAGCTTATCTATTATTAAAAAAACTCCAGAGTAGTCCGAGTACATCATGCGAAGGATCTCCAAAAATGAAGTCCCCGGCCAAAAAATGTCCAAAAGATCCAATATGCCCCTATTAGTTAGGAAGTCAGTGGCAGAATTACATTGTCGATAGCAATGAGTACAGCCAAAGTTCTCAAAAGAAGAAATGAGATGTCAAATTTCAGCAAAAAGAATCCATAGACGTTAGGGGAATTTTGATTGCTTATTGATGATGGCCACCAAATTACACGAGTCCACTTCAAGCTATGTTCACGATAGCTCCCACTAAGCACACCCCTCACTTCAGTTTCCAGCACAATGCCCTTCGAGCATCGGAGCACCCCAGCCACAACACAAGAACCATTAGGATTATGAGTGATAAACCCTGCGCCACTTGGTTCTCCAAGCTTGATGAAGGAACCGTCCGAGTTCACCTTCACCCAAATAGGACCCTAAGGGGGCCTTGGGGGTTATTAGCTTCAGATAAGGTGAGTTCGACAAACTCTATTGAGCCTGCCATAGCCCATCTCCACACGACCGTGATGGTTACCAATTTGGAAGCATGATAGGTGTCATTATGTGTTAACCAAATATCCCACAAGCAAAAAGCAATGAGACTGCGTCCTGGACGTCGAGGGGAATCCAAGACGTGACCTTCTTGGATCCAGGCCCCTTGGGGCCAGCTGCCAAGGAATGAAAAATTATAATTTAGATAATGCTGTCTTAAAGACCACGTAGCAAGAGCAACAGAACAATAAAAAAAAGAGATGTCGATGTGTTCTACAACAAGACCACAGAGGGGACAAGAAGTGCAAGTATTCCAGTTGAATGAAGCAATCATATCAAGAGTAGGTAGTCTAGAATTGATTAATTTCCAAAGAAAAGTTTTTATTTTTGAGGGGACATTAATGGACCATATGTGCTTGCAAACTGGCCTCCAGAGGTCGGCAGCGGATTGAGCTGGCGACTCAGAGATAAATAAATAAAAGAGGCCCTAGCTTCACCATATGGATCAATGACCTAGACTCACTGGTCATCGCTGACAAAAGCAAAAGAAGAGAGCAAAGGTATAGCCAAAATAACATCTACGAGAGAAGACCAAAATGATCATGCAAGAGTAGCAAGTTCCAGTAGCCATCTACAATTAAACTATTAACATTTAGAGACTCTAAAGATGCATGCATATTAAGATAAGTTTGTATGTGTGATAAAGGCAAGTTTAAAATCCAAGGAACCACTTAAGTAGAAAACCCATTTTCAATACATTTATGAAAACCAAATATAATTTCCTTCGGCACATTCTTTAATATTTTCCAGGGCCAAGAAGCATTCCTACATAGGGTATCATTCCATGACGTCAATTTATCGTACTTACTCTTTACCAATTGAGAACAGCCCGGAGCATCATTTAGGACACCCAAAATTCCCTTAGCCGAGAGAAGATTGAATCTAATGAAGATTGCGAATCCCTAAACCCCTTAGAGACTAATGAGCCTGAACCATGTGCCACCATACAAGATGCATGTCAACTTTTTTTCCAAAATTGGACCAAAGGAAAGATTTAGAATACTTCTCTAGTGAGCAAATGAGTCCTCTAGAAATAGATGTTGATGATAATGTATGAACATGGATAGAATTTAATACAGATTTTATCAGCACACTTTTACCTACAACAATTTACCTTTCCACCAGACTAGCCGATGAGATGCCTTGTCCAATAAGGCCTGCTGCGGAGATCTAGTAACATTTTTACATGAAATTGGGGCTCTAAGTGAATGGAAACTTGCTTGATACCAAGAATGTGTATGATTTTATTCTTCCTAGCAGAAGAAAGCTTAGTAGAGAAATAAAGCTCAGATTGTTCATAGCTTGATTAGTAAGATTACCTAAAGTTTTAAAACATCATTCACAATCTTAGCATTCTTAACAATAGCCCTAGTGAAAA
Organism: Pontederia crassipes; assembly: GCA_030549335.1. Classification (NCBI taxonomy): domain Eukaryota; kingdom Viridiplantae; phylum Streptophyta; class Magnoliopsida; order Commelinales; family Pontederiaceae; genus Pontederia; species Pontederia crassipes. The sequence goes on along the minus strand of CM060194.1, from coordinate 22,689,767 downwards.
TGAGCAAATCATCAACAAATAAGAGGTGGCTTAGATTGAAATTACCATTGTCAAATGGGATTAGATGGTTTAATCTAACTTCATAATGAATGAGTGAAGAGAGAACTTGCGAGATGAGGGTGAAGAGGTAAGGGGACAAGTGGTCCCCTTGCCTAATCCCCATATACGATGAAAAGTAAGGGTAATTGTTCTCCGTTAATATAGCATGTGAACTAACTGATTGAATACAACTAAGGATCCAAGTAATAAATTTATCGAGATAATTCACTTCATGAATGACAATTTGAATTACACACCATGAGACCTTGTCTAAGGTCTTGGCAATATCAGCTTTTAACATAAAGTAAATTTTCTACCTTGAGAGAGTGAGTGTGCAACCAAGATATTATCCTAGATAGAACGCCCATCAATGAATGCAGATTAACAAGTGTCAATGAGTTTAGGAAGGGAAGGCTTAAGTCTATTAGCCAAGTTTTTTGAAACTACCCTGTAGATTACACTAATGAGTCTAAAATTAGCAACAGATTGGGGGGAGGTGGGTGGTCTTCTTCGGGATGAATACAAATGCAATGTTCCCCCAATCCCTGAGAAAGGTATTATGATTGAAAAGTTTTTTAATGGAAGAATCAACCCCCACCCCAATGATATCCCAATACTACTAATAGAATTTCAGGGTGAAGCCATCTACCTAGGGGCCTTCCCGGGGGACATGCCCCAAAAAGCATCTCTGATCCCTATTGGTGTTATAGCAGCAAGAAGTGATTGATGCCAAGAAGTGTTTAATTTAGGGAGGGAGGGCCAGGTCATGAGATCAATGGAATTCTGGGCAGGGGGCAAAGCATTTTGTAATGGGTCATAAAATAATTAAGAATCCACGAGTGTCCTGAATTAGATGGCCATTATTATCGTTAATAGAGGTAATCCTATTTTGTTTATGCCTAATTGTTGTGCTGAGATGATAAAATTTAGTGTATTGTCTCCATTAGTTATTCAGTTGATCGTAGATGCTATGCAATCAAAATCCGAGCACAAAGCAGGCAACAAGAGCCGAAATGTTGCAAGTAAAGGGAAGCAAGGAGAGCATCGCCGACCTGCAGCTGGCCACTATGGGCAACGAGCCCAGTGGTGCTGAACCCGCCGTAGGAAACCAGGGAAAGCACCCTGAAGTTCTTGAGCGACCTCGCGATGAGCTTGAGGCAGTCGTCGGAGATGACCATGTGCTTCATCTGTAGCTCCTCCAAGTGTGGCCATTCCTCCGCCATGGCGCCCACCTACGCCTCCCCCCCCCCCCACCCCAGTCACCGGGCATGAGGTTGAAGTCCGCGAAATGGGGCTTCCCCTTTGAACCCCACGGCCCTCACCTCCGGGAACCGCCGCACCACCTCCGCCGGCGCCACTGCCTCCACATGCTGCCACCCTCGGCACACCTCCGCCGGCGCCACCGCCTCCACCTGCTGCCACCCTCGGCACACCGCCGCCACGGCATTCCGGTCCGCGTCCGCCTCCAGGAATGAGAACACGTGTTCCCACACCTCGTCCGGGAACATTGCCGCCCACCCGAATGCGCCCCCCTCCCCCCATTCCCTCCCTTCTCTAGTCCTCATATCACAGCCGGAGACCCTGAGATCCGGCCGTCGGCGAAGTGACGGCCCCCCAATCACCTCTCGCAACAAGAGCAACAGCTTCGAACAACATCCCATCATCGCCACACAAACAAAAAGGAGAGGAGAGATAACGACGAGAAGACTGAGGAGGAGAGAGAGATGGGCAGAAATGTTCATATTTAAACTCATATTTTTTTCCTATGTGTTTGGATTGTGTGTAATAATATAGGTGAATGATCATAGGAACGCCTAGGAAGAATGGGGGTAGAGGCAGAGTGGTAATGTAATAGCCAATGGGGGTTGACAAGAATTCTATCAAGCTTACTAAGAATCCTAGCATGTCCATTTCTATCATTACACCAAGTGAAACCAGAGCCAAAAGGAGGTAGTGTAACGACTCGGATTTTTAGAAAATAATTAAAGGATATTTATTTTGATTTATAGATCTAAAAATCCCAATGTTAATATTCTGAATTTAATTAATTTCAAAATTTAAGGAAAATTGGAAAATATGGTTAAAGAGATAAGAGGGAATTTGAAAATGATTGGATTTATTTGAGTTGTTATGATAGGAAAATAATTAATCTCGGATTTAATTAAATATGAGAAATTATGGGGTGATAAATTATTGATGGATGGCCAAAATTGATTCTAAAAGAGTCCAAGACCCAATAGAATTAAAAATCATAACCTGCACTATAAATAAACATCAAAGGGATGACTGGAAACCCCTTTTGACCAAACAGAATTTTAGTTCCACGAGCCCCTCTTGTCCTCTCATTTTCATGCGAACCTAGGCACCCCCAAGAGCATGCTTTCGAAGTCGGCATATAGGAGAAGATCTTCCAAGTGGTGGCCGCAAATTTTAGGACGTGGACAGAGAGATATCGCCGGCCAAAGTCGGCTTTTGGACAACTCGCATAGGCAGAGGAATTGTAGTTGGTTTTTCAGTCAACTTTAGGTACATAGGGGGAATTCTTATGTCGTCGGTTTTCCACGACATGAACCATATTTTCTTTTCCTTTATACTGAGAATCCATTGATATGTTTGGACATTGTATGACATAATTATGGTGGTCTGAAAATCATGTCAGAATGAGTTTCTCCGTCGACGGCAGAACTCGGCCCCCGGGTTTTGCTTGTCACGACTCCGGTTTAAACCTTGGTCTAATCCGCAAGCCGCGACATAATACTATCGATCAAATTCTTATAGCGGAAGCATCATATTATCATGTAGAAACATGAGAAATAAAGTTATCACACTATTGTTCATATACACTTATATTTAAACTCATAGCAAGTACACACTCTAGTTCAAACTCATACATTCAAAACAGTTTCTAAAACATTTAGCTTTTACACACCATATAACACACTAAGAAGAGTCACACATCCTCACAAAAAGATATCAAGAGACTAAGTCTTCAAAAGTGTTTCTAATCCGATAGGAGATTTCCAAGCACTGAAAAAGAGTTAAAATAACATTATGAGCAAACAACAATTCAATAAGTTGAAAACTCATAACCTATGTGTTACCACCTATTCAATTCAGATAAACTAATTTAGCATTTTAAAAACTTATAGAAAATAAGCTGACATCTTATTACTTATGAACAATTTTCATATAATGAAGGATATTACATTAACTAATCTCAATGAATAACATCTTTAGCATATCATATAGTGTTTCACATATTTGTTTCACTTCATATAACATTTCACATATCATATCATGTATCATGTCATATCTATCATGTATCATATCATATCATATCATGTATCATGTCATATCATATCATGTAACATGTCATGTATCATATCATATCATGTATGCACGTATGCATAATGCACATGTCATATTACCAATTGGTCAGAGGAACATATTATTCCGTAAGGTTTCATATCATCCCAAATTACGAGGTACATTTTTTTGCAAAAGACATATCATCCCTAACCAGAGGCCTCATATCGTCCCGAAGGACATCATATCATCTCTGCCGATAAACATATATTATCGCATAGGATACCATATCATCCCATGAAAATGGAGTACCTTCACTGCATAGAGGAAATGCAAATGCATGACAAATAAGATGCATAATGTATGCACCAACCATATCATATCACTTAGAACACATATCATATAATTGCATTAAAAGTAATCCATTCACTTTTCGATCATATAGAACATATAGTCATATCAAATGGCATTCCAAAGACATAACATGAGGTATAACAATGATGGGTTACTTCTAGTACACCTTAGTACACTAGGAATTCGTGTGGTGCTAGAAACATCATGCATAATAATAATTAAACATGTGATATTAATACAATTATAATTTTTGCATCATAACAGTCTTTACGAAGCCTAATCTTTTAGAAATTTCCCATTTAAAGTATATTGTATAAGGGCTCTAAAAATTTCATCAAGACAACCATATTCTTCATTTACCTAGTTTGCTAACAGATTGAGTGGTGTCAGTTGTAAAATTCATAACTTCTGGAATACTTATGATAATTAAGTAATTATAATTTTTCATAAAACTAGACTACCCAAAGTTTAACCCATATAAATCTCATAATTTTATTACTCATATATGGTTCTAAAAAAATCTAGAGATTTACCTCTGTTCTCTTCTACTTTTCTGTTCTGACAAACTGAGTGATGTTTACTTTAAAACTCATAACTTTCGTTGTGCATGTTCTATAAAAGTGATTCAACTTGGATTACAAAGAGAAATTTACCACTTTAAGACGTATAAATTTCATATATTATTTATTTTATTTATTCATTTACTTAAGACATTACATGTAAATAATAAACTACCCCCATTTGGATTCAAAGAAAATATTTAGGAAAATAAATTTCCAAAGAATCAAAATATAATTTTTTGTCCGAAGAACAAAATCGATCATTTTTTCAATTTTTTTATTTTGCGCTATCATTTAGCCTAACTAAGGCTTTACCTAAAAAAATATTAAAAATCATATTTAACATACTTTTATGTATAGGAACAATTACCGGAACTTTAATTTTTTAAATTCTAATATTTTTGAAAAGTCATTTTTCCTTGTCCTTAATCATTTGTCATCAATTTCATGTGTTGAATCCTATGGAGTTGATGAACATAGGCTCACACACTTATCATAATTCATATCAATCAATAATATACGATTAAATTATATAATCTTACGTGGATCAAGTCGTGGATATTACACTGCTATACCAGTCCTGGATTGCGTTGAATTCGGATCGAGTTGGACCCAGAATCGGATTGGGTTGTCAAACCCAGCCCGGGTTCCTATTGGCCCACTCGAGTTCTGGCTTCGGCTTGACTCGGGTTACGGTGTGATTTCGATTGAACGTGAATCGGCCGACCCAGCCCGAGTTCACTATACATCCGGCCCGCATTTGCCCTGGCCGAGGTAATTTTGAGCGTCTCACAACACGACCCGAGTTCTACCTGGTGGGGGCTGAGTTCGAGGGACAGAAAATGTGATTTTGGGTATTTTGTCATAGATAATTGAATAAATATTATGGTTAATGATTCATAACCATCTATGACTATAATTGTTAATAGATCTGACATCATCATATCCTTCAGATCTGACTTGAGATTATTGATCTCATTGTTCTACCTGGTTATGTGATTAACCATAATAATGATCCAATAATTTTCCCCTTGATTGAGTTCTTGTTTAACCTAAATCAAATTGTTAAAGATAGGTCTTTAGGATAAACAAAATAAAAGATGGAAACTATTGGGCCTCCATATTCTCCGATTGTCTCTAAGCCCTCTAAGTCATATTTATATTGTTATGAATATTTATGGGGCAGATAGTGTACTTAGAGGTATGAGACGTCATTCTTTAAGGAAGCTATGATTGTCTTGTGATGGTCATGGTCCCCCGCCATCACGAAACTATTGTTTGCACTATTATTGGAGGACGGCTTGCCGTAACTTGATCCCTCACTGGCCCACATGAAAGATACATGGATTTTTTTCTTAATTGACCGAGCGCTCCCTATTGATTTGAATGACTTCAAAAATTGAATTGAACAAAATGGAAATTGAGTTGAATTGAATCGAACCGAATCGAATTAAATGGAATGGAAATAGAATTGAATTGAATTGAATCATGGTCATTCGGATTTTTGGCGTTGACTGACTTTGCATCCGCTCATTGAATTGTATAAAAAATTGTTATTGGCTGATGACCATCAATATTGATAATTGAATTGAATTGGTTAAATTGGATAGTGTCATAGTGATCAGGCATATTGATTATGGATAATTGTTCATAGATATTGATTAGTCTTTTGACCTTCTAATCCTCATTATTGATTTATGGCTATATTGACTTGTTGATTATTGAGCTTTCATCATATTATCCTATCCAGTGCTCTATTGTTTATTGTTCCTTACTGATTATTAATTTTTTAGCATTGTTGATTTATTACTTATTGTTATGGTTAGACCCTACGTACTGAGTATTTTTATACTCATGAATTTTTCCCTACATCTGGATTCATGCAGGTGAGATGATAGAAGATGATGATGCAGGTGGTCAGGCTCAATGATAGGGTTGTTAACATGGTGTAGGATTAAGTCCTACTAGATTATTGGATTAGCTTTTACTTTTCCGCATATTTAATATGGTGGAGTTATGGATATTTTCAGCTCTTTGATATTACAGATTTTTAGATGTTATTATTAACTCTGCATTTTATAGTTTATATTTTTGCAAAAATTATTTATATAGAATAGTGTAGCGCTTTCGGGATGACTCTAAGTATGTGAAAGTCACGTGAGTCTCAGGGCGTTACAGGTAGACTAATCAATCCTTTGGATTTGATAAGATCATGAAGGGCAGAGGAGAAAGGTGAAACACTTTGGGTTGAGGGCATTCCTTGGATATTACTAGGGACTTTAATAACATTTCATCCCCTAATAAGAGGGGAGGTTCCTCCTTTGTAACAAAATTATTTTTCATTAGCACTCGTTCTAACGTGTACATTTCTCAACGTCATCCAATTCAATGCTATTACAAAGAAAAAAAGAAATTTAATTGTATTGCATTATTATTACCTCGCGACTTATGTAGCCATTAGTAGGCACAAACAAAGTAACACCCAACAACCCACTCACACTTTTTACTTATTTTAGGCCTGCCACTAATCCCCTTGGAGAGAGGGAGAGAGAGAAGTAAAGCAATGAAATGGATGGTCAAAAAGTTGTGATCAATGTTTTTAAAATCCGATCGGACCGATCGGTTTAATCGCGAATCGATTGTCGATCCGGTCTGAATAATATTAAAATCCATTTTTTTTTAAAAATGAGATGAATCGGTTTGACTTGAGCAAATTTGGATTGAATCAGAAAATTAGTTCAAATTGGCATGGTTATTAAAATCGGACCGGACCGGCTGGTTCAACCGGTTCAACCAAGAACTATTGTCTGGTCCATCCGATTTCAAGTAAAAATCGGAAGGATTGTTTAGCCAAACAAATTTCACTTGAACCAATTTGAATCGGCGAATCGGAAGAAACCCGGTTCAATTTCAAAAATGTGAAAAGAAATTAAAATCACTAAAATGGAAACAAAAAGATGGAAATAGGAATAAATCAGATTGATTTCAGAAAAAACCAATTTAGCTGGAGAATTAATGAGGAGAGAGAGAGGATGACATGTACAATAAGGAAAATAAAATAAATGAAGAGAGAGGAAAAAATGAAAAATAATGAAAAATAATAATAATGATCAGACGATTAATGAGGAGAGTGATTTAAGGCAATAACAAATTAACATATCATTAATAGCATTAAATGATAAAACACAAAGAATTGATGAATAGAGAGGAAAAAATGAAAAAAAAGAAAAGTAAAATTAAGGAAGAGAGAGAAAGAAATGGAAAAAAGAAAAGTTAAATAAAAATGAAACATAAGAGTGATTTATGGTAAAAATATATATATAATTACCATTTAACAATAAATAATAAATTATTTAATTAATGAATATTAACTATTAAAAAATTGGAAGTAATTGTCTTATCAATAATAATATTTTAATGTATATATGTTAATATTTTAATTTTAGTATATTACTATTTTTATACATAATATAATATTTGTTATGTATATATCCTTAATATTATTATGAATAATATTATTTTAATAAAATTCGATTCAATCCAGTCGAATCCGATTGAATCGGTCCAACCACGACCCAGTTAGTCATCCGATTCGATCACCGGTTCGGTTATGAAAGTATTGCAAATTGGTTTTTTTTTTCAAATCAATAAAAGTTGTTATATGGAAAGAAACTATAAAATAAGGAAGGTATAATAATGAAATAAATGTGGAAAAAAATAGAAAGTATAAGATATTAGGAAATTGAGTAAATTATGAAGTGCAAATTAGAAAAGGAAATTAATTATAAGGAAAATAGATTTGAAATTTATAAGGAAAAATAAATGTGAAAGAAAGAGTAAAAAGTATAAAAATTAGGAAAGTAACAATTACGAAGTTGAATTTGGAATTTATGAATAAAAAAGAAAAGAAAATAAATATATAAAGGAAAAAAATATTTACAAAATTCTAAAGAAGATATTTTAAAATAAGAAAGCTATTTTATTAAAATTGTTATAATAGATATATGCTTAAATTTTAAATTAATGTTTAAAATAATAATTATTGCATAATCATTTTATTATTTAACATTTTATACTTTTATTTGTACTATATATTTTTTTAAAGAAATTTGAATATTATTATTTGAATAAAAACATGATTTAATCCGATCCAATTAGATTGAATCGATGACCCAATTATTTGGTCGATTCGATGCTCATTTTAAAAATATTAATTGTGATGTGATCTCTATAAAGGACCGAATGGAGAGAGGAGAGAGAGAAGGCACACCAACGGCGGCGGCAGTCTTATTTTACGTGCGGTGCAAATAAAAAGAAAGGCAATGTTGTGGGCAAGAGAACAAGATGGTCAAGGTAGCGTAGGAACATTTTATTATTAATAATAAAGAAAAAAAAGATGACATATACTGTTGGAATCCTCACTAGCAAACAAAACAAAATTAAAGCGTGCAACATACATATAGATAGTCCCGCATTTGAAGTTTTATCCAATATTGTAAGATCGGATTCAGTTATCGTTCGAATTATCTAACGGATCAGGTCGGATCGGTTGGATCGAATCGAAATGAATGGTCGGATCGGATAATATAAATTAATAAAAAATAAAATAAATTCAAGTGACTATTAAAATATTATTAATATGTAAGATATTATTTAGCAAAAATATAATGTAATGTAATAAAATAATTCAGATTCATATGAAATAAAGTAAGTATAAATTAAATCATCAATTGAATATCTTTTAAATAAAAAATCTTATGAGTAATTATAAAAAAAATAAAGATATTAATGAAATTTTATATATGTGATAAAGAAGAATATTGAAATATAAATTTCAAGTATATATATATATGATATTATAAAATTTTTTAATAATTTTTATACATTTTATTTTTTTTATTTTTTAATTTGACCCGATCGGATCGGTCAAATCCACCAGGTCAATCGGTTGAACCTAAGTTTTGTCCGAGTTTGACCGGATCAAAGTGGGTCAACTTCGCGGCCGAATTTTAAATGACTCACGAATCGTTTTAATGTCCGAACATCGTTCCGACCGATTTGACCGATCGAGCCGGGCCGGATCTTACAACACTGATTTTATTACATAGAAGTTTTATACACCAGTACAACCGTCTTTTTCTCTAAATCAAGGGAATAACCAAGTCTTCTGGGATGAATGCCTCTTGGAGGCCCAACATTTCCTACTATCGTTTCGTGGGCCTTAAGCCCAGCTATGTTTTTAATTTGTAGGCAAGTTTCCGACCAATCAACCCGATATATGACCCACAAAATTAAATAAAAAATAGTTAGAGGTTATATTTTTTTGTTTATATAATTAATTCATAAGTCATTGATTTTTTAAATATTTATATAGTGTTTTATATAATTTAACATTTTTCTATTGGAACTCTAATATGATAGTTTTAAAATTCTAATTCTATATCTTATATTTTTTTTAAAAATATTACTATATTAAAATTTATATATATAATAAAAGTAGAGGTAAAAGCATGAGAACTGAGAGCGCGACAAGTGGCGAAATATAACGACGATACATTTCAAATAATAATAATTAACATAATTAAAAATTTAAATCTTATTTTCGAAATTAAAAAAATAATATAAAATAAAAATTTAGTTTAAATCTATAAGATAAAACTAATCATAGAAAGTTTATTACGTAAGGTAACAATATATAAAACTTTTTTTTATCAATCTGAGTCATATAAGATTAAACTTTTTTTCTTTCTGAAAGATATTATGTAAGTAAAAAATAATTTTTTATTTTCGGACTTAAAAAATAATATAAATAAAAATTAATTTGAATCAAATTAATATTAATCTTTCCTTTTTATCCATTTGAGTATATTAAAATAAATTATTTTCTTTCTAAATGATAGATTATCATGACGGTACATGTCAAATAATAATAATTAACATAATTAAGAAGTTTAAATCTTATTTTCGAAATTAAAAAATAAAATAAAAATTCAGTTTAAATCCAAAATATAAAACTAATCATAGAAAGCATGCTACATAAGGTAACAATATATAATTTTTTTTTATCAATTTGAGTCATATAAGATTAAACTTTTTTATCAATTTGAGTATGATTAAAATAAATATTATTTTCTTTCTAAAAGATATTATGTAAGTAAAAAATAATTTGTCATTTTCGGAATTAAAAAAATAATATAAAATAAAAATTAAATTTGAGTCAAGTTAAGATTAATCTTGTCTTTTTATCCATTTGAGTATATTAAAATAAAGTATTTTATTTCTAAAAGATATTATGTAAGTATTTTTTTATTTTCGAAAATTAAAAATAATTCAATTTGAATCAAATTAAAATTAATCTTTCTTCTTTTATCAATTTGAGTATGATTAAAATTAAAGATAAATAATCTTATAATAGTATGTTATATAAGGTAAAAAAAATGAAAGAAATAATTTGTTATTTTCATAACTGAAAATTTATAAATAAATAATTTAATTTGAGTCAAATTAAGTTTAATCTTTCATTTCTATCAATTTGAGTATGATTACAAGTAAAAATAATTCCTATTTAAAAAATTTGTCATTTTCTGGAATTAAAAAATAATTAAAATGATTTATTATTAATTTTAAAATATAATTATTTTATTTTAGAAATTTGAAAAATAATTTAAAATGTATAATTCAATTTGTCATATTAAGATTAAACTTTTCTTTTTATCAATCTGAGTATGATTAAAATAAATATTATTTTCTTTCTAAAAGATATTATGTAAATAAAAAATAATTTTTTATTTTTGGAATTAAAAAATAATATAAAATAAAATTTTAATTTGAGTCAAATTAATATTAATATTTTTTTTATCCATTTGAGTATATCAAAATAAATTATTTTATTTCTAAATGATATTTTGTTAGTATTTTTTATTTTTGAAATTTCGAAATAAAAGAAGATTAAATTTATGAGTATTTTTATTATAAGCAGATTCTTTAGTTATGATTGTAATAAATAATATTTTCTTTTCTAAGAATAATGTATAGATAAAAATAATATTGTTCTAAAAGAGAACATGTTATTTTCGAAATATAAAAATAGTTTAAAATAAATAATTCGGACTAACTCAAATTAAGATTAAATTTTCCTTTTTTATCAATTTGAGTATGATTAAAATAAATAATCTTTTCTTTCTAAAAGGTAATGTATAACTATTTCATTTTTAGAAAATATTTTAAACAAAGAATTCTATTTTAGTCCAATAATAATTAAAATTTCCTTATAAAATAAATATAAATTTACAAATAATAAAAAAAATCTGTTTTTGGAAAATAGTTAATTATATAAGAAAAAACAATTTAAGAAATGGGGTCTTGATAGATTTAAATTGAATTTTAAAAATTTTAAAATAGACTAACTTATTTATCACATTTAAATGCCAATAAATTAGTTTTAATAATTATTATAAATTATATTATCTTAATTCTATACTATTTTTGTAATATTCATCCGTGCATCACACGGTGAATAATGGTCTCTTTGACCTCACTATCATATATATGGCTCATATTGATAAATTATCATATTATTAATTAATTATTGTGTTAATTGCTTGATTAACTTAATGTTAAGTGCGTCCTTAATTACGAAAAAATATACTTAAAAGAAATTATTTTTACTTATACACTATTTATTAGAAAGAAAATATTGTTTATTTTAATCATATTAAAAAAATCTTCTTGTATAAATATGCTTATAAATCCTATTTCATTTTTATTACCTTATATAACAAAGTTATGAGACAAATTTTATTTTTATTACCTTATATAGCTAACTATTATAAGATAAGTTTTTATTTTGTGAAAATAAATTAGATTTGTATATATTACCTTATATAAAAATTTGACACATCATCATACAACAACAACAACAACAACAACAACAACAACAACAACAACAACAACAACAACAACAACAATAATAATAATAATAATAATAATAATAATAATAATAATAATAATAATAATAATAATAATAATAAGGATTTAATGTTTATCATATGCATCAAATGCGTATGATAAACATACGCATGCATCCCCACCGTCCGATTAGATCGGACGGTGGGTGCTTAAGCGGAGCAGCGGCGGCGACGTACCGGCGGAAGGGGCCGCTTCGGAGTCCTCGTCACGCCGACCGCGAGGGAGACGGCCGGCGGGGAGGAAGAGAAGGAGGTTGAGGGCGGGGCCGCCGGGGGAGGATAGGAGATTCGTCATCGCCGAATCTCTGGAGCTTCCCTCGCCGTCGATTGGAGAGAAAGGGGGAGATTGCGGCCCTCGCCTCGCTGGATCTCAATCGTCCGCCCTCGCCTCGTCGCCGGCGATGGCGAATGGAGAGAAAGGGGGATAGATCGGATTCAGCGGTCGTCGCCGCATTGCTGCTCGCGTCTCATCGGCGACGTCGCCTCGCCGCTTCGCCTCGCAGCCGCCATCGTCGCCGTCGCCTCTCATCCGATCTACAAGCCAGGCGGCGGACCTGCCGTTTGGAGGCCGGAGAAGGCCGCCTCGCAGTGAATCCGGCCGGTCGCGGCTTGATCCGCCGCCTTGCGACCAGATCAGGCCACGGCCGGCCCAGATCGCTTGGCGGCCGATCAGGCCACGGCCGGCCATATTGCAGGCCCTGGAGAGGGAGATCGAGGGTGAGGGAGAGGGGCGGCCAGATCTGGAGAGGGAGAGGGAGATCGTCGCCGGAGAGATCGCCACCGAACGGAGAGAGCGCAGGAGAGATCGCCACTGAACGGGAGAGCGCCGGAGAGATCGCCATTGTCCGATTGAATCGGACGATAAAGTACATGCGTATGGGGGTCATACGCTTGAGGAGGCATATGACCCCCATTAAATCCTAATAATAATAATAATAATAATAATAATAATAATAATAATAATAATAATAATAATAATAATAATAATAATAATAATAATAATAATAATATAGATATAGATTTTAATATAGATAAATAATTTTTATTCTTAATATTTCTTTTTAAACAAATCTATAAATATATTATGATGGAAATATTATATGGATAATAGAATGATTAGTTTAAATATTAAAGGATAAACCTAATGTATGAATTACTTGCATACATATTATGATTTGAAATAAATTAGGATTGTGACAAACTTTTATTATACATTTTTTAAATTTCGAATAAAATAATTATTATTACATATTAGGATTAGGATTTGAAATAAAAATTAGGATTATAACAAACTGTTCTTATACGTACATTATTTTTTTAAAATTCCGAATTCTATGATGCCACTTTGTGTTTTTATTTCTCCTTATATTATAGTAGTAGTAGTAGTAATAATAATAATAATAATAATAATAATAATAATAATAATAATAATAATAATAATAATAATAATAATAATAATAATAATAATAATAATAATAATAATAATAATAATAATATATTTTAATATACATAACTAATTTTTATTCTTAATATTTCTTTTTAAACAAATATGTAAATATATTATGATGAAAATCTTATTTGGATTTGAATAATTAGAACAAACAGTTTAAATATTAGCACATATTACATATATTAGAATTATAATTAGAATTTGAATAATAAGATATGTCTTCAGATCTTACTAATGCATTAGTAATAGTTAACATATAACTATGCATTTACAACAAACTTTTATTATACATTATTTTTTAATTTCGAAATATACAATATTATAGATATTAAGATATGTCTTCGGATATTATTAATACATTAGTAATAGTTATAGTTAACAAATAATTATGCATACAATAACTCGAGATAGATTGAGTTTTAAATCATATGTTCTAAGATTAGGAGAAATATTGTTGTTATAAAAGATTAGGATAAAACTAACATACGAATTACTTGCACACCTATTAGGATTAGAATTTGAAATAAATTATGATTATGACAAAATTTTATTATACATTTTTTAATTATGAATAAAATAATAATAATTATTACATATTGAGATTAGGATTTGAAATAAAATAAGGATTATAACAGTACTTTATTTTTTTAACTATTAGATATTAAGATATGTCTTCGGGATAATGTATGTATAAGAATAAATATATTTCTTTGTCTACTCAAATGATATTTTTAATCAAATTAGATTTAGCTAATAAAATTTAAAAGAAATTAAAATTATATAAGGATTGTTGATTTGATTAGCAGGTATTTGATTTCTTTCCATGTTATTAGAATTAAATTGAGATTATTATCTTAAGTATTAATATTATTAATATTAATATTACTCAAATTGAATTATATAATTTAAATTATTTTTTAATTCCGAAAATAACAAAGTATGTTTTAAAAGGAATTATTTTTACTCGTAATAATACTCAAATTGATAAAAATGAAAGATTAATCTTAATTCGATTCAAATTGAATTATTTATTTAAAATTATTTTAAAATTACTAAAATAATGAATTATTTATTTTACTTTCGTTACCTTATATAACAAATTGTTATAAGATAGTATTTATTTCCTTTTAATCATGCTCAAATTGGTAAAAGAAAAAAGACTAATCTTAATTTTACTCAAATTTAATTATTTATTTTAAAATATTTTCTAATTTCAAAAAATGAAAAATTATTTTTTAAATAGGAATTATTTTTACATGCAATCATACTCAAATTGATATAAATGAAATATTACACTTAATTTGACTCAAACTAAATTATTTATTTATAATTTTTTTCTTCCGAAAATAACAAATTATTTCTTTTAATTTTGTTAGCTTATATGACATACTATTATAAGATTATTTATATTTACTTTTAATCATACTCAAATTGATAAAAGCAGAAAGATTAATCTTAATTTGACTCAAATTGAATTATTTATTTTAAATTATTTTTAAATTTTGAAAATAAAAAATACTTACAATATATCTTTTAGAAAGAAAATAATTATTTTAATATACTCAAATGGATAAAAAGAAATTTAATTTGAATCAAATTGAATTTTTATTTTATATTATTTTTAAATTCCGAAAATAACAAATTATTTACATATTTACATTATATTTACATTATTTTTAGTTGACTGTTCTGTTTTCAATTCTTCCTCTACATTCATTACTCTATTTACATATTTCAATTGCAGTAGAAATGTAATGATATAGGGGCAACTGACATAAAAATATAGGGAAAAATTTTTATTACATACAAATCACAAGATATCACTGTACTAGCTTATGAATGACATCTATCTATATATATAAAAGTAGAGGTAAAAGCACAAGAGCCGGTAGCGTGATAAGTGATAAAATATTACAATGACACGTGTCAAATAATAATAATTAACATAATTTACAAATTTAAATTTAAAAGATAAAATTAATTTTATTTTCAGAATTAAAAATAAGATAAAAGTAATCTTAGAAAGTTTGTTGCATAAGGTAACAATATATAAAAATCAATATTAATAATATACAATACATAATATTATTTTAAAAATTAATCTTCAATTATTTGAGTATGATTAAAATAAATATTATTTTCTTTCTAAAAGATATTATGTAAGTAAAAAATAATTTGTTATTTTTGGAATTTAAAAATAGTATAAAATAAAATTACAATTTGATTCAAATTAAGATTAATATTTTCTTTTTACCCATTTGATTATATTAAAATAAATTATTTTCCCTCTAAAAGATATTTTGTAAGTATTTTTAATTTTCAAATGAAATTATTATTATTTTATTCAGAATTGAAAAAAAGTATAATAAAAGTTTATCACAATACTAATTTATTTCAAATCCTAATCCTAATATGTGTGCAAATAATTAGTAGGTTAGTTTTATCCTAGTTTTTTTATAACAATAATATTTCTCCTAATCCTAGCACATATAACAAGAAAAAATAATTCCTTTTATAAAAGATAATTATTATTTTCAGAATTTAAAAATAATTTAGAATAAGTATATATATATATATATATATATATATATATATAAGGAGAGGTAAAGGCATGAAGCATGATGCGACAAGTGGCGCCATGACACGATGACACATGTCAAATAATAATATTAACTAATTTTAAAATTTTAAATGTAAAAGATAAAATTAATCAAAAATGTTTGGTAATTAAGGTAATCGATATATAGGACTAACATGAAAAAAATTAAATATAAAAGATAAAAGTTAATTAACTTTTAACATATAATCTATATATTATTATTATATATATAAAAGTAGAGGTAAAAATATGGGGTATGAGAGCATGACAAATGGCTTATTATGGTGATGACATGTGTCATCTATTAATAATAACTAATCATAATTATAATTTATAGCAAATGACATGTTTCTTTTATTAAAAAATCAATTAATAAATTTTTACTAATTTAAGAAATTTTAAATCTAAGTTCTGACAATGATTGTTAAGTAAGCTAATAATATAAAACTAATCTTACAAGGTTTGTTAAATAAGGTGATAATATATGATGAGTTTAAACAAAAAATATAAAATTAAGCCTACAAATTAATGTGTCTAACTGCACGGTGGAGAGAGAGAGAAATACAATTAATTGAAACTAAAATTTAATTTGAGAAAGAGTAGGAGTTTCAAAACTAACAATTAATATAACATATGATATACGAAAAAAATAAATATAAAAGATAAAACTAACCTACGAAATTAGTTAAATAAGATACATTAATAGACTACGAGTTTTGTTATATGTGTGTGTGTTTTGTTTATTTTTATTGCATTTTATCTATTTCCTATAATTTATTATAAGAATAAATTGAAAATTTTATTTAAAACAATAAGTACATTTTTTAAGTAATAAATTTGTCACAAAATTCTCTCTTTATATAATTCTATATGTGTATTAAAATATATTTGAACTTAACCTTTCTTTTGTCATCATGAAATATTAAACTTCTTACTTCTTTCGTTGAGTACTACAAATATTTTAAACCTACATATTAGTTATTAGATGATTGGGGAGCTATGAAATAATAAAATGCTTATTAGAAATTTTATTAGTTATAGTATAAGAAGGTGGGCAGTTTTATTGTTTCATCTTTATATTTTTAATTTATTTGAATAGAATATATATAGTTTTAATTTTTTTGTTATAAAATGGTGGGGAGAAAATTATAATTTATAATATCATCAAGTTTTATTATTTAATTCTAGGTATTTAATAATATTTTATTAGTTATAATATTATGTAATGTGAGAGGAAGCTGAATATAATATTAATGGGAGGTTCATAGAAGGAGATAAGTGGGAAGGTAAATATAAGTATAGAAAAAAGTGTGGGAAGAGAATAATAATATTTGGAAGTTAACATTTTTTTTTCAAGAATGCATAGAGTCATAAAAGTAATAATAGCATAATCTTGTTCCAATGAAGCTGTTTGACTTATAAGCAGTGAATATATCTCCCTGTTTGGTAATATGAAAAAAAAAATTAATAAGCACTTATTTTAACTGCTTATAAGTAAAAATAATAATAAGTTGAGAGACCCAACTTATTTTGTGTAAGAAAAAAAGTTGATCAATTTGATAAATGAATGTATTATTTTATCCTTATAATATATATAATTTTCTTCATATATTTCACTTATTATTAAGGACTTTTTGATCATTTTACTAAAATAATAACTTATAAGTTTTTTTTATTATCAAACACGTAACTCCTTAATTTTTAAAATCAGCTTCAGTCATTAAACTACATATCAGCATTTCAACTTATCAGCTACTTTATATCAGCTAAGCCAAACCGACTCTAAATCATCCAGCTATACTAATATTATTATTCTTAATAAATTCATTGAAATTAACAATGAACATAATAATTATGATAATTGTTAATTTCATAGGATTTATTATTTCCACCATCGTCTTGAATATGGAATAATTGAATGAAGAAACTTTGATATTTAAAATTTGTAATAAAATCTGTAAACTTAGAACATTGCAAAAAAAAAATGGTCGTTTCAACCTTTCATTCCTCACTCCTCCTTCCATGATGAAGAGAGGTAAATCCCACGCACACAAAGGATTTCTCTGATGAGATTAAGATTTTTTCAGTGAAGCGCAGAGGTATAACACCTCGAATGTGGTGTTCAACGAGCCGGGCATGCCCAAGGCTCTTGTAATACTCTAGAATTTTCATAAGGGTAATTTGGACTTTTTATCCAAACCTTCATGGCCTCCTTTATATAAAGTCCTCTATTCCTATTGTTTACCTTCTTTCTCCACATCTTAGCGGCTAGGACTTTTGGAAGGAGAAAGATAAGAACAGGGAGAAGGAAGAAGAGGAAGAAAGAGGAGAAGAATCTAAAAGAAAGGTATGTATCACTCTCTCCTCTCTCAATGGTTTTTCATGCTTGTATTGAGAGCACGAGGACTCTTCTCCTCAGATTGGATTGTGATGAGGGTGTTCATTGTTGAAAGCATTAGATCTATGTATATACTCTTATAATTAGATCTAATAGTTAGGATTCATATTTTTCTTATTGTTCGTGATTTAGGGACATAGAAATTCATGGATAAATATGTTTTCCCATGTTCTTTTAATTCTAGAATGCCTAGGAAATAGATATGTTTGATTTTTTGATTATTATGTATCATTTTCTCCAATTTTTGGATAAAAAATCATGAAAAATTAGACTGGACGACGAAACTCTAGATTTTTGTCACGACCGTGACATATACTGTCATGCCCGTAACAGAACGGCAGGAAAGGAGCCGAAAATTGGCTTCTGTCATGCCTGTGACAAAATATGTTACGACCGTGACAAAGCCGTGGCACGATTGTGATCGAAGGGTTCATTTCAGGGCTTTTGTCACGGTCGTGATGACCTTTTTTACGGTCGTAATTGATGCTGAAATTCCATATAGTATATTAAATTCTATTTTCAAGGTATTAATAGTATGTATTAATGCTTAATTATTGTATAAAAATCTAGATACATGTATATGCATGTTCCCCACATAAATATGTTAAAACATGAAGATTGAGTGACGTAAATGATTGTCGATTATAAAACATAATGAATCCAATTGTGAATGATGTTATATGTCGCCCCTCTATGATTATCGGATAATTACTCGGAATTATCATTACACATATCAGCAATAGTGTGTGCATTCCGATGTCACCCTTGGGCGAGAGTTCGGAATGATCGTTAACATCGGCAATGGTGTGTGCATTCTGATGTCACCTTTGTGTATTGAAATATATTTGTATATAACCTTTCTTTTGTCATCATGAAATATTAAACTTCTTACTTCTTTCGTTGAGTACTACAAATATTTTAAACCTACTTATTAGTTATTAGATGATTGGGGAGCTATGAAATAATAAAATGCTTATTACAAATTTTATTAATTATAGTATAAGAAGGTGGGCAGTTTTATTGTTTCAACTTTATATTTTTAATTTATTTGAATAGAATATATATAGTTTTAATTTTTTGTTATAAAATGGTGGGGAGAAAATTATAATTTATAATATCATCAAGTTTTATTATTTAATTCAAGGTATTTAATAATATTTTATTAGTTATAATATTATGTAATGTGAAAGGAAGCTGAATATAATATTAATGGGAGGTTCATAGAAGGAGATAAGTGGGAAGGTAAATATAAGTATAGAAAAAAGTGTGGGAAGAGAATAATAATATTTGGAAGTTAACATTTTTTTTTTCAAGAATGCATAGAGTCATAAAAGTAATAATAGCATAATCTTGTTCCAATGAAGCTGTTTGACTTATAAGCAGTGAATATATCTCCCTGTTTGGTAATGAAAAAAAGAGTTAATAAACACATATTTTAACTACTTATAAGTAAAAAAAAAGTTGAGAGACCCAACTTATTTTGTGTAAGAAAAAAAAGTTGATCAATTTGATAAATGAATGTATTTTTTATCCTTATAATATATATAATTTTCTTCATATATTTCACTTATCATAATATTAAGGACTTTTTGATCATTTTACTAAAATAATAACTTATAAGTTTTTTTTATTATCAAACACGTAACTCCTTAATTTTTAAAATCAGCTTCAGTCATTAAACTACATATCAGCACTTCAACTTATCAGCTACTTTATATCAGCTAAACCAAACCGACTCTAAATCACCCAACTATACTAATATTGTTATTCTTAATAAATTCATTGAAATTAACAATAAACATAATAATTATGATAATTGTTAATTTCATAGGATTTATTATTTCCACC
The DNA here is from genome assembly GCA_030549335.1 of Pontederia crassipes. Classification (NCBI taxonomy): domain Eukaryota; kingdom Viridiplantae; phylum Streptophyta; class Magnoliopsida; order Commelinales; family Pontederiaceae; genus Pontederia; species Pontederia crassipes. Next base: position 22,669,246 of record CM060194.1, on the reverse strand, counting down.
ATCGTCTTGAATATGGAATAATTGAATGAAGAAACTTTGATATTTAAAAATTGTAATAAAATCTGTAAACTTAGAACATTGCAAAAAAAAATTGGTCGTTTCAACCTTTCATTCCTCACTCCTCATTCCATGATGAAGAGAGGTAAATCCCATGCACACAAAGGATTTCTCTGATGAGATTAAGATTTTTTCAGTGAAGCGCAGAGGTATAACACCTCGAATGTGGTGTTCAACGAGCCGGGCATGCCCAAGGCTCTTGTAATACTCTAGAATTTTCATAAGGGTAATTTGGACTTTTCATCCAAACCTTCATGACCTCCTTTATATAAAGTCTTCTATTCCTATTGTTTACCTTCTTTCTCCACATCTTAGCAGCTAGGACTTGTGGAAGGAGAAAGATAAGAACAGGGAGAAGGAAGAAGAGAAAGAAAGAGGAGAAGAATCTAAAAGAAAGGTATGTATCACTCTCTCCTCTCTCAATGGTTTTTCATGCTTGTATTGAGAGCACGAGGATTCCTTGTCCTCAGATTGGATTGTGATGAGGGTGTTCATTGTTGAAAGCATTAGATCTATGTATATACTCTTATAATTAGATCTAATAGTTAGGATTCATATTTTTCTTATTATTCGTGATTTAGGGACATAGAAATTCATGGATAAATATGTTTTCCCATGTTCTTTTAATTCTAGAATGCCTAGGAAATAGATATGTTTGATTTATTGATTATTATGTATCATTTTCTCCAATTTTTGGATAAAAAATCATGAAAAATTAGACTGGGCGACGAAACTCTAGATTTCTGTCACGACCGTGACATATACTGTCACGCCCGTAACAGAACGACTGGAAAGGAGCCAAAAATTGGCTTCTGTCATGCCTGTGACAAAATGTGTTACGACCGTGACAAAGTCGTGGCACGATTGTGATCAAAGGGTTCATTTCAGGGCTTTTGTCACGGTCGTGATGACCTTTTTTACGGTCGTAATTGATGCTGAAATTCCATATAGTATATTAAATTCTATTTTCAAGGTATTAATAGTATGTATTAATGCTTAATTATTGTATAAAAACCTAGATACATGTATATGCATGTTCCCCACATAAATATGTTAAAACATGATGATTGAGTGACGTAAATGATTGTCGATTATAAAACATAATGAATCCAATTGTGAATGATGTTATATGTCGCCCCTCTATGATTATCGGATAATTACCCGGAGTTATCATTACACATATAAGCAATAGTGTGTGCATTCCGATGTCACCCTTGGGCGAGAGGTCGGAATGATCGTTAACATCGGCAATGGTGTGCATTCTGATGTCACCTTTGTATATTGAAATATATTTGTATCTAACCTTTCTTTTGTCATCATGAAATATTAAACTTCTTACTTCTTTCGTTGAGTACTACAAATATTTTAAACCTACTTATTAGTTATTAGATGATTAGGGAGCTATGAAATAATAAAATGCTTATTACAAATTTTATTAGTTATAGTATAAGAAGGTGGGCAGTTTTATTGTTTCATCTTTATATTTTTAATTTATTTGAATAGAATATATATAGTTTTAATTTTTTGTTATAAAATGGTGGGGAGAAAATTATAATTTATAATATCATCAAGTTTTATTATTTAATTCTAGGTATTTAATAATATTTTATTAGTTATAATATTATGTAATGTGAGAGGAAGCTGAATATAATATTAATGGGAGGTTCATAGAAGGAGATAAGTGGGAAGGTAAATATAAGTATAGAAAAAAGTGTGGGAAGAGAATAATAATATTTGGAAGTTAACATTTTTTTTTCAAGAATGCATAGAGTCACAAAAGTAATAATAGCATAATCTTGTTCCAATGAAGCTGTTTGACTTATAAGCAGTGAATATATCTCCCTGTTTGGTAATGAAAAAAAGAGTTAATAAGCACTTATTTTAACTGCTTATAAGTAAAAAAAATAAGTTGAGAGACCCAACTTATTTTGTGTAAGAAAAAAAAATTGATCAGTTTGATAAATGAATGTATTATTTTATCCTTATAATAGATATAATTTTCTTCATATATTTCACTTATCATAATATTAAGGACTTTTTGATCATTTTACTAAAATAATAACTTATAAGTTTTTTTTATTATCAAACATGTAACTCCTTAATTTTTAAAATCAGCTTCAGTCATTAAACTACATATCAGCACTTCAACTTATCAGCTACTTTATATCAGCTAAGCCAAACCGACTCTAAATCATCCAGCTATACTAATATTATTATTCTTAATAAATTCATTGAAATTAACAATAAACATAATAATTATGATAATTGTTAATTTCATAGGATTTATTATTTCCACCATCGTCTTGAATATGGAATAATTGAATGAAGAAACTTTGATATTTAAAATTTGTAATAAAATATGTAAACTTAGAACATTGCAAAAAAAAATGGTCGTTTCAACCTTTTATTCCTCACTCCTCCTTCCATGATGAAGAGAGGTAAATCCCATGCACACAAAGGATTTCTCTGATGAGATTAAGATTTTTTCAGTGAAGCGCAGAGGTATAACACCTCGAATGTGGTGTTCAACGAGCCGGGCATGCCCAAGGCTCTTGTAATACTCTAGAATTTTCATAAGGGTAATTTGGACTTTTTATCCAAACCTTCATGGCCTCCTTTATATAAAGTCCTCTATTCCTATTGTTTACCTTCTTTCTCCACATCTTAGCGGCTAGGACTTGTGGAAGGAGAAAGATAAGAACAGGGAGAAGGAAGAAGAGGAAGAAAGAGGAGAAGAATCTAAAAGAAAGGTATGTATCACTCTCTCCTCTCTCAATGGTTTTTCAAGCTTGTATTGAGAGCACGAGGACTCTTCTCCTCAGATTAGATTGTGATGAGGGTGTTCATTGTTGAAAGCATTAGATCTATGTATATACTCTTATAATTAGATCTAATAGTTAACATTCATATTTTTCTTATTGTTCGTGATTTAGGGACATAGAAATTCATGGATAGATATGTTTTCCCATGTTCTTTTATTTCTAGAATGCCTAGAAAATAGATATCTGATTATTATGTATCATTTTCTCCAATTTTTGGATAAAAAATCATGAAAAATTAGACTGGGCGACGAAACTCTAGATTTCTGTCACGACCGTGACATATACTGTCATGCCCGTAACAAAACGGCTGGAAAGGAGCCGAAAATTGGCTTCTGTCACGCCTGTGACAAAATATGTTACGACCGTGACAAAGCCGTGGCATGGTTGTGACCGAAGGGTTCATTTCAGGGCTTTTGTCACTGTCTTGATGACCTTTTTTACGGTCGTAATTGATGCTGAAATTCCATATAGTATATTAAATGCTATTTTCAAGGTATTAATAGTATGTATTAATGCTTAATTATTGTATAAAAACCTAGATACATGTATATGCATGTTCCCCACATAAATATGTTAAAACATGAAGATTGAGTGACGTAAATGATTGTCGATTATAAAACATAATGAATCCAATTGTGAATGATGTTATATGTCGCCCCTCTATGATTATTGGATAATTACCCAGGATTATCATTACACATATCAGCAATAGTGTGTGCATTCCGATGTCACCCTTGGACGAGAGTCCGGAATGACCGTTAACATCGGCAATGGTGTGTGCATTCTGATGTCACCTTTGTGTATTGAAATATATTTGTATCTAACCTTTCTTTTGTCATCATGAAATATTAAACTTCTTACTTCTTTCGTTGAGTACTACAAATATTTTAAACCTACTTATTAGTTATTAGATGATTGGGGAGCTTTGAAATAATAAAATGCTTATTAGAAATTTTATTAGTTATAGTATAAGAAGGTGGGCAGTTTTATTGTTTCATCTTTATATTTTTAATTTATTTAAATAGAATATATATAGTTTTAATATTTTCTTATAAAATGGTGGGGAGAAATATAATTTATAATATCATCAAGTTTTATTATTTAATTCTAGGTATTTAATAATATTTTATTAGTTATAATATTATGTAATGTGAGAGGAAGCTGAATATAATATTAATGGGAGGTTCATAGAAGGAGATAAGTGGGAAGGTAAATATAAGTATAGAAAAAAGTGTGGGAAGAGAATAATAATATTTGGAAGTTAACATTTTTTTTCAAGAATGCATAGAGTCATAAAAGTAATAATAGCATAATCTTGTTCCAATGAAGCTGTTTGACTTATAAGCAGTGAATATATCTCCCTGTTTGGTAATGAAAAAAAGAGTTAATAAGCACTTATTTTAATTGCTTATAAGTAAAAAAAATAAGTTGAGAGACCCAACTTATTTTGTGTAAGAAAAAAAAGTTGATCAGTTTGATAAATGAATGTATTATTTTATCCTTATAATATATATACTTTTCTTAATATATTTCACTTATCATAATATTAAGGACTTTTTGATCATTTTACTAAAATAATAACTTATAAGTTTTTTTTATTATCAAACACGTAACTCCTTAATTTTTAAAATCAGCTTCAACCATTAAACTACGTATCATCACTTTAACTTATCAGCTACTTTATATCAGCTAAGCCAAACCGACTCTAAATCACCCAGCTATACTAATATTATTATTATTAATAAATTCATTGAAATTAACAATAAACATAATAATTATGATAATTGTTAATTTCATAGGATTTATTATTTCCACCATCGTCTTGAATATGGAATAATTGAATGAAGAAACTTTGATATTTAAAAATTGTAATAAAATCTGTAAACTTAGAACATTGCAAAAAAAAAAAAAAAAATTGGTCGTTTCAACCTTTCATTCCTCACTCCTCCTTCCATGATGAAGAGATGTAAATCCCATGCACACAAAGGATTTATCTGACGAGATTAAGATTTTTTTAGTGAAGTGCAGAGGTATAACACCTCGAATGTGGTGTTCAACGAGCCGGGCATGCCCAAGGCCCTTGTAATACTCTAGAATTTTCATAAGGGTAGTTTGGACTTTTTATCCAAACCCTCATGACCTCCCTTATATAAAACCCTCTATTCCTATTGTTTACCTTCTTTTTCTACATCTTAGCGGCTAGGACTTGTGGAAGGAGAAAGATAAGAACAAGGAGAAGGAAGAAGAGGAAGAAAGAGGAGAAGAATCTAAAAGAAAGGTATGTAAAGAGGATCCAAATCACTCTCTCCTCTCTCAATGGTTTTTCATGATTGTATTGAGAGCACGAGGACTCCTTGTCCTCAGATTAGATTGTGATGAGGGTGTTCATTGTTCAAAGCATTAGATCTATGTATGTATAGGTCCTTATGATTAGATCTAATAGTTAGGATTCATATTTTTCTTATTGTTTGTGATTTAGGGACATAGAAATTCGTGGATAAATATGTTTTCTCATGTTCTTTTAATTCTACAATGTCTAGGAAATACATATGTTTGATTTTTTGATTATCATGTATCATTTTCCCCAATTTTTGGATAAAAAATCATGAAAAATTGGACTGGGCGATGAAACTCCAGATTTCTGTCACGGCCGTGACATATACTATCACGCCTGTAATAGAACGGCCGGAAAGGAGCCGAAAATTGGCTTCTATCACGCCTGTGACAAAATATGTTACGATCGTGACAAAGCCGTGACATGGTTTTGACCGAAGGGTTCATTTCAGGGCTTCTGTCACGGTCGTGATGACCTCTTTCACGGTCGTAACTAATGCTGAAATTCCATATAGTATATTAAATGCTATTTTCAACGTATTAATAGTATGTATTAATGCTTAATGATTGTATAAAAACCTAGATACATGTATATGCATGTTCCCTACGTAAATATGTTAAAACATGAAGATTGAGTGACGTAAATGATTATCGATTATAAAGCATAATAAATCCAATTGTGAATGATGTTACATGTCGCCCCTCTATGACCCTTTATCGGATAATTATCCGAAATTATCGTTGCACACATTGGCAATAGTGTGTGTATTCCGATGTCACCCTCGGGCGAGAGTCCGGAATGATCGTTAATATCGATAGTGGTGTGTGCATTCTGATGTCACCTTTGGGTGAGAGGGGAGCGTTGTCTCATAGGTCTAACTAGCCTATTGAGAGGGCAACGACATAAGTCCCAACTATCAGAAAATATAATGTTAATAGGAAAGAGTCAATGATCGATGGAATGGAATGATGTCCCACGAAAGTGGAAATCCAAAGGGTCATAAAGTAACCCTGAAGAAAGTTGTGGAGGCAATGATTATGGTAAGTGTATTTCACTTATATGCCTTTGAATGGAATGTATGATTGTATGAATGTCCATACTTTATGAATGATTATATGATCACATGTTTCCCATGCTTTTATTTATGCATGATGATAGATTGTTATTGATGAGCGACATGTAGATCTTATGTATAGTGCATTGCATGCATATTGTTACTTTTTTATATAAAGATGATGATGCATATCATGTAGTATCTTGTATAGAATCATAACATCGCATGCATGGCCTTTGCATACTCTAATAGGGAAATCTCTGCACCTTAGATTCGTGCAGGTGCATAATGTTTTGGATGGATAGCGATCGACTCATGACGAGATATTGCACACTGATTTAGGAGTCTTAGAGTCCTTTTGTTTTAGAGTACTCTACTTATGATTTTAAAAGAGATATTTTGACTATGGCTTTCGAATGTTTTAAATTACCATTAGTAATGAGGTTTAGATGTGTTTCAATTCTATAACATTTTTATGAAGTTTTTTGCATTTAATGAAATTTTTTTATCCTATTTAATGAATTTATGCTTCTGCTATAATAGATGAAAATCATATTTTTATTATGATTATATGTTGACGAACAGACTAACACAACCGAATGACCCAATTGTCCTTGATAATTTAAGAGTGAAATTCAGGGTGTTACGATTCTCGCCTGCTGCATTTCACTGGTCAACCCCCAGTGTGATCCGCGTCATCCACAAAGGCCGGGGCTCTTGCTCACTGATATCCTTCATCTCAACGTCGATTGCTTCCTTCTCGCGTGCATGCACAATAGGGAATGCACCCTCATATTTCTCAAGCTGCAGAGCATGCCACTATGACGTTTGATTTTTCCTCGTTGCCAAAAAGCTCATGTTTGGTAGTATGAATCCGAAAAGGCTTAAATGCAGTTTTTTTGTGATTCAATTCGGTCGAAGAGTAGAGGCTTCAAGCTGGGCATGCTAAAGAGGATAAGGAGGAAGTCGATGCAGGACAAGAACATGACAAAGAGGAGCAGGCTCGGATGGACTGGACGATGGAACAGTCCTCGCATGGATGATGGAACAATCCTTGCCTCGCTGCTACAAAAGAGACAGATAGAGCCGCACTGGGCGTTTGGGGTTTGAGGAGGTTAAGGATGGGGGATCTCATATAGGAAGTGTAGGATCTAAAAGGGCACCAAGAGGTGGGGGGGGGGGTTTGAATTGGTGTTCAAATAAAAATATCAAATTCACAATAATCATTGCGGAAGCTTGAAATCGAATCTTAAAATATTTTAAATTAATGCAATTCAAATCACATCAAAACTAATATGAGAGGGAGAGAGAGAAAGCAATCACAAAGCACATGGTGGTTGTTGATGAGGTTCGGCCACACCTTGGCCTACGTCCCTGCTCTGACTTCTCGACCTCGAGATCGTCAGAGATTTCACTAGAATCTTTTCCTTTGTTCCAAATGGGGCAAGGAAGAAAGCTCTTTACACCGCCGCCTTTTCTCCGCTTCGAGAGGTAATGCACAACTCTCCTCCTAATGAAGCTAATCTTTTCTTTCGCTCAAGAGGTAAGATTTAGAATCTCTTTTACACAAGAGCTCTCAGTATTTTTCTAAAAATATTTCTCTTTTTTACAATACTAAGCTCACAAGAGGAGAAGAAAAAAAGGAGAGAAAATTTAAAATAAAAACTTTAAAGAATGATTTTCTTTTGATAACTTGAAGTTTTTCTTCAAAGCTTGGATGTGTGCTTTTGCTTCTGACTTTGACACTCCTTTTATAGACTCTAATATGTGAAAAATTCATCTAAAAATTGTTCCACAAATTTCTCCGTCAAAATTGACTGTTACTGTTCATTTGACTTGGAGGCCGGTCGACCGCACATATGGACCGGTCGACCGGTACACTTTCTTTTATGAAAAATATGATTGTTGGCGAATTCTGCACTGTCTGATTGACCAACCGATCAATCGGTATAGTCTCGACATTCTGTTTGTTAAAATTGGATATTTTTTGCATTGACCGATCGACTGATGTTCCAGTCGATAGGTCGACCGTCCTGCACTATTTTAAGCATAATGTTTTGCACAGTTATTCAAATGAGATGATTTTTTGTTCCATGGAAAGCTAACAAAATTCTCTACAACTTTGATATTTATGATTTATCCAAAATCTAATAGAATCATAGTTAATTATTTAATCAAAATGTAGTGCATAAAGTTATCCATTTTTCTTTAAACTTTTTCAGTAGTTTAACTTTAATCTTTCGATGTTTGTATCATCAAAATATAATTTTATGTGTCATTAAAACTTAGATCCAACAATCTCCCCCTTTTTATGAAGATAACTCGAGAAATATGAAAAATGTATAAGTTGCGAAAAAGTTGTAAAATCAATTTTACTCCCCATCACACTTAACTTTCCTTACAATGATAGATATTCACATATTATAAATTGTAAGGAACTCTTCGTATAAAGTGATATTCAGATCATATTTCTCATATATTTCTCCCTCTTTTATTTCATCAAAATAATAATTTGTATATGAAGCATATAAGAAACCATATATAACTCTTCCTTAATAATAAAAAATTATTCTTCCCCCTTTTGTCATAAATATGTATAATATTGCATCATAAAGAGTTAGTAAAAAAAAACTCCCTCTAAATTTATGACTATTTTATAATGGTAAAATGAAAACAATTTGATTAAGGCAAAAAATATATTGATAATCAAAATATAACATAAAATTTTGATACAATAATGATATTCATTATATGTCAAAATAAAGTTTTGCTCCCCCTATCATTATTACCAATTTTATATGTTCTCCATTTTCAAAGCAATAGTAATTTTGAATTTTTGAGTGAAATCAAATATAGGTGATATTTTTACTATAATCTTTGTGCCTTCACATTTCCAATTCCTTCTTTGTTTTACATGTGAGGCTCACCTGAAAAACAATCATTTAAACTTTGGTACTCAAATTTCTTTGAGTCCAATTTTGTTAGTCAAAGTTCCTTTTGAAATTCATATCATCCCATGTTGTGAAGATTTTCTTACTTTGCATTGAAAAACATAATGATCATAAAATCCACATGCAAAATATGTAATATATGATTTATCATAAGACTGATTAAACTTTCAATAAGAGTTTTAATGTCCAAAGTATTTCTTAGAATTATCTTTCTTCATATAAGAACTAATTTTATCATTATTTTGTGAATTTTTCAAAAGATCATTTTCCTTCTTTATTTTTCTTAAAGAACATACTAGTTTTACAATTTCATATGCATGTGTAATTTTCAAAGTTTCAATTTCATTTTTTAGATTTTCATTCTCCATAAAACATGTATTCTTTTCTTCTTTTAAATTTTCAATCTCATGTCATAATTTCTCATCTTCCTCTTTAAGTGAGTAATATTTTTTTATAAGGAATGAAAGTTCTTTATTTACATCTAAAGAAAGATTTTCGTCGGAAGAGTTAGATGAGTCATTATTTGAAGGATTAGAAGTTACCTCATCGTCGTGTGCCATTAAACATAAATATGCTTCATCACTGGAAGAGCTTAACAAGTCACTTGTTTCACTTGACTCTTCATACTTTTTCTTTTTATCTTTTTGAGATGTCTCTTCTCTGTGATTTTTGTATGATCTTTGGGTAGGCTTCTCATTCTTTTCTTTCTTCTTCACAAACTTGAGATACTTATTTAATTTTCTTGTGTAGCGAGCAAGTCTCTTTTCGTCCACTTCTTCTTCATTTGAGTCTTCTTCATTTGCATTTGCTTTATATACAAATGTTTTCTTCTTGGAGACTTTTTCTTCTTAATCTTCCTGGATTGAGATCTCATAGGTTAGAAGTGAATCAATAAGATCATCAAAATCTAATTTATTCAGATCTTTTTCTTCGATCACAGTCCTTTTCATATGCCATTAGGAAGAGAGAGACCTGAGATTCTTTTTCACCTTTTGGGGATTAATTCTTAGCTCGCTCAAGGAGGCTAAGCCATTCACAATATCATTAAACCAAACAACCATATCATTTATGGATTCATTAATATACATTTTGAAAGAATCATATTGATGATTTAAAATATTCAATCTAGATTCTTTAACTTTATCGGTTCCTTCATAGGTACTGATGAGTTTATTCCAAATCTCAGTTGCACTTTCACAATTTGAAATTCGATTAAATTCCGTTGAATCCAAAGCAAATAAAAAATATTTTTAGCTTTCCAATCTAATTTTGAAAAAAAACTTTTTGTCTTTCATCATGTTCTGAAGGTAATTTTTCAAGTAAATAATAGTCTTTTTCAACAATGTCCCACATATATATATCAATAGAACATATGTAGGTTTGAATTCTAATTTTTCAATATGCAAAATTCAATGCATTAAAAAGGAAAAGATGACTAATTGATTGTCCTTTGACAAAACCAAATTCACTTAATGCCATTGGTCTAAATATTGTTAAATTTTAAAACAAGGTCAAATCCTAAAATGATTAAATCTTAAAATGATTTGATCTTAAAAACAAGAGCAACCTGCTCTAATACCAATTGTAGGATCTCAAAGGGAACCAAGAAGAGAGGGGGGGGGGGGCGTGAATTCGTGTTCAAACAAAAATATCGAATTCACAATAATCATTGTGGAAGCTTGAAATCAAATATTAAAATATTATAAATCAACACAGTTCAGATCACATCAAAACCAATATGAGAGGGAGAGAGAGAAAGCAATCACAAAGCACGTGATGGTTGTTGATGATGTTCGGTCACACCTTGACCTACGTCTCTGCTTTGACTTCTCGACCTCGAGACCGTCGAAGATTTCTCTGAAATCTCTTCCTTTATTCCAAAAGGGATAAGGAAGAAATCCCTTTACACCGCCGTCTTTTCTTCGCTTTGAGAGGTAAGGTACACCTCTCCTCCTAATTAAGCTAATCTTTTCTCTCGCTCAAGAGGTAAGATTTGAAATCTCTTTTACACAAGAGCTCTCTCAATATTTTTCTCAAAATTATTTTCTCTTTTACAATACTAAGCTCACAAGAGAAAAAAAGAGAAAGAAAAGAAAACTTAAAATAAAAAACTTCAAGGAATGATCTTCTTTTGATAACTTAGAGTTTTTCGCCAAGGATTGGATGGGTGCTTTTGCTTTTGGCTTTGACACTCCTTTTATAAACTCTAGTATGTGAAAAATTCGTCCAGAAATTATTTCACGATTTTTTTCGTCAAATTTAAGAGTTATTGTTCATTTGATTCGAAGGTCGACCGACCATATGGACCGGTCGACCGGTACACTTTCTTTTATGAAAAATATGACCGTTGGCAAATTCTGCACTGTCTGGTCGACCAACCGATCGACTGGTACCTCATCCAGTACAGTCTCGACATTCTGTTTGTTGAAATTGAATATTTTCTACATTGACCGTCGACTGACGTGCCTGACCGATCGATCGATGTTCCAGTCGGCAGGTTGACTGTCCTGCACTATTTTAAGCATAATATTTTGCATAGTTATCCAAATGATATGATTGTTTATTCTATGGAAAGCTAACAGAATTCTCTATAATTTTGATATTTATGATTCATTCAAAATCTAATATGATCATAGTTAATTGTTTAATCAAAGTGTAGTGCATAAAGTTATTCCTTTTTCTTTACACTTTTTCAACATTTTAACTTTAATATTTCGAGATTTGTATCATCAAAATATAATTTTATATGTCATTAAAACTTAGATCCAACAATCTTTCCCTTTTTTATGAAAACAAATGGAGAAATATGAAAAATGTATAAGCTACGAAAAAGTTTTAAAATCAATTTTACTTCCCCTAACACTTAACTTTTCTTACAATGATAGATATTCACTTAAGTATAAATTGTAAGGAACTCTTCATATAAAGTGATATTCTAATCATATTTCTTCTCCTTTTGTTTTATCAAAAGAATAATTTGTATATGAAGCATATAAGAAACCATACTAATATGACACCTGATTTTTAAAAAGTAACATATTTTTATTGGCAATTTATTTTTATTAAATAAACTTTATCTTTTGTAATATATAAAATATTACGAAATATGAATAGTCAAATGTTATGATAACTTATAATTTTAATGTTGATTAATGAATGATTGCATTAACTAATTAGTATCTTTAATATTAATTTGCTGATATTTTTTTTAAAAAACTTAAAAAATTCTACAAAAAATAATTGATGAATGATTAAAGGAGAGAGCTCCTTACTATAATTATAAAATTGCCATGAAGCATTAATTAAATAGTTTATGTAAGAAATAAAGTTAAAAAATAATACAAATAAGAAAAAAGATAAAGAGGAAAGATGGATGGAGGATGATCCAAATGCATCAACTTTATACACACACACATATATATAGGCAGGCTTCGAACAACCTGATAAATTTATTCGACTACAAAAAGTCAAAAATTAAGAATTTGATTTAGAACTATCGTTTTAATAGAACGAAATCTACTCACTCAAATTATAACTTCACCCGAAAAAACCTTAAGCAATAGAGGATGTTTTTTCTATTTTCTAAATGATTGTATAATGATTTTTGTAATTTTAAAAATTGACCCAAAAGATAACTAAGTGGTTTCTTTTGATCAAAGAATCCAACTCACAGCTCCAATTAGGAGATCAAATTCTAGTGGTGTTACATTTACAATCCTTCTTCAACATTCATAACCCTATGTATATACTTTAATTGCAGTGGAAATATAATAAAATAAGGACAATCAACATAAAAACACATTGTAAGATTTAATTGCATAAATCCCATGACATCATCATAATAGTTCATGGACTACACATACTCTGACATCATAGACTAAACATAAAGTTAAATATAATATAAATAACATAAGAAGTTCACATGATAGTTTACGCAAGGCCCATAGGACGTACATACTCGTCTCACATATGAGTTCGACATCATGATAAGACATAATAAATAATGTAAGATAACTATGTGTGCAATTTTCGTAATGCGATTTCCAATGTCAAGTCTATGCTTCCTCTCTCCTGCACAAATTCATGGGGCACAAGAAATTTCTCTCATTAGATTATGTTGAGGCCCATGCGATCCCATATCATGTCTACATGTCATGACACATGCATTTATAGTATAATAATTAAAAATTATGCATGTTATTAGTTACATATATGTTTTATATGAACAATCATCATGACAAGAGACACCATATAACATATAAATGCATTTGTGTTAAAGGCACATTATACACTTATCTTTCCTATATTTGACATCTTAAGCATAAAGTATGACAAGAGACATACGCTCATTTGCATATTTAATGACACACAACATTAACATCTTCATCTTCCAAAATCGTTTCATCTTAATCATGTTATATGACATTCTTCACCTTTCATCTTTTCTTAAGATAGCTTCTTATCTTAATTATTGAGAAGACTATGCTAATTTGTCGGATTACTTGACTAGGTAGGTCGAATGGCCTTTTTTCCAATGAAACTTTACTTTATTTCTGGTGTAGAATTCGTTTCTGAGAATTTTACACCTTTGTTAGCTAGTGCAAACTTTGCTCCCCTCGACAATTACAAATCACTTCATCAATCCATATTTTAGTTACAATCATCGTTACATTCAATCAATCAACACACATAACAAATTTTAAATGATTGTCCAAGCGATACGAATCTAGGTTTGAACCATCATCATCAAGTCAACACAACCATAAAACATCAATTAATCATTCCCTTTTAGGGTTTTGGGGAATCATGGTTGTGATGGAAATGCACGGTCACACCTATGAAAGCTATTGCTCGCGATCGTTCTCGAAGGTCATTACTTTGGTGTGCATAGTCACGCTTTTCCAGGTAATATTTTATATGTATGATTTTGCCACATTTCAAGCAAGTCCCCATCTTGAGTCAGGGCATTGACACTTGTCTTATTCATCTTTCTTCGACGGCATACAAGGCATATTCCTTGGGTCCTTCTATAATGCCCAACTTCCCATTAGGCGCCACAAGGGGTGAAACCATAAAACCAATAGTTTAAATTGAAATTCAAATATCTAACGAAAAATCAACGTGCAAAAATAAACTAACTCTGGAAATTTTCAAAAAATTTGATATGATATATAAGTAAATCGTTTGTATGTCATATACAATATATATATATCATCACATGCAATTAATTTTGAAACTTTAAATGTTATAGGTAGTTATAAGAACATTACTGACAGTTCAACGCAAAACTAAAATAGTGGGACTCAAGCCCAAAACAGTGAGTCATAGGCTCACTCTTTAACCAAAGCCACAAGCTAAATGCTTGTAAAGCATGTAACATGAACGTCCATCGCTCCACTCTCTAACCAAAATCACGAGCCAAATGCTCATAAAACATGTAACATGAGCGTCCATCGATCCCCACTATAATCCAAGATATCTAAAATCATTTAAAACATTCTTCAAGTAACAATTCATATAGAAAGCAAATGAAATACAAAGATGAGCAAATCGCCTCTCATATATGCTCATTCCTTAGTCTCTTTACATTTTTTATTTCATGCCAGGTAAGTAAAATATAATTTCATTCAATACTTACAAAAATTAAACAAGAGGCGTGAACATCAACAAGCTCAATGAGTCAAACAGTTATATCAAGTATTAAGAACAATGGCAAAAAACTAACACCTTTGTTTTAAAGAAATATTAAAAAATATTCTCATTTATTCTAGGAAACCCATTCTGTACTGATCATACAAATTAATGTTATGAATGCACATAATATCATAAAATTGAAGAACATCATCAAACATGGATATCCATACCACTCATCAATCGAATACTTCTTCATCTACCCCTTGTGTCACCATATCGTTAGAGGATGGTTGTTCTAATTTCGTCCATCGTATCACTATATCACAATAGGAGGTTGAACCACTCCTCGTGTCACTATATCGACAAAGAGTTTGTTTCTTTGTTTTTTCCATTTCATTTCTCGTGTCACTATATCACCACATGATGCTTGTTCTAATTTCACCATTCGTGTCACTATATGACACAGGTATTGAACCTATTCCTCGTGTTAATATATCAACATAGAGAAAATCGGGCCCTAATCGATCTACTCAAAGTTGGCCAATCCTCCGAGGTGAAAACACTCTGCCTTATATGAGTTTTTACATATAATGCACATGATGCATAAATGCAAATTCGAAGTGAAAGTTTAGAAATTGAAGTCATCATACTAAATATTTTCTTTTCAAAAATCCAAATCTTTACTTCAAATGTACAAAGAAAGACTTTTGCCATAGTCAATGTGTTTCCAAGGTTCATAATAAAACATCACATGTCCATATGATAACACATATATGAAGCATACAAACAAGTATGAATATGCATGAAGAGAACTATCACAAAAATTTGTCCCACATCGGGTGGAACAATGTCATATCTCCGAAGAGTTAAACAATTCATATCATTTAAGATAAGTTTTCTCACCTTAAATTCGTTGAGTTCCAAATTATCTCCTCATCCGAATCCAATCAAAAGTAAACACAAGCTATCATATTCATTACTTGATTTATTAATATTATAAAAATAAAGTTCAAAATTCACTCTTAATAGCAATTTGACGTGCTTATCATAAATCAAGTCCTATTATAAAATTTTCAAAATACTTATCAAGAAGAACGAACGTTGATTAGCAGCAGCCTAATCAAATCTCCAACAAACAATGAACTATTGTCATCCGATTAACAACCCTTTATAAGCAAAATACAAATCAAACTTTAAAACAACTTCTAATTAGAACCTTAACTACATTATAGGAATTACTTTCAGTTATCCGATCATTCTCATCATAACAACCGTAGCCACTGCTCTCGAAACCAAAGTCGCACTTGTCGAAATGTCAAAAAACTGCCAAATGCTTTCTTCATCAATAATAAAATAACATTACTTTAAATCCATTTACATAACTGAAATCCAATCTAATGTACATTTCCATTCTCTTACCAACCATGATCCGAGGATGAGTCATCAAAAATGTCATCGGAGAATAATCGGAATATGAAATTGACGAACCTAAACGAAATTAGCGATTAATTTTTATACGGAGAGAAATTTGATCCATTTATCCCTCACGTGTGCACCTACCAAAATGTCATGATGAGCTCCGTGGGAGGCCCCCCCCCCTCTCCCCCCCCACCCCCATGATCTCTTTGAAAATCATCGTCAGAAAATCCCAAACTCAGCCACCTACAAGATTGAGAGCAAAATCATATTTAAAACCCTTTCAAAATGAGCCTAATCAACACGAAAATGATGCCCAACTCATCAGTAAAAATATCAGCATGAATCCGAGCCAAAATAAGTCACCAGTGAGTTCCCCCGTTTCTCATGTTTGGCGCTACTTTTAATCAAGTACAGTGCACCGATCTTCTCCTAGCCCATGTCAAAATGTTCATCTCATCAAAATGATGGATGAATGGCGACAAATGAGGTGGTTCCTCATGCGGTAGTGTAGCAGTGGGGAGATGGGAAGAAGACGAGCCTTATTTTTTTCATCCATGTCACTTATTTTTTTTATGTTTTTTGGTTGGCTGCACAAGACGAAAATGCTCCTCCTTTTTAAAATTTTTTACACCTTTTTTTTTAAACCGTAGAACATTACACCTTTTCTTTAGCTTGCAATCTTCTTAGGTGCTTGCCTTCAGAGCTCACAATTCTTTGTTGTTCTTATATCAATTTGTATTGATTAAACCTCTCAAAGTCATCATAGATTAAGAAGCTAGTTTATGTTGACGAAAATGACATTCTTGCAACCAAAATTTATTTTACCAACCGATACGGTAGGTTGAGTGCATTAGTAGAAAGAAGTGCAAACTCAAAATCATGATTGTTAGAATTATACAAGTCATCAAATGACTGATTAAGAATTAATCTGAATTGATAAACATATGATTATCAAAATTGACAAATGCTAATGATGGAAGAGAGGGGGACGAATGCGATGGAGCACCTATATAATTTTTTTAAATGAATGGAATGGTCACAAATATTAAAAGTATTGTTAACTCAATCTGCTTCAACACGATCATAAATTGAATCCCATTAACTTGACCTTCACTCTGCTATTTTTACACTTATTATCATTATTTGGTTCAAAGATAATAATAATAATAATAATAATAATAATAATAATAATAATAATAATAATAATAATAATAATAATAATAATAATATTAATATTATTATTATTATTATTTGGTCGGAAGGTGTTATCAAGAACATGGTGTCATCAAATTGACCACCAGAAATCAAGGAAGTAACACGATCTTATATCACGAGCATATTCTCTTGACACCATATGAATTAGGAGATAGTTCCCTTTTTCTTTGGATGTGCATTTTTTATTTTTCTGAACTATTTTAGATAAAATCATTCATCTCCTAATGCATCCCCTTTCAAACATGCTTAATATGTTAAGGGTGGAGCATATATGACGATGTAAGATATTTATAATCACAAGCAAATATTTTTTCATTATCTTCAATTAAGTAGATTTAGTTTGTGTAGCTATTTTTAATAAATATATTTTATTATATCCTAATTAATGTTATATATATGTTTAATCAATTTGATTAATGCGAAGTACTTGGCGAAATAGGAAATTAAATTATTTTACATTCGGGTAACATAAACGAACATGTAACGGCTGACGATTTCAAAATAATGATGATGATGATGATGACGATGATGATGATGATGATGATGACGACGATGACTCTGACGATTTCAAAATAATAATAATAATGATGATGATGATGACGACGACGACGACGACGACGACTCATTCTTGTAACCGCCTCTTCCCTCACAAAGCCCTCACGATGTCTTATAATCTAAGTTAAATGCCGCTTTCTATTTTCTCACTTGGGCACTATGGTAGGAGAGGAAGATGGGAACGCGTCAAGACGTTGTCGTGGCAGGTGCAAGAGAGGACACCAAATTTGAGGGGGTGGCATTTGAAAGGAAAAAAAAGAGAGAAAAGGTACGAATCCGTGGACATTCCGTGCATTCAGATTAATTAGACCTTAAAAATTGAATAGTTTTAGATACGAAAACATCTATCATATGAATGCAGGATAAATTTCACTAAAAATCCTCCAACTTTATCTGTTTTTCCTAACGTTATCCTTCAACTTCATTTTGTAATTAAATTATCCTCCATCTTTCAACTTATTTCACTAAATGCCCTTCCAATTTAAAATAACCAATTTTTCGATAGTTTTGTTGACGTGGCATATTATTTTAAATAAAAATTATATAAATTATGAAAAGAATATTAAAAATTTAAAAATTTTAAAAATTTTAAAAAATGGGGGGCATGCCTGCATATATTAGACGCATTTAGGATTATTTCCTATATTTTTTTCATAGCATGCATTTATTTTTACATTTATTTCTTTCAATTCTTTGAAATAGTCATCTTCAGTTGGTGTGATTTACAAGAATTATGAACAAAAAATGACAGAGGAACGAAAGAAAATATAATAACCTCAAAAGGAGTCCAATTAGTGCTGAAAATATAAAGGAATAACTCATCACGGGTCGTCACAAAAGCCTCACGGCCCTGAAAAGTGTAGCTCATGCCCCACAACCTGCGATTCACGACTTTCACATGATGATTCTGTGGACACTTATACGTTTCATGGGCCGTGAATACCGTTTCACAAGCCGTGAAACATGATTTAACGCCCAATCTCTCACCCTCACGGCTTTAACAGTAACATCTAAATGAAGAAAGCACGACTCACGGGCCGTGATATGTTCCTCACGGCCATGACGAATGAAGTTCACACCGATCATAGAGATTCACGGATCGCAGAAGTCTCATGGCTCCTACAACGAATCAGACTTTGAAGTATTCTAACGGGTCGTAAGACGTTGATAATGGGCTGTAAAGTATTCAAGCTCTTCCAAGACAAATCAGATTACTGGGCGTTAAATTGATCTCACTTACATCACAGAAGGTTCGGAGTTTAACGATCATTTAATAACGGGCCGTGAATTATACTTCACGGGCCATTATATGCTCAAGGAATTCCAAGACTTATCGTTAACGAGCATCACAAATTATTCACGGGTATCACAAAACATTCAGAGGTCTTAAACATGAGTTCACGGGCCGTTAGAAAGTTGTTACGGGCCAAAGTCACGAGATCTGAGATCGTAGAGAAAATTGCCTGACTCAGGGCATGAAAACCTTCTCACGCCCCATGAAGGATGCAGAAAATCCCATTTTGATTCTGATTGAGCTATTAAATCCAATTCAGGGGGCGTGACAGACACCTAAATCGACTCATAAACATATTTTTGAAAGAATTCTCAATGCACAAGGACTTCAACTCCTATCATATGTCCTAAGGATCAATTGGAAACTAATTAGATCAGAAATTTCAAAATTTTACAAGGCAAAACTTTTAGAACCAATGGAACTATGAATTTACCTTATTTCACATGGAAAATATTTTTGTTTATTCTCAAGCCACTTGAAAACCGGAGACCCTATAAAAAGAGACGTCTGCCAGCCAAAATTAATCATACTAAGGCCTGCAACCGAATCCTTCAAGCCAATAACAAAGAAGCACTTCTGAAGAATGAACGAGAAGACTTCTGTGCAGTAGACTCGTGTGAGTATTGTGCAGCGACTTGTCATCGTTTCTGCAGGGTACTTCTTGTTCTACGTTATGCTGGGATGATGTTTTAGATTGTTATGTTTTATCTATCTTTTATAGTTTATTAGAATATTAGTTATAATTTTACTTTTCTATTTTAGTTGCAAAAGTTCTACTATAAGAACAATTTTTTATTTTTGATTAATCAAATAATTATTTTAGTTTTTATGAACATGATTGTTATGCGTAATATTTTTCTTCATAATATAATAATTTCTAGGATGGTTATTGACTGTGTAGTGTGATCAATCCTTATTTCATCATTTTCTATCGAATCGATTCTTAACTTTATGTTGAAGCAATTCGTGTCGTAATTTAGTAGAAACCATGTGGCATATTAGATTATGTGGTCTGCATAAATTGACCCATGCGGGCGTTTATGTAGTTGAAGGATTACAGCATATTGCGTCTTGAGTTCACAATAACTGAAGGTACATCCATGCGGAATACTTTCAGATTATTAATGTCTTAAGATAGTTGATTTACCCATGCGGGAGATCATATCTTCAATGTCTTAATTGGTATGAAAACTAAATCTAAACTTTATATTTACTTACGATTTTACAGAAATTACAAATTATTGTTATCATTATAGATCATCCTAATGACCCACGCATCGTTAGTTTTACTTTTCTATTATTTTTACTTTCTGCACAACTTTTATCTAGAATCTTATGTCGTCTCCTTTTAGCTTATGAGATTTGATAGATAAGTAAACTAGTTCCTCGTGAAATCGACAACCTATACTTTACACTTTATTACTTGAGCGTCTAGTGCACTCGCTAGTATTTAATTGTTATCAATTCTCACATCAACGCCCCCTCTTCTTCTCCCTCCGACTGGTGCCGACTGGCCCTTAAGCGTCGGAGGGAGAGGGGGAGGTGACGACTGCCCCCCTCCCCCATCCTCTCCGACGCTGGAGAGGAGGGGGCGTCTAGGGGTGTTAATCGTGTCGTGTCGATCCGTGAACTCGATGACTTGACTTGCTCCGAACTCGATCAGACTCGAACCAATCAACTCAAATTTTTTATTTTTTATTCAAACTTTAGCTTATATTTGATTTAAAAAAATTTAAAACATTGAAATAAAAATATTTTAAGTACAAAAATAATATTAAATAGTTAGAAAACTTATTTTATGTTTTTAAAATAATATTAAATAATATTTTTATATTAAATAAAATATAAAATAGCAAGAAAAAATTAATAAAAAGAAAATTAGATAGTCCGGTAGCTCGACCACCCAACCCGACTCGAACCGGTTTAGGTTGGCTCGAATTCAGCCCCCTAACCCCCTTGGCCCGACTCGATCCGACCCGTGAACACCCCTGCGGGCGCCTCCCCCTCCCCTCTGCATTTGGGCTTGAACCTATTGGAGGAATCGTTGGCGCATCGTCTCCTATGGTTTTCAGCCTCAATCCTTGTCCTACTCTAGCTATTACAGGAGGGCTTTCGTTGATGAGCGGTAACAATCGAGTTTCTCTGACTCTAGACATTCCTAATGTCAAAGGTGCCACTTTTACAACCCAGGAAGGCGGCTCCCTCTTATAGACGCCGTTGCCGCTGCGCTCGACATCCCTGCCCCTTAGCAGCCTCCAACAGCCTGCTCTATCTTTAGCTATGTTTATTAATGGTGCCACAGAGAACATGCCTCAACTCCTTAGTGCAGGGCTCCTCAATAAGCAATCGCCATGCTCCATTTTGCTTCAAGCTCACCGTTCTTCCTTCCCCTTTCAGTCGCTCAGCAAGAGCAACAGTCACAACATCTCCGGCGACGGAGAGGAGAGGGGGAGGGGGGTGACGCCCCCTCCTCTTCGACGATAGAGAGGATGGGGCCCGATGGTCTAGAACTCGATGTTCAACCTGAAATTTCATAGATTTTGATGTAAAAACATTGAGAAATTCACAAGCAATATCCTATACATTCAGACATTCATAAAACATGAAAAAATAGTACAATCCATGACTTCTTATAGATCTAGGGTTTCATTACTCCAACACATGTAAGAACATAATTATGATCCATTAATCCTTAGCATGTAGATTTAAATATGATTTCTTTAAAACTTTTTAGATCTAATAAATTATTACGCAACCCTCAATCACAACAATAAAATAATCTCGTGCTCTCAATTCAATATAATAAAAACATTAAGAGAGAAGAGAAAGATTAGATTCTCTTTACGTACCTTACAATCCTTATTTACTTTTCTCCTCTTTTTTCCTCCTTGTTCCCTTGGTTCTTCTTCCGCCCTAGCCGTTAGGTGTACAATGAAAGAATATAAATTAATAAGGGACTTAGAGTATTTAAATAGGAGAGATCACGAGGATTTCGGTCAAAAGAACAAATTGTCCTTAATTAAAAATATGAGATATTGTATTTAATCTTAAAATAAAATAAATAATAAAAATAAGGTGTTCTACATACTCATTAACCTCGTCACGATAATGTCATAGGTGGTGAAAGTCCTTGTGGCAGGAGTCCTTCTAGTATCATAAGAATATTGAAAAAGTTGCTTCTTTTTATTCTACATTTTATAAAAAAGATATTCAAATTTATGTGTTTAATACTTTTAAAGTATGCTTAATTTTAAGACATAAACGAACGAAAGAAAATATCAAAGTTTTATCTTCGATCCTCTTTAAGACAATTAAAAAAATCAAATTGTTCAGATAACATAATTATAAATTACAATCCAAGCATATGTAATTGATGGAGAAGTTTATGTACAATTTGTCAACTGTTTTTCTTTATTTGTAATTAGAAAAATACAAAATAAAATGTGGTTGGTGAGGGACGAAAATTTTCTGATTGGTCAGCACAGACAATATAAGCTGCCTCGCTGGATCCGGAAGATCTAACCAAAAACAATCAGCTGCACCACCCAAAACAGCCGTCACAGTGTTACAGGACATCGCCACCTGGCTACACATCTCTTTCTCTTTCATACTTTTTTGTGCTCTCGCGGTCAAGATGCACGAGCATTTTCCAGCTTGCTCACAGTGATTCGATCGAATCGTAGGCACAACGAAAGATCTCCTATTTGGTGCTTCCAACCTCGTCTTAGGTGATAAATTCTAAATTTCGACCAAAGATCCAATCTTTCTGGGTTCTCTTGGGCGCACGAGTTTCGGACAAGAAACCCCGGTAGAATCTGTTTTTTTTTTTCTCTTGGAGGTCGGAAGCAGAGGAGGGCGCGGCGACCAATGGCGGCAGATTTGGGGGCGATACTGGTGCGGTTGGGGGTGCTGAAAACCTCGGATTACACGTCGATCGTGTCCATCAATATCTTCGTGGCGCTGCTGTGCGCGTGCATCGTGATCGGCCACCTGCTGGAAGAGAACAGATGGATGAACGAATCCATCACTGCCTTGCTTATTGTGAGTTCTTCTGTTCTTCCCATCCGCGGTAAAGTTTGGATCTTTCCGATCTTTTTTTCTTGGGTGGTCGAATGTGTTACATGCTGCAATGCTTTTGTGTTCTGTTACTGTCACAGGGTTTGGGCACTGGAACTGTGATTCTTCTGACCACCCAAGGGAAGAGTTCGCATATTCTGGTCTTCAGTGAAGACCTTTTCTTCATTTATGTGCTGCCCCCAATAATTTTCAATGCTGGGTACGTTTCCATTGCAGTGTCGGACTTATAATTCTTGTTGCTTAGATTCAGTGAACTTCTGTTCTTTAGGTTTTGTTAGTTCTTGGGTGCTATGTGTTCGTGCATTGAATTCATTGTAAGGTCAAGCATGTTTAGATTTCAAGTTATCTAAAACTCAAGCCTAATCCTGAGTGGTGATCTATGCATAATCAGGTTTCAAGTAAAGAAGAAGCAGTTCTTTCGGAATTTCATGACTATTACACTTTTTGGAGCCGTGGGGACACTGATTTCCTTCGTCATAGTGTCACTTGGTAAGATATGGATGTCTCAAGTATTTACTTTGATTGAGAATGTTGGCGTACTGTCGAAGATAAGTAGTTACTTAGGCAATTGTTATAGTTATCCGAGTGTGTTCTACTGTTTTATTTTCTCTGCACTCTAAGATCTTGATCCTTCCACCATTTAAAATAAGTTGTTGAATTCCTCAAGTACTCGTGTTCTCTGATGTTACATATTGATTTATTCAACAAAGATCATCGTTTTAAATCGAGCAGAGAACATGGCAACATTTTTGCCATAATGATGTACAAAAAGCATTTGCCGTTAAAAAATTGCCTAACTGGCTCCACCATTCCTTAAAAGTTTTCAACTATAGAGATAATTTCCAAATATGTCATAATCGATGGATGTCAGGATTAATGGTGACATTAATCGTTTTGTTCCCCAACAACTTCAATATTCACAGATAATGCCATATGATGCTCTCAAAGACTCAAATGTAAGCAAGCGTCAAATTAATATTTGAGGTTCATAAAGGAGCCTGAGCGTACACCAAGTAATGCTGATCATTAAAGAATATAAGGAGCTTTTTTTCTTGGACCCACAGGGAACTGGCTTGGTCTTATTTGATAGTATGAAACATGTATTATTAGATAAACGCTATAATATTTCACATTCGAATAGTCTATTTGTAACTATACTACAAGACAACTAATTCTTCAATTGTCATTATTGCAGGTGCTGTGCTATTGTTCAAAGAACTTGATATTGGTGAACTTGAAATTGCAGATTATCTTGGTATGGGTTCTTTGACTGTGCTATTGTTCAAAGAACTTCTATTTTCTTCTATCTTCTCCCATTTTGTTTATATCTTTTTTTTTTTGGGGCAGCAATTGGTGCAATCTTTTCAGCTACAGATTCAGTTTGCACCTTGCAGGTTCTGCAGTCCAGCAAAATTATTTTGCTAGTTCTTTTTCATAATATACAAAGATGCTCTAATTTATAACCTTTGATAACAGGTGCTTAATCAGGATGAAACACCTTTGCTCTATAGCTTGGTCTTTGGGGAAGGTGTTGTAAATGATGCCACGTCAGTTGCTCTATTTAATGCCATTCAGAATTTTGATCTAGCCCACGTTGATGTCATTATTATATTGAAGTTTATTGCTAACTTTTTGTACCTATTTACTATGAGTACGTTGCTTGGGGTTATTGTATGTATCTTCTCCCTAATGTCTTTACAATGCCCTTATAAGTTAAACATTCAACTGATGCTAATGTTCTTATCTGCAGTCCGGACTACTCAGTGCCTTTATCATCAAAAAATTGTATTTCGGAAGGTTTGTAGGACACATATCTAATTCTTATTATTTTTTCTATAGTTGACTAACGTCATGCTAAAACCTTAAAGTTTAATTAAGGTTGTGCACAACATCTGTTTGCTGCTTGTTTTTTTTGAAAAAGTTGTCTTCATGAACTAGTTATATCTTTTTTCGGTGACATAAGGAGGCTTAATAAGCCTTGAAGGATTTAAGAAGTAACAAAATGGGGAACAGGAAAACTCAGTATATCACGAAACAAAAGATGCCCAAGACTGGGGGGGTGGGGGGGTGGGGTGGGGTGGGGGGTAGGGGTGGGTGGGGGGGTTGGGAATCCAGTTAATGAACTCCAGGGCCAGCTACTGAGTGCTAGAGCGCTAGCCAATCTCCCAAGGTCGGTCAAGATGCTCCTGGATTACTTGAGCTATGCAGCTTAGATGTGGTCCAGCTTTACTTGGTGAGGATGTCAACGACAACTTCGCAGCTGGATTCGAGGACGATTTTCATGAACCTGTTAGCCCAGGTGATTAGCCGACCCCACCTAGTGGGATAAGGCTTTGTTGTTGTTGTTGTTGTTAGCCCAGGTGATGTCCAAGCTGATCAGTGCTGCCCTTAATTCTGCCTCCATTGCTGATTGAGCCTCTAGTTTGCAGGTGAAGCCCTCGATCCAGTTGACATCTTGAAGCAACCCTCCAGCTGTAGAGTTGTTGCTTCCCTGCACCCCTCCTTCCTTGTATGCGGCGTCGAAGTTGCATTTTGTTCAGCCTTGCGAGGTTAACTTCCATAAAATATCCTCTGACTGATCAGTATCGGATCTGGGATCAGAAACTCGTAGTGCAAGGTTGAATTCCTCTGCATAGCGTAGGATTTCTCTGATTGGGTTAGAAGGTAGGTGAAAGTCTTGGTTGAAAATCTGCATGTTCCTCCATTTCCGGACAAGCCAATAGGTAGTTCCAAAAACAGTTGACCAAACGCCGCAGTTCGTCTTTGCCTCCCCTGCAGATTCATGGAAATTCAGTTAGGCAGCGGAGCTCTGAAAAATCTTGCCGAAGGTTTGCAGGGATTACTTCCATCCAGACTCCTTTCGCCCAAGGGCAGTCCCTAATAGCATGGAATGTAGTTTCTACGCAATTGGTGCACCGGTGACAATCCGGGGAAGCGGAGATATGCCTGTGAAACCTTAGCGCATTTGTTAGCAACCTATCATGTGCCAGGAGCCATAGGGAGGTGCGCACCCTTTGCGGACCTTGCCAATGCTAGATTTGCTTCCATTTTCTGTCATTCCTGTTCCATTGACTTGATTCTAGGAGTTGGTACCCAGACCTTGAGCTGTAGCTCCCACTTGCTTCCAGCGGCCAGTATATGGTGTCCAGGGCTGCTTGTGGGGATGGAGGTATTGGTTATGAATCTGTTGAATTATCTGCTGAGGAAGCAAATGTTCAGTTAAACTTAAATCCCAAAACTCTGCATGACTTACCAGTTTGTCAAGCGTAAGGTGACGAACTTCCTCTGGTATCTGATCTGTTGCTTGGGAGATGAGAGCAGATTCTCCTGGTAGCCATCAATCATCCACAGTCATACTTCGTTGCCTTGCCCCACTTGCCATCGCACTCCATGTTGCATGCTATTCCATGCTCGCTTTAGATGATGCTAAAGCTGCACCAGCATTGACGCGGCTAGAATATTTGCTGGTGAGTACCTTAATTCATAAACCCTCCTTTTTGGACACGATGCTCCTGCCCAGTTTAGCTAGAAGGGCTTTGTTGGCCAGTTCAATGCTGCGCAAACCTAGCCCTCCCTTGTCTTTGGGCTGCGTCAATCTGTTCCATGGCAAGGTATGGAGTTTACAAGTGCCCTGTTGGTGTCCCCACACAAAGGCCCTGCACATTGTGTCAAGGTCCTGGCATATGCCTTTTGGCAAGGCCATGGTGTGCATCGTGTATGTGGGTATTGCTTGAAACACTGATTGTGCTAGCATGGCTCGACCAGCCATTGAGAGGGTAGATGTGGCCCATCCAGAAATTCAGTGTTGTACTCTAGAGATAATTTGATTGAAGTGAGACTTTTGGTCGCAGCCATGAATGATAGGCACCCTGAGGTATTTGCCAACAGAAGAAACTTCCTGCAGTCTGTATACAGTATTATGACGGACCTAACGGACGGCGATGTGTTCCTGGAGAAAAAAATGGACATGGCTTGGTTCACCAATTGCCCAAACGCCCCCGAGAAGAGGTTGAACAACTCCATGATGCAGCTGTATTGTTCCATGGATGCCTCAGGGAATGGAATGATGTCATCAGCAAAGAACAAGTGCGACACTGGTGACCTTTCTTTCCTGCCCTGATTGGGATCTGATTACCAGCTGCAACAGCAGCATTAATAAGATGCATGGGCCTTTCGACACAAAGCGTGAAGATATAGGGGGACAAAGGATACCCCTACCTTATCCCCCTTTGCATGGTGAATGCTTCTGTTGTGTATCCATTCCATAGAACTAATATGGAAGGCAACGATATGCAATCCATGATCAAATTCTGTATCCGCATAGGCAGTCCCACAACATTGAGAATATTTGAGATAAAAGCCCGATTTAATCTGTCAAATGCTTGGCAAGATTGATTTTAAGTGACATGAATTGCTTCCTGCCTCTGGTGCAACCCATTGTGTGGACAAGCTCATGGGCAATCACTATGTTTTTATGAATGCTCCATCCAGGGATGAAACTAGTCTGCGTCGGCCCAATCAGCTCTGCCATTATATTGCTTAGTTGCGCCTCAATTATCTTTGTAACAAGTTTATAGGTCATGTTGCATAAGCTAATTGGCTGGAAGTCGTGCATTTGCTCTGGTTGCTCAACTTTTGGGATGAGAACAAGGTGGGTGTTGCTAACTTGAGCGATTGACTCAGTGCCTTAAACAATGTTTCTCACGAAGCTGGTCACAGAAGTACCACCTACTCCCCAATTCTGGTGGTAGAAGATTGCCTGCATTTCGTTTGGACCAGGCGCTTTGTAAGGGGCCATAGCAAGGATAACTCTTTTAACTTCCTCGTCCTGAAGCGGTGTCGGTTGCTTGCAGCTTCTGTTGGAATGCTTGGAAAGGAGTGTTCCAGGAACACAGAAGGAAGGTTTAGGTCTTCAGTATATAGCTGCTTGAAGTAGTTGGCGGCAAGGTGCTTGAGGGAGTCCTGATCATCAACCCAGTTATCCTCGTCATCGTTTAGCATGGTGATATGCAGCCTTCTATGTTTAATAACAGCCGTGGTGTGATAAAACCGTGTGCTCTGATCTCCACTTTGGATCCACTGGTGTCTGGACTTTTGGAACCAAGTTAACTCCTCCTACGCTAGTTTTCTTTCCTATTCAGGTTGTTATTCACTCTCCAAATGTTTGAGAAAGGGATTGTTATGTCTGTTAGCTGACTTTTCAATTCCATTAAGGCATGCCATTAATCTGAGTTTTCGTTGCTTGACGTGGCCAAATATCTCTCTGTTCCATACATGGACAGCTTGTTGGAATCGTGCCAGATTAAACACTAAGGAAGTAGAAGGGTCCCATTGAGGATGATAGACAAGCTTGGAAATCATTGTGGGAGTGCCAAGCCACCACGTAGAAGGGTCCCAAGGGCGTTTGGCTCGTGTTCCATCTGATACCGGTAGCATGTTTAAGAGCATTGATAACCGGCAAAACTCTAACAGTGGCATTATCAAAGAGAGTTTGCGAAGCGGCGTTACGTAATGCCATGTCCAGTTGCTCAAGGAGTTGGGTGCCATTTTGCAGTGCACCTATCTAGGTATACTTGGGACCATCCGCTCCCATATTCAGAAGGCCACAAGCATTTATTGTTTCTCTGAAATTTTGTACATTTTTGTAATTGATGGGCGCAGGGCCGAGTTTTTCCACTTCGTCCAACACTTCGTTAAAGTCTCCAATGCCTGCCCAAGGTTGGTGTTGCACCTGGAGGAAGAGATTGTTGAGGAGCCGATGTTAAGGCTCGCAAACTTTTGTAGATGGCGGTGAGGAGCCAGATCCATCCATCCACTATGATGCTGCAATGAATGGCCTACTCGTGACGGTGAAGGACATTAAACTGCACAGAGCCGATGTTCCATAGAAGCCAGATGCTGCTAGAAAATCCACGTGCTTCCATGCGTTCCGCTTTAAACCCACAAAATCACCTGCACACTTTGTCTGCCGAGACTCGGCTTATACGTGGTTCAAAACAACAACAACAACAACAACAAAGCCTTATCCCACTTTATACGTGGTTCAAAAATGATAAGAATATCTGGGTGATGTAAGCCAACGTATTCCAGAATGGCTCTCTTGAAACACTGTCCCCCAGCTCGCCTGCAACCACAAAAAAACATGCATTAACGAGTGAGTTAAGCGGTTGTGGGATTACCACAAACATATCATTTTGGATGGGGATCCAATCCAGGTACTCCTGGACCAATGTCCATCCACATTGCTGATTCAGCATTCTTGCTGGCATCCCATGCATCAGCAAAAGTGGTGTCGCCATTTTCGTCCTGCGTATGTTGATCACCTGTGGCCTGTAAGGAATCACGTGATATGCGCTTGACAAGCTTTCCTTTCTTTCCTTTGTTGTCCTCTAGAAGTTTGGGTGTTTCCGAGGTCCGAGGTAGTTTGACAAAGCCTTTTTGATGAGGTGGCTTGGTAATGACTTCAACATAGATGCAACTACCATGTTTTCCACTAATTGGCTGCCGACCCTATGATGTGGCTGCCTTGTGAGAGTTCCCACGTGATGTGATTGCCTTGTCGTTAGGAAGCTTCTTACTTTCTGTCGGCTTCTGTTTGCCATTGCCAAAGATGTTAGGTGTCTCTCTATATGTGGTTGTGGTGCTTCTTCCGCCTGGATTTGACAAAGAGCCACTTCCCGAATGGTGACTCAGACAGCTGCTCTGACAATAGACTCATTGATGGCAGATTTGTCTGTTGTATTGCCCGTTGGCACCTCGATATCTGGACATTGTCCCTCAGCAGCACCTTGGGCTATCTTCTCCACAGCCTGTGTACGAACCGCTGGAACTTCTTTGCACTGCTCCTGTGCCCGATTTTGCCACAACAGAAGCATAGGGATCCTACGCCTTCGTATTCGACCTTGTAGATTCTGTTGCGCACCTCTACCGTCGGCACAACTGGGTCTTCATAGTTGTGCTCCACACAGGTGGGCAAAGTTTCCCCTGGTGCTGGCGAATTTGTCGATCTTTAGGAGCTTGCCAAAGCAGTGTCCAAGACGCCTGAGTATCTTGAGATTGTGCAACTGGATTGGTCAATTATTCATACCCAGGTGACCTCCTATGTATCTTCGCTTCCCACGGCCTGAAATCTACCTGTGTATCTTCGCATTCACGAAATGTGAGGAAGTGCCCAAAATCTACCATGGTCCACCTGTGAGCACCCATTCCTGATCTTCTGCACAGGAAAATTGGACGATAAAGAGATAATTTGATAAATCCGCTAGTTAAGATATCCCACATCTTGTCCTCAGCGATGGAGACCTTAGGGCATAATGGGTTGCGAAGATCTATTGCGTCCTCATCTGCCGCTCTAACTCATCTAGGTTGATGTCCAGAGGTGCCAGGTTCGGATTCCTGGCCTCCCTGAGGACCTCGCTGAAACTTCGCCAGCCAGGCATTTGACTTGTCTGCCTGCTCAGTCTCCAGGTCGCTTCCTTCAGGAGCAAGGCCTTGCTTGTTGCCTTCCAGGGTGGGAGATTTCCTATTGTTCCATATGTGTTTAGTGCTTCTTCCCAGCAGATCGGCTTCCTCCGTTGAGAGTCGGCCGGGGAGTTGGTTGGTAAGCTAGTGGTGGTCATGCTTTTGCCAGTGTTTTAGCTCACTGTTTTTCTCCTAGCTTTGTGAAGATTTGGCCGGGGTGTAGGTGGATTTGGTTTGTCTTTTCTTTTTCTGGGCCCTGGTGATCACTACCATGCTATGAACTAGTTATATTGATACATTTGAAATATTGCTCTGCGGAACCTCTTAAGGATTTGCAAGACCTCAGATCTTTTACATGTTAACACCTTTTCTGTGATGTCAGGCACTCAACTGATCGAGAAGTTTCTCTTATGATACTGATGGCTTACCTTTCATATATGCTGGCTGAAGTAAGTTAATTGACCTGTATCCATAAGCAAGTCTATAAACACTTTCTCTTTCCTACATCTCCAATATGCTACGTGGTTTGCACTTGATAAATTATGGTTGTTCCAATGATAATTTGGTTTGCAGCTGTTGGATTTAAGTGGCATTCTCACAGTATTCTTCTGTGGAATAGTAATGTCACATTATACTTGGCATAATGTCACAGAAAGTTCAAGGGTGACTACAAAGTATGATTTTTTCCTACTTTCCCAAGTAAAATTTATTCTTCATGGTTCACCTATTTATAAGTGATGTGCTCCTTTTGCAGGCATGCTTTTGCAACATTGTCATTTATTGCGGAGGTTTTTCTTTTTCTTTATGTCGGAATGGATGCTCTGGACATTGAAAAGTGGAGATTTGTCAGTGACAGGTATGATGTATATCTCCTTGTGCATGGTCATTTATGAACTAGAAAGAGTACTATTAATAAAAAACTCCTGGTCCTTTCTATCAGAAAAAAAACTCCTGCTCGTGTTTCTTTGTCCATGGTGTCTTGAATGAATTGTAATTTTCTCAAGGGTTTTAGTCAACCTTGTATTTAGATTCCTTTTTGTATTGGTTTAACCGTAACTCTGAAGAAACACGCGAAGATCCACATCTATATGAGTGAGACATCAATTTACTTGTTAGTGAGTATCACCTGGTGCAATTGTTGAGATTCAAACATCACATTTCTGGCTAAATTGCACTGTAAACCAATCCTCATCTTGTCTGAGCATGATCATGGGCTTGTTCATGTGTGATTAATCCCGCTGAGATTATCTAGATGAGTTTTCTTCTGATGGATGAGATGACAAGAATTCTTCCTCAAAATTACCTAATGCTATTGAAAGTCGCTACCTTTCTAGCCATGTTCATTTGCATATTTTGTTCATTTACTTGTTCAGCAATTTCAAATACTTTTGGTTCAGATCTGTATGTGTATCAAATTGATTGCTGACCTAAATGCATTATATATTCATGTCTACACAGCCCTCGAGAATCAGTTGCCGTCAGCTCCATTCTACTAGGTTTAGTATTGCTTGGACGAGCTGCTTTTGTTTTCCCCCTTTCTTTCCTGTCCAATTTGAGTAAAAAGTCTCAGAATGATAAAATAACTTTTAAAGAGCAAGTAAGTGTCTATAAACCAGTTTATTTGTTTAATTATCCTTTAAGTGATTTTATACTTGGTTATGTATTTTGTTCTAAAGTTTGAAATTTGATAAAAACAGGTCATAATTTGGTGGGCAGGTCTCATGAGGGGAGCAGTATCTATTGCTCTTGCATACAACCAGGTTCTGATCTGCTATTTGTTAATCAAAATAGTTATCCACCAATATGAAGCAGAAATGATCGTTTGCATTTTATCACCATGGGAAGGTTATTGCCATAGGGGCTGTTTGGTTAGGGAATAAATCAAGAATACTGAGATATTCTCATAATATAGCCAAACAAAAGTCGGAACAATAATATCTTGGTCAATTCTCATTTTTCTAAAAACTATCTATGAAGCCGTGAAATCACTATTTTTAACTCCAAGATGAGAATAAAGTTATTCTTGCCATATAACTGGATTCTCATACTTTTCAATCTTTTTAATCATATTTTATTTTATTATTTTTAATCATATATTATTATTTAAGTTTACTTATTATAAACATAATGAGTATCAACTATTATAATAGAATATTTTAATTATAAAATATCACATTTAAAGAATGGGTAAAATGCACCTCTAGAACGTCCTATTCTCAGCATCCCTCTAGAGCATGTCTCAGCACATGATCTCTTCTCTTCTCCATAAGGACGTCACACCTGTACCTCTTGGAGGGGAGTGCTCTGTCCGGTAAACGACGAAGAAGGATCTGATCTCTCCGGCGACAGCTTGAACTGCAAGCTCTGTCCAGCTTTTTTGTGTCCAGCAACGGCGAAGTAGGATCGCTTGTGAGGGTTGATTGAATCTCAAGCTCTGTCCGGCGAACCGCGAACGAGATCGGGGGATAATGGATGTCGATTCGCTCTGAGCTGTCCGACGAAGAAGATCCGCTCTTCCAGAGCTGCCAGAACCGCGAACTCTGCCCGGCAACTCATCCTCCACCTTCATTGGATCGTCGTAGTAATCGTAAAGGGGCCGCAACTTCTCTGCCAGAGAAATGAAGCTCATGAAGAGAAGCCATGGAGCTCCACAGGGATGAATACTTCTTCAGGCCAAAATTCTGCAGGATTTGGATCTTTCTTCGTCTTTGAACAATGCCTGTGAATTGAAGAACGCGGAAATAAAATTTGCGTTTTTGCTGACAACGCACAACTCCGCCTATGTTTTATAGCCGGTCCCAAGCCCGGATAAAGGAGGGTTGTGTTAGGCCCCGACAGCCAGCGTAAAACCCTGTCGAATCTCATGAACATGGATCAACGAGTCGTATGATCCATGTAGCCGACCCCACCTAGTGGGATAAGGCTTTGTTGTTGTTGTTGTTTTTGCTGACAACGCACCCATCTGCGTGTCCATTGTCATACTCTTGAGCTCCCAATCATCATTCATGGGCTTCGCCTTCGGTTTTACTTCTTCCACGGATCAATTAGGATGGAATCGTTGAATTTGCAGACGTACATCGACGTGTGTAATGTCGCCCAGGCGCACATTCGCATCTACGAGGAGGACGCCGCCGGCAAGTGCTTCCTCTGTGCCGAGAGCACGCTCCTGAGGGAGGACCTCACCACGCCAAGCTCTTCCTTAGGACACCTTCAGATGGACCGTTGGATGATAGATCTACGGTCTCCAGCCGCTCCGCATCCATACCCTTAAAGAATTTATTCTCTATAAGAATATATCTAACTTTTCAGGAATATAGTATTCTCTTGTTTTATTCTATTCAATTTTATTTCGCAACCGGAGAGGCCTTGGGGACTCATTAATAGTACATAGCAAATAGAATAAGATGCCATAAACCATCCAATATATATGTGAGGGGAAGCATAGGTGAAAGCCATATTGCTTTTTTGCAGCTCCAACTATGTGGCACATGGTTAAATGATGATATTGCTGCACGTAGCGCGGTTAAATAGGGATGGCTTTTGCTGAAATGTAAAACAAGGATGAGCATATCCATAGTTAGCTGCACGAACTCACATATCAATATGCTTACAATAATTTTGACCATTATGTCCTCAAAAAAAAAAATTTGACCATTATGTTGAGTTATTGGAGCTCTCTCGGTATTATCACAGAAGTGATGTAATGAACTTTTTGCAGTTTACTAAGGCGGGTCACACGCAACAACGTGGAAATGCATTTATGATCACCAGCACCATCACCGTTGTTCTTTTCAGCACAATGGTAAAATGATACATCCCTTCTGAACATATACCATGATTAGTACATGAATTGCTACCTTTGGTACTTATTCTCTGAAATAAATTGCAGTAGCTTTCTGACGGTATTCCTTTTCATGCTGTTTTGATCTCAATGTACTATACATCATATGCTTCTCCACACGTTTCAAAATTTCATTTAGTAGTCACATGGATGGTTTATCACCTTTGTAGGTATTTGGTTTGTTGACAAAGCTTCTTATTGGGTGTCTACTACCTCCGAGCATGAATTATTTCAGCAGTACTCTGAGTTTCTCAACCGAGCCGTCAAGTCCTAAATCTTTTCTTTCTCAACTGCTCGGCAATGGACAGGGATCTGAAATTGAGTCACCGCAAAATGTCCCTCGACCAACTAGCCTCCGAATGCTTCTTACCACGCCAAGTCGCTCGGTTCATCACTACTGGCGTAAGTTTGACGATGCCTTCATGCGTCCGGTGTTTGGCGGGAGGGGCTTCGTCCCTTTCGTGCCTGGTTCCCCTACGGAATGCAGTGTGCATATGCCTCAATAAGTCAGTATATATTTAAAAGGAGGTTAGAGTTCAGAATTTCTCTGTGCATGCAACCATGGGAAACTAAATTTTGTGAGGTGGGGTCTTAATTGCGCATTAGCATCCCAACTTTCACATTTATTCATTTATCTACGATCCACTTGCTGCATCAGTTGTAGATTAAGTACGTAAAAACTGAACCATAATTGGCAGCTATTGTATGTGGATTGTAGCTTTACTTTAGTGTCACAAAGCAATGTGCAGCTTGCAGATGCAGACTCCGATACTGAGTTTGATAATTATGAAGATGGCTATTCTTTTGAGTACTTTATTCTGTGTATTTTCGGAATTGTCGTTTAGTTGTGTATTTGCTCATTTATTATCCTTTGGCTACACTTGGAGTATACGATAAAGAGAGAATATAGAGACAGAACAAAAATTAAGTTAAAAAAACTGTTCCCAATGTTGGAATTTACGATATAGTGATATAGTGTAGTCAACATTTAGTGGCTATGCAAAATTTTCCTTTGGTATATGCATTTAAAAATAACATCTATGGATTCCCTTCTCGGATTTTGCAAGGAACAAGTTCTCATGCATGCCAATCAAAATATACAAAAAATAAGGTAGTGGAACTTACAAATGTTTGTACATTTTGCTGGTCAATATATCAGACTTCTCTTTGTTGCAATTGACTGTTGACATTTTCATTCTAGATGTGCTCCGTGATCTACATGCAGTGTAGATCTCAGTAGCTTCTCTACTTTTCTGTTTCTTTTTCTTCTTTCATTAAAGCAAATACAGTGCACATCCTTGAGTTGACAATGATTAGCCTGAACCGAGTATCAAGTTTTTCCATATCTCACTAGTATCCCCCACATGAACATTGCCCTGCTCTGAAATGGTGGAATCTCATCCGGTCTCGAACAATTATATTCCTCTTTTCAAGCTCTGAGACCGATTCCATAACATGATGACAGTCGGAACAAATCCTCAAGTTCTTAATTATCTTTATTGGCGACTTCACTTCTGGTCCAAGTAGAGCAAATGATAATGCCAACTTTTCACTATGTCAATACAAAGATTCTTCCTTTTCCTCCTCATCCAAGTTCTTAACTAGCATTCCTGTGTTGATCTAGCTGTGCAAGCCTTTTTGATGCCACTTCAGCTGCTAGGTGCACCTTATGATGGCACCGGCAAGCTCCAAGCAATGCCCCCCATAGTACAGAATCTTGCTCATCTGGCATACCCTCAATCAACTCAAAAGCTTCAACCAAATTTCCCGCATGACCAAGCATGTCGACACATCCATAATGCTGGATGCTTGGTACAAAGTTGTACTTATTCTGCATGAATTTAAATAACTTCAAGCCCTCTGCAACAAGTCCATGGCTGCATGCAGTGAGCAGGCCAATGAATGTTATGTCATTAGGGAAAACACCATCTTTTTCCATCAAAGATAATATTTCAAGAGCCTCGTGCACTTGTCCATGAATAGCCAGAGCTTTAATCATTGCATTCCAGGAAGCAAGCCAGATCTTTCTCAGGCATGCCAACAAATAGGCGACGTGACCAATTCAGGTCGCCACATTTCACATACATGTCAATGAGTGCGGTTGTAAAAAATATGTCAGTCTCTATTCCATTCTTCCGGATGTATGTATGCACCCAATCAGCAAAACTTGACATGCCAATTTGAGAGCAAGAATCTATTGCACTTATCAAACTTGCGTTGGCAGGCTTGATTCCTGAATCACATTTGTGCAATGAGCGAAACAACCTGATGATAGATTCCTAGTCCAATTAGGATCCTAATTAGATCACTTCGAGAGGATCAAGCTTCCAATAGATCATTTCGAGAGGGTTAAGCCTCCAAGATACTTGCTCTAAGAAATTATCAAAAGAAGTTGTATTCTCATATATCATTAAAAAGAGTTCCAAGGTGGTCTTATTTATAGGGTAACCCAAATAAGTCATAATAGAATTAGAAATAAAAGAAATAGAGTGCTAATTAAATTAGAAAGTAAATAACTAGAATGCTAATCAAATTAAGAAGTAAATAGTTAATCCTAATCAAAGGTAAATTAACTATTTCTATTATTATTAAGAACTATGTTCCTATTATTCTCGCCCTCTTCAAAATAACTGTCCTCGAGGCTATGCAAAAACATGTGAGATAACTTTTCTTTTCGATGCTTGATCAGACGAAGCCTTTTGATAACTTGAATAAAATAAAAATCCTTCTTGAGAACGTAGCTTTGACTATGCATTGGTAGCATTGGAACAAGTTTGCATCTTCTGACGAAAGAGAATTCGAAGCTGGTCAAATTCTTTTTGCATGAATAAATTTATCTTTGGATATTCAAGCCTTCATCATTCTTTGATGCTGAGTCAACTATCATAAATGCGAACGAGTCCTTACGAGTATCTTCAGACATTAATGACTTTCCAATAATGATGCCTTCTACAGTAGATTTTGCAAGAGTTGATTGCTCGTTTGATAATTGAACTGTAGATGTTTCATCTTTAAAAGATTTTTCAACAGATGACTTTGAAGATTGAACTTCAAATGAATTGTCTTCAGTATCTTTCACTTCTTATTGCGGTAAACTTTTGGTGAAACTTTCAGAAGATAATGATATATTAGACTCTTCTGCTTTTTATGAAGATATTATTATACTTGTGTTTCTGAATGATTTCAAGTGTCGACTTGAGCTATGTCTCTCTTCATATAAACGTTCATCTTCCCTGCGAGCAAAAAAAAAAAAATAGTAGCAACTATAGTAATAGGTCGTCGAGTTTTCACTTTTTGTCGAAGATCAGGGAGGAGGCCTTTCCACCAATCGATGTTCGCTCCAATTTTTAATTTGACTTGATAATAATTTGAAACGAGTCTCGTACTCCTCAACTGTACTCAATTGTTAAATATCTACTAGCTCATCTTCTACGTGATTTCCCTTGTTTACTTGTTGATAATTTATTTTCATCATTGAATACTTGTAAAATTCGTTAAAATCGTTCTTCAATTCGAGTAAGACGATCGGCTAGTGTTAAAATATCTGAAGTTAATAAATCCTATGAAGCCATAGATTTTTCTTGCATATTTGAAATATTAGATTATGAATATAAACTATTAATAATAGATGTTGGTTGATAATAGTAAGCGACAGTGATGGCGATGTAGTGACAACAACGGATGCAATAGATGGCAACGGAAGACGAAGATAATTAGATTATTGGTCCAACTAAAAATTCAAGATATCACAATTGTTTGAAAAAGATCGAAAAGTTATGATACCAATTTAGGATCCTAGTTGAACTAGGAACCTAACACCTGATAGCCTCGACTGGTCTCTCATTCTGAGAATATGCTGCGATCATCGCATTCCAAGCCACCAGGTCCTTTAGAGGGATCCGATCAAATGTCTCCCGAGCTTTCTCCACCCTCCCTATAATATCCTGAAGTTAAAAGAAAAAAAAAGAAGCAATTAAGGCCCAAAAAGCCCACTTATGCCACAACCTAAATGCTATAGTACCCAACTTAAAACCCCTCACTTTTCTCTCTCCCACTTCATTCCCAAAAATCCCTTTGGTTGCTACAGTCTGCTACAGTAAGTCTGCATCACTACCCTTTGATCAATAGCAAGTTTCCTTACCATCTCTT
This sequence comes from Pontederia crassipes, assembly GCA_030549335.1. Taxonomy (NCBI): domain Eukaryota; kingdom Viridiplantae; phylum Streptophyta; class Magnoliopsida; order Commelinales; family Pontederiaceae; genus Pontederia; species Pontederia crassipes. Next base: position 22,630,382 of record CM060194.1, on the reverse strand, counting down.
TTTCCCTCATCAATCTCACTCGGCCAGCATCAAGGAGGGGTCACCTCCTAGCTACAGTACCTCCTTGTTTTCTCTCTCTCTCCATTTGACTATAAGCAAGGGATTAACTCACTATTTGCTCTCTTAATCACCATGGCAGCCCCATTAGAGCCTTTGGAGCTAAAGGAAGAAGGAAGAAGTTAGGAATTAGAACATAAGCTAAGCAAGGTATATTGATGGGATTCAAACCCTTAATCACCTCTCTAATGATGTTTGTGTGAATGGATTAGGGCATGAAGAACTAACTTGTGTTCTTGAAATGGATGATTAAGGTTTATGCATAGTGGTACTTGTATGTGTCATGCTTTATGAAGATTTATGTTCTAATGTTAACCATGTTTGGATTTATGATGTTCATTGTTACTTATGCTAGCTCAAATGAAATGGTTTTATGCTTAGGTACATGTATGAACTTAGCTAACATGATTAGATGCTTCATGTGAAAACCTCATTATATTTTATGATTAGAATGCTAAGAATGTCAAAAAATGTCTTATATAATGTTTGGAATCAAGTATGTGTTCAATATGTTAATGTATGTGAGATTTTGAATGAAATCATGTAAAAATCGGGTGTCTGCCATCCCAGAACGAGCGACCGATTCTATATCGGTCGACCGTTCTGGAGGGGCAAACACGTTCTGTGTTTAGCGAACGTTCGAATGCTGTGATTCGATCGTCCGAAAGCTAGGAACCGGTCGATCGATATGTAAACGATCATCCGATATATAGAGTAAAAAATGTTCGGAACATTCTGTGATTAGCGGACGATTCGAAGTCCATTTCGAACGTCCGAAAGGACCAGTAGCGGTCGACCGTTATTCCAGCAGTCGTCCGATTTAGAAGAACATCACATTCTGTGATTAGCGGACGAACCGAAGTCTCATTTCAACCGATTGGTCGACCGATACCTTTTCAATGGTCGATCGTTCCCCAAAATGGTCGTCCGTTCTAGAAGCTGATTGGCTATGATTGAATGTTCACATATAGCATGATTTGACACTTGTATGACCTTAAATAGGGTTAAAACATGCAACATGTATGGAATGATTGTATGTATCGATGAATGAAAGTAAAAGATGGATTGGCGTGAAGATGTCTTATTATAACCGTGGAGGGGAACACATCGCCACTAGCTAGCTTTAGTGGCTCGTTTCTAGATGAACACGTCGTCACTTGTTAGTCGAAGTGGCTCGTTCAAAAGATGAACACGCCGTCACTAGCTAATCTAAGTGGCTCGTTCATAGATGAACACGTCGTCACTAGCTAATCTAAATGGCTCGTTCATAGATGAACACGTCGTCACTCACAAAAATGAGGGGCTCGTTCATAGGGAACTACCATACCTTAAAGGTGGGGTTTCCAAGTCCCACGAATCAACATGGTCTACCCAATCAACAAGATAATAAGCTATTTTAATCAAGATGGAAGATGAAAAGATGATGTAAAGTGGAAAGTCCAGTCCTACACTTATGCATGTACTTCAAGGAGACCTAAGCCTAAGAAATAAAGTCTTACATGTGTGTGTACTTTCCAAAGATGACATGGGACATAAAGATGAAGATGTAGCTCCAATCGGATGCTAATGTATGTCCCTTTGTCATAAGATGTAATGAAAGATGATATTAAAGTAAAGTAAGATGAATGATAATATGCCTTAGCATAATGATGAGTTATGGTATGCTTTGACATAATGATGATGTTACATGATTATCTTACTTTGCCATTGTGATATGTTCATATGCCATATAGAGTGCATAAGTAGCTCATAGCATGCATATGACTTATGTTTTACAATGATGATATGCATATGCCATGACATGTAGAGATTATGTCATAGGATCATAGCATGCATGTGCCTCAACATACTCTAACGAGAGAAATCTTTTGCACCCTATGGATCCGTGCAGGTATGGACGAGGCATAGGTTCGGCGGTGATGGACCTCATGACGAATACGTTGCACATGGGTCGATCGGGCTACGGCCCAAGTTATCTTATTATGATGTCATGATGAACTATTATAAGAGTCTAGTATGTATGGCTTATAGATCTTTGAGTCTTTTACTTTTATTTGGACTCCTTTATGTATTATGAATCCTTTGTTGGGTCTTGATGTTAGAACCTATGTGGTCCATGAGCTAGTTGTGTATCTTGAATTATTTTATGAAGTCTTCCGCTGTTTTCAAGATTTTTATCGTTTATGTTTATTATATTATGCTTTCGCTGCAAAATTTTATAAAATTAGGTCATGTCAAAATCGAAGTAACATCGCTTAGGGTTCGACAAAAATTTTAAATTGGAACCAAAATTTGAGTTCGTTACACTCCCAACCTTGCCATAAAGACTCAAAAGTGCAGTCAAAACAGACAACCGAATTCACTGATTTCAAAAACCAATAATCTGATCAATCATCTCGTTTGTCAATGAGCAAGCACCAGACCAAGCGGCTCCAACAGACAATAATAAGCATTGTCTGGTTCCAATCCAGCCTTGGTCATTTTGAAGAAGACCGACAAAGCCTCCTCATTTTGCTTACTCTGAACATATCCAGCAATCAGAACATTCCACGACACCATATCCTTTTCAGGCATTTCATCGCAAAGCTTTTGTGCTACCACCATCCTTCCGGCCTTAGTGTAAGCGTTCATCAGAGTGTTCCAAGAAACTACATCTCTTTGAGGCATTTTGTGAAACATTTCCCGTGCAGCATCCAGGTCACCAGCAGACAGCAGACAGCAGACAGCAGACAGCAGACAGCAGACAGCAGACAGCAGACAGCAGACCGAGCATCATCATATTCCACGAAGTCGTATTAGGCTCCTTTATCGCCTCGAACACCTTCCTCGCAAACTCACTGGGCCGGCACTTGAAGTACATGTCGAAGAGCGAGTTCAGCGCGATAAGCAGCGCAGACCTTGAGGCGTAAGGTAAAGTGAAGTGGTCGGGAGTAAAGCCGCGGCGGGAGAGGAACTCGCGGGTGTAGAAGGAAACGGCGCGGTCGTGGAGTGAGTTGAGGGCATAAGCCCTGAGCATACAGTTGCAGAGGACGAGGTCGGGAGACGGGAGGGAGTTGAAGATGCGGGTGGCGTAAGAGGTGGCGCCGGAGGAGGCGCAGGCGGAATGAGCTTGGTGACGAGGACGTCGTGGTGGTGGAGGGACGCGCAGAAGAGTTGGGCTTGGACCTGCTTGACCTGTTCGATGGAGATATTGCGGTTGCGAGTGAGGAGGAACAGAGATCTCTTCGTCGACGACGGCGGCGATAGCACCGGCGGCGCATGGCCTCACGTAGGCTCTTCTGCGACAGCAAGCGCCACGGCCATTTCTGCCGGTGGAATTTGGAATAAATTTTATCAAATACGGGACTTTAACTTTTTAACTTGTACTCTTCATTTTTTAACTTATTTTATCAAATATCATTTTCACCCATCATTGGCCATTTTTCCATCTCACCGCAGTGGCCCACATATCTCTTCTCCATGCAAGCAATTTGTCTACGTGAGATTCAACTCCTTCTTGATTATCTCAATGATATTTTATATGGATTTAATTAAGAATTTAATTGGTAGCATCATTATATTTGAATAATATTTATGCCTAAATACATATATAATGATCCATATTAGATTGTTATCTATTGATTTTCATGCACCTTGAAAAGGTTCCTTAATTATTTGATGTTGTTTATAAAACGATCCTTTGTAAGCCCGTGACTTCATGATCGTGATTAATTTGATCACGACCGTAAATGAAAGCGACTGAAGGAACCAAATTTTGGCTTCATATCAGTCATGACAAGGCTGAGCATGACCATAACAATTCTAGACACGATCGTGACAAGACATGACCATTTTGAGTACGACCGTGATAAGGCTCAACTAATGTTTTCAAAATTGGACCATTTATTAGACCAGATTCATTGTTGGGTCATGGTTGGACCAGTCCGATCGAATTCGACCCGATTGAAACGAATTTTATTAAAATAATATTATTTATATTAATATCGAATACATATATATATCATAATTAATATATTATACATTATATCATACTACTAATATTAATAATAAATTATTATAAAAATATTATTTATTATATTCTATAAATTTAAACTATCCAAAATTCTATGATTGGTACATTACTATATATATTATTACTTATATAATATTTGTGATGTTATATTAATCTATTAAATCTAATTCACTTATATTTATTTTCATTTATTCTTCCTATTGCTTATTACCCCATTCTTTTTCTAATTACTTATTATATTTAAAAACTTAATACGTACTCAATTATTATTTTATAATCCTAATGTCACGCATATTAATGAATTAATATTAATTTTTTTATTATGTTAGTTTATTTAATTTATTTCTTCTTTAATGATTTTTTTATTTACTTTTAATTTTAAAATTTACCCCCCTAATCATCTCCAGTAATCATTCCTTTTCTTCATTATCATTTATTCTTTTTATTAATTATCTTCCTATATTTGTTTTCCTCATTCTATATTTGTTTTTAACATCTGATTACTTCTTTCCTTAAGTTATACTCTTTTTTTTTTTAAAATTGCTTCCATTTCTTAACTTCTTTCCATTTAAAATTGACTTTTAAAATTTTTTTGCACTGAACACCGGTTCGCCAGTTCATTGGATTTTTTCTGGTTCAACTGGAAATTTGTTGGTTCAATGCCTAAAATGGTTTTGGACCCAAATTAGACCGGACCCAGCACCGTCGAACCGACTGATCCAGTCTAATTTTATTAACATTAGGCTCAACGCGACCGTGATAATGTTGATGATCATGACAATTCTGGTCACAATTATGATAATTCTGAGAACAATCGTGACTATTGAAAAATGTTTTATATTATTAACTTATTTTTCAAAGTACGAATGTTATATATGAATGATTAATGATTGTATATGACACCTAGATACATGAAATTTATAGTAAGTCGTAATTACTCTAAAAGATGAAGAATGATTGATATGAATTATTAACGTAGTGCAAATCATAATGTACATAAAGTTGAAGAATGTCCTTGTCACTTATTAATAATGGGTAGCAAAGTTTTGCACTTATGTATTTAATTCAAGGGGACCTAAGCCTTCGAAGTAAAGTCTTGCATTTGTGTATGTGCTTCTCAGAGAACAAAGTTCCTCATTAGAAAATGTGCGTGTTCCACGAAATAAAGTCCTTCAATATTATGATGTGCATGTTTCCAAGGATGTGACTTAGCTAATTAATGTGATGATGTTGACACAATTCTCTAGCTAAGTTAAGATAAAAAATGTATAAGATGAAGTAAGGGTGAAAGTGAAGTTTAACTTCACAACATCTTATAACAAAGAAAAAAAGTTAAATGATAAAGTAAAGATGGAAAGTAAAGTCCTACACTTATGCATGTACTTTAAGAGGGAACTGTATTTGTATATATACTTTCCAAGAAACAATATCACTCATCATCAAGTGTGTATTCTTAAATATTATTAAGAATAAAGTCCGAGGCATGGGCGCATCTACATAGAAGTTAGTGGGGTCAATTGACCCCATTAGTTTCTTATGTTTTCATTAGGTACTAATATTATATCTTTATCATCATAAACATTTTATAATCGAATCATGTATAATTTACTCTATTTTCAAATATTAGATATTGTTTATTGACTAATTTGTTTTGATCTTGTTTGCCTATTTATATTATGTTCTATTTTAAACTCTTTTCTTAATTTATTTGACCTCTTATTCTAAATGATATTGCACAATTCTTATTTGTTAAAATTTTTGCACTATTCCAAATTTATTTAATTAATGAAAGAAAGAAGGAATATTCATGCCAACTTAATTTATTTGTCAACATAGTTTTCTACCTATATCTACTTCTATTAATTTTTATAGTCTCACTCATTACTTAACTACTGAGTATAATTCACATAAAATTCAAGACATAAAATATGATTAGGATGCATAATGCACATTTGTAAAATTTATTGAATTTTTTTATTTAATTTTTATAAATATAAAATAATATTTTGCAGCCATTATGTCTAGGGTCGTAGGTCCGCCCCTGGTCCGAAGATATTACTTATGACTTGGAATGAATGTAAAGATAAGATTATGTGATAAAGATAAAAGATGAAGATGACACTTCAAAGTATCACATAATAAAGAAAGAAAGAAGAATGAAAAAAGGTCCAAAGAGTTATAAAGCAATCACGAGTAAATGTAAAATATGAAAGATGTTAAGTAACAAGTAAGGATTATGGAGTTATACAAAAACTCTTAGGATGTACATGATAATGAAAGTGAAATGAAAGGATAAATAATATGTCATGAATATTTATGAATGATTTAAATACATATTCTTTTTGTATGATACTTCCATATGATCGATGATTCTAAAGTGAAGTAGATATGCCAAGATATTTATGTTTCAAGAATGTTATGTTAAGAATGATCGATAAGCATAATGTATTATCATGTAACGATTAATATAGTTCATGCCACGCATGACCTTTATTCTGATTTGAATCGAAAAATGCTTATAATTGCAGCTAGTGATAAAAAAATGTTCTAGCAAAGTTGGATGATCAAGATAATATTGTGGATCTCAATCATAAGAAAATTAAAGATAATTAAAAATGTTTGTGATTTACAATTGATCCAATTATAAGATCAAGTTAGATCAGATTCAACTTCTCAATATGCTATGAATTGGGCCGCATGAAGAATCAACATGATTTGCACCAAAAAATTATGATTTAACCATATTTATTTAAAATTTTTGAATTAATTATATATGGAAAATTTTGCTGAGATTTGTAGGAGGAATTGCCTTAGTTATTTTAGGAAATTACTTATCTTACTTGTAGGCTAAGCTAGGGCTTTTTCTTCCACCCCAAATTCTTCTATGTAGGACCTATAAGTATCGATATTTGTAATTATTTTAGACATCTTTGGATCTATTAAATTATGTCTTAATTGCTTTTGCAAAGAGGAAACTCCTGCAACTCGTTCTTCGGGAACCTCCACTGTTAATTACAAGGTTGGTAATCTTCTGATTAAATATATTAATTTATAATACTGATTGCTTGGTTCATTGGTAATCTTAAGGTTGATATTCCATTACTTGAAATTCGTCTGATCGTTTCTCTTGATTATGATATATTATTCCCTCAATAAGATACTTAAGAACAATACTTTGAGTGACCGGAATATAATATATGATAGTTAAGAGAAACGAGATCAAACAAATTTCAGGTAGCGAAATATCAATCTCAAAATTACAAATGAACCAACCTCGATATTATAAATACATGGATTTAATTACAAATTACCAACCTTGTACTTAACGGTGGGAGTTTCAAAGAACGGATTGCAAGAGTTCCCTCACAACAAAATAAATTAAGCCATAATTCAATATATTCAAAGATGTCTAAAATAATTACAAATACCACTACTTACAAGTCCTACATAGAAGAATTTGGAGTGGAAGAAAAAGTCGTATCTTAGTTTACAAGTAAAGTAACTAGTTTTTTAAAATAACCAAGGCAATTCCTCTTACAAATCTTAGCAGAATTATATACATATAGTTAATTCAAAAATTTTAAATAAATATAGTTAAACCATGATTTTTTGGTCCAAATTATGTTGACTTTTCATGTCATGACCCCGATTCAACCAGCGAGTTAAACCAGAGTTCGCGACTCATTACGGACGATCAAATAAAATTTTGATGAAATCAGAAATGTGATGTAATTTACTCTTCTTTTATAACATAAGAGTAAAATGTGATGTAATTTACTCTTCTTTTATAATATATGAGTAAAAGTATATCATTAAATAAATTACACAATATGTGATCATTTCAAAGCAAACTATACTCCTTAAGTCGTACATTTGATAAAATGATTTTATTTTCAATACAATTTATTTTGACATAAGTAATAAACACGACTATCTCTCTCGATATTTTAATAGAAAGATGCGAGAGACAAAAATCCTCTCATCATACCACCAAGGATGTTATAGAATCTTTTTACGACTATCACCTCGCACGATCCCCAATGAGCTACATGAATTTGAAAAAAAATATTAAAACAACATTATGAGAAAAAATAGCTCAGTAAGTTGATAACTCATAAGCTATGTGTTACCATCTAATAAATTCGGGGAGACATAAAAATACAAGCATTAATCATAATATCAAAATTAATATTTTCATACATTTAATAAATACATATATAACATTCCAATCGAAATCATCACACCCAATTTACAATCATAGTCATTTAAACATATCAAACATGTGTATGCAATGCAACATTCTCATATGTATGCACGGATCACCAACTGGCCAGTGGTCGGTAGGTGAACTCTAGAGGTGGCTCCCATCGTGATCAGCGATGTAGCACTTAGCTCCATTCTACCTCATCCCTTTCGGGGAACAAATCATATAGCGATAGGTGGACTCTAGAGGTGGCCCCTACGGATTCTAGAGGTGACCTTCATCATGACTACTCGTGATGTGACACTTAACTCCGCATGGTATTTAGCTCCAGCCTATGTCATCCTATTATTGGGGAACAGATTGGTGGATTGGACTCTAGAGGTGGCTCCCATCGTGATCAGTGATGTAGCACTTAGCTCCAACCATCATATATGCAGATGCAAATGCATGATTCATCATATAACAATTTCATATCACCAATATCAAAGGATGAATCATATCAAATATCATTTCAAACGGAACAAGATTGCACTTATCTAAATTCATTCATATCACATATGGTTTTCAAAATACTGATCAATCATTCCAAATATTCTATTCATAAGAACTTATTCAAGACATATTCAATACATATTACAATCAATGTCACACCGAATGTATATGTGAATACATAGAGTAGGAGAAATCAACTTACCTATAAGAGCTATCAAAATATTTTTTCTTTTCTTTTTTACTACTTTACTCTTCTAATCCTATACAATAATAATAAGAAACACATCACTTCTATGATATGAACAGAAGATGTACATGACACTTGAGTATTTACTCTTATAACTTAAGTAACTATTTATCATAAGAGTTAGACTACTATTAAGACAGATTGTATACACAATGAAAGAAAATTTGTATCTGCTTGAATTGTTAACTAAATTTGTTCATTCCAATTTTGCTTACTTCCTCCTTACTAATATCTTAATCTATAAAAGTTTTAGATTTTATTTCATTATGTTTGTTTACAAGAAAATTAAGATTCAGCTTAACTTTCAGAGTATTTCTTTGTTCTGACAAACTGATGACCTTAATTGTACTATTTATATAAAATAAGAAACATGTCATATTTGGGTAAATTAAATTTTGTATAAACATAGACTTCATAAGTTGCAACTATCCTTGAACTTATATCTATCTGTAATGATCATAATAAATTTAACAAATTCTAGCATAATCTGCCCTATGTTTCATTCTGCCCTATGTTTCATCTTGATAGACTAAGTGAGGCTCGGTAAAATATTTATAACTTTCCATACTGATATCATTTTCAAGTGATTATAATTTTCAATGAAACCTAACGTCGGTGTCTATAACACCCTAAATTATCAGATAATTCCATGCCATATTGGATTTGATCCATAATTTAGAAAATCAGGTAACAATTTCGGAAGACAGAGTGATAGTACCTTAAAGATGAGCACATAACGTTTTCTACAAAAATCATATTAACTTGATTTTAAAGCTCAACGAAAATAGACTCAGAGAGGATCAATCAGAATAATTTTCATAAATTTTGGACCACCCGAAGGTATGAAATTATGTAGCTAAAGATTTGGAAACCAATTGAACATGGCTAGGATTAATTTTGCTCATGAAGAACATGAGTTTTGCCCCATGGTTAGCTAAAATCTAAGAGTGAATGAGATGGAAAAGTTAAGAGAAACCCTAATTAGAAAGATATGAAATTAAAATCAAAAGAATGTGAAGTATGAACTCACCACATGCCAAAACCCTAATTCCCCTTCTCTTCTTTCAAATTCCTTCACTAGAAACACATGATCCTTTTGTTCCTCTTGGATTTTCGGATGTGGCAAGTGAAGAGGTGAAAAGATGTGGTTGATCATGTTGAGGGTAAAGATAAATCATGTGGAAACCGACCATAGGTCTGCCAAATCTAGAGGTAAGTAATTGCGCTTGGTATTGAGCTTATTTACATCTAATTTCATTTATTTATTTATTAATTTACTTAAGACATTATATGTAACTATCCCCCATTTGGATTCAAATAAAATATTTATAAAAATAAATAATCAAGGAATCAAAATCTAAATTTTTGTCCGAAGAACAAAAATCGCAAGTTCACAGATTTTTAGATTTTGCATTTGTGTTTTACCCAAGTAAAACACCTCATAAAAATTGTTAAAAATTACATCTATAATTCTTTAATATATAGGAATAATTACCGAAACTTTAATTTTCTTAATTCTAATATTTTCAAAGATCATGTTTTCATGCTTTGAACAAATTTTCTCCAAATTCCAACGATCAAATACTATGAGTTATAACTCATGCCTTAACACATATGTCAATTTTCTTATCAATAATATGATATAATATTAACCCATATAATTATATGTGAGTTAAATTTCGGATATTACATTTCATGCGGCCCAATTCATAATATGTTAAGAAGTTAGATTTTATCTAACTCGATCTTGTAATTGGATCAATTATAAATCGCAAAACATTCTTGATTATCTTCAATTTTCTTATGTCTGAGATCCATAATATTATCTTGATTATCTAACTTTGCTAAAACATTCTTCTATCACTAACTGCAATTATAGGCATTTTCTGGTTTATATCATTCTCCTCATCTTTAAAAGAATTCATCCTCAAATCTACATTCACAATAAGGGGAATATAACCTATCACATACTTGAATTTATTAAATAATTTAGGGCATGCATAATGGAGATATTTATACCTCCCTTTCATATGTGTTAGATGGTCAGCACGATCTATCTTAATTAGAATTGTAAGTATAATTTCTCCTTCATACCATCAGTTTGAACAAGAACAACATAACTAATATAAAAAGTAATCTAACTCTCGTACTAACTTGGACGAAATATTTTATGCCCATGAGATAGTGGTATTTGAAGAAACAAATTGTGAAACTTCGAGGATATTAATTTGCACATAAATATCCTGTCAAATAAGGCATGAAATATATTCAAAGAATTAGGAATCCAATATGAATATTGTCAAATGGTTTCAAGATAAAAAAATATCAGTTTCCACAAAATAAAATAAATCCTTGACATCTGAAAGTGGAATACTATAGGATTCGTAAGCAAACAAATAACTTAGCTCACGAAAAGAATCATATGTCTCTACTACAACTCAAAAAATCATCAAAATGATTGCACAAATGATTGATATAAATCAAAATATCACCAAAGAAAATAATCATATCTTCCATGACAAACATGGAGTCTAACTAATGCACATACTAATGATTTTTGAAAATAACATGGAAAATTATAACAATCATCAGAATAAATGATTTTAGTTAAGCACAAGGGTTGATTTAAGGAAATGAATAAGATTTTATGCTCACCAGAAAATTCAAAAGTCAAAATAAGCCAATAAAAAATACTCAGTGTTAAGAAATATTCATTACAAAAATTCAATGTAAAGCACAAATAAGATGAACCAACTCCCAACAAGTAAGAAAATGAAATATAAAATTGAGATCTAATATTTGAATTCCATTCGATACATTTATCAATTAAAACCTGCAACTCAGTCATATCCAATAAATATAAACTTTGAAAAGTAAGAACTAGTCTTTTCAAATTAGTTGTCATAAACTCAATTAATATCTTAGAAATTCTTACAAGACTGAACTTATTACTTCATGAACTCCACTCTTACATGCCTATGAAGAAAATAAACATCATAAGATAAAAGATTATTAGTGTCAAGGGAAAAATTATTAAATTCTTTTTCTTTTTCCTCAGCACTCAAGCCTTTTTTGCTCACATCTCTCTAAAGGTGACCTTTCTACATACTCAAGATCTAATATCTTTTCATTCTCACGACACTCAAGATATAAATGTTTTCTCTCAATGATTTGCAGAAGTGATATTTTTGAATACTCAAGATTTAATATTCTCTCGTTCTCACAACTCTCATAACACTCAACATCTAAATGTTGTATCTCAATACTTTCAGAAGGTGACTTTTCTGAGCACTCAAAAGTTTTGTAACTCTAATTTTCGTCACTCAAGTTGTGGCACTCATATTTTTCATCTTTCTCTTTCTCACAACTCTCAGAATTATTTTGAGTTCTTGTACAAACAACTTCTTCTTTCTTCATATTGTACAACCAAGCTTTTGCTCTCAATGTTGTAAGTTGCTACACACTCTTTAAGTTACAATTGCTCTTCAAATGTATTAATAATACCTTGAATCCTACTCAAATTGAAACTCGTCTGGACTCCAAGACACTCCGAAATAAAAGAAAATCTGTCTGGCATACTCTGTATATTTCCTTATCACGATATTGTTAAGGAATTGATTTATTTTCTTATCACAAGATAGATGTCCTATTTGGGATTAATATATAGTCACAATCGATCTATAATTTCTATCATCGATAAAAGGAAGTGCCTATATAAACTCCCTAGGGGTCCAAACAGAAAGTAACCTGATTTGTAATATTCTTCTGGTTTTTTCATCAAATAAAACTCTACGTAAATTTCTCGAGTTTTCTTTGGTGCATAATTTCTCTCCTATAGAAACCCCAACAAATTGGACGAGGCTTCATCGTCGTTCCTCCGTTAGGCATAGAGATGGCATTGCACAATGTGAAGATCGAGAAATTCACAATGTGAAATAGTTTCAGTCTTTGACAAATCAAGATGCAGGCACTTTTAAAACAACAAAGACTCTGAGCGTCGCGCACGAACATATCGAAGAATAAATCAAATGAGGAAGACTCGATGGGCAAAGAAAAGGAGTCCGACCTCGCAAATTTGGCGGCACAAGAAGAAAATGCACACTCTATGATCCTTTTGTGCTTGGCGAATGAGGTGATTATCGAAGTCATCGATCAAGAAACGATGGTTGGTCTATGGTTGAAACTTGAAAGTCTCTACATGACCAAGCCTCTGACCAACAAGTTTCTATTGAAGAAATGTCTGTTCGTCCTCTGCATGCAAGAAGGTACCCATTTGAAAGATCATTTTGATCAGATAAATACTCTGTTGATGAAATTATGAAATATAGATGTGAAAATTGATGATGATGATGCTTCCCTATCTCTATTAGTATCTCTTCCTCAGTCATATGAAAATTTTGTTCAATCTATTATCATCGGAAGAGACACAATTACTATAGAAGAAGTAAGATCGAGTCTACGTATTTGTGAACTTCGTCATAGGGTGTTTGGCAAAGCTGTGGAGACTCGGGCTGTAGGGTTGGTAACAACTACAAAGAAGGGACATCATCCAAACCCTAAGAAGGGTAACTCGAAGAAGAAGAACGTCAATCCGAATGACATATGCAACTATTGTAAATAATCGGATCACTAGAAGAAGGATTGCCCCAAGAAGAAGAAGAAGAAGGACACGATTGTTGCAGTAGTACACTAGAGTAGCGAATCTGATGTGACGATTTGACTCTCATGGTGTCTGATGAGAGATGTTTGGAGGAGAGTTAGATTTTAAATTCAGGATGCTCTTATCATATGACTCCACACAAAGAGTGGTTCTCCACCTATCAGAATATTGATGACGAAAATGTCATCATAGGCAATGATGCAGCTTGTAAAATAATTAAAATCGGCTCAATTTAGATCAGAACTCATGACAATCGGGTGAGGAGGTCCATCATGTTCCACAACTGAAGAAAAATCAAATATCATTAGGAGTTCTGTATTTCAAAGGATGTCGGATGGATGCTGCAGGAGATATTTTTACGGTCATCAAGGGTGATGCTGAAGTCATGAGAGGAGTCAGGCAAAAATCCTTGTACATACTACAAGACTCAGTAATTTTTGGCATGATTGCAATAGATAGTTCATCCAAAACATAATCAGAAACATTCAAGTTGTGGCACATGCGACTTCAAAATATGAGTCAGAAAGGGATCTACACCCTCGGTAAGCGTAATCTTTTAGGTGGCAAGAAGATATCTGAAATTGAATTCTGCAAGCACTGCATCTTCGGCAAGAAAAAACAATATCAATTCAGCAAAGTTGTGCACAACACGAAGGCAACACTTGATTACATCCATGCTCATTGTTGGGGCCCCTCTCGTGTTCCATCTCTAGGAGGTTCTAGATACTTCATATCTGTGATAGATGATTACTCAAGGATGAATAGGTATTCATGATGAAGCACAAAAGCGAGACATTTGAAGCTTTTAAACAGTGAAAGACTTTGGTGGAGAATCAGACATCGAGAAAGGTGAAACACTTTTGTACCGATAACAGTTTGGAGTTCTTTTCATTCAAATTTGATCAGTTCTGCAAGGATGAAGGGATAAAGGTATTGCTAGACATCGCACCATCAGAGATACACAATAGTAGAGTTACATAGCAGAATGAATGAACTAAACACTTTTGGAGAGGACACGGTGCATGCTCTCGAATTCTAGTCTAAACAAGTCATTCTGGACTGAGGCCACAACATGTTACCTTGTGAATCGGAGTCCTGCAACTGCGATCGATATGAAGACTCCTATTGAGAAAAGCTAGAACCAAGGGCCAAAGAAGGAGTCTGTGGAATATGGTGCAGGTGTAAAAGGCTTTAAAATCTGGTCTTCTTCAGAGCACAAGGTTATTCACAACAGATATATCCTTTGATGTGATGTCCATATTGTTGATTCAGTAGAGGAGGGTGACAACAAACAAATGGAGTTTGAATTAACTCTAATTTAGAATGGGGCAAAAGAATCTCATCAAGCTGAACAATCAGAACCTAATGAGCAAACATAAGCAACGACAAGTTTAGTTGCCGAACATGCTCGCAGGCAAGTAGGTCGTCCTAAGCATTATGGCGTTGAGGACATTGTTGCATATGCATTCCAAGTAGATGAAGAGGTGGAGTCGCTAGAGCCATCAAGCTATACGGATGCTATCACATGTGCAGAATCAGAACAAGGACTGACGACGACAAAGATTGTTAGATATCTGATTGGAGAATTCAATTCATCGTGGAGATTATTAATAATGCCTTGAATCTTACTCCAATTGAAACACGTCCAAGACACTCCGAAATAAAAGAAAACCTATCTGCATATTCTGTATGTTTTCTCATCATGAGATTGTTAAAGAATTGATTTATTTTCTTATCACAAGATAGGTGTCCTATTTGAGATTAATACATAGACTCAGTCGGTCTGTAATTCCTATCATTTGTAAAAGAGAGTGTCTATATAAACTCCCTAAGGGTCCAAACAGAAAGTAATCCATTTTGTAATCCTCTTCTATTTATTCCATCTAATAAAACTCTACGTCATCTTAAATTTATCGGGTTTTTTCTTACGGTGCATAATTTATCACGTGCAGAAATCCTAACAAAATGCTTCTTGAGGTGATAATGGTGCCTAAGTATATTTCTTTCCATCTTTGCGACATTTATAATAGTTGATTGCACTAACATGTGTCACACATCGATCATATTGCCACGATCGTTCCAAAAGGATATGACAAATATGTTTTGAAACTACATCACATAATACTTCATCAATAAATCTTCCAATTTTAAATGATAAAGATATTTGTTTTGTCACTTTGACTTCTCCTCCATTGTTTGTCCACCATAGCTTATATGGGTTGGGGTGCTTGAAAGTTGGTAGTCTCAACTTCTGTACCATGTAATAGTTAGCAGATTGACATATCTTTCATTTATCAGCCCACAAGTTCTGTCAATAACACAACAACGCACATAGAAAATATTTTCTCGTTCATGTCTTCTTCCTCCAATACTTCCTTCAATCTGAACACATCTATGCCTTCTCCAACTTATAAAAGAAGCTTCATTATCTTCCTTTTCCATCCCTTCATCATCAAGAGCATGATGTCTTTTGCAATATTTTCTTTGATTTGATTGTATAACTTATTGTAGTTGTGCAATTTGATCATTATGCATATCTACCTAATGATGATGTTTAGTAATCATATTTGTAAGATGTTGAAAATGTTGTTATGATCTTCATCTTTCTTCGTTGATAGGATTATGCTTTTTTTTCCTTTCTTGTTGACATTGTAATAAATTTATGCAGCGAAAACTAATGTTTAAAGCAACCTCACATGACGACACTCAGTGGTGACACTCATATGTTATCTCAACTCTATTTGACTTTTTTCTCAATTGTTCTCACCACTCGGCCTTTTTTCTCTTGAATCCTCCAACAAGTTCTAAGAGAACTAATGCAAGTCAACATGAGGCAATAAACAATTAAAACAATTTAATTTATCAATATGATTGTAAGATCACAGGAATCCTTGAGTCAAATTATTCTATTATAAAAAATTTCTTTTACACTTGACTATAGCAATAATCTCTTTCTTTTTTTTTCTTTGTTTCTTTTCTCTTCCTTTTGAATTTTTTTCTTTCAATTTTTTTGGACTTTTTTGTCAAATTTATTTTTGAATTTATATTTTGTTCTTTCCTTCTATCCTTTCTCGCACTTTCTTTTTCAATACTTTTTGTTGTTCTTTTTTTTTAGATTTTTTCTGAGATTTTTTTTACATTGCAGGAGATCCTAATAAGAACTATTAAACCAGAATTTGATAAGGATGATAATGAAGAACAAATAAGGAAGACGGCTAGGGTTTCAAGAGAAGAAAAGCAAGGATATTTTTTACAAGATTTTTGTAGTTTTTTTGAGAAATTGAAATAGGAGAGAACATGAATAATGGAAGATAACTAGAAAACCGTATCGAAAATGCGATTCTGATATCAACTGATACGATACTCTAGAATAATGTCTTGAGTGACCAAAATAATATATGATAATCAAGAAAAATAATATCAAACAAATTTTAGGCAGCAAAATATTAACCTCAAGTTTACCAATGAACAAAGTAATTGATATTATAAATTGATGAATTTAATCACAAGATTATCAACTTTATAATTAATAACGAAAGTTCTCGAAGAACGAGTTGTAAGAGTTTCCTCACAATAAAAATAATTAAGTCATAATTTAATAGATTCAAATATGTCTAAAATAGACTTGCCCTACGTAGCAGAGTTTGGGGTGGAAGAAAAAATCTTAACTTTGCATACAAGTCCTAAAATAACCAAGGCAATTCCATTTATAAAATTCAGCAGAATTTTTCATATATAATTAATTTAAAATTCTAAATAAATATGATTAAATCATGATTTTTTATCCAAATTATGTTGACTCTTCATGCGACTCAATTCGTAACACATTGAATTTTTTTTTGAAATATTGGGGGATCATTAAGTTAATAAATATGTATAATCTCATGGATAAAACCATATCATAAGTAACTTTTAACAAATTTAAAGATAGTGAGAGTGAGAGGAAATCAATGTTCACTTTATCAATGGCACCTCAAGTCTGGACGCTAAGACATTTTTATCTAATCATGCACATGAAAAAATCGTATAATAATAGCGACATTCATCAACGGCAATATTTCTCATTTATTTTATGAAGAGAGCAAAAGAGTGCTTGCAGCTAACTCTATTTATATATTTCCATTATGCAGAGGGTGAAGAAAATGGATAAAATTTAGTATTCAGTTGTTAGTTGTAGGAGGAAACATACCATTACTTTAATATTTTTTGTGCACTACTTGTAAAGGGGCATGCACATATGCGGGACATGATTAAATAAGATGAGTGGGTTGTATTTGTACTACTTTATTTTATTTTATAATGAGTATAATTATATGATCAATTTATTTAAATAATATCTTTAATTTTGTATTGAACATGTGGCATCCTGGTGTAATCACGCATGGTACACTTACATGATGTGAGTAGTTATATATTATGGTGGTTATTGATCATAACTTAAAATAACCAAACCAAGTAGCAAGATGACA
Source organism: Pontederia crassipes (assembly GCA_030549335.1). Taxonomy (NCBI): domain Eukaryota; kingdom Viridiplantae; phylum Streptophyta; class Magnoliopsida; order Commelinales; family Pontederiaceae; genus Pontederia; species Pontederia crassipes. The sequence continues at coordinate 22,612,241 of CM060194.1, read as the reverse complement.
ATGGAGGTAAAGTATTAAAATTCTTAACTTTTATTGAACAGAAATAATTAACATAGAATAATTATGATATATATTGGTGTGATGTCAAAGCTTTTTATCATAAAATAATATAAAAAGTAAAAATAACTGATATTAGTTATAATGACAATGGAATCACTATAGAAGTTTCCAAAATGTTGTGAAGTTTAAAGTTTGAAAAATAAAATAATTTAAGTTTGTGCTAAAATATCATTCCCGTCTTTTTATGTTCCATGAATTCCAAGTTACTTTACAAATCTAAGCTCGACAATATGCTAATTTATCTCCTACTTGAACATTTATATTTCGAAATATCCTGCCTATTTGTAACTTAGCAAAAAATAATTTTATAAGGTCCTAAGCTTTTTCTTTGTTGCAAGATCATACCTATTTAAAGTTGTAAAAAATATCAAGGTCATGGATGATGATGATGATTGGCTATTTGAATATAAATAAATAAATTTATCTAATAAGTTACATAATATATCTCTCAAGCTTTTCCCATGTTAATGGTAAGAATAATTGTTATTGGGCTTGTTCCAATATTAGAAATAAATAAACTTAGATGATGTTACATTTCTTAAATAACATTTCAAAAATTAAGAATGGAAAAATTGCTTGAACATCTTCACCACCAATACCCACCACACCATAAATAAAATTTATACGGAAAATTTTCACTTGCACTCTAAATTAATTTTACACAGAAGGAATCTTGGGCATGGATGTTTGGAGACCTTCTCAAGATAGTCCAAGCATGGCACTTCCTTGTCATTGGCATTACTAAGAATTATTAACATGAGAAAACTTTCTTATCAAAATAAAATAAGAAATTAAGTTGTTGGAAAGTAAGAATAATAAAATATTAATTCAATATTTAAGAATAATCATGCCTAAGATGTACCTTTTATTTTGTTTAAAACAAAAAAAATCTTGCATCTCAAAAGATGCACATAAGAATAATACAAATTTAATTATGTGCATAAGAATAATCATGCATAAAATATAACTTTTCATCATATTAATTGAATTTTTACATGCTGAAAAAAAAACTTCACAATAGCATTATGCACTTTAAGTATTCTAATGTATCTTGCAATGATTAGGGTCATTCATAAAAATCCTTATTCAGTTAGAATTGATACTTACCCATTCCCGTAGAATTTGAAATTGCCTTAAGGCCTTTAGCTACTTTGTACATCAACATTAAATAATCTGAGCAAAATCATGATAAAAAGTTAATAACTAAATACATTCATTATAGAAGTACATTAAAAGAAAAATGAATGTTATCATTGTGTAAATCAACTTGTAAAATGCTATCAATAAATCTTGCAATGATTAGGATCATTAACGAAAATCCTTCTTCAGTTAGAATTGTACTTACCCATTTTCGTAGAAGTTGAAGTTGTCTTAAAGCCTTTAGCTACTTTGTACATCAATATTAACATAATTTAAGCAAAATCATGATAAAAAAATAATAAGTAAAAACATCCATTATAGAAGTATATGAAAATAAAAAAAAATGAATCTTACCATTGTGTAAATCAACTTGTAAAACGCTATCAATAAGAAAATGATTTTTTTACGTTTTCTACATGTTAGGTGGTTATTAAGCCATCATGTATCAAGATAGGTGTTGAACTCAAACATGTGAGTTTTTGGAGTATATATAAGCACTTTATAGCAATAAATTTGCCTGCACTGGTTGATATCTTTTAAGTTGTACTTACTATATAACCATATCCAGAGTATTAGTTATTGTAACTGAATGAATAATAACATTATATAGTTATTAAATAAATATGATATTTTTATAATCATCACTATTTGATATTTTTTAGTAATTAAGTTAATAGTTTTAAGTTAATCTTTTCAGTTAGCTTGGTGTTCTGTTAAAAGTAAACCACAAACAGTTTTCTTTATGATTTTATTTTAATTTTTGTATTTAATATCTTGTGAGACTCTTTCATATTACATGCATATTAGTAGGTAGTTAATATATGACCAAAAAATCACATAAACATGAATAAATATGTCCGATTAAAAAATATTAGGCTTATGATATTTTATTATGGCATATCATTTTCTACAATAATATGGTGCACTATGTTCACCATAATGCATATATATGAAGTAACCGAACACATAAGTTAAGAAGAATAACATGGCCGATCCATCAAAGTTATGGGTAGTTAAATTAAATATTTTAACATATAAATAAATATTTAATTAATATTTTAATTATTAAATATTATTTTGACTATGGGACAGTTGTGGATACTTGTTTTTAAATATTCTAATAAAATGGTATTATTATATGATTATTGATATTTTGTAACCAACTCTAACAATTAATTATTAAAAAATAATTATCGTATGAGATAATAGTTTTTAAAATATTTTTTTATGATTGTATTCCTTCAACATGTAGGCTCATGCAGAAAATTTGTTAGATAATTTTTTAATGATAATAAATTTTTTCTTTCGGTTACTAAATCCATATAGTTATTAGATTGGTTATCTAATGGGAATATTTATTGAGTGTTTAAAATAATAATTATTATGATATGAACATGTGACATTTTATCAGTATGTCCAATGTCATAAGTACTCTTCTTTTAATATAGTATAGATACATTAGTATTTATAATATTTCTTTCCAAAAATGCTATTTATTCCATGTGGACACATTTCTACTGAGTCAGTTCTTCTAAATAATTTTTATTTAGTAAAAAAATATTCGAGTTAATATAACGTATGGAAATTGTTTGATTTTTCCCGTGGTAATGCATAAAAGCGTAGAAGTTACAAATTAATCATCAAAATTACTATCTAACCATAATTCTTAACAATACTTGTCAACTTTCTACGTTGCCAAACGTTAAACTTCTTTAATTTTAATATAGTATAGATAATTAGTGTTGGACCATATGTCACAAAATAATTGTCAAAATGTGAAATTATGCGCCGGATATCGATTTAGACAGTTTACTGCTCACATTGCACAAATTAAGACGTCTCCATCTCTCACAAAAATTAAGCGTCAGATCTACATCGGACACTTTGTCAATCATATTGTGCGGGTTGAAGTGTTTTGATAAATGATTCGACGCTTAAATTCGACTTCGACGCTAAAATTTTAGTTTTAATTTTTTTTCCACTCTATTTTTTAGATTGCTGATGGAACCATTGCGCTCATCGATCACTAACGAATGCCCCCTTGCTCATTGACTGCCAGTAGTCTTCCTCGCTCGTCAATCGATCTTCCTCATTCATCGACCGTCAGTGATCATCATTTGTGTGGCTGCATCATTTGTCCTCAACAACGTTGCCTGTCTGAAAGGTAGGTTTTTCCCTTTTCAGTATTTTTCCTAGTTTCTTCGTGTCGTCTAAGTCGTGGATGGACATCATCTCGGGAGTCTTGTACTCATAGACGCCATCATCGTCCTTGGAGTCTAACCCTCTTCTCTACATCTTGTTGGAAGCCATATACATAAATATTCTCACTTTCTATTTACCAGTCCAATTGGATGGTAATATTCGAAACTCATCCTCGTTTTCCCTTGATCCTTGCACTTGGTCCATTTCTATAGATGGACGTGTGTTGCCTTTTTGGTGTTTGCTGAAATGCCTTCATGAAAATCATTCGTTAAGTTGGTCTATCTATGTATGATAATCCAATTACTTCATTCTTCTTTTTTTCTTCCTTTTTTTTTTTACTTTTAATCAATTATTCCGTTACCTTTGTACAAACATTTTGTGCCGTACATGTTAGCCTTTTGTCCTTCAAGATTAATTAATTTCTATGAAAACATATATCCTATGGTTGATGTTGTAGAAAGTAGTAAACATTATGATCCTCAAGAGAAGCAAGTTTATCTTCATAACATATGGTTTTCTTCTGTCTGCAGTCAACTGTTGTATCCAAATTAGCAAGTGTACACATGTACTACCTTTTCTCTTCAGCAGAGGAATTGGCTGGCAGGTGCACAAATCTGCATGTTCAATCTTGAGAGTTAAAATCCGAAATCGAGTAGTGATAGCTAGCTATGTGTTCTTAATTATGTTTTCCACGTGCAGGCAATTGGCATACTTTTAGATGGAATGTTTGGTACTATAAAGGATAAATTTTGAAATAACTAATCAATTGGGGATATTTTAGAAAAAAATATTTATATATGAGAAATTTAAATGTCTTTAGTTTTCTGTATTTTAGTTTATGTGCAGTGAAAATGCTGGGTTGTTGGCATTAATCAGAGTCAAAAGCCGGAGGGTTGGTTTTATGTTTTTCTTCTATGTATTAGGTAGATATTGTTGGGTCAAAATTTTAATGCCATATAAAATTATATTTTGATGATACAAACATCGAAATATTAAAGTTGAATGTTGAAAAAGTTTAAATAGAATGAATAACTTTATGCACTACACTTTGATTAAATATTTAACAATGGTCTTATTAGATTCTGAATAAATCATGAATATCAAAGTTGTAGAGAATCCTATTAGCTATCCATAGAATTAAAGATTATCTAATTTGGATAACTGTGCGGAAAGTTATGATCAAAATAGTGTAGGTTAGTCAACCTGCCGGTCGATGCAAAGAAGGCTGGTCGAAGATATACCGGTCAACCTATTGAAGATGCCGGCCGACCGACAAATACTTGAGTTTTCCCGAACGTCGTTGAGACAATATCGGTCGACAGTTCGATCGATCGACCATGGGCAGAAGTTGAAAAAATGAGTGCAACGGTCATATAGATCGGTCGACCGGTCCATTGTTGTAATGAACAGTAATGACTATATTTCAAGGAGAAAAATGTGAAATAAATTTTGGACGAATTTACCACATCTCAGAGCCTATAAAAGGAGTGTCAAAGCCAGAAGCAAAGACACTCATTCAATCATTGAAGCAAAAATTTCAAGAAATCAAAAGAAGATCATTTCTCTTGAAGTTATCATTTAGAGCTTTCTTTCTTTCTCTCTTCTTTTCTTGTGAGTTTGATATTATAAAAGAGAAACTATTTCAGAAAGATTGTGAGAGCTCTTGTGTAAAAGAGATTCTAAATCTTACCTCTTAAGCGAGAGAAAAGATTAGCTTCATAGGAGGAGAAGTTGCCTTGCCTCTTGAAGCGGAGAAAATGTGATTGTGTAAAGGACTTTCTTCCTTGCCCCATTTGGAACAAAGAAAGTGCTAGTGAAATCTCCGGCGGTCTCGAGGTCGAGAAGTCGGAGCGGGAACGTAAGTCAAGTTGTTGCCGAACCTCGTCAACAACCACCCGTGCTCATTGTGTTTGATTTCTCTCACTCTATTTCCCTCTCATAGTATGTTTATAATCTGAATTGCAAAGGTTTTAAGATTCGATTTTAAGCTTCCGCGACGATTTTTATGAATCAATATTTTCGGATTGAACACTAATTCACCTCCCCTCTTGGTGCCCTTTGGGATCCTACAAATATCCTTTTCTCATTGATATAATGAACTCTTGTGCACATTTCTTGTGTTTGTTGTATTGATATCTGAACATCTTTCCCTTTTATGGTTTTTTGGACAATTATAACCTTGCATGAAAATTTTGAGGTGTTCTTGCTTCAATACCTCTGCCCATATTTGTCATGATGCATTGTGTGCTCTTCGCCTCAGTACCTCATAGTTAATCTCATTTACCTCATCATTCATTCACAGATTTTTGCCATGGCCAAAAGTGACTCCTACTAATGACATCTAACAAGTTTTTCCTATTATTTTCAAATCTAAATGACTGATTACTATAACCTATTTCGTTTAGTTTCATTCAATTATATGAGGCATGCAATTTTAAAACGGAAAGCATTATGCACTCAAAAGGTCATTACGTACAGGTAGTTAATCAGTCTAGTTAATCAAGTATTTCATCTTAAGAACCACAAATATCTGTCTATGAATTATGAAAAGTGTCATCATAGTAACACTTGGAGATATATTTACCTTCTATGTCTATTGGTTACAGTTTGAATTTATGACTATAAACCTTGAGATCAGCTGAACATGTTGTTTAGAATGGAAATAAAATGATATGAAGAACAAGAAAATTAAACAGTATGCATAGAGTTCTAATGGCTGACAACAATTTGTGTATTTGGACACATGAATGCAACTTCCGTGGAACTCGGTTTCCTTCAATTCTACAATATAAATACCAGGTGGACAAACTTTATTCTCGGCTTATCCTTCATGTGTAAGTTATCTTCATGTGTTAATCTGAATATTCAGTTCACCACAAGTTATCTTGAGATGATCAATTGCCTTCTTGTGAGATATTTGTCATCTTGCTTAATTGTAAGTTTGAATAGCTATAGGCCCACAATGTGTGCAGTGCCTCTAAACAGGTTAAACTATTTTACACTTCACTTTTTTTATGCTAGAGTAGTTTCACTTTTTACTAAAATTGTAAAGGCACTTTGGTCACCGTCAAGGACATCATATGGATGTAATCTATATTATTATTTTTATATATTTTGCGATGGAATTTGTGTTGTAAGAATGGACGCTAAGTGCTATGTACATGCAGAATTTGCGTCCTAGCATTAGCGTTGAACTTTGCGTCAGATCTTGTGCTAAATTTGCATCAAGGTTTGCGTTAGGATGCTCAAAATTTGTGTCCGATTCTGTCACTAATGTTTTGTATCGGCGTGGATATTTGCTTCCAGGTATTTTTTGTCATATTTTAATCCGACACAAAAAAGAATTTGGGACAGATTAATCTTATTTTGTGATAAATTTGGTGGTCACAAAAAAGTGCATTTTCTTATAGTGGAAGTATTATAATTATGACATGATTAATAGAAAATTTTTATTTATTATGATTTTTTTAAATTGTCAAAATTTTCATTGTTAAATGATGTATGACAAACAGGCTAACGACGTGAAATTCTTCTAAATGTTTAAAACTTTTAGGCAATACATTTTTCATGTTAATGGTGTTTCAAATTTTTTTGACAAGTCTTGTGAGCTAGTTTCCTTAAGATTATCAACAAATATTGATATATATATATATATATATATATATATATAATCGGGTATAATGGGATAGGAAAAGTTTTATAATAAATTTTAAACTCCTTTTTTAATTTCTAGCTATTGTCAAAATAATATTACTTTTATATTTATATGGGATTTCTATCAACGATACTGTTGATCTGTACTTTTCCTATCCCATTATACCTGATTCTTTGTATACAAATCTTCGTTTATCGAAAAGAAACTAGCCCATACGACTTGTCAAAAAAATTGAAACACCATTATCGTGAAAAATGCATCAACTTATATAATGATCCAAAATTCACCGTAAATGTTTTGAATATTTAAAAAAAATTCATGTTGTTAGTCCGTTCATACATCATTTAATTGCAAGAAACTTGACAATTTAAATAAAATTATAATAAATAAATTTTTTTATTAATCATATCATAATTAATACTTCATAAAAAAATTAAATACTTAAATTTTCATTACATCAGAATCGTATGACTTATTTAAACCATCCATCACTTAATCTTATTTATCCGCATAAATTCAGAGTGCAAAGCTTTCCAATTATAGTATCATGCATATTATGAATTATATCATAATTCACAATACATCATGCTTATAAGTCATTTTATGTGTGGATCCTTTTAATTCTTTTTAATAATCACTAGTGCGACGCCCATGCGATGCATGAAAAATATAAAAAGGTAACCATATCTAAAATAAATTATTAATTTATTTTCTAATGGAAAATTATAATGTATATTTATATTTTCTAAAATTGAAAGAATAATACTGAAAAAGTAAAAGTTCAACAAATAGTGTATTGTAAACAATAATTTGTTATTAATTTATAAATAATAGAAATGGTTTTGTATCATTGTAGCATTAATTTACTCGTACTTCCCTCCTCTCTGGAAAATGGATTTCATTTGAAATATTTATACTCGAGTTGTTTCTATTCTGCAAAATATAAATAATAAAGAAAAAATACTATTCTCTTTGAGTCACTTATTTATAAAAGCTTTCTTACACATTTTTGTCTACTCATACAAAAACAAAGAAATACTATGGTACAATGGATTCGAACTGTAAAACAATTTATATTTCAAAATTGTTATATATAATAAAGCACACATTTCTTCCGATTTTGTCTTACTATCGTATATACAACTGAGATATTAAAGTTTCTGTCATTGCTTAAATCATCTTGGTGTCATATCATGGATTAGGAAAAAATTCCATGACACACTAATATATGGCTTAATATTTAAAACAAAAAGAATACTTTAATTTATAAAAAATATAATGCTTATTATGAAAAATTAAGTAAATAAGTGAATATGACCTCTTTTTTCTGTTTGCTCGCCAATAAACACGACACGATAAACACATGGTACCATATAATTATGCTAGATGCCTTTTTAGTGTCATCGTTTGTTCAATAACTAACCAATAATAATTATCTCCTTAGATTCTTAAATAAATTCAAAATTTAAGTAATTTTTTACTTTTTTCGTGATAACAATTATTATAATTAAATGAACTCAAATTTATAAAATAAGGAAAATGAGGAATTTACTATAAATATTTTTTGAGATATCATGATAATGATATATTATAACTATTCCTCAAAATTAATCATGTAATATTTTTTATTACTAACAAATCATACAAACAATTCGTAGATTATTATCTAAATTAATCTTAACATGTTAGAGAACACGTAACCATCAATCCATGTACCAGTTATTCTTTACGAATATCCTATTTTATTGATATATATTTTTAATTGCTAATGCATTATCTAATCAGTGTAGTATTCATCCAATCAATGATTTTGAATCAATTATCTTAATATGGGTAATATGTGTCCTGAACGATATGCGATGAGAAATTAAATTTTCCATCAAAAATAATTATTTAGAATTAATATTCATGTAAATGTTTAGGTAAAATTTAATATTGTTATTTTATAATTAAAATTTTAATTAATAGCTTTATTCCTCTATTGCATAACGTTCAAGATCAACTTATGACATCATCATCTTCTAAATAAATAAAAGTGATTCATCATAATCGAATAAAAATTGTGAAAAAAACAAAATGGTATAACTTCTTAAAAAACACACGTAACAAAAATCTTAACTTAAAATTAACATAAAAAAGGAAATTATGAACTACACTAACATTTTACAAAAAAATGATGCAATCTTCTGTCATCACTTGTATATAATATTTAAAAATTTGATGATAAAATTATTTCACTTGCAAAAAATGATATCTTTAATATATTTTGGGGAGTGAGAACACAATGTAGCATAGAGAGAACCGCATTACGACGACCAAGAAAGAGAGGCGACGTCTTTTCCAAGTATAAGTTTTTGATAGAAATCAAAATCACATGATTAGCAAATGTTAGTTAGGAGTATTCTCGTAGCAGGGTCGGGGGAAAGAATAGGAAAGACGATTTCTACAAATATCCAAATTTTTATGCCCAAAACTCCACCAACTAGCTAATTAGACGCGAGCCCCTTGAACGTATCGAGAGAGAATTGGATTTGGTTAGACAATGTGTAGTTGGTAAACAAGGGTCGGTTTTTTTAGCAAGGTAAGGAATGTATAAGAAGCCTTCGTATCTTAATGCATGTATTTAATTTATTCAGAGCTGTTAGAGCGGGATCCACTTTTTGGGGAATATGAGTCGAAGCAATAACAAGAATATTTCTAGTGGAATATCACTACAAGAAATCTACTTTTTAACGAAGAGAATTATAGTCGCTAAAGCTCACAACCTGGTCGTTAATTGATAATAGCGACCAGATAAATTTGGTCATCACTCGTCGCTATAGGTCTCACCGCTAAGAGTTATTAACGACCAGTTTGCTATCTAGTCCTTAATAATATTTAGGGACGAGCTCAATTCTTGTCCTTGAATGTGTTTTTGCGACCATTCATCTGGTCTATTAAGATATTTCCTAAGGACGACTTATCGGTCTATATAAGTTCATTAGGGACTAGCTCCTTAGAAGATGTGTATTAGTTTTCTAGACCAGAACTATTAGGGACTAGTTTTCTCGTCGCTAAGTTCAGGTATTAGAAACACATACATTTCATATTTCAGATTATAAATAGTTACAACAATAAGCAAGAGATAAGTGCTTATAAAATTGAGCATAAATATCGCTCATACTCATTAACTTTCATATTCAACAACCTTTGAAATCCAACATTTGCATCCATGTTCTACATATTAGTTCCAAAGTAATAATAACATAGTACATCCTTCGAATACATAATAAAAAGATGCAATTACAGCATGCAATTGTATCTTTGCTTCACTTTCTCTTTTGCTAGCTATATTCATTCTCCATAATAGAGGTAATCTTCAAAACCTGTGAATCAAAGTATATGATATTCAAATTAGTTAAAGTGAATTAAGAATATCCTCACTCATTGATTAATATGCTATGTTGACTCACCATATCAATCCAAAAATCTAGTAAGATTACTTTTGGATGCTTCAAAAGAGGTATTATAACTGTAACAGAAATAAGAATATTTGATGATATAAAATATAAATGATCTTAGGTTCCATTTACTTACTTTATGCATTAGGTGTATCTTCACATGGCTGTGATGTTGTTGGATGTTGATCATTAGATTGTTGGCTACGCATGAATTGCATCAATTCTTCTAATTGGCCTTCTGATCAGCTGATCACTATATGATTCTAACCCATTTTAGATGAAATTCATACATATGGAGTCCCACTTTTACCTATTTTTGGGCCAATTATACTTGGAATGCAAACATTGTGATAACTAGTTGATATTCCTCATTTCATACTTAATTCCATGTGCATAGAGGTTCTGAAATGCCAAAATCCATTAATATTTAAATTCTATGCCAAGTTATCATTTTGAGGACAAGTTATCATTCCTAAGTGTCAAGTTATTATTATTTTAAATGAACTTATTTTCAATGGTTTTCTTGCCCTAAATCCATCATTATCATGTATAAATCATATTTGGATAGTCACATCTCAACTTGTGCAAAGTTTTAAGTCCATTTGAACAAGTTATCATTTTTCAAGTGCCAAGTTATCGTTAAAGGGCAATTCTGTCATTTTGACATGCAAAACCATTAATTCTGCACAAGGACCTTAAGCAATCATCTTATTATTGTTCTAACTCATTGCTGGTCAAATTTCATCACATTTGGATAATCAAAACTCAAGTTATGACAAGTTATCGTTTTTAAGTCATATAAGTTATCATTTTTGGGGCACTCAAGTTATCACTTTTAGGAATCTCATTCATATTTGATTTCTGACCTCAGTCACTTGTCACTCTAATCAATTTGATGCCTGAAATGCTTTGAACCACCCATATTAGGACATTTTCCAAGATTTTCATAAAGTTATCATTCCGGGCCCCTTAATTCATTAATTTTGATACAAGTTTTCATTCCTGCACCACACCTAATACCATTTGATATCTGAGCTAGCAACTATCATTATCCTAATCCTTATTTGTCAAAATACCATTCAAGGGCTTTGATGCTTGCTGTTTGGGGATTTGTAGCAGGGAGAAAGGTGGCCAAAAAGTGGAAAAAGTAGGGGGGGACCATCTACTTTTTCCTGCACCAAAAAGGAATCTGCAGCTGGAATTTCAGAGGGGTGGACAGGTGGCTGCAATCAGGAGGATTAGAACATTTAAATGCTGATCAAAGGGTGGAAAGGAGTGATATATAAGCTGGATTTTTCTGGAGGAGAGGGAGGCTGGTCATTCAAGGGTTTGAAGGCAAGCAAGGCTGGATTGATTCTGGTGGAGGAGCTGCTGGCCAGGAAGCTTCAAAGAACCATGAATTGTATCTGTTTCTTATCCCATTTGATGTCAAATCTTGTAAATATGAGGAGCTAAACTCCATTTCTTCTAGGATAGGGTAGTAGTTTAGATTAGTTTTGGATGGATATGGACTGTTTTATAATTCTTGCACTGAATCATTTGCTGATTTTCAGATTTCAGAATTTTCTAATGTTAGTTCTTGCCATTGTTGGATCCTATTGTAATCTATAGCTGAGAAGTTATCATTTGATCTATCCCTAGTTCAGAAATGGATTAGAAATCAATGTCAAGTTCTTTATTCCAATTTAATTGAAGTGCTGATTTCTGAAATTTAGATTTCTGGTTTCTGTTTTTCTGAATTTCCTGAACCAGAATTCCTGGACCTTTGAATCTGTTTGCCATTGTGGATTTGATTAATAGAGCAACTAGAAGGTTGATATTGTCCCAAATCTTGATCAGAAATGAATCAAGATTGTTTGGCATTCTTTATGATTCAAATCTGTTTATTGTTCATAATCTGATTTTTAAAAATTGAATTCTGATTTCCTGATTCCTGAATTTTCTGATTTCTGTGGATATCAGAATCTGTTCTTCATTTCTAACTTGGTTAATTGAGTCCTTGGGATGTTGGTATTGTCCATATCTTATTCAGAAATGAATCAAGATTGTTTGGGCAATCATTTGACTCAAAACCAGAATTTTCCATTGATTTTTGAATAGAAATCAGAATTCTAATTTTTCTGATTCCTAATTGGAATCTGATTTTATCAATTGAGTCCCCTGAATCATTCCCTTCACTGATAAGTGAACTTTAGGGATGTCTTGTAATCCAGAGATGGGTCAAGAATCAATTGGTAAGTCAGGTTTCCATTGGTTTAAAATTCTGATTTCTAAATTACTGAGTTGCTGATTTTTTTGGTTTCCTGAATTCCTGAAGTCTGAAAATCTGATTTCTTGGGCTTTGGATCTGATTGTCATCAAGGATTGGATTAATTGAATAGTTGAGAGGCTAATATATGCCCTGATCTTATTCAGAAATGAATCAAGATCATTGACAATTCAGAATTCAAATCTGATTTTTCCAAAATCTGATTTCTTAGTTTGATTCTAATTCTATTTTCTGATTGCTTGGAATCTGATTGCCAATTGTTAATCCCTATTTTATTCAAATCACTGAGAGGTGTACTCTAGGAATCCCTTGCAGTCCGGAGATGGGTCAAGGGGCATTTGGGAAACTTGAATTCCATCAATCCACATTGCTGATTTTTTCAGAAATGCTGATTTCTATTTTCTCATTTAATTAACTTCTGATTTCCATTGTCAACCCTCATATTAATCCACTACTGAGAGGTAGTCTTAAGGGCTTCTTTGAGATCCAGAGATGGGCCAAGGAGCAATGGGAATTATGAACTCATGTGGCCATATGGTTTGCATTTCCAATTGAGTGTGTTTGTGTGGATTCCAATTTATTTTGCAACCGAGAGGTTGACTTTGAATCCCCCTTGAATTCAGAGATGAATTATGGAACACAAGCACCATTATTGAGTATATTTTATCCTGGTTTGGTTGATTGGAATGATTCCATCTTTTTATGATTGCAAATGCAAGTTATCATTCCAAACTTCCTTGGATTGCAAAAAATCAGCATTGAATCTTCCTTTTGAGCCCAATGATAACTTGATTTTCAGTGAGGACCCTCTTTTGATTCAACCTAGCTAACAATTATATAATCATATATTGCTTAGTTAGAGACCAATTGAGCTGTGGGAACAACCATTTTCAAGTTGAATCAAAAGTTGAATATTTAATGATAACTTGTTCCATTCCATCCTTAATTAATTTAGATGAACCCCAAATCCTAGAAGAACCTTCCTCATAGATAGTTAAACCTTTTTAGACTTCATTCTAGCATTTATAATTCAGTTTTGATAAATTTCCAAAACCCAAAAATCTGTTATCATTTCATTTTCTATAAAAAAAAAAATCTGTTTTCACTATTCATTAAAAATCTGTTTTTAGCAACTTAAGTAGAACTAATCTAAATTGTTTTAGGGTGTCTTAGACTTCAAATTCTTGTGGATACGACAACCTGAGTCTACTACAACTTACCTGTGCACTTGCAGCTAGTGAGTTGGGAGACCAAAAAAAATGAAAAATTGACATTTTCTTTAATTTCAGCAAATTATCACTAGAAAACCCAAATATCACTATCAAGTTTTTGGCACCGTTGCCGGGGATTTGAGGTCAATTAGGCTAACTTAGATAGTTTAGATTAGTTTTAGATTAGTTTTTAGTTTATTTGTTAGGCTAATTTTCAGTTTTTGCAAGTTATCATTTCTTACTTTTCATTTTTGTCTAGTTTTCATTTCTTTCTTGAATTTGATACTTCTGAATCTCTTTATGCAGGACTTGGACCATCAAGAGGAACATTACCAATCAGATCCTGAACCTGAAAGAAGATTTTTAAGAAGAAGGAGATTGCAAAGGCTTGAGGCAAGGAGAAGGATATTTGAAGAAGAAGAGGAAGAAGCATACAACCCTGAATTTGAAAGAGTTATGAATCAAAATATGGCAGCTCCTAGAACTCTTAGGGACTGTTATTCACCAAGCAATGCAAGGAATCAACAAGGGGGAGGAGCCTTAGCACCTGTGACAAATTTTGAAGTTAATCCAGCCTTGATTTCTATGATTAGGCAAAGTCAGTTTTCTGGACTTGGGACTGAAGATCCAGCATGTCATTTGGACAATTTCAAGGAGATATGCAGCACTGTGAACTTCAATAATATCCCCATGAATGCAGTGTATATGAGATTATTTTCCTTCTCACTCAAGGACAAGGCCAAGATATGATTTAAAGGATTGAATCCTGAAGAGGTAGCCACTTGGGAATCAATTGTTCAATTGTTCCTTTCAGAATTCTTTCCTCCTTCAAAAACTGATAACTTCAGGGATCAAATAGTGAGGTTCTATCAGTTGGACCAAGAAAATATTTGTGAGGCATGGCAAAGGCTTCAAGGATTATTAAGGGCATGTCCCCATCATGGTTTTGAGAAGTGGCAGCTAGTCAACTATTTTCATAAGGGGTTGAACTACCCTAGCAATGTGGCATTGGATACTGCTGCAGGAGGCATCTTTGCATCTAAAAACATTGATGAAGCTTATCAACTCATTGAAAACATAGCCAAGAATCACCACTTCCTTACCCATGATAGAACCAGGAGGCCACCCATAGACAATTCAGTGAATCAATTGTCCACTCAACTTGAAGAGGTGCTGTACAAGACTTTGGAGAGGTTGAACTTGACTCCCAATGGCAATAGGGCATCCAATTCTGAAACAAGGTGTTGTGTATGTGGGAATCAAGGTCATGTGTCAGAGAATTGCAACTTAATTATGCAGCAAGTGGACCAAAATGTGGATCAAATTAATGCTGTGGGCAATTATGGAATCAAACCTCCTGCTGAATTTTATACTCCAGAAAATAGGAATCATCCATACTTTTCTTACAAGGGCAACAACTATCAAGGAGCTCCTATGCAAAATTCAAATTGGCAGCCTAAAATCCTGCCAAGGAATCAGCCACCACCACCTTATGGAAATCAAGGCCAAAGTGCACCAATTCAAAGGAATCTATATGAACCACCACCTCAAGTCCAAGCATCACAATTCCAAAATGAAATGAAGGAGATGCTTCAACAAATTCTGAAGAAGCAGGACAGCCAAGGAGAGGAGATATTGAAGATCAATTCTAGATTGGATGCCTTGAATGCAAATCAAAAATTGTTGGAAAGCCAAATTGCTCAACAAGCTAGTACATCCACTAGACCTCCCTTATTTTTTCCTGGACAGCCAGAAGTGAACCCAAAGGAACAAGTCCATGCTATCCAGCTCAGGAGTGGAAGAATGGTTGAGGAGCCAATGAAGGAAGTTGAGGATGATCAAGTCAATTCAGATTTAAAAGTTGCTAAAGAGCCAAGTGAAGAACCTGAGGTGGAAATCAGGAATTCAGGCCCCAAGATTGAAGCAAAAGCTAGAGTCTTTGACAAAGTACCTTTCCCTCAAAGGCTAATTAAGGCAAGGCAGGACCAGCAATATGGAAAGTTTTTGGAAATCCTGAAGAAGTTAAATATCAATGTGCCATTTGTGGAGGCAATTCAGGAGATGCCCTCCTATGCAAAGTTTTTGAAGGAAATCCTAACCAAGAAAAGGAGGATTATGGAGCATGACACTATTACCTTGACTGGGGAAGCCTCTGCAATCATCCAAAATAAATTGCCACCTAAGTTGAAAGATCCAGGAAGCTTCTCCATACCTTGTGAAATTGGAAATAGAAAGATTCAAAAGGCAATATGTGATTTGGGTGCATCAGTGAGTGTCATACCTCTTTCACTTTGTAGGGAGCTTGAAGTTGGAGATTTGAAGCCTACAAATTTGTCTCTACAGCTGGCAGATAAATCCATCAAGTACCCACATGGAATCATTGAGGACATACCCCTCAAAGTTGGCAAATTCTACATACCAATAGATTTTGTGGTACTTGACATGGATGAGGACTTGAATACCCCCATTCTTCTTGGGAGACCCTTCTTAGCCACTGCTGGGGCTGTCATTGATGTCAAGGAGGGCAGATTGACCTTCCAAATTGGGGAGGAGAAGATAGAATTTAATTTGGCACAGGTTATCAGTAGACCAAATTTTCAGGAAAATGATTTTGAGGAAGGACAGCTAGATCAAGTGGTAGAGCAAGCTTCAGCTATAATTCATATTGAAGATCCAATGCAAAAGTGTCTAATGTTTGATCATTTGAAAGAATTGGAGGATCCAGAGGCTGCAACATATCAATCTGCATTGAGTTTATCCAAATCAGTAGAAAATTCAGAAAATCAGCACCAATTGCAAGAAGTTATCACTGCTGAGCAAGGCAACTCAACTCAAACCAATTCTTTCAAATTGGAACTCAAGCCTCTCCCCAATAACCTGAAGTATGAATTCTTGGGGGAGAATTCAACATTTCCAGTTATCATCAATGCAAACCTGCCCAAGAATCAAGTTGATGAGCTGCTGAAAAAACTAAGGCTGTCCAAGGAGCTGATTCTACAAGATTTGCCACTAGCTCCTAGCTGATTTCACATTGTAACAATGTCTAGCCAAAGACATTAAAGAAAGGCACTTCTTGGGAGGTAACCCAAGCCACTTTACACTTAATCTTTCTATTTTTGCAGGAATAAGGGATGAGGAACATGTTCAATTCACAAGTCTCAAATTCAGGGAGTACCCTTACCCCTATTTCTGATTTTTACACTGAAAACTTAATGATAACTGATAATATTTTTTTCATTATGCTACATTGATCATATTATCATCTAAATTAACATTCATTTCAGTTATCCCAATCTATTATAGCCCAATTTCAGTGAATTTCAGAAATTCCCAATGCAATGTTGAATTCTGCACTAAAAAATCTGATTAGTTGCAAATCTGCCATACCAATTGATATCCTTTGTTTCTCTACAGGATCAATTGCAACTAAGAAGATTAGACCACCCAAAGTTTCTGGATGAAGTGCCAAGAGCATTCAAATGCCCAATTTAATGCATTTCAATCCCACCCACTCCTCTCCCTTGCCTTTACTTCAACCCTGAGGACAGTGTTGAGAATAAGCTTGGGGGAGGAAACCTGGTGCTTTTCTAACATTTACACCATATTTTCAATTGATTTTAATGTTCATATCATAATTCATACTAGGTTATCATTGGTTTTCACAAGTTATCACTAGTTATCACTTGGTTATCAATTTTTGGACCCAACTCAATTCTGAATTCATTTTGACTCTGAAATGGGTAGAATACTTTATTTTGACAGTGGGTGCACTCCAATACCAAGTGGCCAACTTGGCCATTAGCCTTCTTGCTTTAATTGGCATTATGAATTCAGATGCATTTGAATAAAATTTTTAGCTGAAAATTTTTCCTTTTTGTGGGTCACACTAGTTGATACTTATGGATTGAATTAGTAATATCAGATGTCTAGAAGAGAGTCAAGGCTTTTGCTGCCATGCTAAATAGGAAAACTTGACTTTTTGGATAAAGGGATCTAAACTATACTTGAGTTTGAACTATTGCTCACTTCATGAACATGATAGAAAAATGAAAAAAGAAGAAAAGTAAAAAGTCATATGTATGCATAGAAAAAAGGAAGAGAGCAAAACTTCCAAAGGAATCTCTCTTCAATGCAAAAAGAAAAAAAATTTTAGGAGAGCAAAACTTCCCAAGGAATCTCTCCTAAAGAAAGCATGAATAAAAATCAGGTGCTAAACCTGTTTATATGCATTTCATTAATAAAAGTCAGGTGTTAAACCTGTTTAATCAATTGAAAACCTGTTCATGAAGAGATTTGTAGTTCAACCCCTTTGTAAAGTTGACAATTCCTACAATTCAAACATGTTATTGCTAGTACTTCTTCCATGGCTTAAATTTGCCTTAGCCTCTGTGATTCCCTAGCTAGAAATTGAGTTTTTGGACAGAATGAAGTGTTGGCAAAGTGGGAAACTCATTGGATTCAATTCAGCTAGACTTTACTTCATTTGTGGACTTTTAATTCAAGTTTGTCCTTAATTTCTGAATGTTTTGCTTGAGGACAAGCAAAAGGCTAAGCTTGGGGGAGTTTGATCACTTGCTGATCACTATATGATTCTAACCCATTTTAGATGAAATTCATACATATGGAGTCCCACTTTTACCTATTTTTGGGCCAATTATACTTGGAATGCAAACATTGTGATAACTAGTTGATATTCCTCATTTCATACTTAATTCCATGTGCATAGAGGTTCTGAAATGCCAAAATCCATTAATATTTAAATTCTATGCCAAGTTATCATTTTGAGGACAAGTTATCATTCCTAAGTGTCAAGTTATCATTATTTTAAATGAACTTATTTTCAATGGTTTTCTTGCCCTAAATCCATCATTATCATGTATAAATCATATTTGGATAGTCACATCTCAACTTGTGCAAAGTTTTAAGTCCATTTGAACAAGTTATCATTTTTCAAGTGCCAAGTTATCGTTAAAGGGCAATTCTGTCATTTCGACATGCAAAACCATTAATTCTGCACAAGGACCTTAAGCAATCATCTTATTATTGTTCTAACTCATTGCTGGTCAAATTTCATCACATTTGGATAATCAAAACTCAAGTTATGACAAGTTATCATTTTTAAGTCATATAAGTTATCGTTTTTGGGGCACTCAAGTTATCACTTTTAGGAATCTCATTCATATTTGATTTCTGACCTCAGTCACTTGTCACTCTAATCAATTTGATGCCTGAAATGCTTTGAACCACCCATATTAGGATATTTTCCAAGATTTTCATAAAGTTATCATTCCGGGTCCCTTAATTCATTAATTTTGATACAAGTTTTCATTCCTGCACAACACCTAATACCATTTGATATCTGAGCTTGCAACTATCATTATCCTAATCCTTATTTGTCAAAATACCATTCAAGGGCTTTGATGCTTGCTGTTTGGGAATTTGTAGCAGGGAGAAAGGTGGCCAAAAAGTGGAAAAAGTAGGGGGGACCATCTACTTTTTCCTGCACCAAAAAGGAATCTGCAGCTGGAATTTCAGAGGGGTGGACAGGTGGCTGCAATCAGGAGGATTAGAACATTTAGATGCTGATCAAAGGGTGGAAAAGAGTGATATATAAGCTGGATTTTTCTGGAGGAGAGGGAGGCTGGTCATTCAAGGGTTTGAAGGCAAGCAAGGCTGGATTGATTCTGGTGGAGGAGCTGCTGGCCAGGAAGCTTCAAAGAACCATGAATTGTATTTGTTTCTTATCTCATTTGATGTCAAATCTTGTAAATATGAGGAGCTAAACTCCATTTCTTCTAGGATAGGGTAGTAGTTTAGATTAGTTTTGGATGGATATGGATTGTTTTATAATTCCTGCACTGAATCATTTGCTGATTTTTAGATTTCAGAATTTTCTAATGTTAGTTCTTGCCATTGTTGGATCCTATTGTAATCTATAGCTGAGAAGTTATCATTTGATCTATCCCTAGTTCAGAAATGGATTAGAAATCAATGTCAAGTTCTTTATTCCAATTTAATTGAAGTGCTGATTTCTGAAATTTAGATTTCTGGTTTTTGTTTTTCTGAATTTCCTGAACCAGAATTCCTGGACCTTTGAATCTGTTTGCCATTGTGGATTTGATTAATAGAGCAACTAGAAGGTTGATATTGTCCCAAATCTTGATCAGAAATGAATCAAGATTGTTTGGCATTCTTTATGATTCAAATCTGTTTATTGTTCATAATCTGATTTGTAAAAATTGAATTCTGATTTCCTGATTCCTGAATTTTCTGATTTCTGTGGATATCAGAATCTGTTCTTCATTTCTAACTTGGTTAATTGAGTCCTTGGAATGTTGGTATTGTCCCTATCTTATTCAGAAATGAATCAAGATTGTTTGGGCAATCATTTGACTCAAAACCAGAATTTTCCATTGATTTTTGAATAGAAATCAGAATTCTAATTTTTCTGATTCCTAATTGGACTCTGATTTTATCAATTGAGTCCCCTGAATCATTCCCTTCACTAATAAGTGAACTTTAGGGATGTCTTGTAATCCAGAGATGGGTCAAGAATCAATTGGTAAGTCATGTTTCCATTGGTTTAAAATTCTGATTTCTAAATTACTGAGTTGCTGATTTTTTTGGTTTCCTGAATTCCTGAAGTCTGAAAATCTGATTTCTTGGGCTTTGGATCTAATTGTCATCAAGGATTGGATTAATTGAATAGTTGAGAGGCTAATATATGCCCTGATCTTATTCAGAAATGAATCAAGATCATTGACAATTCAGAATTCAAATCTGATTTTTCCAAAATCTGATTTCTTAGTTTGATTCTAATTCTATTTTCTGATTGCTTGGAATCTGATTGCCAATTGTTAATCCCTATTTTATTCAAATCACTGAGAGGTGTACTCTAGGAATCCCTTGCAGTCCAGAGATGGGTCAAGGGGCATTTGGCAAACTTGAATTCCATCAATCCACATTGCTGATTTTTTCAGAAATGTTGATTTCTATTTTCTCATTTAATTAACTTCTGATTTCCATTGTCAACCCTCATATTAATCCACTACTGAGAGGTAGTCTTAAGGGCTTCTTTGAGATCCAGAGATGGGCCAAGGAGCAATGGGAATTATGAACTCATGTGGCCATATGGTTTGCATTTCCAATTGAGCGTGTTTGTGTGGATTCTAATTTATTTTGCAACCGAGAGGTTGACTTTGAATCCCCCTTGAATTCAGAGATGAATCATGGAACACAAGCACCATTATTGAGTATATTTTATCCTGGTTTGGTTGATTGGAATGATTCCATCTTTTTATGATTGCAAATGCAAGTTATCATTCCAAACTTCCTTGGATTGCAAAAAATCAGCATTGAATCTTCCTTTTGAGCCCAATGATAACTTGATTTTCAGTGAGGACCCTCTTTTGATTCAACCTAGCTAACAATTATATAATCATATATTGCTTAGTTAGAGGCCAATTGAGCTGTGGGAACAACCATTTTCAAGTTGAATCAAAAGTTGGATATTTAATGATAATTTGTTCCATTCCATCCTTAATTAATTTAGATGAACCCCAAATCCTAGAAGAACCTTCCTCATAGATAGTTAAACCTTTTTAGACTTCATTCTAGCATTTATAATTCAGTTTTGATAAATTTCCAAAACCCAAAAATCTGTTATCATTTCACTTTCTATAAAAAAAATCTGTTTTCACTATTCATTAAAAATCTGTTTTTAGCCACTTAAGTAGAACTAATCTAAATTATTTTAGGGTGTCTTAGACTTCAAATTCTTGTGGATACGACAACCTGAGTCTACTACAACTTACCTGTGCACTTGCAGCTAGTGAGTTGGGAGACCAAAAAAAATGAAAAATTGACATTTTCTTTAATTTCAGCAAGTTATCACTAGAAAACCCAAATATCACTATCACCTTCCATAGACGCCACACGATCTTTGAGAAATTTATTTTTCTTCAATAGTTCATGCTTTGAGAAGGTAGTTCCTTTTAATTCTTTAGCTATGATCCCACCACCAAAGCCAACAACGTGGCTGCATTTTTGAGGTCCAAAACAACGTTCAACTATCTCTAGTGCAGGAAGCGTGGGTTTGACTTGCATAACCTCTTGAATTTCAGCCTACAAAATATGTCAAGGATAAACGTTATAGTAATATATCTTTCATGAAAATCTAATAAAAAAAATCAAACATACATATCTTTCTATGGTCTCAGGCTCAACAAGATTGTTATCTTTCTTGCGAGTCTCGAAGAACACAGTTGCAACGTCCGGTGGATTACCGTCTTTACCTCCCTTCGCAAAAGGAATATATGCCAATAAATGAATAAAAAATAACACTGAAAGAAATAGTATCACTTGTTTATGCAACGAAATATTATCATTTAGCAACAATACCTGCTCATAAATTAGTTCTCTGAAAGGTTCACTACCAAAATGGTGAGGCATAGTTAACTTCGCTCTATTTCTTGAGTTTCTTTGACTAGTTTCCTATATGGACACACAAAATATGTAATAATCTTATCGATAATGGTAAAAAAGATATGGAAGATGCAAATTAGTGATGGTGTATCAATATATAATCAAACCTTGAAGCTTTTACTATTGTTAAATTCTTTAACGAGCCATTCCCAATCTCTTTTATCTACACCATCAGGAACATTTTTCAAAGCATCTTGGATTGGCTTGTCTTTTACATATTTGATGTGCATGCTTTCCCTCCATTTTTGCCAAAGTTCTTTCATATGCCCTAAGACATTCTCATGATGAATATCCATGTCATCGCTTTCAAATTTTTCCTACAAATGAGTAATCATGCAATTATCAAAGTAGAAATAAAATATACACAGAATACATAACAAACAAAATACTTCTGCTTGCAATAATAAGTAAAAGTAGAAAAATATTACGACTACAGCATTCCACATGTGTTCTTTCTCTAGATCTCCAATTTCTTTTCACGCATGTACTTTTAGTGGGCATATGTTCCTATCACGAACTAACTTCCCTAGGTGTCTTGAGAATAATTCATGATTTTCACCGACTGTTCGATTGTTATAAAAGGTAACTTTCAACTTTTTTCCAAGTCCAGAGACTTGCTTGCATTTATTCCTCCCGCGTACTTCCTTTTTCTTTTGACAATCAACACCTGATAGAATGTACATGAAACATATAAATACACTACTTTTCATATTTAGAAGTTGCAAATATTATTCGTACCATAATAAATTATTATTGAAATCTTACTTGTTTGTATAATTCCTTGAGTTTCTTGGTCTTGTACTTCTTCATTGGGTTGAGTAGGGCTAGCATCATCTTGAGAGGCATCCTCTTGCATATGTTCAGACACAAAAAATGAGACCTCTAATTCACATGGCAATTTGCTAGTACTTGTTTGTGGCATCTTTTTGCTAGCATTCATACAAGAATTTGCTCTTTTAATGATAGGTGAAGTGTCTTCACCCACTCCTAAAGAACATAAAGATCTTTTTCCTCGCCCCCTTCCAAGAGCACCTGGTGCAATGAAAGTTTGTTTGTTGGAATTTGAAGTTGATGGCATCCCTCTAGCAAACTTCGCCAAAGTCACATTTATCTAGAAGAAGCAGCAAGTAAACTACAAGTCAAAATATATACATCAACATATATATGACATAAAGTAAACAAAATAGATCTAAAAGATAGTGCACCTTCAATGTTCATTTACATCTCTATGTCACTAATTTGTTGTGCAATTTCAAAAGTATCATGTGGTTGAAATTTCCTCACAACATACCAACCTTTATTGGAAAGGTCTGTGGCATAAAATACTTGGGATGCTTGATTGGCTAATACAAATGGTTAATTACTTTTCAAAAGTTGTCTCGGATTAACACTTACAAAATCATATTCATCTCTTTTGATTCCCTTTTCTTCGTCATGTACATCAAACCAATTACATCAAAATAAAACCAATCTTTTGTTATTAAGAAATTGCAACTCAATGATATCAATTAGGATTCCATAATAATCAATATTCAAAGCATCTTTATCATTCTCACCAATCACAACCACCCCGCAGTTTTGAGTTCTCAAATCTATATCATAATTTTCTACGTGAAATCTAAAACCCTTGATGATGTAGCCATTACAACATGTCACATAATTTGTAGGACCACTTGGCAATGAGAGCAAATCCTCCATGATTTTTGTATTCTCATTTTTATACAACCGTGCAACCTACAAAAAAAAGTATATATATATACATTTAAATATGTGTGTGTGTCAGTATTAGAATGTTTAAGAGATATTTTCTTTCCAATCAATATTCAAGTTGAACTTACCCTAACTTTAAACCAATCAATAAAATGCTTGCTATATTCTGCATCAGAAGCACATTGAGAAGTATTATGTTGAATTTGTGAGAATTCTCTGCAAAAATAAATAAATAAATATTTATTTATTGAGAGAAAATGGAAATGAAGAACAAAAAGTTTCATACTCTATAAATGGTTGGACTTCGTCACAATTTCTTAAAATGTATATATGTGTTTGCTCCATTTCATTTGCATAAAGAACACTTTGTTTTCCTACTCCTAGAGCTCTTCCAGGTTGACAAAAAAGAGATAATCCATCAACTGATTTACTTGTACCACCATCATAATTTCTTTCAAGTCGGTTAAACTTGGTGTCCGTTTTATGCAAATACCTTGAACATAATATCATACGTTCATTTGCAATGTAACCCTCTGCAATAGACTCTTCTGGATGTGCTCTATTACGAATCAAAGATTTCAAAAAGTACAACCATCGTTCTACAGGATACATCCACCTATAATGAACAGGCCCACCATTTTTAGCTTCATTGGCTAAATGAATTGGTAAATGCACCATTACATCAAAAAAAGATGGAGGGAATAATTTCTCCAACTTGCACAACGTCACAGGAATTTGAGAATCAAGTTGTTCCAACTCATCCATCCTTAGTGTGCAAAAATCAATTGAAGAACATCATAATCATTGAAGAATTTAGTGTGCAAAAATCTGAATAAAAATTCTAAATATGAGCATAATTTCTTAATTTCTGAATTATTTCTAAGAATTCCGAAACATGCCATGTTCTGTCTAAAATTATGAACTTTTGGATAGAATATTCTAAATTATGTCGACGGCCTTGAATTTTGGAGAAAATTTCTAGATTTATGAATTCTATTGAGAATCAATTCAAAATATAGAGATTTATGAAAGACAAAGTAGTAGGTAAATCTAAGTACAATGGCCAAGCATCTTTAGTGAAGACACAAGTTGTCTTGGAAACATTAGATTTTGGATTCAAGTTGCAGCAGAGGCCTTGAGAGATTCCAGTAGCCCATTGGTCACATGTTGTAGTCTTCATCTAAATCTTAATCACTATGAGATTGCCCAAGTTTTACTTAATTTTTTTTCACTTGTATGCCAAAATGCATAAGTTTGTACAGAAACTATGAAATATATCTCAGATAGTGGTACCTTCAATTGATCATAAAAAACTATGGATAAATCATATAGAGAGGTTGATAAAGTTTTATCATACAAGAGTAATATGAATAGAGAAAAATTTGGCAGCACTGATGTAGACTATAAAAAACATTGGAAATAGTCAAATAAAGCAACTGAATAAAAGCCTGGTTGCTACATAGTTGTGCATTTTAACAATAATAGTTGCTTTTCTATGACAAAAGCACATTGTATGTTTTATTAGAAGCTTATAACTCAACTATGCTACAAAAAGAATAGGTATACAAACTCACTCGTAAATCTGACTTTCACCAACAAATAGTAAGAAACATGAGGTAAGATATGTTTGTATAGATATAACCAATCTGGATAAACTAGTAGTTGGCATGTGGGGTGGTGGTGGAAAGGTTCTCATGATGACCCCCCGTAGTTAATAAATCAATCAGTGACCCATTTATTTCTGTAAGTAGCCTTCACTGGTCATGTGATTTAGTAGTTAAGGTAGGATAAAATCTTTAGCTTTATCGCCCAGTCTTTGCACGTTTCATGCCTGCAGAATTAAATGGTGATGCACTTGGACTCATATGTGGACTCTCCTCTCTTAAGGTTCCATTTAATAAGTAACTATCTTCTAAAATATACTCATAACATAATGAATACATTAGCATTGTCAAAGAAATGTGAATTTCAGAATTGTTTATATTCAGATTTATTTACAAATTCCTAATTTTCTTTTTGCACAATCACAACTTTCTGCATAACTTTTAGAATTCTGCACAAAATCCTAATTCCTGCACAAGATCTGAATTTTGTGAGTTCAGAATTAATTTTCTGAACAGAATTATTAATAGGAAACCAAATTCAAACTTTTGCATAAAATTCCTAATATTCTCTCCACATAAATTCTTATTTTCCACAAAAGAATTCAGTAATGAGGAATTCTATGCCCATAATCCTAATTCCCTGCCAAAAAAGAACGTTGTGCAGAATTATGAGTTTAGTCATTTTGGGAGGAAGGCATCTTATATAGCAAGATTAGAAAAAGGTGAAACAATGTTACAAGAGATGTGGACAGGATCTAAGTTTTTCATCTATCTTTCGAAATTCAAAGCCTTCCTAAAATTGGTGGGGATTAAAAAGGATAAAACATAAATTACCTGAACAAATAAAAAACCCTTTTGTAGCGGCAATTCCTTTTGCAGAAGCAACCCCTTTTGCAACCGTAGAAATCATAACAAGACAAAAGGATAAGTATGCAGCAGTCACAGGAAGGTCACGTTGGAGGAGAATATGTGGATGAGCATCACATTTCTTATAGCAATCTGCAAGAAAAAAACAATCAGGACGAGCGGCTTCTAGTTTTTTTTTTTGTAGAAAGGAAAAAGTTTGGCTTATATAGCATAGGGTTTTGTTTTGTTTCTTTTGATCTTCTTATCAGACAGCTGAGATTTTTTACTTGTAGATCACAAAAAGTAGTGAAAAGTGTTTGGAGGGAATGCTTTTTCATTTGCCCCACCAATGCTATTAGCGACCAGAAGCTCGTCCTTAAATAATTATCTTCAACGACAAGATTAAGCTGGTCACTATATCTAACTTTTAGCGACCAGTTTGGTTACATTTAAGGGCCAGCAAAGATCTGGTCCTTGATCTCGGCGACGAGAATTATTTCTGGTCATAAATAAGTACTTTTAAGGACCAGATATTATTCTTGCCATTAGCTGTCGTCGCTAAAAAGTATATTTCTTGTAGTGTATCTTTCACAATCTTATAAGTTTTTGATAGAAATCAAAATCACATGATTAACAAATGTTAGTTAGGTATTCATTTTTAGCAATTATTATGAATGTAGTAAATAAAAATTATCAAAACAAATTAGAAGATAATCATACAAATAGATTTGTTAAAACCACATGGATCTTTTAAATTTCTTATTTGAAGTTGAGGTCACATGTGATCACAATGATCTACTAATTAGTTATAAAACATATATAAAAGAAACTTCAAAATAACTTGATTTAAGCAACGATTTGTCTACATGCGAGAAATCATTACATTTATTATAAAAAAAATAAAAAAGAAGCTAACAACTCATAAGAAATATAAATACAATTTTATGCATAAAAAATCTTAATAAGAATAATATCGTGTGAAATATACCTTCAAATTTGATCTCGAAGACCATTTTGGACAGAGACCGTGTTGTTTCGATTTTCACGTGCTAAAATTTATCGCAATAAAATGACATCACATCTTAAATTGATTGTAAGTCACTAATCAAAATCTTGTTTCCATATGGCTGTCTTGGTATTACTTTGGCCATTTTGGAACAGTAGTTGGCTTGGATATGTTATATATTGGAACCACTTTGTAGTTTCTACAAGCAGTTTACCAAACTACATAATGTAGTTATATTCGTGCAAATATGCATGGTCAGCCAACAAGGGCAGAAAAATTCATATGTGTAATAAAATAATTTTAGAGAAAATCATAATATAATAATCAATTACTATGTACACTTAGGCTTCTATCACGATAATATACTAAAAAGAAAGCTAAATCTCAATGTTATTAAAAGTATCATGTTAATGGACTATTCTATGGATCATTATTTTATATTGTAGGATTTATAACATATATAAATAATAGAAGTTGCAGAATACTTTTTACGGCGGAAGCGGATCATCGAAGTTTTCCACGAACACTTGACGAACGCACTTGTACCTCGGGATCGGGAACCGAACCTTGGAGAAAAGAACACCTTGCCACAACACAAGTACCTATAGATGAACCTCAACAAAAGCATGTTTAGGACCTCTACTATGGGTCCCCTTTTATAGGAGAGGGAGACTTGGGAGAGGAGTTAAGCAGCATCATGTACGTCCATCGCGCGTGATCGCGAGCTCTCCAGCGCATGAATCGTGAATTGTGTGGTCATAGGACCGTGCGATGTGATCGTGCGGTCTGCGCGCGATCTGTGCAGTTTGCGCAGGATAATATACCTATTAAGGTTCAATTGCTCAGCTATCTCTAGAGCGTATGTCATGCCCGTTAAGGATTCATGATAGCTCACACTATATTTGCCTTGTAACTAGTTATGCCCTAAATTTGTCTTGTAGCATAGCTAAGACAACATATGTCTTGCTCCGTGGTAACTATTCTTCACATACACTATATTTTTCAACATTAGAAAAATAGTTGGCCTATTGTACATGAAAGTTTAATGCGACTCATAATAGTTTCTTCTCTCACCCTCATATGTTTTAGTAGTGAACTAGCTGTTCTCCTAGACGTGGCTCGACATGCTACTTTATTTTTTACCTTTAAGCACTCCGCTAAGGTAGCAAGCACTAATTTCTTTCCTTAAGACATAGTCAAGGGTCTAAGGACATCTGCAGATGAATCATCTATCAAAAACTCACACCATGATGACCATTGAACTAATTAATTTATCATGTCTCTAGGTCGACTTTGCATACTTGGTACTAAACACAAATACTACGATGGGATTCCCACTGTGTATGTCTAGCTCTGTTTAAATTATACACCACACAGACTTAAGTCTAGTTACCTTCTAGCGTCTGACCCAAATTTTCAAATAGCTCGCTATCTTATAGCGTCAAGTTTGAATCTCGTATCTGACATCTCTCTCTTAATCAAGCAACATTGAATTACTAAAACTCATATTTTAAGAATCACAGATGATTCACATATTTTATTCCCGCTCACTCGCTACCTTCATAAGCGCTGGAAGCATTTGTTCGTGTGAGAGAACAAACACAAGCCTGATCGATATACTTTTCACATGCATTAACAAGTCTTTATAACAATGATTTTATAAAAGAAAAGATAATTTTTTATTCATTGAAAATTTGACTACATCATTACGTTTATAATCTACGCAATCCTAAGGCATAGAATGTCGTCCACATATAACGTTAGGATAGCAAAATTATCCTCAGACTTATGAACATACACATAGTGATCATCATTAATTATGTCAAAATCGTACTAAATGATTGATTGATGAAATTTAAGATACCAGATGATTGTTTGAGTCTATAAATGGACCGGCACAATATGCAAACTTTACGCTCTTCTTCTTTTACAACGAAGCCTTGAGGTTGCTATATGTAAGTTTCTCCATCTAGTTTTCCATTGAGAAATGCAGTTTTTATATCGATTTGATGTAATTCTAAGTCCATATGTGCGACTATAGTTAATATTAGACGAATTGAAGCAAACCTTACAACAGGTGCAAAAGTTACAACATAGTCAACACCCGTTGTTTGGGTGAAACCTTTCGTCACTAGGTGGACTTTATATCCTTCAATTGATCCATCCATGCTACGTTTAATTTTGAGAACCCTTTTGTTCCCAATTGCCTTACAGCCTAGCAGGAGAGCAACCAAATATCAGACTTGATTTTTTTGCATAGATCCTAACTCTTCATCCATTGCCTTAATCCATTCTTTCCTAGGATGGGACAAGAGGGCCTCTTTAATAGATTTGGGCTTAAATTCATCTTCCAAACTTACTATGTGGACTTTCATGTGGCCCATGTTCATGCAACCCTTCGATTTCAAATCGTCGACACACAACATATTTTCTATTAGCCCGTCGAAGGGAACTCTCAGGTTGGTTAGTTGACGATTGCGAATCTCTCCCACTTGGATCAAGCTATGGGACGGGAAAGACACTTCTGAATGGGTTCATCTGCCTGTGCCGTCAACTCGGGATCTTTTTCTTCATTTAGAAGAAACACCTTGTCTATGTTGCCTTGCTTAGGAAATTTATTCTGAATGTAACATCTCTACTTTCTATTTTCATTACCGTACCATCTTCTCTTTCACTTTTTGAATACATAGCCCTTAGAGATGTCACAATATCTTATAAAGATATATTTTTGTCCTCTTGGACCCAACTTTCCATACTTATGAGAGTTGTCTAGAACATAGACTGCGCAACCTAAGGGCGCAAAGTACTAATGTTAGATTTTCGACCTGTTCAAAGTTCATAAGAAGTGGTAGGAATGGATTTCAATGATACACGATTTAAAATGTAGGCAGTAGTTAAAAGTTCATCTTCCCAATACGAAATTGGAAGATTAGCTTGTGCCATCATGAATCGAACCATATCAAATAAGGTACGATTCCGTCTTTCGGCAACACCATTTTGTTGCGGAGTTCTTGGTACTGTTAGTTACCTAACTATACCCTTGACATCACATAACTTTTTGAATAAGTCAAAGAGATATTCACATCTACGGTCGGTTCTCAAGCTTTAATCTTCCTATCCACTTGATTTTCTGCCATGTTCATGAATCGTACAAAATAATCCAAAGCTTCGGACTTATGAGAAATCAAGTATACAACAATGTAATATGAATAACCATTTATAAAGGTGATGAAGTAAGAAAGACCGTGTCATGCATGAACATTAATCGGGCCACATATGTCCGAATGGATTACTCTTGTAATGGGTACTCGGCGTGTTTTCCTTCCCAAATGGTGTTCTTATTTTCTTGCCAGCTAGACATTTCTCACAAGTTGGAAAATCAACTTTTGCGAGAGACCCCAAGAGGCCTTCTCTAACAAGTCTATTCATTCGATCTTGACCAATGTGTCAAAGTCTAGCGTGCCAAATGTTGACACTTTCATTCACATCAACAGATGGCATAATAGAATAACTATCAGCAACAGATGCTATGTTTACAACATAGAAACCATTATTGAGAAAATCATTACATAGAAGAACATTGTTAAGACATATCGTCATTTGTTTCTTCTGAAAACTTATTACATAATCAAGCTTGTCTAATGCTAACACAGAAAGTAAATTTTGCCTAAAGGCTGGAGCATATAGAATGTCGTGAAGATAAAGAATTTGGCCATTACGAAGTTCTAACTTGCACGTTCCAATGTCTTTACTTCAATTGTTGTTGCCAAATATCATAATTATCTCCATTGAGCTTTTTATTCTTTAAGTAGTGCCGACAACATGCGATGCCGGTAATCGATAGTTAATAGCGTTGCAATAGAGCTACAGACGAGGGAGACGCTACTAGCATCAATAGTAGATGCTAGTTCAACGTTAAGTTGATGCATAATGTCTCGCTACGAGCAGTCGACAAATGTCGCTATCGTGGCACAGATGCTTGAGGCGCTATTCCGACGCTTAAGAGATGCTAAGTTTATGTATTAGCTGATGCTATTCCGGCGCTATTGTGACGCTCCGATGACGCAAATGATGATATATTTAATGCAGCCTGGACTATGTGTGCGATGCTATGGAGGCGCTAATGTCAGAATTTTTTGCCCCATTACAGCCATATTTTCTTCCCTTCCCACACCATAAAATTATACAATGCATACAAAATGCATTGATATCCATCACAGACATAATATCAAAGAGTAATCATCACATACACAATATCTAAAATAAAAATATGAAAAGTAATAAATTGAACTGACAAAAGTATAACTACTATACGTATATCTAATAAGAATTCTATAAGTAACAAAAGTATAGTTGCAAAAGTTTTTATCCTAAGTTTGGGAGTTGTTGTTGTCGTTCCAGACGTTTGATCCCGACGTGCTCGGTCCTTGGCCTCGCGAGGATTGATTCTGTGACGGGATCGATCCCTGAGTCGCCTACAATAATGGAGCCAACTACTGCGATAGTTTCTGCGGCACCTACTGCGATATGTGTTGCGATATTTGCTGCGATAGCTGCGTCACATCAGGTGCAGCGGATGAGCTCGGAGCAAATGGTCCGCCTGCATATCCTCCGCTCCTCCTAGGTACCTGAGCGGCTGTGCCGAGGCCATGTCCTCCTTGTGTAGTGCCGGCCACCTCCTCCCAAACAACATGGTCCTCTACGAAATAGAAAAATTATACAATCATATAAACATTATAAATTATATAACATAAAAAACATATAAATTAAAACGTGAATCGCTTTCGAGAAACGTTACCTGGTGGCTGAGTACTCGGATCATCTTCGTACTTTTCAACCGTCTTCGCATTATACTCATCCTAAAAAATTTAAACATTGCGCATTAAAAAATAGTTTGCACTAACGTCAACAACCAAGTGAACATGTGATGAGACTTACAAGAAGCATATGAGCAGTGGGCATGACCAAGTTGTTGGTCTTCCGACTCTTATGCGTGGCCTCGTAGACCATGCAAAAGTCCATAGGACTGCCTTGTTTCTCCTCCTGCATTAAAGTTTCAAATTTTATAAAATAAGTATAAGTGAAAAGTTTGATTAATCAAATTTGTATGTAAGTTACCATGCGCCATGGATGCTCATCAAACTGCATCAACCAGCTTGTGTGGATGTGGGTCTCGGGCTTTGAAAATTGGTTAACTCTTGCCTTTTTCGATTATCTTTGCCATTGTTCATCCGTCCTTTATGAACATCAAATACTTTGACTTTGAAAAATTATAAATTTAATAAAAAAATAATTTAAATGTAAACATACTTACCACTTCTTACATAAGGACTCCCAAATCAAGCGTCTAATGTGCCTTGGGCGTCTTTGTATGCTCTGCTTCAAAGTGAGACCGACGGATGTGATGACCTTGCAAAATTTATATAATCAATTTTGGAGATATTTTGCAGCCACCTCCTCAAAAGCTCTTTGGATCATCCCAAAACTAAGATCCGGAATAAACTGATTTGCTTTCTAAACAATACTTTAAACTTAGTAATTTAAAAATAATATAAAATAAATTATGTAACAAAAATGAAGACCGTACCGTAATGGCCCGAAAGATGTCATCCCACACTTGAATTGGGACATCTTTCCACGATTCTACCCCTTTTGACAAGTGGGAAAGAACAAGAGCACTGACATCCCGCACGGTACTAGCAGGTATGAAAGTGGTCCTACAAATTACAAAGAAAAATTAATTTTCAATGATAAGCAAAACTATAATAAAATTTCTATAACTTATTTAACTTATGGCGGAGCATTATTATTCACGGTGACCATCCCATTATCGTGTAATCCTTCTTCATCTGTCGAAGTGGAATCATCACTCGGTACAGCTGGGGTAGGCTGAGAAGGTCCAACATCATCTACGGACCCTAGTACAAAATAAATCATTAATGTCATACTAAATTAAACTAGTGATAATTGATATATGTACTGTGACGACCAATCTCAACGGCCAGCCATCACGAGGGGTAAAATAATAATACTATTTATCATAAAATTTGAATACAAATAAAGCGTGAAAGTTGTGATTCAAGAAAAAAAAGCTTAGTTACAAATTTTCCAAAAATTTCGGCATGACCTCTGCATACGGAGGATAGTGGACAAAATGGCAACATGTACATACAAGGTATCCATATCAAGATATAATTCATCATATGATAAAAAGGGACAAAAGTCCATAACATGGAAATAAAATATAGGAGCATTACCGATCAACCTCACGTAGAACAAAAAGATGCAAGTCTCTAACCAAATGACACTATGATCAAAAGATCCAAAATTCATTTGCCAAAAGTTTCCAAGACTAGATACTGAGATACGTTTAAAGTTTTTTTTAAACCATAGATAGATAATAAGGACTGATAGTATATGTTTCATTCCTTCCTCACACAGCCTACCCCCAACCATGAATTTTCTAAAATATACTTAGCAGTCATCACCTGCAAGGAATATAGAATGAGAGGTAAGCACTATGAGCTTAGTGAGTGGAGGGCACATGAATATAAGAAAAATCAAGAAAATTGATATCCCACATGAAAACTGAAATCCTAGAAAAAAAATGTATGAGATATATTAATAACATTCGTAATATTAATTGGAAAGAAAAACAATCCAAAAAAAATTTGAGATAACTGGTATTAGTGGTCTACACATATTTTGGCAAGCGAATAAGAGATTCACATGGATTAGCTTTCTTTTTATAAATCACGAGGAGTCAACTTTATAGATTTTGAATTACATGTTAGTACCAATTTTGAGGATGAAATTTTCTTTATGGGTGTAGTAATCGTAAACCCCGAGCCCATACAAAAAATAATAAACAAATAGTAAAATTTTTATATATATCATTTATAGTTTAGGTAATTTAAAAATGGAATTAAAATACTTTAAGGGGCAGTGTGGTCTTTTGCAAAACAAGGGAAAAATATATAATGGAAAATGTAAATACTTTTAAAAGGTGGGGTTTTTTTGTCTTTGTGCAGGACTGGACAAAAGAAAAGAAAAAAAAGAACGACGTGTATAAAAAAAGAGAGAGAAAAGGCATCCTCTTCTTCCTTCTCCCCTCCCCCCGACTGCTCCAGTGCCACGCGTGGAGTTCCAGCCGCCACCACTTCCGACGCTCGGTCGGTCCATTGTGGATGACGCAGTGAGTGCTAAACACGAGAAAGGGCGGGAGTTCGCCGGCGACCTGTTTCGGCTTCGATTCGCACCGATCATTCTGTTGGTGAGTTGGGTATCATTTTGAGGGGTTTTGAATGTGTTTTTACTCCCAATTTTGTAGGTGGCCAAGATTGGGGTTTTTCGGCAACCTTTTCGGCGAGTTCGATGGGGAGCTCCAGCCAAACTCATCACGACGTCCTGGTAGGTGCACATGCGAGAGAGTTTTTGACAGCTATTTCGTGCAGTTTCCGACGAGTACGTCATCACCTTAAATAGTGTACGCCACTGCTGTTCCAGTTGTTAGTTTGTATCTTAATCATTTCTCCAACGAGGATTCTAGCGACCTTGCTTTTGGTTAGGTAGGTTGAGGCTATTCGTTATTAATAAAAATATTCTTATTATATATTGATTAGAGAATGCAATTTGAAATGATATGTTTGTTCCACCTTGTCGAAATGATTGATCATCAATGACCTTCGTACCTAAGCTATTACTGGTAAGGCATTAGTAATGCTGGATTTATTAAGCTAATTTGGTGGGGTGATTGGGACTCATTGGACCTTTATGTCTGTAACGCCCCGAGACCCACGTGACTATCACGTGCTCAGAGTCGTCCCAAAGGCGCTACGCAATTCTATATAAAATAATTTTCAGAAAATAAACTCTATAAAATTTGGAATTAATAATAAGATCGTCTAACAATATATAATGTCAAGGAGCTGGAAACATCCATGACTCCACCATACTAAATATGCGGAAAATAAAAACTAATCTAATAATCTAGTATGACTAAATCCTATACCGTGTGCAACATCTCTGCATGAATCCAGATGCAGAGGAAAACCCATGAGTATAAAAATACTCAGTCCATAGAGTCTAACCATAACAATAAGTAGATCAATAGTGCTAAAAAATTAATAATCAATAATGAATAATAATCAATAGAGCACAGGATAGGACAATATAAGAGAGATCAATAATCAATAAGGCCATGAATCAATAAAGGGGACCAGGTAAGAGATCAAGGGATCAATCAATATTAATTATCAATTATGCCTGATCACTATGACATCTATCCAATTTAACAATTTTCTATTATCAATATTTGTGATCATCGGTCAATTACCAATTTCTATTCTATTCAATAGGCAGAGGCAAAGCCAAATCAACACCTAAATCCGAATGATCAGGGTTCAATTCAATTCCATTCAATTTTATTCAATTTTAATTCAATTCAATTCAATTAGGGAGCGCTCAACCAATTATGGAAAACTCCATGCCTTTTTCATGTAGGTCAGTGGAAGATCAAACCACGACAAGCAACCTTCCAATGATAGCGCTAATAATAGTTTCATGATGACGGGGGACCATGGTCATCACAGGACAGTCATAGCTTCCCTAAAGGATGACGTCTCAAACCTTTAGGTACACTATCTGCCCCATACAATACTATAACAATAATGACCCAGGGGGCTTAGAGACAATCGAAGTACATGGAGATCCAACAGTTTCCATCTTTTATCTTGTTTAACCTAAAGACTTATCTTTAACAATTTACTTTAGGTTAGACAAGGACCCAATCAGGGAAAAACAACTGGATCAATAACATGATGGATAACATGATTTGATATGGTAATAATGTAGATAGTCTCAAATCAAATCTAATAAAAATCTGATGAGGTCAGATCTACCAACAATACAACCAGGAACCATTATAGTAACTATTCAATTGTCATATCACAATTTACATTTTCTGTCCCCAGAACCCGGCCCGCGTCGAGTGAACTTGGGCCGTGTTCGGAAACGTCCAATATCACCTCGGCCAGGGCAAACCCTGGCCGGGTGTATAGTGAACCCGGGCCGGGTCGGCCGGTTCACTTTCAAACCAATCGCGCCGAGTCCGAGTCGGGCCGAAGCAGAACCTGGGTCAGGCCAATAGGAATCCGGGCCGGGTTGAACAAACCGATCTAGTTCTGAATCCAATTCGGTCCGGATTCAATCAAATCCGGGCCGGGCACAGCAGAACACGGGCCCGGTTCTGCCGCCGACGGAGAAGTGCGTTCCGACGTGACTTTCCAACCATCATAACTATGCCCTATTATATCCAAACTATGCATACGATAAGGATTCACAGTACGAAGGAGAAGAGAATAGGATTCCATGTTGCGAAAAATCGACAACATAGGGATTCCCCCTACGTACCTAAAGTTGGCTGAAAAACCAACTGGATTCCCTTCTCTGTAAATTTGCACGAATGCCGAAATTTGGTTAGCGATTGCTCTCTGTCGTCGCTCCGAAACTCACGGCCACCACCTAGAACTTCTTCTCCTATGTGCAGGCTTCGAAACCAGTTGTCACACGTACTCGGGGTACCTCGGTTCACGTGCAAATGAGAGGAAAAGAGGGTTTGTGGGCAGAATTTTGTTTGGTAGAAAAAGAGGTTTTCAGCCACTCTTTAATGCTTATTTATAAGTTCAAATTTGAGATATCAATTCTATTAGGCCTTGGACTCTTTTAGAATCAATCTTGGTCATCCATCAATGACTAATCCCTTCTTAATTATTCAGATTTATTTAAATCCGAATTTGCTTCATAAATCCACACTTATCTCCATAACAATTCTATCTTTATTCAAATTCTATCCTCTTTCTCCATCTTATCTCATAATTTCCATCAATTTCGAAATTAATTAATTCTAGAATATTAACATTGGGATTTTCAGATCCATTAAATAAAAATAAATATCATTTATCTATTTTCTAAAAATTTGGGTCATTACAATATCGGTATAGGCTTTCGGGTCATTTCTTAATTGCTATAGTTCATCGTCGGACTCTTTGAGGGCAATATTGTTTCATCTTTTGTGATTTTTCATAACTTCTCATAGACTTATGTGATTAATAATATGATAGAACTGAATGAAATTGACCAAGTGATGCAAGTGATGGATTATTATAATAACAACATTGTTAATTGTTATAATTCGATGTATTGTGTGCAATAAAGTTTGATTAATACAAAGTCTAGTGAATTAGTCATTGTTGAGATCATTTAATTGATTTTATGTATGCTGCTAATTATAACTAAGTATTTAGTGTAATCGTGACTTCCCTTCCATATGTTATCAAGTAAAGTGAAATAC
This sequence comes from Pontederia crassipes, assembly GCA_030549335.1. Lineage (NCBI taxonomy): Eukaryota > Viridiplantae > Streptophyta > Magnoliopsida > Commelinales > Pontederiaceae > Pontederia > Pontederia crassipes. The sequence continues at coordinate 22,574,263 of CM060194.1, read as the reverse complement.
TTTAGCTAAGCTAACTCGGAAGTTTATTATGGTGTTAATCATTCTATATTGATAAGATAACTTGGTTATTAAACAAAAAGGGTAAGATGACTACCCCAATAATAGTATGGTAATATGATTAGGTGGTGTTTTCTTTTGATCGGATTGAGATGGAGGTAGTTGAAACCCGACGTACTTAGAGGTGAGTGAATTTACACAATAACATTAAGTAAGCTCCTAGTAGCTATACTTGGTTTTACATTGAGGTAAGACATGTTTTCTGATATGGATTCTGATTCATGTGAATGAATTTGCATCATATGAAATGAGTGATTGTGTGCTGTGTGGTTCACTTGCAAATTATTTAACCTATTATTGATGGATAAGATTGATCTTATGGATTTATGATATTTTCAAGGATTTTATGAGCTTTATGTGATTTTTATGAAAGTTTTCATTTGGAGTTCAATTTTGGAATGTTTACTTAGCTTATATGCATATGCATGCGCATTCATACATCATAGCACATTTCATACAAAAATTTGCTTCATGGCGATGTTTATTTCATCGGAGCTTGATCAACTCTGAGTTGGTGCGGCAATGATTAAGACTATTCCATGACAGTAAACATTAAGATCAAAGTATATATATTTGTACATTCCTTATGAGGAAGGTGTCGATTTGGTAAAACATTAAGTCCATAGATGGTGGCAACCTTTTCGTTCGCACAATAACTTGATAACCAAATGATGATTTGGCCTAAGTGAGGTTTTTATCTTTGCATTACTTCCTTTATTATCAAAGAGGGCAAATATTTTAATCATGGCATGTCATACATGAATTTTCTTGTGATTTCTATCGAATTGCATGCAGGTTTGGTTTTCATGTTTTGTTATATTTGTGTGCCCTCCACTCACTGATCTATTAGTGTTCACCCCTCTTGTTTAACATTTTTATAGGTAATAAATGATGTATGCTTGCTATGAAATAAGAAATGAAAATAAAGAGGCTAAGGCACAAGTGTGTGTGAGAGACGAACAATGTATTTGTGAAATCCTTTTAATTCATTCGAATATGATTGCCTAAATTGATATTTATAAATTTTGTATTCAATGTTTTTGAATTATGCATGGTTAGGAGTTGCTAAACCATAGTGAGAGCGATTGTCGCTCATATATGATAATTGAGCATATGGCTCATGGATTTAGTTGGAGAGTGAGCTTCTGTCTCACTGTTTTGGCTTGAGTCCCACTCTTTTACTTCTCTTATGAAGTGTTAGAGATGATCTTTATAACTGCCTGCAATGGTTAAAGTTTTGAAATTTAAATTGTCTGAGATAATTTATATGAAATATTGTACATGACGGATTGACGAATTTAAGCGTACGTCATGCTAAAATTTTTTAAAAAATTTAGAGTTAGTTAATTTTTGGAATATTGGTTCCCATTGCATATTTTAATTTGAAATCTAATGATTGGTTATGCAGTTTCACCCCTTTGTGGTGCCTAATGGGGAGTTGGGCGTCACATGTACAGTAAAGTTCTCATCTCGCGTGATGTCTATCGCTGCATGATTCGTGGTAGTCCGCTCATCAAAATGTGACAAGCCGGGTGCTTGTGATATCGACGGTGTAGCAACTGACGTTATTAAAAAAAGATTAATGTAATTAATTAAGAAATATAATTTTAATAATAATAAATATATCACTTGGGGTAAGATGTCATTCGCCAACGCTAGAATGTAGTGAAGCGTCCGGTAATCTCGCCGGTGGAGTAGAAACTATTATCATAAAAAAAACTTAAAATACTTCCATGTATTTAAATTTATCGAATATACAAAAAATAACCTGGTGTGATATGTCGATCGTCATCGTGCGATTGAGATGTCCCGACTATGTGCCCCGTCGACGATGGAGCAACTATCACAAAAAGTAAACAAATTAGAAAATTGTATCGCCTACTATGTGACACGTACCTGGAGTGATACGTGTAGACGACCCACCAATGGATCGCCTACTACGATCCGGCTATGTGCCTTGTCGACGGCGGAGCAACTGACCTTATTGAAAAGTATATATGAATGTAACTATTATAAGCAACTATAAATAAGCAACTGATAGTAAATATAATACTTGATGGTCGTGATGACTCACTAATCTGGAGTGAATGCTTAGAAGAGCGAGATGGCCCAAAAGCTCGACCTCTAGTAACCATGATTTGAAAAAAAGTAACAAACTTATGTTATTATTAGTAAACAAACTTTGTGTTATTATCTCAACCATTTATAGGATAATATATTAACAATGCATCAAGTCCATATTACAGAAAACAAAGCTGTAATGCACTCTAACTAACAAAATTTCTGCCGGAAGACACTTTCTCTAGCACCACAACAAACTCATTGTTTACTTGAGGAAGAGACCAAGTGTGAATAAACTCTTCTCACCGTCGTACACAAAATTCTTGTTCCCTAGTTCACTGTCATATGTTTGTTTTAGCCTATATATTACTTTTCTACCAATTCCTTTACCTTCAACAGGCCAATCATCTTCATATTTGAGTGAAACCTAGGGTACCGTACACAATAGATAAGATTACTTTCCACTCATAACATTTGCTCTTCTGGCATGGACATAAGATTTCGCCATATGAAAAAGCAACACTTTCATTTTGAAATGCCACATTAATAAATTCATCAACACCATCCTTATATTCTTCTGTTATAATTCCACGTTTATCCTTCCAACGATGAATCCAACTATGATCCAGCTTTCACATTTCCGTAACGGACAACATTAAGCCATATGTCAATATATAAATTCTTGTACTTGAAACATGTGATTTCGAAGTTATGAAGTCTAAAATCACATGTTTCAAGTACTTGATCGTCGTTACTGATAAATGAATTATCATATTTTAGTCTCTTTTTTTCAATGTTCTCATTTAATTAACAATAATATTCATCCACATTCTTGTTAACTAAAATGAGAACGTGATAAAAAAGACAAAAACTTGATAATAATTGATCAGTATTTGATTTCAAGCTGAATCTCATTGAATATAGATTTGATGCATAATTCAGAATAATATAATTAATTTTTTCATTTATTTTCAAGTCATGATGTTCATCTAATTGGAGGCATAAATTTTATAAATAATAAAGTTCGTTCATTATTTTTCAAGTCACGATATTCATATAGTTAAAAGTAGAGTTTCAAGTTAACATAACTAAGAACATATATTCATATATTCATCTAAATTATGGCATAATTAAAAACAATTTAGTCTATTCATATATTCATCTAAATTAAGGCATAATTAGGAATATGACCATATTCAATTTCAAGTTAACAAAAATCAATTAACAAAGATGGACTTATTGTCCGGCGGAGGAAGGCATCGTCCGGTGGAGGAGCAGCAGCGGACGAGGGCAGCACGACGTCCGTTTGAGGGCAACGACGAAGGTTGAGGGCACGACCGATGGAGGAGCTGCCATGGGCGGCGGAGGAGGGGCAGCCGATGAGGGTGGCGTTTGACTGCGGCAGAGAGAGGAGTGGCCAAAGAGGGCAGTGTCCGATGTAGCATCTCAGACGTCTTAGCGTTCCAACAATGCAATGCCAGGGAGACGCCAATGGTGCATCGGTAGCATCGACAATCACTACGGCTCTATTGTGGCGCTACGTAGACACTACTTGAGTCACATCATGGCGCTCAAATGGGATATTTTGTAATAAATCATGTCACTTAATTCATAAGTATGCATAAGTAACATATATAATATAGTATATTTAGGAACACTCCTATGATGTAGGCATATATAAGTAATTATGCATAAGTAATAGGGTTATTTCCTCTAACCACCCTAAACTATTGCGATTTTTCGGATCTAACCCTAAACTACGAACTTCGTATTTTGGTTCTTTAAACTATCACGATTTTTTCAATTTGATCCTTCCGTCCAATTCTGTCAACTTTTCGATTATCTTTGATTTTTTGCTGAAAAGTCAAAAAAGCCCTTACACAAAAAAAAATCATCTGGGAGAGGAGAGGGGGGACGCCAGAATGAAGGTGGGGGGAGCCCCTCTCTCCTCTCCTTGCGTCGGCGTCTGCGTAGGGTGAGGAGAGGGAGGGTCCTGCGCCGGATGACGAGGGGCCCCCCTCCTCTCCCTGCCATGCAGGGATGCCGACGAGACCACCCTCGTCTCGCCGAAGAAGATATGAGGCGAGGCGACCCCGCTCCTCGCCGGATGAAGGTCGCAGGGGGTCCTACGCCGGCATCCCTGCACAGACGCTGGCGTAGGGAGAGGAGGAGGAGGAGGGAGGGGGGACCCCTCCCCCCCTCCCCCCTCCCCACCCCCCTTGCCGGCGTCCCTGCGCGGCGCAGGGAGAGGAGGAGGAGGGGGGGGTCGCCCCCCCTCGTCATTCGGCGCGGGATCCCCCTCTCCTCTCCCTGCACAGATGCCGGCGCAGGGAGAGGAGAGGGGGGGAACCCCCCTCCCACCTTCGTCCAGCGTCCCTCTCTGCTCTCTCTCCCTGTGCAAAAGATTTTTTTCGCATAAGCGCATTTTCGACTTTTCACAAATGCGAAAAAAAAGTAATCGAAAAGTTGATAGAATTGGACGGAATGATCAAATTGAAAAAATCGTGATAGTTTAAGGGTCCAAAAAATGAAGTTCGTAGTTTAGGTTAGATATGGAAAATCGTGATAGTTTATGGGTGGTTAGAGGAAATAATCCTAAGTAATATAAGTAACATATATATTGTATGCATAAGTAACATATATATGATGTAGGCATATATAAGTAATTATGCATAAGTAATATAAGTAACATATATATTGTATGCATAGGTAACATATATAATATAGACAACAAATTTTATATTTAGGAACACTCTTATGATGTAGGCATAATAAGTAATTATGCATAAGTAATATAGGTAACATATATATTGTGTGCATAAGTAACATATATAATATAGATACCAAATTATATATTTCTTAATTAACATATATGTTCCTCAAACATATATAGTTATGAGACGCCAAGTAAGTGTCAAAATAGTACCAATTAAGCGTTGTATGTGTTACATGTGTAGGCAACAATAGGAATATGATTTTATGTTGACGTCTCAGTAGCGTCGCATTACATGTGACGCCACGTAGCATCGCAAAGGTCGGCGCCACAACCGTGCAAATATACGGCGCCCATATTGAGTCCTATCTAGCGTCTCATCTAGTGAGACGCTAAATTCTCCTCGAATGTTGTCAACACTACAACAGTGCAAAGTTCTACCGCGCATTTTCACCCCATCGCGCGTAATAATCGCGACTATTTGGCATTTCTATGACGCCTCCTTTAGGTCTACATCGCGTGCTAAACTAACGCTAATGTGACGCTATTGAGAGGCAAGTGGCATTCCCAAATTGTGACTCAACTACGACGCTATACTGATGCACGTGGCATCGACTTAGCGTCACTGGCAATTGAGACGCTATTTTGCATTGCTAATTGCCAGTTTTCTTGTAGTGTCATTAATTATTATTTTGGAAGTCATGGTATAGTTTGGTCACAAAAATAGATGAAATCAATTTTATGCATGTTATAATTCATCCGCAAAAACATAAATAATGAAATAACAATACTCATGAAGTAGTGATATCGAGAGGTTGTTATACTCCCACTCATCTCCCAATATTTTTAAGAAATATTGTCATTCATTATTTTAACAATGCGACAAAATTAATCTAAATATTTGAATTTTGCACATAATTCAAAAATTTCTACTCTATAAATTTTGAATTAACATATAATTCAAAATCATCGAAATTCATTTTGTGTGGTGCACCAAATTACTTCTAATATGACCAGGACAATCAGGACTAGTGCAACGGGGGGTTCTTCTCCGAAGGGTGCCAATTAAATAACCACGCCCTATCATTTGTCTCGGCATCACATAAAAAAAAATGTGTTACCGCTATCACACATCAACTCTATTTCTAGAGACTACGTCAATCATGCACCATGCCAATTTCTCGAAATCTTTCTAAATATGCATTTCGGATCACACACCATCCAACAAAAAGACATGGGTTATTGTGACAATGAATCTCAATGCATTAGTCCTACAAAAGAACTACCTATGTTTCATGTATTTTTTAATTACCTATTGTATAATTAGACCAACTAATTATTTTTATTATAGGCTTGCATGAAATATTGATTTCAGCACATAAAAAAAATATTGCCATGTTAATTAATTCTCACAAAAGGAATTAATTTTAATTTATTTAATTTCAAATCAATTTGAAATTGTAGGCAACTTATCATGCTTAACAAAACTAGACATACTAATTTTAAATTCAAATTCACAATTTTAACACATAGTCAAAATTTTAGGAAGGCAATATTTTGCACATACTAATTTTAAATTCAAATTTCAAACTATTCAAAAATGTCTTTCATAATTGAATTTAGATCGTAGAAATAAATATCATTATGACATACATAAATAGAAATATTTATTTCATGCATGATAACACATTTATTAGGCAATATTTGTGATTGACATGCAAATATAATCATTTAACTAATGCATTAAATCAACAAATGATTTTCTTTTAGTATCATTAAATTGCATGCAATGTTTTAGAGAAATTTTCTAAGTAAAATACATATTTTTCCTATTTTTTTAGAAATTTTAAAATAAACATTTACTATTCTCTAATTATTTTAATATTAAGGCAAAAATCAGAAAAAAAAAGAAAAACTATTTGTTGGGCTCTCAGGTGGCCCATCTACCAATGCACATGGGTGCAACACCTTTGCACTCAAACTGATCCTCCAACGAGCCTTGTGCCTACTGGAATAGTTTTTTTTCATTTTTTCTTACTGCTACAACACATGCAGAAAAAATCTAAGCTAAAAAATATTAAAGTAAATAAAAAAAATATATTATGATGTAAGTTCATCAATAATGTATTTGTGATGACAAAGACCACTTTGTTCCTCGATTGTGGTATGAGCTCCTGCACGCGTCTTCGCCCCATGTGGGTCGCGCGCACATGCGGCCCATATGACCAAAAGGGCATTTGCCCAACATATAACCTTCAACTTTATTTTTATATGCCTATTAAGGGGTAATTAGAAACATGCAGTACAATTATTGCTTTCAAAATGTTTTTAAGTATGACTTTTATTTTCATGCTATTTTCATGATATCACATATGGTATTGATTTAAATTATATTGTTCTAGCTATTCAGAGAATGCTAAATGTTAGATTACATATACATATGACATATTAAGAATAATTTTATTCTAGCGGTTACCACATATAAATAATCTAAACTACATATTAATATATAAAATTAAATTTTAATTGCCAAATACATATTGTTCCTACCATACGTTGCATGTAAATAATTTATACTACATATTAATATATTAGAACAAAAAACTTAGTTGGAATAATAATTATTGAGATTGACTTTATGACTCGAGGTTTGATTAATCCTACATGCATAACTCATAGGAGAGATGTTGGGTATATATGGGAAGATGACCTTGACTTGGTAGGATGTATTTTGGTAAAAATGTATGGGCCGAGGCCCAAAGAATATAATATCTTATGCAAGTACAAGGATGTTACATATTAGAGTCAAACCGTGTGGGTTAAGGTTCAAAGCAGACTATATTATATGCAAGTACAAGGAGCCGCCTCCGCACGGTCACAAATATAATTAGTCATAATATGCTTGTGGAAACAAAATATGCTAATAGCTACAAATATAATTATCCATAATAGTTAATCAATAACACTCACGAAACTTTTGTTGTCAATATTTACAACCATAAAAATAATCTTTGTGGCAGTGATCAATTGCAACACCATCAATATCTACGAGTTGCTGCCACAATTTTATTCATGATTAATAATTTATAATCACGATATTTGAGCTTATATTCATGAAATAACTTGTAACTATAAATCAAGTTTGTTGTGGGTGCCGTATTGATCTCAATCTAATCATCAAAATATTGAGAGTGGAGAGAGGGCTTGGATCCCATTTATATACATTTTTGTTCATATTCTCCTCCTATTTCTTCATTTTTTTCGTTCTCCTTGTTCCTCTTGTTTTCCTTTCTCAAGCCCTAGCCGCTAAAGATTTTGGAGGAGAAAAGTGATAAATAAAGAGAACATGAAGCTTTATATTGAGGGTTTGGTTCAAAAAGTTCAAATTGCCCCTTATTAAAATTTGGGGTATTACTAGAAAGGTGTCAAATCTATTATTCATAAAATTGGATTTCATAAATAAAGTTATAATGTTTAAACCAACAGCGTGTCACATTTGTCTAGAGCTGAAATTTGATATATAGTTTAGGTGAAAACGAAATCTTAACATTGGATTGATCTTACTGGTATCCTCCATTAATTTAGAGTAATCTTTATCATTATATCGCTCTCATGAACAGAACAATGCGCATAGTTTAACATGCTTATAGTGTATTACAGTTACTAATATATCATTAATGGATAAGAGAAAGTTTCTAACTGCTCGTGTTGATTTGATTTGAGTCTGTTTGGAGAGATGCTTGCTGTAAAAAGAGACGATCCTCAACACAATTAAGAATTTGTTCTGTAATAATTCTAAAATTATGAAGCAAAAAAAATGTATGTTTCGTAATACAATTCGTATTTGTGGTTTGAGAGCTATGTTTCAACATAAATTTTTGAGTTTTTTCCTAGACTCTTTTGAATTATGAACTTTTTTTCACGCCTATCAATGAATTTCAAAATTTTCGCATATCTCTCCTGAGCTATACTACTTTTTCCACAAAGTCTGTCCGTCAGTTAACTTTTTCGTTATTTTTTATTTTTTCTGATTTATTCAATGACCAAATTACCCTCGTCTCATATATCCAAATATTTTAAAAGTTTAAAATAATACATAAACAAATAAAAAATCTGATCAGGATTGCCGGCACACCCGTCCACAAAGGGGGCAGTCACCCCCTCCCCCTGCAGTTGCCGGGGGGGGGGGGGGGGGGGGGGGGTCACCCATTCTTGCTCCGCGTCGGTCGCCCGTTCTTGCTCCGCATGGGCCACCACGATCGTCGGGAGGAGATCGGTCACTGTTGCACAACGAACGCACGAGAAGGAGTTTGGTGAAGCAATGGCCATTGGAAAGAATGGTCCTTAGCTCACACGCCGGTGCCCCTTTTCTGTTGATCCCCGCACAGAGGGGCGCCACCCCCATGCGAGCTCGCACAAGGGGCGTCAGAGCAGTGGCGCCTAGTAGCAACCGTCATCTGTACGTAAGACCATCGCACAGTGGCAGCCGCCAATCTTCTTCAGCAATGGTGATCGGTAGCTCGTGGCACCGACAGGTGGCGGCGACAATGTCGAACATGCTTGTGGTGACCGCTGGCAGAAGCATACGCCCGTATGTGCGTTCGTTGTGCAGTAGCGACTAATCTCCTCCTGCGATGATCGTGGGGCGACAATGGCGGGGGAGGGGCGACCACCCCCCTTCGTCGAGGGGGTGAGCTGGTGATTGGAGAGGGGATCGAATTTTTTTTTATTTTTTTGTGTATTATTTTAAACTTTTAAAACGTTAGGATATATGAGACCAGGGTAATTTGGTCATTGAATAAATTAAAAAAATAAAAAATAATGAAAAAATTAATAGATATTGAGAGATGGATTTAAGTGAAAAAGTTGATATAATTTAGCGGAGATCCATGAAAAAATTAAAAGTCATTGGTAGACGCGAAAAAAATTCATAATTCATAGAAGGTTAGAGGAAAAAAACTCTAAATTTTTTAGACATGCACTACGGGCATATATTCATTTATCTTTATTTATAATACTTGATAACATCGATTTTGCACTTGCTTTGTGAATCTGGAGAAAATTAAAACTTCTAAAATTGCATTTATCATTTTGTTTGCAAAAACTATTTTGATAACAGAAAAAATGCAATGGTCTTTGTACCCCCAAAACATTGCATGGATATGAGTTGCTGAAAACTAAACAAATAAGGTCTTGTTCGTTTCACAAAGTAGAAAAAAAATATTATTTTCGTTCTAATGTTTTGATAATTAATAAATTAGCCAGCATGAATAAGTCGGAGGCCCAAAAATATTTTGAGAATCAGTGTTTTAAATTTCTCATCGTGTCCCGCCCATAGAGAGAAGGTTCGGTTCTTGAGGTCATATTGTATTATATTTATATAAAAAATAAATAGTTGATTTTTTTTACCATACAATCAAACATATAGAATATCTTGGAATTTCCTAAACTTTTTTAAGATCATTTGGTTGGAATAAATGATAGAAATAGCGTTTTGCGATGACAAGAATATTTTTATTCCAACACTTTTATTTTTTTTCATTTTTAATCATGTATTATTATATCATAATTTTTTTAATCAAATTATCGACTATTTGTAATAAAATATTGTAATTTTATTTTATTTTATTTTATTTTTGAAATTAAAATAAAAATATATTCACTTATATATATTATAATAATAATAATATTATTATTATTATATTCTATAATTTTTTCCGTCCAAATTTATCCTCCAGTCCAACCAAACAGAATACAAAAGAAGTGCGTTGGATCATCACCATCACAAACCACAAGGATTAAAGTAACCCTCCAACATTCCTCCAAGTTATTTATTTGCAGATGTTCATACTCCGCCGCCGCCGCTCTCTCTTCGCCCCCTCGGCTCGTCGGCAGCCCCTCTTCTCTACTATTCTCCGACGGCTCATCTGCTCAGATGCCACCGACGCCAACGAGTGGCCGAACGTCGATGGTACCGCTGCCGCTTCCGCCGGAGGCGGAGGAGGTGAAGCCGAAGAGCTCTTGGCAAAGGTGCGGGCGGGACTGCAACGCGGAGGCCGCTTCCGTTACAACTTAAACCTTGCAACAAGTCTCATCCTCTCCCACAACTCCCTCTTCGCCTCGCCTCTCGACCTCTTCCGGTCCCTCTCTGGCGCCTCCGCTCAGCCTTCCTTCGCCGAATCAGCCGCTGGCCTCCTCATCTCGGCCTACGCCTCTCTCGACCTCCCCGATGCCGCCCTCCGTCTCCTCTCCGCCCTGTCCGAGGAAAGGCCGCGCCTTTTCCCCAGTCTTCCCTCTTGCAATCTCCTACTCGAAACTTTGGTTGCAGCAGGTCGCCATTCCGATGCGCTGGCCCTATTTGATCAGATTGAGCTTTCCGGGATTCGCCCGGACACTTTTGCCTGCAATAAGGCGATTCAAGTCTGCGTCAAAACCAGGGACCTCGACAGGGCCCTTGAGTTGTTCCGTCGAATGGAGTGGACGGAAGGAATGAAGCCGGACGCTTTCACCTTCAATTGTCTGATTTCTGGTCTTTGGAAGGAGGGTCGAGGAGATGATGCACGGAAATTGTTCAATGAGATGCAGAGGAGCGGAGTTGCGCCAACAATTATAACGTACAACGTGATGATTGAGGGATATTCCAAAGCTGGGAACTTGAATGGTGCTCTTGGCATTTTGGATAAGTTGAGGGCTTCAAGGCAGAAGCTGAATCTTAGAACATACAATTCACTGCTTTCAGGCCTGGGTCGTGGCTGCCGAATTGATGAAGCAAACATTTTGTTGGAAGAGATGAAGCAGGACGGGTTCGTGCCTGATCATTTTACCTTTAGTATTATGTTTGATGGCTATGCCCGATGTGGCAACACAGATGCAATGCTTGCTTTCTTTGAAAAATATGTTCAGAAGGGATTCAATATAGGAGCATATGCCTGCAATAAGCTGCTGAATGTACTTTGCAAAGATGGTAAAGTAACCAAGGCTGAAAATATTTTGATTGGGCTGATGGAAAATGGTTTGGTTCCAGATGAGGTAATATTTAACACCATTGTTGATGGACACTGTCGAGTTGGGGACATCAAAGAAGCATTTTTGACAATGAAGCGAATGAAGGACCTTGGATTAAAGGCAGGACTAATTACTTACAACACTCTAATAAATGGCTTGTGCAAATTGGAATGGATGGCTGATGCAGAAAATATGGTACAAGAGATGGTAGAAAAAGGTGTGAAGCCAAGCACAGAAACCTACAATCCTCTAATTGATGCATACAGCAAGGATGGGCAGTTTGGGCGGTGCTACGAAATTCTTGAAGAGATGCAGGATAAAATGAGTGTAAAAGCTAATGTTGTGTCTTATGGCTCACTGGTGAATGGACTTTGCAAGAAGCTTAAGATCGATGAGGCTGAAGCAGTTTTCCAAGACATGATGTCCAGAGATATCCCACCTAATGTCCAGATATACAACATGTTCATCAATGCATATGGAGAATTGGGCGACTTGGAAAAGTCTTGTAAGTTGGTCAAAGACATGCAGATGAGAGGAATACCTCTTAGTATTGTTACTTATAATATACTGATTAAATTTCTATGCAAGAATGGACATATAGCAGAAGCTCATCAAATTTTATTAGAGTTAAAAAATGGTGGAATAAGCCCTGATGGTGTTACATATGGTTCTTTGATATCGGCATACTGCTGTGGTGGCTCTATTGGAAAAGCTACTAAGCTCTTTGAGGAGATGAATGAGTCAGGCCTCCAACTGACCTTACCTACTTATGATTCCTTAATATGTCAGATGACAGAGGAAGGTAGGATGCCGGATTTTGAAAATGACTATCAGCAATCTGCTTCTGGATAAGCCATATTTGCGCTGCAGTCATACAAAGTCTGTAGAACGAGGGATGAGAAGAAAACGCATTTAATGCAGCAGGAAATTGGAGAGACAAGGGTATGATTTTATGATTTGGTTCATGATTCAAACAAATCAAGGTTGGTGGATCTGAATGACATATAAGTTGAAACCAAAAATTTGAAGCAGCTGTACCAAAAGAATACAATGGATATGTGATTCATGTTTCATTGTCTCTAGATGACTCTCGCATCTGAGTAGGGTCAGAGCGAAATTGGCCTTAAGTATTGCTTCAAATATTTATTGAGTATAGCATATACTTGACGAGAGTTGAACAATTCTGCGACATGTAATTCACTTATTCTACTGAAACAAGGTAAACATCCCATCCTCTTGCTTCTGATTATATGAAAAAAAGCTTCAATATCTTGTCTCTCTTTTGAATAGGCTTGCACAGAATCGTAACTGATGTATAATTTATATGGTTTGTAATATCCAATATGTGCTCTTAATATTATAAACAATCTGCATTTGAACCTGAAAGCTGCATCTTTTCTCACAACGGGTTGTTTCGCAAATGTAGCAAATTTTTTTTCTTTTCGATGCTACCGATATGTACCATTCAGATTTTATCCTGATATATTTTTTTAAAATTCCTTTGTTGCAGTAAGAAAACAAATAAGAAAGATTCAAATTACATGTTGATGAATCACTAACTGAGACGCCTAGATAGTTTTTTGTCAGAGTTGGAAAACATGAAGCTGATCCGTACAAAATCGGAGATCTCCTAATTATAATTTAAAATCCAACAAACATCTGGACGGGGTGTATCACATTTTTTTTCTGTTGCAGGAAAAAAAAATGAAAATAAATAAGAAAAATGGACCACAGATATTCATATTGTAAAATAATAGAATAAATTTCAACATATGAATTCAAGCCTTATCTTCTTTCTTTCTTTAGTTTTACTTTGTAATCCTCTTCAAATATTAATTTATTTTACCATGACATGTTTACTTCAAAATAAAATAATATAAAATATTAAAATACTAATATAATAAGGAGAAAGGTTTAGTGACGCCAATACTCATCGAACGTTTTCATATATGTGGCCGGATCTTCATTGCATCAAAATTGCAAATAACATAACAACAATTTTAATTTCGTCCGTCGGATCAAAATGTGAGGCTGTGATTAAGTCACTCATCCCCTCCGCAACAAAATCATTGTTCTCTCTCCAGGCCTTTGCAACCTGCGGCTAGGGCTCAAGCTGGCAATTCCTCCTTGACGAATAGATCTTTCCGATGACTTCGCAGAGAGCATATTTGTCTAGCCCCAATATTAGTTATGTTCGGCAACTTTCCACGACGATCCAACAGGAGATCTATCCGGAAAATCTCCATGGCGATCCACGATGATCCAGGACTCCTCACAGAGCAAATCTGTTTGGCCACTCCCCACAATGATCAATGAGAGCAGATACGTTCGGACAATCCCCATAATGATCCGGGAGGAACAGATCTGTCCGACGGCTTTTCATAGTAGATTTTGCCAGTGGCTTCCCACAACGGTTAACAAGAACACAATCGTGTAGAGGTAAGCGATTTTGCTTTTTGTTATATCCTTCTCATTGAGAGGGAAGTGTCTATGTTCTTCTCATTGAGAGGGAAAGGGGAGGAATTGAAGGTTTTTTGTTGGACTTTTACATCTTAGTGTTCCACTTGATGCTTTTTATTTAGTTACTTATGTTCTTTTGTTTAGTAATTTTTTTACGCAACCATTTTTTTCTCATCAGTATACCTGTTGTTTATTTACCTAATTATGGAAAGGAAGTCAACCTTCCAATCTATTTGAGTTAGAAAAAAATGACTTACAACTTAAATCAATAAAATCATTACATTTGTTAATATTGTTCATTTTTAATGAACTTCTGTTAATTTTTTATGAGTTTTACAAGAATTTCATGACATCAAACATGAGTAATGACATTGATGCGTGTAACATATATTCTCAAGAAGATTGCATTGAGGGATTGGATGGTGGATAACAAAAGTATACTGTTCATATTAGTCTTATAATTTTTTAAGTATATTAATCTAGATTTTATAATAAGAGTGAAAAATCATGAAGAGGTTAATCTAAAGATGCATGCTGAATGTGATAAATTCAAGGAGACCCATGGATTTTCTATACCATATGTTGGCATGATATTCAATACACATGATGAATCATACAATTATTATAATTTATATGCCAGAGTCATTGAATTTTCTGTTCGGAAGTCATACTTTCACAAGGCTAGACAAACCAAAAAAAGTTGCAAATAGATTTCTTGTTTGCAAGGTCATAGGATCTAAATCGACATTCTAAAAAGGAAGTGAAATTGAGAAGGAATGTTAGAGATGGTTGTAACACACTTTTTTTGCTTAGTGAAATAAAGAATGGAAAGTGGAAAGTTAGAAAGTTTGAAGAAGCATACTTTCATATTATAACAACTTCGTGTAAAGTCACACAACTTCGTTTTCATTATGCTTTATCAGATTCTTCAAAAGAAATGATGACTGAATTACATGGTCGTGGGCCAAAAAAGATGCTCAATTATAGTGGTGAGACATCTATCACAAGTCAAATGTGTAGGAACCATTTGAAATCAATAAGAAAGAACAATATTAGCAGAGAATGCACGAATTGGGTAGAAAAAATGTATAACAAACATCATTACTATATTTCAAAGATGTTTTCCTTATAGGCATGTCTACAACACAAAGATCAAAAGTATGAATCTTTTTTATGATTGTTTGAATTCTAACACGTCATTATCTGAGTTTGTGTGTCAATACAATCAAGCTCTTCATTCTCGTCATGAAACTAAAGAATGAGAAGATATTAAAACCTCATGTAGCCCTAATTTCAGGAAATCTTATAGAGTATCATGAAGAAAAAATTACACTAAAACATATTTGACTTATTCCAAAAGGGGTATAAGGACTTGGCATCTTTGTTGTCACAAAAGTTGTCAAAGGATAGTGGAAGAAATATTGTTGAGCATGGTGATATGAAAAGATTTCAATAAATTGCTCTTGTAAAAGGTTTAAGCAATATGGCATATTTTGTAAGCATATCTTATATTTTTCTCCTTAGAAAAGGTGTTACGAATATACTCGAACATTACATTATTCATCATTGGACAATTAATGCATATTTTTTTTGAAAGAAAAATAGGATGTTGACATTGAGTCAATCATCCATTTATTAAAATTTTAGTTATAGGTTACAAGAAGGAATGTACAGAGTCACAAGCACATATCATAATTCTCTCCAGTCTTTAATATGTCGCCGGGCTGTCAGTACCATATTCTCCACATACACCCTATCGTCACTAAACAATTTGTTGTTGCGTTGTTTCCAAATGGTCCATAATAGATGTCACCCTTTTGTTTGATGAGATATGTATGTAGTTCCTGATCTACATCACCAGCACCCCTGAACGAGGCCCATAATCTGTCTTTCGATGTCGAGTCCAGTGTCCTAATGCCCATCTCAGACCACACTCGTCTGGACCACACACACCCATAGAACAAATGTCCAGAATCTTCAATTTCGTGTGAGCAAAAGACACATGATGGATCCTGTGCCCAACACATTCGACGAGCCTTCGTAAGCAAGCGATGCCTTCGGAGTAGCCACGCAAATATCCGAATTCGCAGTGGGACTCTCAGTCGCCAAATCAGTCTACAGTCTATGACTACTATATCATATGGCTACTGGTCCGAACCATCTACACCCTTGTCACGCTGAACTGTCCAGAAGCCCAAACCCATCCATTTATTTTTCCTAGAATCACTATGAGCTCAGCTAGACAATCAAGAAGGCTCACCAGATCCATAGTCCTTTGGTCAGATAGTGGAGATCTGAACATAGGCATCCATGACCCCTCCCCAGTGTTATTCCTATCACCACACCAACACTGAGAAACCATTGTCCTTTGATCACCTGCTAATACATATAAGCGAGGATACAGGCCTGATAAAGAACCCCGGTTTGCTTAGTTATCCTCCTAGAATCGAAAGTCAGTACCATCACTCAACTCTGCTAAGAAAAACGGTTTGATCTTGAATAGAGTCTTTGTGAGACCCCTCCAGAATGACGAACAGCCGTGGACTAGATTAGCCCTTGATTCCCACGAGAGGGTTCTACCATGGCAAGCAGTAATAACAGTCCACCATAAGTCCTTTTTGTCACCCATAATCCTGTAGACCCATTTGGACAATAAAGCAATATTCATCTGCCTAGTATGTCGTATTCCAGGCCACCGGCACTCATCGGATAACACATATTCTCTCATGCAACTTGAGCAACCTCTCTTCTGTGAGTTCCTGAATGCTTCCAGAAAAATTGTCTTTGGAGTTGGTCAATGCGTTTGATCACTTTTTCAGGCATCCAGAGCACTGACAAAAAGTAGATGAGCATGGCAGAGAGTACAGATTTGACAAGAACTAACCGCCCTCCTCTAGATAATAACCTGGATTTCCACCCTTCAAGTTGTCGCTCAACTCTTTCGACCATTGGCATCCAATCTCTCACAGATAATTTCTTATCCGACAATGGAAGCCCAAGATACTTTAGTGGCCAAGATGACCTTGCTGTCTGGAGAATGCATGTTATTCGATGTCACACACATTTTGTGATGATTGGTCAGTTTCTACAAATGAAAAACACTCTATAATTCCATTGCAAAAATATATTTGGAGAACAAAGATAAGTAGGGTTTTTTACAACATCAAATATTGACCTGCAAAGTTTCAAGTTGATTATAAATTATCGAAATCATGAGAGACTCAGGGTAGACCAAGAAAAGCATATGGGATTAAATTTGGTGTAGAAATATCTATATCACAAGCTGACAATGAGTCATGTGCAAGAAATGCAAGAAGAAAGGCCATAACTCTCGGACTTGCCGATTAGATAAGGTTGTTTATTCAAGTTTCCTTGACTGTTCATATTTTGAATTTCATTTACTTCTTTAATCAATTGTATCATTATTAATAAGATCAATCGAGTTTGTGAGCTAGACAATTTCAGTAAATAGAAAAAACTAACATAATTAAGAAGAATCAAACAATGTATTATTCACACTTCTAGTTAAATTTTGTTATATTGTTTCTTTATTTTGATTCTTTGTAGAGCTAGACAATGGAGCACCAAGCAGCATAAAATTTTCTAAGGACAAATTTATGTTACCTTGATAAGCCATAGTATGCTGAGTGTGCTATTGCTGCGATACATCCTTTGTAAACTTTTTTCATAAGGACAACTTATGTTTTTCAGTCATGTATATTTGTTTCTATTCATCTTATTTGACATTTGATGAAGTATGGCTTAGCTCATGAGCTAATGTTTTAAGTGATTTGTTATCATTTTTTTCCGGTGAGTCATGTTGTTACTAAGGAAACATCTAGTTTTTTTAGTAAAGTATACATATGTGAAAAAATTAATTCATCATTTCAATTTTTTCTCTTCTCTTTCAAATTTCTTTACATTACTTCTTATTAATTCTTTATTGAAAAAATGATAGAGAATTATGTATATAAAGACATGAATCCATCATTTCTGTGTGATGTGCAACCTCAAGAGCCACTACAAAAAAAAAGTCAATTACAGATGGTCAAAACGTCTGTAATTTGCTCAAAATCGTCGAAAATTTTGATTTTCGACAAAACAATTTTCGACGGTTGGAAAAAACTCGTCGGAAGTTTCGACAGTTGTAACCATCCCAAAAGTCCGACGGCCACAACCGTTGAAATTTTGATGATCGTCGCAACTATCGAGACTTTCGGCGGTCGTCGCAACCGTCGAAACTTTCGTTGGTACCAATCGTCGAAACTTTCGATGGTCACAATCATCACAAAAAAATTTTATAATATAAAAAAAATTAGTCCGCCGCCAGCGGCAGATCCAACGGCTAGCGGAAAGATTCGGCGGCCAGGCGGCCGGACCTGGCCGAGGGGGGCTAGATCCACGGCCAGATCGAATTGCGAGGCGGCCAGATCGGACTGCGAGGCGGCCGGCGGCCTGATTGGCCCCCCGTGGGTCGTCGAAGAGAGAGAGAGGGAGGGAGTGTCGTCGGCGGGTCGTCGTCCGGGAAGTCGTCGTGCCGCAAGATAGGAGAGGGAGAGAGAGAGAGGAGAGATAGTCGTGGAAAGGGAGAGAGATGAGAGAGGGTAAGAGGTAGAGTTGAGGTGACATATATATAGGGGTAGAAATTAAAGAGGGAAAGCGGGAAAATGAAAAAAAAAGGTGCGGGAGAGTTATTTTTTTAATTACCGATGGTCGAGATCGTCGGAAACATTTATCGACGGTCCAGACCATCGAAACTTCCAACGGTCCCGTCGGAAACATTTATCGACGGTCCAGACCGTCGAAACTTCCAACGGTCCCGACCGTCGGTACATTTTCAACGGTCTGAGCTGTTGATAAGTATAATGTAAGTATACTTACATCATACAGTATTTAATCTTCTGTCACCGACGGTTTAGACCGTCAGAAATTTCGGCGATCTGAACGGTCGATAATTATATTAATAAAATACCGCTTATATTATATTGTTTTCCACTACCGGCGGTTTGGATAGTCAAAAATTTCACGGACAGTTATCCGTCAGAACTTCGACGTTCATAATTATCGAAAAATAAAATAATAATATTATAGATTTCATAATTTATTATTTTAGATTTTGACGATTGTAACCGTCAGAAATTCCGACGGATCCATATTCGTCGCAAATTACGAAGGATTTCTGGCCGTCGGAAATTGTCCGTCGAAAAATCCCGATTTTCTTATAGTGAGCATCCAAAAATCTCCCAACTAATAGCACTCAAAAGAGAAGATGTTGAGTGATATAGAATTTTAATTTCTCTACATCGCCTCCATTTGATTCGATAGGCCAAATTGATATTATTGTCGAAAAAGTTTGCAATTTGATTTTATATTGAATGCACAAGCACAACGATTATGCATTTTACAATGCATGATAAGGTAGTTCTAAAATACCATGTATTTAAGTGTAAAATCCATCAACTAAACATATGACAATAATTAATTATAGAGATTCACCAAAACAATAAGCAAACAAATTTACTTGTGGTGCAAGAACTATGAACACAAATATGTAAAATGTGGGGAAGTTTGAGGAGGTGTAACCCAACCACAAAAACCCAATAGTCAACAATACAACATGCCCTCATGGAATTACCATATGCGAAGTCTTAAACCTACTAATAAATCAAGTCATATGGATATTATAAAAATGATTACAAATATTGTCAACAATATCATTAATTTATAACATATACTGACACTTTTCTTGCTCCTCGCGTCTTCTTCGAACTTATTTATCTGTGTCAATAATTCACTGATTATTTTACTTTTCATTTTATCCTCAACTTCCATCTTATCATTTACTTTTTTCTAGTCGTATTCAACAATCGGATCCATCCATTGGAAAAAAAAGCATGCTCCATATTGCTGGCAAGAAAAGACAAAAGAACATATAATCAAGAAAGTTTTAAATTTGAAAACAAATGGAAAATCAAGAAATAACTCACCTCATTGTTGAATCCTATGTTTTGATGATAACAAATTAAAATGGACATAAAGTTACTAATCTATGCTGAAGTAGTGATAATGCAGGTGTAGAATTGATATGAACAGATTCGCCGAAGAAATCGCCAAATTTAAAGTTGGAAGAAAAGTTTTCAGCATGACCGGTCGACCCATCGGTCGACCGATCAGAAGCACCGATCGACTGATATTCGGTGGAAGAAAAGATGAGAAGATGCCGGTCGACGTCGAGACTATACCGGTCGATAGACCGGTTGACAACAATATAGATCGGTCGACGTCGAGACATTACCTGTCGTTGTATCGGTCGAAGGACCGATTGACCGGACAGAGTCAGAACGAAGAAATAAGACAACAGTCACATAGACCGGTCGATCGGCCCATCCCAACGGTCGACCGACCATTCAGTCAAATGAACTGTAATGGCTAGAATTTGAAGGAGAAAATTGAGAGAGACCTTTTGAACGAATTCTCACCCCTAGGAGCCTATAAAAAGAGTGCCAAAGCATGAAGAAAATTCATCCAAGCAAGAAGGAACATCCTAGAGCTCCTCTCAAGTTTTTGAGCATGGAATTGCAATTTCTTCTCTTTTTCTTTTCTTAGCTTTGAGTGTGAAAAAAAGTTTTGTAAAAGAAAAGTGTTAGAGGGAATCATTCACTTTCTGAAATATAGTGAGATTGCGAGCTCCTTGTAAGAGAGTTGTGCCTTGCCTCTTGAGAGGAGAAGAAGGCGTGGTTGTATTAAGAGGATTGTTCTCTCCCTACAAGAAAAGAGAAAGATAGTGAATCTCCGACGGTCTCGAGGTCGAGAAGTCGAAGCGGAGACGTAGGCCAAAGCGTTGGGCCGAACCTCGTCAACATATCGTACCTTCTTGTGTTTGTTCTTTATTCTTCATCTACGCATTACCTTTATTTGCTTGTGATCGGTTTTATCGTTTTTCTCCGAAGGTGAATTTTTGGAAATTTAATTTCACCAATTCACCCCCCTTTTGGTGCTTTCGATCCTACAATTGGTATCAGAGCCAAGTTCCTCTAGCTTTAAGATTTGAAATATATTTAGAGCTATGGCATCAAGTGGTTTCGGGTTTTCCGAAGGTCAATCTATTAATCGTCCCCCACTTTTCAATGCCTCAAATTTTGCTTATTGGAAAATTAGGATGCAAGCCTACGTTTGTTCTATTGATATTGATATGTGGGATATTATTCAAAATGATTATGATTTAAGTAAGAAAAAGCCTTCAGAATATACCGAAGGAGAAAAACTTTTAGTAAAATTAGATTGGAAAGCTAAAAATATTTTTTTATTGTGCTTTGGATCCAACGGAGTTTAATCGTATTTCTAGTTGTGAAAGTGCTAATGATATTTGGAAAAAACTCATTATTACTCATGAAGGAACGAATAAAGTTAAGGAGTCTAAATTAAATATTTTAAATCATCAATATGATTATTTTAAAATGCTTGAAAATGAATCTATTAATGAGATGGTTGTTCGCTTTAATGATATTATAAATGGCTTAGCCTCTTTGGGCGAGCCAAGGACTAATCCTCAAAAAGTGAAAAAATTTCTCAGGTCTCTCTCCTTCAAGTGGCATACAAAGAGGACGGTGATTGAAGAAAATGACTTAAACAAGTTGGACTTTGATGATCTTATAGGTTCACTCTTGACCTATGGGATCGGGATCAAGGAGGATGAAGAAGCAAACACTCCAAAAAGAAAAAACACTTATATTGAAAGCAAACAAAGATGAGGAAGATACAAGTGAAGAAAATGAGGATCTTGATAAAAAGAAGCTTTCTCTATATGCAAAGAAGCTTGACAAATATCTCAGATTCGCTAAGAAGAAGAAAGGCTATTCCAAGAGAAGATCATTAAGCAAAAGCCAAGTAACTTGCTTTGAATGCAAAAAGATTGGACACTACAAAAATGAATGTCCAAATTTGGTCAAAAAGGAGAAAGATTGAGAAAGTTCAAGAAGGAAGAAAAAGGCTCTCCAAGCCACTTGGGACGAAAGTGAAGATGAAGAGAATGACTCTAACACCTCTTCCAGTGATGACGAGGAATCCTACATATGTCTAATGGCTAATAGCCATGAGGTATCATCTAAATCCTCTAACTATAGTGATAGTGAATCTTTCAATGTGCATAAGGAGTTTAGAGATCTAATTAATAAATATGGATGCCTAAAAGAGAAATATGATGAGATAAAAATAGAGTTTGAAAATTTGCAAAAGAAAAATAAGAATGTTAAAGCATGTAAAAAGTGTGATATATTGAATAAAGAAAACTCTAGCTTAGAACTCTCAATTGAAGAATTGAAATCGGAAAATAGTGCATTAAAATCAATATGTAAAAGACAAATTG
This sequence comes from Pontederia crassipes, assembly GCA_030549335.1. Lineage (NCBI taxonomy): Eukaryota > Viridiplantae > Streptophyta > Magnoliopsida > Commelinales > Pontederiaceae > Pontederia > Pontederia crassipes. The sequence continues at coordinate 22,551,602 of CM060194.1, read as the reverse complement.
TAGAAAGTGCATGTTTGAACAAAGAAATTAATCAATTGAAACTTGAACTTGAAAAATTCTCAAATGGAAGTAAAATGTTGGACGCAATGCTTAGTGGATCTAGAATATTTTCAAACAAAAAGTGACTTGATTTCACCTCTTTTGAAAAAAAGAATGACAAAAGAATTATATTTGTTAAAGCATCGCATGATTACATAAGATCACAAATTGTTTGTTTTCATTGTGGATATGAAGGGCATTTTTCTTATGATTACAGAATTAGGAAAGGAATAAGTAAATGAATGAAGAAAATATAGGTCCCGAAAAGGACCATGACTAACCAAGATGGACCCAAGCAAGTTTGGGTACCAAAAACATGAAACTCCTAACTTCTTTCTTGTAGGAAGCTTCTATGTACAATAAAGGTAAATGATATTTGGATAGTGGATACTCAAGATATATAACCGACGATGCCTCAAATTTCATCAATTTGGAAAAGAAAAATGAAGGTAAAGTCATTTTTGGAGACAATAGCAAATGAGGAGTAATTGGTATAAGTAATATTGGTAAGAATGACAAAGTGTATTTAGAAAATATTTGGCTTGTTGAAAATATAAAACATAATCTAATTAACATAAGTCAACTTTGTGATAAAAATTATTTAGTTAAATTTGAGAAGGACAAATGTTTGATACTAGATGAAAATAACAAAGTTTTACGCATGGGATTTAGATACAATAATGTATACAAAATTGATTTTGATAACTTGAAAAATGAAAAATATCTTAGTGTCATGCATGATGACATAAACTTGTGGCATAAGAGATTAGGACATGCAAATTACAAATTGCTAAATAAACTCTCAAATCATGAATTGGTTAGAGGCTTACATAAGATCAAATTTGAGAAAAATAATGTTTGTGATGCATGTTTAAAAGGTAAACAAACCAAAAGTTCTTTTAAATTAAAAGGAGTTATTAGTACGCATAGGACCTTGGAACTTTTACATCTTGATTTGTTTAGACCTATTGATGTGACTAGTTTAGGAGAAAAAAAGATATGTATTTATAATTGTTGATGATTTCTCACGTTTTACTTGGACAATTTTTCTCGCTAGTAAAGACGAGACACTAAACATATTTTCCAAATTTGTAAAAAGAGTTCAAAACGAATTTGAACAAAAGATTTCAAAAATTAGAAGTGACCATGGAGGAGAATTTGAAAATCATAAATTTGAATTATTTTGCGAAGAAAATGGAATTACTCATAATTTTTTCACTCCTAGAACACCTCAACAAAATGGAGTAGTAGAAAGAAAAAATAGAACTATACAAGAAATGACTAGAACAATCTTAAATGAAAGCAAATTACTAAAATATTTTTGGGCGGAAGCCATAAACACATCTTTCTATGTTCTCAATAGAATTCTACTTAGACCTCTTGAAAAAAAAAATGTTTTGAAATGTTATTTGGTAAGAAACCAAACATCTCTTATTTTAAAGTTTTTGGATGTAAATATTATATCTTGAACATTAAAGATAAATTAGGCAAATTTGACGATAAATGTGATGATGGTATTTTTCTTGGTTATTCTAATATAAGTAACGCCTATAGAGTATACAACAAAAAAATATTAGTTTTTGAAGAGTCTATTAATGTTAAATTCAATGAAACTAATGATTCTTTGAGCAAACAAGCACATGATGATGATGAAGAAATAGTTGAAGTAAAACTTGAAGTTGTGGACATAGAAGAAGCAAAAGATAACACTCCAAAGGTGGAAGAAATGGAAGTATCTCAAAGAGAAGAGAATCAAATCATCCCAAGAAATTGAAAACATGCCTCATCACATCCACTTGATCAAGTTATAGGTAATTTAAATGAAGGCATAAAAACTAGAAATTTTTTAAAAAAATTATGTGTTTTTTTGGCTTTTCTTGCAAATTATGAGCCCAATAATATAGCTGAAGCACTTGAAGATCCAAACTGGATAAATGCAATGCATGAGGAATTAAATAATTTTGAAAGAAATCAAGTGTGGAAACTTGTAGAAAGACCCAAGGACCATCCTATCGTCGGAATCAAATGGGTCTTTCGAAACAAGTTAGATGAAAATTGTGTCATTGTGAGGAACAAGGCTAGATTAGTGGCCAAGGGTTACTCACAAATTGAATGGATTGATTTTGATGAAACTTTTGCTCCTGTTGCTACACTTGAGGTAATTCGAATGCTTTTGACTTTTGCATGCTATAAATGTTTTAAACTTTTTCAAATGGATGTTAAATTGACTTTCTTGAATGATTTTATAAATGAGGAAGTTTATGTCGAACAACCTCAAGGTTTTGAAAATCCATATTTTTCCGTCATGTTTTCAAACTCTCAAAAGCTCTTTATGAATTGAAACAAGCCCCTCGAGCTTGGTATGAAAGAATGAATTCATTTTTAATTCAAAATGATTTTCAAAAAGGGAAAGTTGACATCACATTATTTTTAAAGCATTTTAAAAATGATATTTTAATAGTTCACATTTATGTTGATGATATTATTTATGGTGCCACTAATGAAAGCCTATGCAAAGAATTTGAAATTCTTATGCAACAAGAATTTGAAATGAGTCTTGTAGGAGAGCTCACTTACTTTCTAGGCCTACAAGTAAAACAATCCAAGGAAGGCATCTTTTTCCATCAAGGAAAATATACAAGGGAGCTGCTTAAAAGATTCGGGATGAACGACTGCAAGCCAAGCACAACACTTATGAGCACTACTATAAAATTGGATAAAGACGAAAAAGGCAAGTCCATTGATCGAAAAAGATACAGAGGTATGATTGGTAGTTTACTCTATTTAACGACATCAAGGCCAGACATAATGTTTAGTGTGTGTTTGTGTGCTAGGTTTCAATCCGCCCCCAAAGAATCACACTTAATTGCTATAAAAAGAATATTGCGTTACTTAAAGTATACAAATGACTTAGGCATTTGGTATGATAAAAATTCTCCATTTAAATTGCATGCCTACACCGATGCAGATTTTATCGGGTGTAAAATTGATAGAAAAAGCATTAGTGGGATGTGTTGTTTTCTTGGTAGTTCTCTTATTTCATGGGCTAGCAAGAAACAAAACTCCATCGCACTTTCTACCGTCGAGGTCGAATATATAGCCGCCGGTAGTTGTTGTGCACAAATACTATGGGTGAAACAACAATTGCTTGATTATGAAGTAAATTGTTCAAATGTACCCATGAAGTGCGATAACACAAGTGCTATAAAAATGTCCAAAAATTCAATTCAACACTCTAGGACTAAACACATTGACTTACGATATCATTTTATTAGAGAACATATGACCCTTAAGGATATCGCCATTGAACATGTGTCCACCGAAGTTCAACTTGCAGACATATTTACAAAACTCTTGAGTGAAGAACGATTCTGCATGCTTAGAAGAGAATTATGAATGATTAACTCTTGATTGCATATCAATTCAAAGTAAAAGTGACTTGGTTATATAATATCACTTTTAACATGAATTGAACATTAAAAGTGTTGCATAACACTTACATTTGTATGATCCTTTTTAGAATATGATTTTTAATGTTTTTAAATAGTTCAAAATTTGAAAAATACAGGGATCGGTTGATCTACTTACAGGACCGGTCGACCGCCTGAAAGGACTGGTCGAATGCAATAGAAGGTTCAATAAGCATACAAACGATCGGTCGGCCGATATGACAAAATTGGTCGACCGGTATATACTGCGACCGGTTGACATCGAATCGACCGTTATATGATCTGTTTGGAAAAGAAGTGTCCGGTCGACCGCGGGGCATGTCCGGTCGATCGGTATATGCCAAAATTGTGAACTATAAAAAATGATCGCTCGATTCGGCCGACCTAATTTTTGGATTTTCGCGCGACCACCGCCCTCTGCGACCGATCCTCCTCCGACAACCTCCCTTCCTCCGGCAACACTACGATCACCGGACTCCAGCCACCGGCCGCCGCCTAGGTCAAACTCCCTCTACCTTCGACTCTCTCTCCCTCTTTCTCTTTATCTTCGACCCCCCTCTCTCAGGCCAGCCGCCCTGCCCTCGCCGGCCGACCATCCCGCCAGCCTTCTCTCTCTCTCTCTCTCCCTCGCCAGTCTCTCTCTCCGGCCAGCCGCCCTATCACCGCCGGCCGACCGGTCTTCTCTATCTCTCTCGGTCGTTCAGTCTCTCCGGCCGACTGCCATCTCTCCCTCTCTTCTCCGGCCAACTCTCCCGCTCCAGCCACTCTCTCCTTCTCTCTCTATTTCCGATCGTTCACTCTCTCCGGCCAACTCTCCGGTCGACCGTCCCGCCAGCCACATCTCTCTCTACCTCCCCTCTCTCACTGTTCGTCAGAAACACAAATTCCGATGACCCGCTGACCTTTTGCTCTTTCTAGATTTCTGACCCTCTTCAAACTCGGCAGCCCGACACACTCCTTCCGACATTCGCCTCAGTTCTGTTCCGACCTTTCGTTCACTTCAGATCACCATTGTTGAATCTCATGGCCGACGACGATGGACATTATCATGTTCGGATGGTCTTTCAGCGTCGTCGTCGCTTCCTCGGTTCCAGTGGTACCATTCATATCCTCCCACTAGAATCTGAACCCGAATCCGAACTCGAGCCTGTCCAACGTGGACGAGGCCGTGGACGAGGACGATCCCGTGGATGTACTCGTCAACCATCCTCTTCCGAGTCCCCTAAGTTTGATAGTCATTTGTTTGTCACTCGGGACGTCTCTGTTAGGTTCGAAACCTTGTATGCCTCTCGTGAAGTCCGGCGTCCTATACCATTGATTGGGATGCTCTGAACATTCTAGATGTTCAAGAGATGTTCGCAACCATCGGTTGGCTGCCACTTCTCTCCCTCACGGAGCATGTGTACCCTCGTCTTGTTCGTCATTTTTATGCGAACATGACAATCACTCGAGAGGCCATTGTTACCTATGTCCTTGGCATGCCCATTCGTTTTGATCCAGACCATCTTTGTCGCATCTTTGGGGTTGCGTGCCCATTACCTGGTCTTTATTCATTTGTCACTCATGGTTGGCCTTCCGACTATCTTCCCATCTCAGATGGCATTCAGACCATTTTTTCTGGACAGGACATCCAATATACCGTCGAAACGGCCTATCGACATCTTCATCCACTGATGAAAATGGCCCATCATCTCCTTAGCCGAATGATCACTCCTCGAGCCGGGCACTATATAGAGGTCACTCACTTTGATCTCTTCTTTCTTCACTGTCTCTATATACGTGATGCCTCCTTTCTACATTTCGATCATTATATGTTCTATCACATGGACTACACTTTTCAGAAGATCTCTTCTGCTGCTCATGGACGGCACCACTTATATTTTGGTGCTTGGATCACGAAGATCTTACTCCACTTTGGTGTCGACATCCCTGCTGACGAGGAATACATTCGACCTCGTCCCACCGACGTCATTGGTTCCGGAACTTTACACTGGATGGGACTTCGGTTTAGTGAGCAGGCAGCGCCAGATTATGACGATAGAGATGACGCCACAGATGGTGAGCCAGCACCGATGGACACTCAGGAGGCTGGCCCTAGCTTCCCGCCACCATCGGCACTCGCTGAGCAGTTTGGTCCTTCTCAGCATAGTACTTCAAACTTTCATGGCATCTATGACTTCACAGATCTTTCACAACAAGTGGCTGCCATAGATCAGCGCGTGACTCAAATGGATCGACGTGTTCGACGGATGGAGTGTGATTCCCATTACCTTGTCGGTTCACTGCATGCATACTATGCATCACATGGTTTTATTCCGCCTGTAGCTCGTGAGGATGATAGTCCCGATGACGAGTAGTTGGGTTGTCTCTCTCTTTGATGATGTCAAAAGGGGAGAAGTCTAGGACGATATTATGTGTCTTAGTATGTTATGTGTCTTAGTGCTTACATTTGTATCGTGCACCATTTTTGTAGTGACTTCAGTTACATTTGTATCGTGCACATCGTGCACCATTTTGTAGTGACTTCAGTCACATTTGTTAGTGCATGACGTTTTATTGACTATGTAATGAAATGACTTTTCTTATGTGATGACTTTTTTGATTTCACATTTGATTTCATATTTATTTCTTGTCATACGCTCATATCAATTATGGAACTATAAATGCCATCGATTTAGGGGGAGAAAAAGTTAAATACGCATGAATGTAGGGGAGCTTGTTTATTACTTTCTATGTAAAACTTACATTTCATTTCTTTCTTCTCCTGTCGTCCAATTAATTTGCCATCATAAAAAAAGGGGGAGATTGTTGAATCCTATGTTTTGATGATAACAAATTAAAATGGACATAAAGTTACTAATCTATGCTCAAGTAGTGATAATGCAGGTGTAGAATTGATATGAACAGATTCGCCGAAAAATCGCCAAATTTAAAGTTGGAAGAAAAATTTTTAGCACGACCGGTCGACCCATCGGTCGACCGACCAGAAGAACCGGTCGACTGATATTCGGTGGAAGAAAAGACGAGAAGATGCCGGTCGACGTCGAGACTATATCGGTCGATAGACCGATCGACAACAATATAGACCGGTCGACGTCGAGACATTACCGGTCGTTGTATCGGTCGAAGGACCGTTGACCGGACAGAGTTAGAACGAAGAAATAAGACAACAATCACATAGACCGGTCGACCGGCTCATCCCAGCGGTCGACCGACCATTCAGTCAAATGAACAGTAACGGCTAGAATTTGAAGGAGAAAATTGGGGGAGACCTTTTGAACGAATTCTCACCCCTAGGAGCCTATAAAAGGAGTGCAAAAGCTTGAAAAAAATTCATCCAAGCAAGAAGGAACATCCTAGAGCTCCTCTCAAGTTTTTTAGCATAGAATTGCAATTTCTTTCCTTTTTCTTTTCTTAGTTTGAGTGTGAAAAAAAGTTTTGTAAAAGAAAAGAGTTAGAGGAAATCATTCACTTTCTGAAATATAGTGAGATTGAGAGCTCCTTGTAAGAGAGGTGTGCCTTGCCTCTTGAGCGGAGAAGAAGGCGTGGTTGTATTAAGAGGGTTGTTCTCTCCCTACAAGAAAAGAGAAAGATAGTGAATCTCCGGCGGTCTCGAGGTCGAGAAGTCAGAGCGGGGACGTAGGCCAAAGCGTTGGGCCGAACCTCGTCAACATATCGTGCCTTCTTGTGTTTGTTCTTTATTCTTTATCTACGCATTATCTTTATTTGCTTGTGATCGATTTTATCATTTTTCTCCGAAGATGAATTTTTGGAAATTTAATTTCATCAATTCATCCCCCCTCTTGGTGCTTTCGATCCTACACCCATAACATCAACAATCGAAGAACCTTCACCATGAATTATTCTCAACCATGATGTTTTAATTGCTGATTCTATACCTATAACATCCCCAATCAAGATATTGTTCATTTTGAGCTTATGGCCCATACAAATTTAAAATGCATATTGATAAGTGAAGGGGGTAGTTACATATCCCATGACCACCTCCGTATTTTTCCTATAGGGACTATTCAATCAAATCTTGGTCCTTAGACCTTAGGTTGTTACAATCTTTCCTCCTAGGGACTCAATGCCTTCGACAAGCAGTCTAGTCCATGGCTCGTGTTTCACACATGACTCAAATTTGCATGTGAGATCGACTCTGAAATCATTTTATAACACTCCTAGTCCAATAAATATATTGTTAACGGCCTTGACCCATATGAATTTAAAACGTGTTTTGAAATATAAAAGTGATAATTACATAGAAGCCATGACCACCTCTTTTTTTTGCCCATACGAGACTATTTCATCAAACCATTTAGGTCATCGTTACAATCCTCCTCTTTAGGGGGCTCAATATCCTCCTTGAGCGATCCGTGTTTTGCTTATGTGAGACTATTCAATCAACACATCTTGATCGTTAGACTCAGGTCGTTACATTATCACAATAACATTTAGGCACGATTGAGTTGATTTTTGTCATTATCTAAAACAAAGATTGTTAATTTTCATTAATAACTCAAATATCGGGTAGTCAATAACTATAATTCCTTTTAATTTTGGTGGCATCAATATCAAAGGAAATTATCGTATTGAAATTTTTATAAACTCGTATCAACATTCTAATTTTTCGAACGTACTAGAAAGTGTAGAATGTAGAATAGTTTGTTCTAATACTAATCAACAAAAAAGGACAAATTTATAGATTTTAGATTTCATTCATTTTCTTTAATTGAGATATAACTGAATATTGCACAACTTAAATTTGCACAATTTATGTGTAAACTATATATGTTGTCATACAAAAATGTGAATTTCTCCATTGCTTATAGTTTCATTGTATGGGATGCTTATATGAGTTTGTAGGTATTTTCGTCCAAGATTATCAACTAACCAAACATAAAAAAATAGAAACAATGAATTTCAGAATTGAATATTTCCATGTTACAAATAAGGAGATATCATCTCTCACAAAAGAACATAAGGAATTGAATAAAAATTATCAAGTGAAATACTAAATAAAAAAGTCCAACAAAGAGACCTCCAATTCCTCCATTTTTCTCTTAATTATAACAAGAAGCAAAATCACTCACCTCTACAAGGTTGTATTCTTTTGAACTATTGTTGGATGCCGCTGGACAGATCTGCTACCTGAGAAGCCATCGGATAGATCTGCATCTTCTGTATCGTCGTGGAGATTGGCCGGACAGATCTGCTGTTGTTGGAATGCCTTGGAGAGTGGCCAAATAGATCTGGTTCATGAGGAGTCCTAGATTGTTGAGGAAATTCGTAGGACAGAGCTACTGCTCGTGGATCTCCATGGGAATTCGCCGGACAGATCTTCTCCTATCGGATCATCGTGGGAAGCTCCGAACAAAACTGATGTTGTGGACCTGTGGTTGGACACTCGTACGAAGTCTCCAAAAGATCTCGTCGAGGAGGATGCTTGAGCTCTAGCCGTTGGTTGCAAAGGTCTGTAGAGAGAAGAACAAGGGATTGTGTTGTGGAGGGGATGGGTGTTTTAAACGCAGCCTCATATTTTGATTCGACGTATAAAAAAGTGATGTTATGTTATTTGTAGTTTTGATGCAATGAAGATCCAATCACATATCTGAAAACGTGTGATGCATATTTAATGATCGTTTAGTGAGCACAAAGTACTGGCCCCACTAAATATTTATCCATATAATAATTATAAAAATAATTAAAAAAATAGAGGGGGCACTCTAACGCACCAAGGCTCAGCCCCGCCACACGGCACGGCCTCCTCTCGCGGCGCTACACTTTGACCCTTTGACTCTTTTCTTCTTTCTTGACTCTTTTGTTGACCGGATGGTCAACACACAGAGAATGTAAAGCAGAAGACTAAATAAAGACAGCGAAAGACTAAATGAATAGAGTAATACGACAAAGTAAAGGAAAGTGCGGAAGCTAATATATAAAATGTTTCAACTAGCCTTCATAGGAGGCAACAATGCAAGAGCCACGTACATCCCAAAAGGTGACCAAAATACATTTCAAAAAGGTGATTTAGTATGAGGAAACAATCTCATTACTAATCACGGTGCGTGAAGCAAAAATGTGTACTCATCCGTCCAAAAAGGTAGTGGCTCATAGATGCAAAACTAGTCTAGATGAAGAAGCGACTCCGGTCCATAAGGATTCGGTAAGTTCAATTACTAAAAATACACAAATACAACGATAAAGTAAGTAATTACTACTATGCTCCATGAGAACCATATGCAATAGTATCTCCCGCCGAGACCTCCGCACACGCATCACCAACTCCAGGATAACCATCATGCACTTGTGGGGATCACACAGGAGAGCAAGCTTAACCGTTAGCATAAAGCTAAGTGCGGATTCATATAAATTATAAATAAGTTTTATCAAAATATAGCATGAAAAGAATGTGTAATCAACGTAAGAGAAGGATTATGTCATCATGAGTAGATTTCATCAGTCATGGCATGGATAGAGATCATGGTATCAATGTCATAGAAACAAGCCATAATCATAAGAGAGAACACATTTTCATATTCATTGCCATGCTCAACTTTCATACAATTCATACTTTCTTGCTTTCATTCATTTGTTCCTTCATCTTTCATTCATTCATTCATCTTTCATCTTTACGGGGAATGCCATTGCATAAACTGTGATACAACTATTTAGACATTATGTGCTCGTGGATGATCAGTGCCACGGCGAAACCCCGTCGGACTGGATGACCACGCTACCGGCGGAAACATCCGTATGGGAGAAACTTCTGCCTAGATAAAGCAAATGGCAACCCGTGAGGAAGGGTCTGTTACGAGGTCAGAACATCTTCCCTCATCATACATGGGCTTGTCTTTCGATCCGTGGATCGATCAAGGCGTAGAAAAGTTATCATCTTATGTTCGTCTTTGTTTACGGAATAATCAAGTGGACCGAAGTTCATTTAGAAATCAGATTTAAGATAAAGAAGGTCATTACTTCCAGTCCACATGACGGATGCCCGGGAGTTACGGGTCACCTCTCGAAATCATATCGGTCGACCGAAGGAGTGCGGTCGCCGCTTCTTATCATTCTTGTTCATCATGTCATAATCTCATAATCATTCATCATCAGGTTCATAAGAGTCATCATCATTCATAATCATGGTCATAATAGTCGTAATCATTCGTTGGAAGGTCTATGAGAGATCATTATCATTTTTGGCATAAAGAGCATAATCATACTTAGTTCATTTCTCGATGAGAGATCAATAATCATATTCAAGTGAAAAGCATGGGTTCATATAAAAATTAGATGATCAACATTCATAGGTTTAACATGGTAATAAATCAGAAGGTTCCCATTAATTCAAAAGTCGAAAATCGTAAGTGTCAAAATCTGAGGCTAGAACCCAGGCTAGGTGAAGGGAACTCGGACCGAGTTGGCCTGAAGCGGGCTCGGTCCATCAAGGTGAGAAACCTAGAAGAACTCGGGCCGAGTTTGGATCACACCCGGGCCGAGTTTGGACGACGATCCTCACCTCTCCAGATCGTCTTCTCCATGGCAAACCCGGGCTGAGTCGTGGGTGACCCAGTCCGGGCACCTAGTTCGCCCCGAGCTTGAGCTCAGCGTCCATGGCGGAGGGACCCGGTGCGGTCAGACAGGACCCGAGCCGGGTTCGATCGAGTCGTAAAAATAAAATTCTAGTGTTTGTTTTCTCTGGCGATCGCCGACTAAGTACAACTAAGTTAACTAAGCTACTAGCATTCTAACATAGATTTATGAAGCATCTAGAATCTAAACTACATAGAAATCATACTAAAGCATGCAACTAGAAAAGAAAGACTTCGATGATCGGTTCATACATTCACATCATCTCTAAATCAATTGGGTCATGCACAGAATCCTTTCGGTTAACATGCATTTCTTCATTCATGGCAACAAGGTCATCATGTTATCCTTTCATAGAGCATTGTACATTCACATTCGAGGTTCAGTTCATGGGTGTTTAAATCAGGCATGCTTCATTCATCAAGAAGCTCGATTTATGAAGAAGATCCCAAATCCACACACCTGTTAGCCTACGTTGCTGTCGGGAAGTCGTATGCATTTCGTTCGTGTCCTACTCTGCTCCTTGGGTCGCTGGAGATGGTAGCCGGCGTCCATTCGTGCCCGCTGTTGTTCGCTCGCTGAAGAGGGGAAACAAAACGGTGAGGCGCGAGGTCGGACAACGAAAATAGGGGAAACAGATGAAAGGGAAAAGGGGTCTGCATGGATGTTCCTCTCCGAGTCCTACGTTGCCCTCGCCGGAGAAGCGCTGCCCGCTCACCCTCGACTGCCGCACACCGGAGAAGGAAAAAGGACGAGTGAGAACCGTAGCTCGGCTTGGAGAAAATGAAAGCGTAGAGGGGGAAGAACGAGGGGTTCGGACGCCTCATATAAAGGAGGGGGAAAAGTTGACCATTGTCTTCTCCTCTCTCGGGCGGTGAAGAAGGATCCGGCTGCCAGATCTCGGTCAGGCGTACAGAGGCGGCCATTGGGGGTGCGGGCGGCCGTCGACTGGCCCCAATCCGAGTGGGAGAGAGAGAAGCATAAAGGGAGAGAGAGAGTAGGGAGAAAGAGAGACAAGAGGAAAAGGACAATTACGAATCATAATTAGAAGGTATCCAACAAGAAAAAGACAAGGTATGTGGAAGTGGAGGGTCGGCCTTTATTTACTATTTGACCGTGTTGTTACATTATAATACTATTTGACCGTGTTGTTACATTATAATACCCATAGAAAAATGATTCGTCCCCGAATTCGGTAAGGTATGGGGCTTACCAAATAGGTGTGAAAACTCTTTGCGCATTTTGGACTCGAGTTCCCATGTCGCTTCCTCCCTTGATGGTACTTCCATACGACTTTAACCAATGGTACCTCCTTGTCCTTTCGATATTGGATTTTTCACTCCATGATCTTCGTCGGGTACTCTGCGTAAGACAAATCTTCCTTCAGGTTGGGCTCTTTGATCCTCGCGACGTTGGCGTCATCGTGCTTGTACTTTCGGAGCATGGATATGTGGAACACATTATGAACCCATTCGTAAGAGGGTGGTAGAGCCAACTTGCAAGCTGCATCGCCAACTAAATCGAGTACCTCAAAAGGACCAACAAAGCGAGGGCTGAGCTTCTCTCATTTGCTGAATCGCGTTACGCCCTTCATTGGAGACACCTTCAGCAACACCTGATCTCCGGCTCTGAAAACTGCTCTCGGCGCCTCTTGTCGGCGTAACTCTTCTGTCGTGACTGTGCCGCTTTCATTCTTTTTTGTATGACCTCCACTGTATCAACATACTCCTAAGTTCGGACCGCGAGCTCCTCGCTCATGGCTATCCTCTCGTCGAGTTTGCCTCAGTGAGGCGAACGGCAAGGTCTCCCGTACATTGCCTTGAAAGGCGCCAAGCCAATGTTGGAGTGAAAGCTATTATTGTACGAGAACTCAATCAGTGGAAGATGGTCGTCCCAACTACCATGCCAATCTAGGGCGCACGCTCGCAACATATCCTCCAACATTCGAATCGTCCTCTTCGACTGTCCATCCATCTGAGGGTGGAAGGCTGTGCTGTAACTCAATCTGGTGTCGAAAGCCTATCTGAAGACTCTTCTAGAATCTCGATGTAAATCGAGAATCACGATCAGATACGATCGAGACTGGAATCCCATGCAGTCGGATGATCTCTCGTACATATACCTCTAGTAAACTTTCCATGGATTGTTTCCACTTGATCGGAATGAAGTGTGCTGCCTTCGTCAACCTATCGATCACGACCCAAATGACATCGTGACCCTTTTGTGTCCTGGGTAGCCCTGATATGAAATTCATAGTGATGTTCTCCCACTTCCATTCTGGTACTCCCAATAGTTTCATGAGTCCGTATGGTCGCTGATGCTCAGTTTTACCTGCTGGCATACCAGATATCTAGAAACATAGTCAGCTATTTTCCTCTTCATGTCAGGCCACCAAAACTGCGTTTGATGTCCTTGTACATCTTCGTACTACCTGGGTGGATGGCGAACGCAGACTTGTGTCCTTCGTCGAGCACCTCTCGTCGGTCCATAGCGTCACTCGAAACCCAGAGGCAATTTTGATATCTGATTCCTCCGTCATTGTCGATCTTAAAGTCTTCTGGCTCATTCTGACTCCTCTTGATCATCTTCTGTACTCTTCATCTGCCATCTGTGTCGTCATAATCCTACTAATAAGACTCGATTGTTACTGATGCGTCATCAAGATCGCTCTGTGCCTTATAGCTCGAGGGTTTCACTGGTTTAGTTTCTCGATCATCTCATATCTGTGCAACTGGAGGAACGCCAATGAAGCCTCCCATTTCCGACTAAAAGCGTCGGCTACCGAGTTTGCCTTGTCGGGATGATAGTTGATTGCAAACTCGTAGTCCTTGAGGAACTCCATCCATCTTTGTTGTCGCATGTTGAGTTCTTTCTGGGTGAAGACATATTTCAGGTTCTTGTGATCGGTGAACACCTGAAACTCTTCACCGTACAGGTAGTGCATCCAGATCTTAAGTACAAACACAATCGCTGCCAACTCCAAGTCATGTGTCAGATAATTCATCTCGTGCTTCTTCAACTGTCTCGATCGTAGACGACTACCTTCCCGTGCTGCATTAGACACATCCAAGGCTGGTGCCGCAAGCATCTCTGTAAATAGTATATCCTCCGCTCCTGATGGCAAAGTGAGGATCGGAGTAGAGGTCAGCCTATTCTTTAGTTCTTGGAAGCTATTCTCGTATTTTTTCGTCCATACAAATTTCTCATTCTTCTTTGTCAGGTGGGTGAGCGGGGCTGCTATCTTCGAGAAATCTCGGATGAAGCGTCGGTAATAGCCCGCTAAACCGAGGAAGCTACGAATCTCCGTTGCATTCTTTGGCCTGACCCAATTGGACACTGCCTCGACATCCACTGCCTCGACCTTCGTTGGGTCCACTGCGATGCCTCGTCTAGATATAATGTATCCCAAGAACATCATCTACTCTTTGCATAGAGGTGGTGCTGAAGCAAAGTTTCCAAGACGATCCGTGCTGCTCTGGGCTGGATGAGAAAATGAAAATGTCATCTACAAAGACGATCACAAACTGATCTAGTGCTGCTTGAATACCCTATTCATCAGATCCATGAACATTGCTGGGACATTTGTCAATCCGAAGGGCATGATCGTAAATTCATAGTGGCCATACCGCGATCGGAAGGCATTCTTCGGCACATCCTTTTTTGCTATCCTCAACTGATGATAATCGCTCCTCAGATCAATCTTCGAAAACACTAAAGCCTTAGACAATTGGTCGAACAAGTCATCGATCCTGGGCAGTGGGTACTTATTCTTGATCGTAACCTTGTTCAATATTTGGTAGTCGATGCAGAGGCGTAGCGATCCGTCCTTTTTCTTTACAAATAGAACCAAAACACCCCAAGGGGAGACATTGGGTCGGATGAACTCCTTGTCGAGTAACTCCTGAATCTGTTTTTTCAGCTCTAACATTTCCGCGGGGGCCATATGATAGGGTGCCTTGGAGATCGGTGCCGTCCCCGGTGTTAACTCAATCTTGAAGTCGATCTCCCTCTTCGACGGTAGTCCGGAGATGTCATCTGGGAAGATGTCCGGAAAGTCTCGTACCACATCTATTTGTTGTAGAGTTGGAGTAGGAGCATCGGCTATCATCACACTAGCCAGGTACCCTCTGCAACCCTTCTGCAACAGCTTGTGTGCTTTTATGGCTGACAATATAATCCCACTGTCTAGCTTCGATGAGCCTTTGATCATTGTCTTCTTTCCTTCTTTGGCGTCGATGATGACTTTCTTCTGTTTACATATTACCGACGAATCGTGGTATGACAACCAATCCATACCTAAGATAACGTTGTAGTCCACCATGGAGATTACAATTAAATCGGTAGAAAAATCTTTTTCGTCCACAACAATTGGTACCTCGGGGAGATACTTTGCTGTGTAGAGGGTCCCCATCGGTGTCTTTACATTCATACCTTGCTCCATCCCTTTTATAGGTACAGGAAGGGTGGAAGCACATGCCTCAGAAATAAATTAGTGCGATGCATCCGAATCAAATAGTACTAACATAAGCAAACCTACGATAGAAAGAGTACCTCGGATAACCTCGTTATCCTATCGTGCCATATCTGCTTGGATGTTGTAGAGACGTTTTGGTACTCCTCCTGGGCCTCGTTGGTTCTTAGCCGAGCAATTTCGGACGTAGTGTCCGACCTTCCCGCATCTGATGCAGGCGGCACTCCCCCAAGTGATACCGCCACAAAAAGTACACTCCGACCTGTCTTGCTGTGGGGGTGCCGGTAGCTGTAAAGGAGGTGGTTGTGCAGGTGCTTGCCTTTGAGGCTAAGGCTACATTCATGTTCACTATCGGTTAGTATCATATCTAGCATATCTTTATGTTACTTAGCTCTATTTCACCTGAGGCAGACGACGTGCTGGCTGGCAGGGAGCCTCATGGCATGGCCGCTGATAGGGCCGGTGGCGACGATCCTGGCTTGTATCCTTACGAGGTGGGCAACAGTCCTCCCATCTCGGCTTAGTCAATTCTGCAACTCGAGTTGGCTCCTTCGGTTCTTCCCGTCGCATTTGGATCTCGCGCTCAATCTTGTATGCCATTCGAACAACTTCATATAAGTCAATCTCTGCGTCGTAAGTCGCTCTCTCATGGATGGTGTGGTGGAGACCATCAATAAACTGTTCGGCGCGATCTGCTTCATCCATTTTGTCCTTGCTATAGGGCTCCAGTTGGATGAAGCGAGCATGGTACTCTGCCATCGTCAAGTTGCCTTGGCGCAACTCCTTGAACTCCTTAGACTTCTCTTTTTTTCGATAAGCTGGGGCGTATTGTGATTCAAATAGTTCTTTGAAACTCTCCCATGAAATAGTCCCCTGATCCGCGAACCTAGTAGCACGCGCCGTCTCCCACCTGGCCCGATCGATGAGCATGTGGACTGCGTAACGAACCATGCTATCTTCACCACATTTGCCGGTGATTTCTCCATCCGAGTAAGCCACTGAACGGTTTCCTCATAATTCACTACCCCTCGGAAGTATGGCGGTGCAGATTCAGAAACTCCTGGATCGTATCCTCCCAATGAAGAGCCATCAATGGTGCTGGGGAAGGGTACGGTGTTGGGTACACTGGTACTAACTATACGGGCTACTAGGATGGTAGCGGGGGCTCCTGTGAGGTAGTGCCTGCTGTAAGTCATTCCCTACCTGACTCCCAAGGATGGAGTCAGGTCCTCAGTCACGGTGTCTGGGGTGGCCGTCGCACGGTCACCACCTCGTCCGTGCCCATGGCCTCTGGCACATCGGACTGCTGAGCGTGTCGTAGGAGCCATCTATAATATAAAATAATTCATTTCAATAAAACAATCATACTTGAAGAATAAACATATCATACTTACAGGTGGTGGCGTAGCGTGGCGGCGGCTAGGGGGTTTGCATATGGACCATACCTAGACTTTAACTTCTATAATTAGGACGTCAAGAGAGTCCTAACCTAGCTCTGATACCATAAAATATGTAGCGCCCCGAGTCTCGGCCCCGCCACACGGCGCGACCTCCTCCCGCGGCGCTACACTTTGACCCTTTGACTCTTTTCTTTTTTCTTGACTCTTTTGTTGACCGGATGGTCAACACATGGAGAATGTAAAGCGGAAGACTAAATGAATAGCGTAATACAACAAAGTAAAGGAAAGTGCGAAAGCTAATATATAAAATGTTTCAACTAGCCTTCATAGGAGGCAACAATGCAAAAGCCACGTACATCCCAAAAGGTGACTAAAATACATCTAAAAAAGGTTACAGTATGAGGAAATAATCTCATTACTAATCACGGTGCGGGAAGCAAAAAGGTGTACTCATCCACCCAAAAAGGTAGTGACTCATAGATGCAAAACTAGTCTAGATGAAGAAGCGACTCCGGTCCATAAGGACTCAGTAAGTTCCATTATTAAAAATACACCAACAAATACAACGATAAAATAACTACTACTATGCTCCATGAGGACCATATGCAATAGGAGCCCCTATCGAGACCTCTGCACGTGCATCACCACCTCTCGGATAACTATCATGCACCTGTGGGGATCATACATGGGAGCAAGATCAACCGTTAGCATAAAGTTAAGTGCGAGTTCATATAAATCATAAATCAGTTCTATCAGAATATAGTATGAAAAGAATGTGTAATCAACATAAGAGAAGGATTATATCATCATGGGTAGATTGCATCAGTCATGGCATGGATAGGGATCATGGTATCAATGTCATAGAAATAAGCCATAATCATAAGAGAACACATTTTAATATTCATTGAAATGCTTAACTTTCATACATTCATACTTTCATTCATTTGTTCCTTCATCTTTCATTCATTCATTCATTCATCTTTCATCTTTAGAACAGCTCTTCAACTTTCCGGGGAATGCCGGTGTATAAACTGTGATACAACTATCTAGACATCATGTGCTCGTGGGTGATTAGTGCCACGGTGAAACCCCGTTGGGCTGGATGACCTCGCCACCGGCGGAAACATCCGTATGGGAGAAACTCCCGCCTAGATAGAGCAAATGGCAACCCATGAGGGAGGGTCTGCTATGAGGCCAGAACATCTTCCCTCATTATACATGGGCTTGTCTTTCGATCCGTGGATCGATCAAGGCGTAGAAAAGTTATCATCTTATGTTCGTCTTTGTTTACGAAATAATCAACTGGACCGAAGTTTATTTAGAAATCAGATTTAAGATAAAGAAGGTCATCACTTCCAGTCCACATGACGGATGCCCGGGAGTTACGGGTCACTTGTCGAAATCATATCGGTCGACCGAAGGAGTGTGGTCATCGTTTCTTATCATTCTTATTCATCATGTCATAGTCTCATAATCGTAATCATCAGGTCCATAAGAGTCATCATCATTCATAATCATGATCATAATAGACGTAATCATTCGTTGGAAGGTCTATGAGAGATCATTATCATTCTTGGCATAAAGAACATAATCGTACTTTGTTCATTTCTCGATGAGAGATAAATAATCATATTCAAGTGAAAAGCATGGGTTCGTATAGAAATCAGATGATCAACATTCATAGGTTTAACATGGTAATAAATCAGAAGGTTTCACATTAAATCAAAAGTCAAAAATCGTAAGTGTCAAAATCTAAGGCCAGAACCCGGGCCGGGTGAAGGGAACCCGGGCTGAGTTGGCCTGAAGCAGGCTCAGTCCATCAAGATGAGAAACCGAGAAAAACCCGGGCCGAGTTTGGATCACACTCGGGCCGAGTTTGGAGGACGATCGAGTCGGGAGAGTCGTCTCTACCGATCATCTTCTCCATCGCAAACCTGGGCCGAGTTGTGGGTGACCCAGTCCGGGCACCTGGTTCGCCCCGAGTTCGAGCTCGCCATCCATGGCAGACTCGAGCCGTGCTCCAAGGGACCCGGTGCGGTCGGACAGGACCTAGGCCGAGTTTTTGGGAACTCGGTCCGGGTTTGGTTGAATCGTAAAAATAGAATTCTAGTGTTCATTTTCTCCGGCAATCGTCGGCTAAGTACAACTAATTTAATTAAGCTACTAGCATTCTAACATAGATTTATGAAGCATCTAGAATCTAAACTACGTAGAAATCATACTAAGCATGCAACTAGAAAAGAAAGACTTCGATGATCGGTTCATACATTCACATCATCTCTAAATCAATTGGGTCATACATAGAATCCTTTCGGTTAACATGCATTTCTTCATTCATGGCAGCAAGGTCATCATGTTATCATTTCATAGAGCATTGTACATTCACATTCGAGGTTCAATTCATGGGTGTTTAAATCAGGCATGCTTCATTCATCAAGAAGCTCAATTTATGAGGAAGATCCCAAATCCACACACCTGTTAGCCTACGCTACCGTCGGGAAGTCGTATGCGGTTCGTTTGTGTCCTACTCTGCTCCCTTGGTCGCCGGAGATGGTAGCCGGCGTCCGTTCGTGCCCACTGTTGTCCGCTCGCCGAAGAGGGGAAACAAAACGGTGAGGCGCAAGGTCGGACAATGTAAATAGGGGAAACAGATGAAAGGGAAAATCGGCCCTTACTGCGTCGATGTTCCTCTCTGAGTCCTACGTCGCCCTCACTAGAGAAGGTCACCGGCGTCGCCCACTCACCCTCGACTGCCCGCGCACCGGAGAAGGAAAAAAGACGAGTGAGAACCGCAGCTCGGCTTGGAGAAAACAAAAGCGCAGAGGGGGAAGAACGAGGGGTTCGGGCACCTCATATAGAGGAGGGGAAAAACTGGCCGTTGTTTCCTCTTCTCCCGGGCAGTGAAGAAGGGTCTAGCGGCCAAATCTCAGTCAGGCATCCAGAGGCAGCCATTAGGGTTGCTTGGGCGGCTGTCGGCTGGCCCCAATCCGAGCGGGAGAGAGAGAGAAGCATCGAGGGAGAGAGAGCAGCGAGAAAAAGAGACAAGGGGAAAAGGACAATTACGAAGGACAATTAGAAGGTATCCAATAGGAAAAAGACAAGGTATGTGGAAGTGGAGGGTCGGCCTTTACGTTTTCATCATTCCTCATCATCAATTTTTTTTACCATTTGATAGTGTTGTTACACGCACCACCTCCTCTCCCTCTAGCCGGGGGTGTGGGGCCCCTCTCACCGCATGCACGGAGAGGGAGGGGAGTGAGCGCCTCCTCTTCTCCTCTTCGGCGTTGGAGAGGAGCCCTCCCCTTTTGTGCACACGATGAAGAGGGAGCGGGATGGGGGAGGGGAGCACCCCCCTCCACCCCCCCCCCCCCCCCCAATTTTCCCTCTCCCCCTCGACATCGAAAGGAAGAGGGGAGGAGAGCGGCCACCCCCTCTCCCTCTTGGCCAATTGGTTCACCGACGGCCGAAGGGAGAGGAAAAGAGGGCGGCCCCTCCTTTTTTATCTTTTACAAATTATTATATATTTAATTTTTAATAATGTGTTACATGAGTAAAAAGATTGAAAAAGTAGAATACCCAGTTGAAAGAGCATTTGGTGTACTAAGTTAGTAGTTAAAGGACAATTACAATGTAAAATTGAGGGGAAATTTTGAAAAATAGGGTAAAGTTCGAAGGCATTTACTGAACTAAAACAAGTTACTTTTTAATTTTTGGATTGATACCTCAAATTAAGTTATATCTAGTGTTAATTTTTAGTTATTATGATTCATTCATTCAAAATTTAATGAGTACAAATATGAAATAATATATTACTACACCCATGGAAGATATAATAAATAGCACATCAATATGGACAAAAATAGACTCTAACTTCAAAGAATTAACAATTCCTTACATAAGTTGTAGCGCTCTCAAATTGCCCTTGCCACGTGGCAAGATTCAACATGAGGGACGCTACCAACTATGCAATGCTCTGACTAAAATCTTGAGTTTAATCGGTTCTTTTACTAGAACAATATACAAGCGAAAGACTTAAATAAAATATCGATGAAAATGGCAACAAATGTGGAAGTCTAAGAAAGTATCTAATATAATTCAATAATAGCAACAATAATCCATAACACTAA
Organism: Pontederia crassipes; assembly: GCA_030549335.1. Lineage (NCBI taxonomy): Eukaryota > Viridiplantae > Streptophyta > Magnoliopsida > Commelinales > Pontederiaceae > Pontederia > Pontederia crassipes. The sequence goes on along the minus strand of CM060194.1, from coordinate 22,530,523 downwards.
TGATAATCAAGAATAGAATGAAAGTCTGATAGGGTGAAGACAACTCAATATATCTTAATAAGGAAATATCTATAACAATGAAAGAGAATAACTTAAGATACATCCATGTGCACTGGACCATGCTTGAGCTCATCCTTGATTATTCTCGAATAATAAACCAACGGATAAATAGTAACAATACATTCAATGTAATCATAAGCATAAATAGAATCATTAATGAAAAGAAAATCGATTCCATGCTTAATATGAATCAATAGAACAGGTCAATGCTACACTTTGAGTGTAATCAATGGAATAGATCAATGTCATACTCTGATTGTAATCATTAAGTAAATTAGTGAGTCAATGAGTTAATCGATGCAATGCTCTGGGTGAGATCAATGTAACAATCCCATAGGTTACACTACAAGAAAACACATCAATAGAGAAGGGAAATTTGGTCGTTAATATTCAAATTCCGGTCGTTATTGATATTTAGCGACCAACATTTTTCGTCGTCACCCGTCGTTATAGATGCCGCCGTTAAAAGTCAATAACGACGACTTAAAGGTGTTGGCTATTAAAAGTCATCAATGACTAGAAATATTTCAGTCGTTAAAATCATATAAAAATCATTTAATTGGTCGTTAAATATATTAATGGCTAAAAATATCTTTGTCGTTGATAATCTTTAGCGGCTAGTAATTCCGTCGTTATTGATCATCAACGATCGAAAATAATTCGATCATTAAAATCATATAAGGACCATTTAGTTGATCGTCAAATACATTAACGACTAGAAATATATTTGTCGTTAATAATCTTCAGCGACTAATAATCCCGTCGTTATTGGTCATCAATGACCAAAAATAATCTGATCGTTAAAACCATATAAGGACCATTTAGTTAGTCATTGAATATATTAATAACTATAAATATCTTTATCGTTCATAATCTTTACCAGCTAGTAATCCTGTCATTAAAAATCATTAACTGGTTGGCATACACATTAGCGGCCATGAATATCTTTATCGTCAATAATTTTCAACGACCTACTAATTAAATTGATTTACATGGACTTTATCACACATTGACACATGATATACAACCCATTTTCATAGCAATCATTCAACTAAAAACAAACTCACAAATTATAATACAAAAGTTAAATTAATTTACCACAATGAATTGTTCATATAACTTCAAAAAAAAAAAACAATTATCCAAGCAAACAAATATTCATAGTAGTCAAGATTAATAACAGTTAGCATTCAAATTGTTTAACTCATCAATCTTGTTCCTTCCCTCCAAAAAATTGCTTAACTTGTTTGAGCTTTGAATTTGTTCCTTTCAAATCCTTTGCCTTTATTCCACCTCTAAAGCCAACGAGATTTTGAAATCCAACACATCTCTCTACTACTTTTATAGGTGTAAGTGTCGGTTACATTCGAACAAATTCTTGAATTTGAGCCTACAAATGAACAAGAAAAATAAATATAACTTTTTGCCAAAAATTCAAGTGAACATAAATGAATAATTAAAAATTGTTCCACGTCCAGCGGATTACCATCCTTGCCTCCCTACATGTTAAAAAAAAAATCGAACAATGTCAAATAAAATATAAGGGCACATTGTTAACTAACTATATGATCACCTACTGTCGAATGGGCATACTCCCAGATCAATGAGGCTTCATCATCTTTGCCTTGTTTCTTGCATTCATTTCACTTGATTTCTAAATTAACAAATCACAAAGAATGCCATTTAATTTATAATCATTTTATAAAAAATATACATACTAAAAACATGTAAGCATTTTATCTTCATATTAATACAAATCACAAAGAATGCCTTATTTCTGGAATGGCGTCGTATGATCCATGTAGCCGACCCCACCTAATGGGATAAGGCTTTGTTGTTGTTGTTGTAATACAAACCTTAAAACTTTTGCTATGGTAAAACTCTTTGACCAATCATTCCCAAACTCTCTTTTCTTTTCCATCTGGAATATTTCTTAGTGCATATGTGATTGTCTTACCTTTTACGTACTTGATATGCATACTACTTCTCTACTCGTTCCATAATTCTTTCATATGTTCAAAACCATTTTCTTTATACATGTCCATTTCATCACTCTCGAATTTGTCCTAAAAAGTGAGACATAAAAACATATATTTAATTAGTTTATTTGCACTTACAACAATACTCACTGAACTTACTTCACTGGATCATTAGCTAATATGTAACTGTTCTGTTACATAGGAGTTTTTCAATCCATTTGAAAGTGAAATCCAGAAGAGTTCATGCTCTAGTCTTTACAACTTACCGGAGACATCTCCGAAGGCAGCAGCTTTTGTCTCTCTTCTTAGTTCTGCAAAAGAGGAAATATTTAAGCATGTAAAAAATGGAGTGTGCAATGCAGAGTGAAGGAAGTATCATACACCGGTACCAGAGGATCTGGATTTGTCCCTACGTATTCATGGACCCTGCCAGATTCATAGAGAAGGGCTGTTGTTACACCCCAGAAGAGTTCGAAGTATACAACAAGAAAATGTTGGCATAGTTAATAAGGATTCTTAGGCATTCAGTTTGTCAACTTGAGCTCCTCTATATGTATCTATGAGATCGAGTATGGAATTCTGTTTACTCACTTTAAATTGAGTATCCGTTTACCTCCTTTTCCTGCTAGGATTGGAAATCTTGTATTTTATAGATCCATACGATCGAGTCCTTAGTCATTCACTTTACTCTTTATCCGAATAAGAATCCTTGTATCTTATCTCAATTTGCATCGATACAATACCTGCTCCAATGCACATATATGGCAAGGAATCTCTATTATTGAATCATATCATTCATAATCCATATCATTATCCTTGCACTTACTAGGTAAAATTTTGGAATACTCGATCTCATAGATACATATAGAATTCTGTGGCAAGCCGTATTCTCTTTTTTTTTTTACTAAATGCATCAGAGTTCAATATTCTTTTTTTTTAAATCAAACTCACAGTAATAAGAAATGCTTGAAATAGAAAACTCGCAGTTATCATGCTTGAATTCACATTGAATAAAGTAGTAACTTTTATTTCTTCTCAAACATTAGCTGTCATGCTTTCAGGGTGATAGTAATCTAAGTGTGATTGCCTCAGGTCTAAAGGGAGTGTGGCCAATGTATGAGAAGATCAAGAAAAACAAAAGTTGAATCGCTTATAACATACTCTTTACAGCAACTGGACACAGACTGGAGTGCTTCCACTGATTGCAACTCATCCTGCACAAAACGAAATCTCTATAATCGTTTCTAACAAAACAATTCAAAATGAGTGTCACATAATTCAGTAACGAAGCTAGAAAGAAAGAGTAAAGCACAAAAGAAATGTAATGTAAAAGGCAAACAAAAGCCATTTGACTTAAAAGGTCGATATTAGAGAGGCCTCCACAGCAATAATGTCCGAGAAGCAACAGTGCTATTATTGCTCTTCCCCGGAAGAAACGCCAAAATTAATTCCAAACTATTTTCAACAACAATGTCAACTAAGCTACTGTGATGATGTGAAGAAATAATATCACATCAGCATAGCAATTTTGGAAAACTGGAGATCGTAGATTCCCAACCATGAACTGGCACATTAATTTGAATCATCATACAAGAAATGGCAAATGCCGTTGATGAAACCTTCATATAGTCCCTTCTGTTCGAACAAAGAACGACATAACGACATGCTGTGGGCTTTGATCTTTCTAGCCATTACTTTACTACTGTGTCACTTGATTCCCAAGAAATTAATGAACCGCATAATACATCTGCATCGAGGAAAAAAAGTTCGGTTCGCAAACAACATATCCAGGGATCATCCACAGACAAGATTATTTGTCACGAATTCTCCCTAAATATAACGAGTTCATGCCGCAAATAAAGATTCAGTTTTTATGCATTGTTAAGTGATGCTGATAGATCGACTTCGGGTAACAAGAGGAAAGAAAAAAAATCGGGGCCAAAATGAGAGAGCGGCAGTGGCGGCCGGGGGGTTGGATGCTGGTGCACGCGTGGTGACCGGGTTGGACGCCGGAAGAGGAGAAGGGGCACTGGGGGGACGGCGCACGCACAGTAGCATCCGCCGCCGGAAGAGGAGAAGGGGATCTGGCTCGAGAGGCGGTTCTGGGGGGCGCTGTCTGGCTGCAGCGGGAGACCAGCGCGGCGGCCGGGGGGGTTGGACGTTGGTGCGTCCGCCTTCGGCAAAGGAGAAGGGGCACTGGTGTACGCGCAGCGGACGGGGGGTGGGACGCTGGTGCGTCCGCCGGCGGTGGAGGAGAAGGGGGAGCGCGCGGCGGGCGGGGGAAAAGCAGATAGGATTGTGAGGAGGAAGAGGAAGAAAGATTAGGGTTTTTCTATTGAATTTAATAATATGTTTTTTTTGCGATAAATTTTATTAAATTTTATAATGATTTTTTCCCATTTTTTCTTCTTATTAGATTTTATCACATGTAATTAAGTTATCTAAATACATAAACTAATTTATTTTTTAAAATTAATGTTGCATGAGAAATAGTGGAGAGAAATGTTTAGTTCCCGCAAAAAAAAAATATTAATTGCATGACAACTTGATTTTAATTTATAAATAATTAATGATGATCGACCGGAATTTAATTTCTTGTGATGAGCAATTTTCTCATTCGTTAATAATGTGTTTAATAATGTGCATAATTTTTTCTTGCCACTATTGACTATTTTTAATTATCACTTTTTTGTCTCGACATTAATAATTGGTCGTGTAACATTGTCACCCAAGCTTTTATCTTTATTAATTAATTAAGTTTTCGTCTTCGACCAAATTGGGACTTCAACACATACTATGCAATGACAGGATCATGATATCGGATCGAGTGGTCAACAGTAAACATGACCTTCGACCGAACTCGAGTCGAATTGGGTAGAGCCTGGGTCGGATTTTGTGATGCCAACGCCTCGGCCGCAACTCGGACCGAGTATAATCCAGGATATTGGGCTCGGCCTAGGCTGAACTTTGTTTCTCTATCGATGGTTAGCCCGGGCCGGGTTCAAGGAAACCTAGGCTGAGTTCTGGTGATGCGTGCACGTCGGCGACGGGCACAGGCCGGGTAGCGTCGAACTTGGGTTGGGTTTAGCACCTGTAAAATTGTAACATCCTTGCACTTGCGTAGAATATTATTTGCTTTGGGCCTCTACCCACACGATTTTATCAAAACGCTTCCTACCAAGCGAAGGCCTTGTTACTATATATATAAATAGCATCTCTCTCATGACTTGTGCATGTGGAACTAATTCAAGGCATGTCTCATGCACCCTTCCACCCTTAGAGAACTCAATGTTCTCATTGAGTGATCGCACCCCACCATGTACAGAGGCTCTCGCAGAGTAGCTCTGAAATCATATGCAACATCCTTGTACTTGCGTACGATATTATCCGCTTTGGGCTTTAGCTTTCATAATTTTACCAAAATGCATGCATTTCTAAATTCCTAATTGTAGCATCTTAATTGTTTGCCCTTGTTTCCATTGTCTTCTGCATTGTTTGCATAGTGTCAATAACTATTGCCATCATCTCTTCCATGGGATTAGTCGATTGTTGAGCAGAAGCTTCTTGTTGCCGTCTCAAAAGTGTATAGTTTTGTGAATGAGCTTGTCCTTGATTCTGGAATTTCTCAAAAACTTGCTCTTGATTTGACCTATAAGAAAACTTCTGATTATTCCTCCAACCATAGTCATTGTTCCTGAAAAATGGATTGGAGACAAAGTTAGCATTTTCAATTTGATCAGGATTAGAAATGTTACCTTGAGGACAATAATTGCTCGCATGTCCTCCTCCACAGATGTTGCACACCATTAATGACATCATCTGCTCAATTTTTTGATTAAGTGACTCCAGTTGAGTCACTACTTCAGAAGAATTTCTACTTTCTGTAGCAAGCACATCATGAGTTCGACGAGGTGGTCTCCTTTCTTGGCTTGACTTGAGGGCTACAGTTTCAATAATATCTTGTATCTCACTAGGGCGTTTAGATCCCAGCACTGTCCCTCCTGTTGATTGATCGAACTTATCTTGATATGCAGCTCGTAATCCATGATAGAAATCTTTCATCATTTGCCACTTTGGAATCCTATTATCGGGAACTCTAGCTAATAGTTCATTATACCGTTCCCAGGCCTCATATAATGTCTCATTGTCATCTTGAACAAATGCCCTTAATTCTCTTCGATATTTGTCTGCTTTTTGTGGCGGGCAATATTTTCCAACAAACTTTTCTACCAGCTCCAACCATGAGTGAACTGATCATACAGGCAAAGTTTTAAACCATGTAGAAGCTTTGTCATGTAAGGATTGTGAAAATAATAATAAACGAATAACTTCAGTAGAAACATTATTATTTTTAAAGGTGCTAAGAGTGGCAAGAAATTTGTCAAGGTGATCGTGAGGGTCTTCATGAAATCCTCCTCCAAATTGGGATGCTTGTATCATCCTCACGATTGCTGGATTGATCTCAAAATTATTTGCATTAATATCTGGCAGCATGATGCATGATTCTCGATCACTATATCTGGTCGAGACATATTCTCTCATAGAGAGTTCCTCTTCATTTTCCCGTCGATTATTTTGTGGCGGAACTAGTTCATTTTGTTGCTCCTGTCTCTGATTGTTGCGTGCTTGTTCAGCTATTTTTCTGATATCTCTTCTTAATCGACGAGCAGTTCTTTCAATTTTATGATCAAATTCCAACAACGGATTTGAACTCCTAGTGCGATGTCTGGAACTATCAGAAGATTCCAGGATTAGTTATGATTAGATCTTCAATGGTACCTGCAATAACTAATTGTCAAAAAAATATATATATATACACAAATATAATACATGCAGATAAAGAGTCACAATTAATCAATAAAGATTTACTTGTTGGCATTGACTATTTTCATGATATATAAATGAGTCAAAAATATGAAAAGAAATTCAATCTGAATTGATCGACTCAAATTCATGCATATCAGAATAAAGAGAAACTTTCATAATAAATTATCTAAAATTCGATAGAATGAAATAAGTTCAATAAATTTCACGAATAAAAAATAACACCAAAATGTTTAAAGAAAATTAATCGCAAGAGACGTAAAATTTTCAAAACCTCGAACCGTATTCGAAAATAATTATATAAATTTATACTATCGGATAATCCCCAAAATCAGATAAGGTGTAAGCACGGCAAAAAATTAATCATTCGGCCGAAAGAAAATTAAATAAATCCCTGTAAACAAACCCTCGACGTAAGAACCAAAAATGATGTCGACAATTCGATTTATTGACTGCCAAACAGAAAGCCACGTGTCACGCCGCCCCATCCATGTCCCAGGAGCAGCGTGGGACGGTGTGCGGCAAGGCTGGGACGTAGGCGGCGCCCACTTTGGCAGAATGCCAGTTTTGACAGGATGCACACTTAGGCAGAACGCCCAGTTTGGCAGAACGCTCAGTTTGGCAGCGGGGAGGGGCGATATCGTCCCGAGTAAATTCGGCTCGTCCCAAAGTGTCCGAAAGGTTAGCAGAAGTCGAGGAGGACAGCTGGCCGCGAGGATCAAGCATTGGTTACTCGCAGGGAAGTTGGCAACCGAAGATATGATGGAGTTGCAACATATCCGCCAAGATCACGGAGGATCTTTGCAGTTCGGCCAGCCACCTTATCCCAACAAATCAGGAGGATCAGGAGGATCTTTCTAGTTGGAGATCTTGAGGAGGAGATTAGGGGTAATCAGATGGATTATCCCAACCAACAATCTAATGAGCAGATCAGGGAGAATCCTGCAGATATCAAGGAGGATAACTAACAGGATCTCGGGATGATCACGCAGGATCATTCCAGGCGATTTCTGGTGAGAGGATCAGAAGGGAGCTTGAAGATAAGATCATACGCCAGCGGGGTTTTTGCGGATCGAGTTCGAGGGAATCGTGGAGGATTACCCGACGAGATCTTCTAGAAGAATCAAGAGGAGATCCCGGATAACAACTGAGAAGATCGTGGAGGAAGATATCAGCTTATCAACAGGGAGATCAAGAGGATTCCTAGAATCTCGGATATACATGAGGGAGTTGGGTTGTTACTCCCTCCATATTTGTATAAATAGAGGGCTGGAGTTGGCCATTAGACTCATCTTGTACACTCGGCATTCAGCATTCCGAGAGTTGTCAGTTTTGTTTGAGAGTTGAATAAGATCCGCTTTTCCCCCACAACCTTGTGAGAGTTTCTTTTCCTTCTTGTGCTTGTCTCCACCGTGTTTCTTCGCTGCGTGTTAGTGCGGTCATCGTGAGGATGCCCGGTCAGGCTGCTTGGATCTTCGTGTAGAGAAGGTTCAAGGTCGGTCGCGCTAAGGCTTTCCCAAGTGGAGCTTTAGTCCGTGACATTTGTAGTATCAGAGCCTATATTGTTGGTATCGATGCGAGTTCTTCCCCATCTTGATCCTGATATTGTAGTATCAGATCAAGGTGATCTCGTGAGGTTTGGAATATTGGAGTGTCCAAACCGATCTGATCCCACGCACCTCGGATTTCATGAGGTCAGCGTATCTGCTCGACGCTCAGATTGTAGTCTTTGAGCCGAGTTGCGGAGATAATTCCTGGAGAAGACGAAGGTCCCACAACCCGAAGCCGCACAGCAGAGGCCACCGGCGAGGATGGCCCGAGCATGAGCGCGGCGGCCAAGTTCAAGGCGGCGGCGACGGCAAGGGCGCGACCAACGTAGGCAGAGGCCTCGCTGTGGCGGGAAGGCGCTCTACTCGCGGGAGGTCCAAGGAGCCGACGGGTTCTTTGGAGAGGCAAGTCGAGGCACTGGGCAACAGCTCCAGGATACGGACGCGGCGGTCCTAGGCCTGGAAGCTGTGGCGGGCCAACATGTCCTTGCACTAGAAGAAGGTGCAACAACACTTTAAGGAATGGAGGCCCGACTTCGAGCCATGGAAGAATTCATGGACACGAAGATCAAGGCGATGGAGGCCGACCTCCTCTTGATGAAGCGGCAGTTCCTCGATGCAGGAGGAGTGCCGGCGCGCGCGTCGATCCCCAAATTTACGGGTTCGAAGCCCTGTAAATATGATGGCGTCCGTGAGGCGACCGCCATCGACGACTTTATCTGGTGCTTGGAGATAGGCTTCAAGACCAGTAAGATCTTGGCCGAGAGGGACCAGATCGACATGGTTGTCCAGTACCTGGCGGACGGCGTGCTTTTGTGGTGGAGGCGTATGGAGGGTGAAATCGCGAAGGGCACAGTCTTCATCGACACGTGGAAGGACTTCACCCAGGAACTGAAGAAGCAGTTCTACCCCGAAAATGCCCAGGAGGTTGCCATGACGAAGCTGACAGCGCTAAGTCAAATCGGCTCGGTGAAGGAGTGCATCGAGCGCTTCCAGCCGATCATGCTGGAGATGCCAGTGACCATGGAGGAGTCCACCTGGCTATACTTTTTCCTGAGCGGCCTTAAGCCATGGGCAAGCTCAAGAGGTGAAGAGGCAAAAAGTATCAACCATGAAGGAGGCTCTAGTCGTGACCGAGGCCTTAGTCGCGGTCGAGGCCTTGGCGGAGTTCTCGGTCAACTGGGACTTTGGCACGGCGGCCAAGCCCATGAAGAAGGCGGACGAGAAGGGACGCCCAGCCGGCAAAAAGAATGATGGCAAGAGAGCTGATGCGAAGGGGACGGTTTCGACCAGAGGCGATCCAAGGAAGCCTGTCCGGTGCTACATCTGCGGAGGTCTGCACTTCGCGAGGGAGTGCGACAAGAAGGTGAGCCTGGCGGGCATGGGGTCGACTTCGGACGAAGGAGGAGGAACCGCCCACATGGGTTCCATTATGGCCTTATCGGCCACAGTAGGCACCATCCCCACCCGGGGAAAGAAACAGGCCACGAGGGGCCTGATGTTCGCAAAAGTTAGGGTGAAGAGCTCCACGATGACTGTCCTGATTGACACAGGGGTGACACATACCTTCTTGGTGGCACAAGAGGTGGCTCGGCTGAACATTTCGTACGTCAGGGAGTCCGGTCTTGTGAAGACGGTGAACATTACATCCCAGCCCATCCTCGGTGTAGCAGAGATGTTTCGGTGCGGATCGAAACATGGGAAGGCGCTCTCGACATGACGGTCGTCGAGTTGGACGACCACCGTGTTCTCGGCATGGACTTCATCGACAACTTCAAGGAGGTAACGCTGACCCGTGCAGGTCTTTGGTTGGTGTTACGGGAAGGATGACATGAAGTACCAGTGACTAGGGAGGAGTCTAAGTCACATGCGTTGGCAGCGATCTCGAGGGAGGAGACATGCGGCCGCGGCTCTACGGCCGAGCGGGTCAAAGAGAAGGTTTCTCTGGAGTATCAAAGAAATGTGGATGAATTGATGGTGCGAGTGCTGAGACTCAAAGGATTCGTCCCGACCATCCGCACCTGTGAAGCGAAGTTCAGAGGTGCGATGGCCAGAGAGGTGGCGAAGTCGGAGAAGCGACTCACCGACCGGATCATCTCCATGGAGGGAGAGATCGCAAGGCAACGTGCTCATCGAGGAGCACATCCAGATGAGCGGCGCGGCGTGGGATGAGCCTGATGATGCAAGCTCATCGGCCTCGAATGGAGGAAAGGCCAGCACTCGGTGTGGCAAAGGATGGAAGCACCTGCGACGGATCGAACTCAGGTGCTGGGCGTGCGATGGTCCCCATCTCCAACGGGACTGTCCCAACGACCCCATCGAGATGCCTGACGACGACGGAAGTTCGAGAGAATGGCCGACCGACGAGGTGGCCAAACTGAAGGGACTTCTTTGGTCGGATCCGGCATGGGAGGGTCCACTGAGGGATCCGACTCCTTGAGGCCTAGGATCGGGTGCAAGGCGACCGAAGCCAGCAGCGACCGCCCCAAGCATGAAGACATCGAGGAGGATGGCCTTCGCTGAAGTTGGCAAGAGGGAGCCGGAGACTTCCTGTGGACGAGGACGAGCAGGCCCTATCCACGAAGAGGGCTGTCTATGAAGGCGGGACTTTGGGCCATGGCAGGCGGACATACCCAGGGTTTTGCAAGGAAGAAGTCAGCATCGACAGATGTGTTCAGGTGGAACATGCTAGCCTAGTCGAGCGGCGAGGTGGACGCACTTCTCAGTTCGGCGTAGTTTGGAGGTGGCCGAGACGTCGACCACATACCAGGCGGAAGGCGAGAGGGACTCGATGTGCGATCGTGTTCCGAGGCGTGCACGAGTGGCGGTGCCCCATGTTCGAGGAACAACGGCTGAGGTGATGATGGTGATACCTTGGGACAGTAAGGTGCCACGACGAGGAGGTGGTTCGAGGAGGAGCTTCTCCAAGTTATTCTTCAAGCCAAGTGAAGACAGAGGTGGACGTGAAGATCAGCCACACCTGGAGGTCGCACGTCACCGAGGACGGCGCGCAGTTGGGTGGGGGAGGATGTCACGCCCCATTCTTCATCCACGTCCCAGGAGCAGCGTGGGACGGTGGCGCCCACTTTGGCAGAATGGCAGTTTTGGCAGGATGCGCACTTTGGCAGAACGCCCAGTATGACAGAACACTCGGTTTGGCAGGGGGGAGGGGCGATATCGTCTCGAGCAAATTCGGCTCGTCCCAAAGTGTCCGGAAGGTTGGCAGAAGTTGAGGAGGACAGTTGGCCACGAGGATCAAGCGTTGGTTAGTCGTAGGGAAGTTGGCAACCGAAGATATGATAGAGTTGCACCATATCCGCCAAGATCACGGAGGATCTTTGCAGCTCGGCCAGCCACCTTATCCCAACAAATCAGGAGGATCAGGAGGATCTTTCTATTTGGAGATCTTGAGGAGGAGATCAGGGGTAATCAGGTGGATTATCCCAACCAACAACCTGATGAGCAGATCAAGGAGAATCCTGCAGATATCAAGGAGGATAACTAATAGGATCTCGGGATGATCACGCAGGATCATTCCAAGCGATTTCTGGTGAGAAGATCAGAAGGGAGCTTGAAGATAAGATCCTACGCCAGCGAAGTTTTTGCGGATCGAGTTCGAGGGAATCGTGGAGGATTACCCGACGATATCTTCTAGAAGAATCAAGAAGAGATCCCGGATAACAACTGAGAAGATCGTGGAGGAAGATATCAGCGTATCAACAGGGAGATCAAGAGGATTCCTAGAATCTCGGATATACATGAGGGAGTTGGGTTGTTACTCCCTCCATATTTGTATAAATAGAGGGCTGGAGTCGGCCATTAGACTCATCTTGTACACTCGGCATTCAGCATTCCGAGAGTTGTCGGTTTTGTTTGAGAGTTGAATAAGATCCGCTTTTCCCCCACAACCTTGTGAGAGTTTCTTTTCCTTCTTGTGCTTGTCTCCATCGTGTTTCTTCGCTGCGTGTTAGTGCGGTCGTCGTGAGGATGCCCGATCAGGCTGCTTGGATCTTCGTGTAGAGAAGGTTCAAGGCCGGTCGCGCTAAGGCTTTCCCAAGTGGAGCTTTAGTCCGTGACACACGTTTCGGCCGAAACAAAAATTGTATCAGCTAGTCGATTAATACGAATTCAACTGTTAAGGCGATAAATAAACATTATGGCCAAAAAGGGATATATCATTACGTATAAGAGAAGTCGACAAATCTATCAGTATGGCCGAGAAGGAATAAAATTCATATCGGGGGTAAATCAGACATCAACCAATGTGAATTAAATCGAAACGTGATCCAAATAAGGGGTAAAACATAACCCACAAATAGACTAGCCGAAACAGGTCAAATCACCATTGTATGGTGGCGTAAAAACAAAGGTTCAAAAATTAAAACATGTCGGCGGTAGAACAAGATTAAGAAAATAAATATCGGCAGTAAGAAAATCCAAGGCGCAACGGGAGATTTATCGGCCGTAAAATCATGCGTTAATCGAATTCTTAATTAATCCAATGCGACAGAGAAAATAAAATCAATTCGATCATATGGATAAAGTGAAGTTTCGGCCGTAAACTCAGATAAAATTTGTCGGATAAACTGTCTTTTGCCGGCGTAAAATTTTTTTTCGAAGTCATTAAAGTCGAAACGAGGTCAAATCAAACGTTCAAAAGAATAAAATTTTTTGGCTGCAAAACAAAAAATTTAGAATTTAGAACCAATACATTGCGAGGTCATAAACCAATAAATCCGACAAAATAAATCACGATCGTAAATTCATAAGTCGATTGTGCCGAAAAATCCAATTGGCGTCAGAATTTTAGGCCAAAAGTTAACAAATTTAAAATTGTCGTATCCTTTATCTGCAAAAGAAAAATATTAGATTATTTATACAAATAATTAAAATAAAGATTACGTATTTACGGAAAAGAAAAAAATTACAAAAAATTATTTACAATTTATTTACATCTCCCAATAATTCATAAAAATCAGAAATTAATTAATAAGATATTCTCCGGCAACGGCGCCAAAAACTTGATGCGTAAAATGATGTAGCAAAATAAAATCGCTAACAAGTGCACTAGTCACTCAAGTAATATAGTAATAGGAGTAAGAGTGTCGAACCCACAAGGAATATTATTAATTCAATATCTGAATTTATAAATTAATAAGAGAGGAAAAACATGAATTTTTGGAAATAAGTTTTGTAATTGTAAAATAAAAATAGAGAAAATAAAATAATAATAAGATAAGATAATGGTGTTGAAGTTGGTCTTAGGATGATAATAAATTAAGGATAATTATGTGAACCAGAAAAGATAAATTAAAATTCTTAAGATGGATTAGGAATTTTCCCAAGTTATTAATTTACAAGATTAACATCACAGAGTTCACAAACTGGTAATTTTGCTATTTAATCTGGCAAATCAAACTATCTTAAATTCAATCAAACCTAAAGTCCCACAAATTGGTATTCGTCAGATGAGATTAAAATTAAGATACATTAATTTGAAAATCCTAGAATATTAATCACTCCACAAACTGATATAGATTAACAGACCACACAAATCTAATTCTCCACACAGTAGTTATTAGACCTATGTCAATTTTTAATTTCATAATAAATAATTTAATTTAACTAAATAAAATCTAAAATTAAGTAGTCCACAAACTGATAATTACTTAACTCGGAAATTTAAATAATTAAATCAAAAGCACTAAACACAATTAAAAATTGATCAAAAGAAATTTAATACTAATAAAGCAAGGGTTCACAGAATTTCCCTTCAATAATAATCTCCTAAAAATAAAATAATTAAAAACATAGTTCATCCTAGAATTGCAGAGAGATAATAACAAAATAACAATAATAATTGAAAGAATTACACCAAGAATAAAATCAGGGCCCTCGAATGTCGTCGGAACGTTTGGAACAGTCGTCCGATCAAATCTCTCTCTCGTCGAAGCCCGCGAAGCTCACGACTTACTGTGGACGAAAACCAAACTTCAAGGCACGAGTTGGGATGATGACTTCCTCCTCTATTTATAGGTGTGGATGGCGTTCAATTTGATCATGATCGTAACATCGTACGACCAACTTTAAATTCGCGAGATAAACTTTACGGTGTCGATAAAACTTTGGTTAATGATAAAAGATTATCCGTTTTGCACCTCTTCATTCCCGGCCACAAAATGATAAACTTCTCTTCGTTCTCGGCCAAAACATAGGTCATTACGCCCAAAATGGATGGAATCTCGGCCAAAACGAAGATTCTTTTATCTTTACGCCCAAAAAGATAAACTCTTTTTATCTTCCTTCTTGAGTTATCGGCCAAAACGATGACTTCTCTCTTCAAATCTCGGCCAAAACGATGACTTCTTTTAATCTCGGCCAAAACAACGTATATTGACCAATACGTTTCGGCCATGTCACCGCATGAAATAATAATGTTACGCCCAAAAATATCACGTTGCAAAGCTTTTACCCCCGAGGAAGTCACATAAAACTTATCTAATGAAATGATAAACTCTTTTACGCCTTCATGTGATTCTCGGCCGTAAGATCTTTGTATTCGAATTGCGACCGACATTGCAAATGAATTGCGGCCGATTCATTTAATATAATCCCTAGGATAATTGTGTATTCGGCCATTCCTGCAAAATAAATATTAAATTTTAATTAATCCATCCACAATTAAAATATTCAAAGAATTAACAATAAAAATCGATGAATACGAAATTATGACTAAAAATGATGTATGCCATGATCAAATTATAGAAAAATTAATTAAAATAATAATATAAAATATGTTGTATTTTGCATGCATCAATGCATCTTACAAAGTCAATGTCATGTTTCCATATATACCTAGCATTTCCCATGACTTTTGCATATGGACTTGTGCAAGAGACATGCATTGGATTAGTCCCATATGCATGTCATAGGAGATATGATAAATATATATACTAACAAGGCCATGGCTTGGTAGGACTCGTTTTGGTAAATCCGTGCGGGCCGAGGCTCAAAATGGATAATTATCATATCATACGTAAGTACAAGAATGTTACATATAATATTAGAGTCTCTCCACATGGAACTCTGTGCATGGAGGTTGCAATCACTCAACGAGAATGTGGAGTCTCACATGGGGGGAAGGATGCATGAGACATGCCTTGAATTAGTCCCACATGCACAGGTCACGAGAGAGATGCTGAGTATATATATGGAAACATGGCGTAGGACGCATTTTGGCAAAACCATGTGGGATAAGACCTAGAGCGGACAATATTACACGTTGGTAAGGAAGGTTACATATGGTATCTCAAAGTCACTCCGCGTGAGCCTTTGTGCATGGTGGGATGCGATCCCTCAACAAGGACCTTGAATCTCTTAAGGAGGGAAGGGTGTATGAGGCATGCCTTGGATTAATCTCATATGCATAATCACGAAAGAGATGCTAGATATATATAGTAACAAGGCCTTGACTTGATAGGACACATTTTGATAAAATCGTGCAGGTCAGGCCCAGAGCGGACAATATCACACGGTGGTTAGGAATATTAAGTAGGGTATCAAAACCACTCCGCATGGACCTCTATGCATGGTGGGGGTGCGACCACTCAACGAGACCTAAGGGGGAAGGATGCATGAGGCATGCCTTGAATTAGTCTCACATGCACAAGTCATGGAAGAGATGCTAGGTATACATGAGAATGTGATCTTGACTTCGTAGGACACATTTTGGCAAAACCGTGCGAACTGAGGTCCAAAGCGGATAATATTCTATGTAAGTACAAAGATGTTACATGTTTTGCCCGATGATGCACATACCTGAGCCAGCTGAGTTCTTCAAACTCGAGTTGGGTTCATCAATTAAGGCAAAACACCATGCGATTTCCAATGCATTTTTGGCGGAATAAGCCTCTTAAGGAGAAAGTAAATACATGGATCAGTGCATGGTAAATATAAGCTATGGATTTGAGTGGACCCTAAAATATGAAAATTTATTGTTAAAATCGATCCAAATATTGATCCAATGAATCACCTACCTCTGAGCGCTTTCCCTTGGGTTTTGATCTTCTTCTTCTAGTTCCTCTCATTTGGTTCCTTCTTCGGCTGTCCCAGATGGTTCCCTAACCTCAAAGGTGCATTGTCCACATCTTTGTGCGTTTGTCGATCGTGTGGTGAAGGGAAAACCGAAAGGATATTGATCAGGGAAACAACAATTGTAAACAATAGGTGAATCATGGTTGTTGTTGTTCATCACCTGGCCATTCAGGCTCGTCTCCAGCATTCGACCGTGCTTATCTTAGGCTCTAGGTGGCCTCGTCATGCAAGAGATAGATGGGATGAGGTAGACGGAGTTAGAGGGGGGTTTTGGTTGAGGAAAAGAAGTTTATATAGGTGGGTTAAAAGATAAGGTTTGGCTGTAACTTCTCCCATCGACTTCTCTAATTTGATTCCAACCATATCTCAGTTTCTATCTTTTGATTAGCTTAGATCTTGTTTGTTTTGGTTCCGGGTGTTATGTTATAAAGCTCTTAAAAATAAACTTCGTTATCGAATTTAGAGATGAAGTATATAGAGGCTTACCAAAAAAAGTTGAGAACTGCTCGCGCATCTTTGACTCAAGTTCTCATGTAGCCTCAGCATCTCGATAGTGGCTCCATGCAACTCTGACCATCCATACATCTCTATTCTTTTGTCACCGAATCTTATACTCGCTCTTCATACGTGAGGTCTTCATTTAGGATTGTGATATGAACTAGGAAATGCATACAATTGCAATCGGCAATAAAAAAATGTTCTAGCAAAGTTGAATGATCAAGATAATGGTGTGGATCTCAGGCATAAGGAAATTGAAGATAATCAAGAATATTTGAAATTTACAATTGATCCATTACAAGATCGAATTAGATCAGATCCAACTTCTCAACGGGTTATAAATTGGGTCGCATGAAGAGTCAGCATAACTTGGGCCAAATAAATCATGGTTTAACCATATTTATTTGGAATTAATTAATTATGGAATATGCTGATGAGTATTGTAACAGAAATTGGGTTTGTTATTTTCCTAAATTAGTTAGGTTGCTTGTGGGCTAACTTAGGGTATTTTCTTTCAGTTCAAAGTATATTTCTAGGGTCTATAAATACTGGTCTTCATTATTATTTGAGACATTTTTGAATCTATGAAAATTATGGCTTAATTGCTTTGCTGTGAGGGAACTCCTACAACCCGTTCTTTGGGAACTTTCACCGTTAATTACAAGGTTGGCTATCTTGTGATTAAATCCATCTATTTATAATATCGATTGCTTGGTTTATTGTAATCTTGAGGTTGATATTCCGCTGTCTTGAAATTCGTTTGATCTCGTTTCTTTGACTATCATATATTGTTCCGGTCACTCAATGCATTATTCTTGAGTATCGTATCAATTGATATCAGAGCCGCATTTTCGATTCAATTTTCTAGTTATCTTCCATTATTTTGTTGCTCCCCTGTTTCAGTTTCTAAAAAAATACAACAAAAAAATAAATCTGGTTTGGTTCTTCAAATCCTAGCCATCTTCCTTATTTGCTTTCTTTTGTTCTTCAAACCCTAGCCGTCGTCATCTTTTTTTCAAAATCTGGTGCAGTTTTGAAAAAAAAACCCACAAAAATCTTGTTATTTGTTGTGTAAACCCTAGCCGTCATCTTTATTTGTTCTCAAGTTTTTGCTGCAGTTTCAAAAAAAAATCCAAAAATTGAAAAAAAGACTGAAAAGGAAAGTGCAAAAAAGGAGAAGGGAAGATAGGAAAGAAAATTTTTGAAAAAAAAGTTTCGAAAATAAATTCCGAAAATAAAAGAAAACTAAAAAGGAAAGTGCAAGAAAGGAGGAAAGAGAAGAAGAGGAGAAAATCTGAAAAAAATCCGAAAAAAAAAGAAAAAAAAAAGATTCAAAAGGAAGAGGAGAGAAGAAAAAAAGGAAGGATTATTTCTAGAGAAAAGTGCAAAGAAATTTTGAGAATAGTGTAATCTGACTCAAGGAAGGGTGATCTTTGATTTTATTCCAATTCTGAATTTTTTGATATCTGTCCTTATTTGACAATCCTAATTTCTATTCCAAATCAACTTCAAGTATTCTTGCAATTAGATTGATTTAATTGCTCATTGCCTTCTGTTGACTTGCATTAGTTTTCTTAGAACTTGTTGGAGGGTTCAAGAGAAAAAAAATGGCTTAGTGGTGAGTACAATTTAAGAAAAAGCCAAATAGAGTTGAGGTAAAATACGAGTGCCACCACGTGAGGTATTGAGATTGTTTTTATCATTAACATTTGCTGCAGAAATTTCTCACAATGTCAACAGGAAAGGACAAAGAACATAATCCTAAAAAAGAAGTAATTAATCAAAGAAGAATGATGAAAGTCATGACGCAACATTTTCAACGTATTGAAAATATGATTACTGAACTTCATGACGAGGTAGATGTGCAAATTGCACAACTACAACAAGTTATACCACCAAATAAAAGAAGAGATTGTCAAAGACAGCGTGCTCCTAATGAACTTGATGAAGAGATGGAAAAGAAAGATGATAAAAGAGGGAGAATGCATAGAAGTGTTCAGATTGGAGGGAGAACACATGAACGAGAAAATGTTTTCTATACGCGTTGTTGTGTTTTGGACAGAACTTGTGGATTGATTATTGATAGTGAAAGCTGCGTCAACCTTGCTAGCCATTACATGGTGGAGAAGTTGGGGCTACCAACCTTAAAGCACCCAAAATCATACAAACGTCAGTGGATAAACGATGGAGAAGAAGTCAAAGTGATCAAACAGGTGCTTGTGCCATTTAAAATTGGAAGATTTACTGATGAAGATTATGTGATGTTGTATCAATGCATGTTTGTCATATCCTTTTGGCACAACCATGGTAATATGATCGATGCGTGACACATGATGGTACTATCAACCGTTATAAATGTCGCAAAGATGGGAGAAAATACACTTTAGCACCATTGCCACCTCAAGAAGCATACGAAGAGCAGGTGCAACTTAAAGAATATGTAGCAGCCTACAACAATGAGAGGAAAAAGTTGGTTGCACAACATCACTTGAAGAAAGATTAAGCTGATTGTACAGCAACTCCAAACAATTTTGAGAGTTGTGAGGAAGACAAAGATGAAAAATATGAGTGTCACAACTTGAGTGATGAAAGTGATAGCCACACAACTTTTGAGTGTTTAGAAAGACCACCTTCTAAAAGCATTGAGATGAAACATTTAGATGCTGAGTATTATGAGAGTTGTGAGAATGAGAGAAGATTAGATCTTGAGTGTCTAGAAAGGCCACCTCCAGAGAGATATGAGCAAAAAGACTTGAGTGTTAAGGCAAAAGAAAGATAATTCAGTAATTTTTCTCCTAACACTAACCTTCTTTTGTCTTTTGATTCTGATTTATCCATGCAGATATGTAGGAGTGGAGTATATGAAGATACAAATTCTATCATGCAAGAATTTGAAAGAGGTTGTATTGATTTTATAACGACTAGTTTGAAAAGTCCATCTCTTACCTTTGAAACTTTATATTTGTTTGATGCGACTATCTTGCAGGATTCAATTGAGAGAAGTATTGAAAGACATGCAAACATTAATCTGAATTTTCTATTCCACTTTGTTCTTCATTGAGTGCTGAAACACTTTATTTGAGCCATATGTTGAAATTTTGGAATGAATATTTTCTAGTCCTGAACACTTTTGATTGGTTGATTTTGATTTCAAGATTTTCTAAGCCTACCTTATTCATTTCTTTAAATCCATCTTTGTGCTTTCCTAAGATCATTTCTCCGAATGATGGTTGCAAACTTTCATATAATTTTCACATTATGATTCAAAATTTCATTGCATTTGCATTAGTTGGACTTTTGTTTATTTTCATCGAAGATTTGAGATTAACTTCTTTTAGAGATATCTTGATTAATAGCAGTCATTTGCAAGATAATTTTGATGATGTTTTGGTTTGTTGCAAGGACTTGCATGATTTCCTTTATAAGCCAAGTCGTTTGCTGCGTTATGGATCTTATGATATTTCACTTGCAGATTTTAAGGATCCATTTTATTTTGAGGGAAAAGGTGTCCTTATTTTGGAACTACTTGACAATTTCCTTGTTAGATCTCTAGTTCTGTGGCATACATTGCACATTTTATTTAATAGGATCCTTATGCGCAAGGGAATGTCTCCAAAGTTTCGCACTTTGTTTCTTAAAATACCATCATCTCATGGGCATAAGATATTTCATCCAAGTGAGTATGAGAGTCACATTACTTTTTATAATACTTATGTCTTCTTTCTCTGCACTTGCAGGCTCTTAACTTGATGGTATGGATGAGAAATTGTGCTTGCAATTATCATTGAGATGCATCACGCTGGTCATTAGACACTGAAAGGGAAGTATCAATATCCTCATTATGCGTGTCCTAAATTATTTAATAAATTCAGATATGTGATAGGTTATATTTTCCTTATTGTGCATGTAGATTCGAGGACGAATCCTTTTGAAGAAGAGGAAAATGATATGAATATGGATATACTCTCCTTATTGTGAATGCAGATTCGAGGACGAATCCTTTTGAAGAGGAGGGGAATGATATGAACTAGGAAACGCATACAATTGCAGTCAACAATAAAAAATGTTCTAGCAAAATTGGATGATCAAGATAATGGTGTGGATCTCAGGCATAAGGAAATTGAAGATAATCAAGAATGTTTGAAATTTACAATTGATCCATTACAAGATCGAGTTAGATCAGATCCAACTTCTCAACGGGTTATAAATTGGGCCGCATAAAGAGTCACCATAACTTGGGCCAAATAAATCATGGTTTAACCATATTTATTTGGAATTTTTGGAATTAATTAATTATGGAATATGTTGATGAGTATTGTAACAGAAATTGAGTTTGTTATTTTCCTAAATTAGTTAGGTTGCTTGTGGGCTAACTTAGGATATTTTCTTTTAGCCCAAAGTCTATTCCTAGGGTCTATAAATATTGGTCTTTATTATTATTTGAGACATTTTTGAATCTATGAAAATTATGGCTTAATTGCTTTGTTGTGAGGGAACTCCTGCAACCCGTTTTTCGGAAACTTCTGCCATTAATTACAAGGTTGGCTATCTTGTAATTAAATTCATCTATTTATAATATCGATTGCTTGGTTCATTGTAATCTTGAGGTTGATATTCCGCTGCCTTGAAAATTCGTTTGATCTCGTTTCTTTGACTATCATATATTATTTCGATCACTCAAGGCACTGTTTTTGAGTATCGTATCAGATTGGCTCTTTATATCTTATTATGTTGGCATCATTGTGCTTATATCTCCTCAACATGGATACATGAAAAATATTATGTATGCATCCATAAAAAAGGGTTAATGCCAACCTGCATGTTGCGTCACTAATAAGATCAAGTACTTCAAAGAGGCCTACATACCTTGGGGGCTCAAATTGTCCTTTTCATTGAATCTCATAACTTTTTTCATAAGAGAAACCTTCAGCGATACCTTGTGACCAACTTGGAAGATTTGTTCACATCTATCTTTGTATGCATAACTCTTTTGTCGGGATTAAGCAACCTTCATTTTTTCCTTTATTAGCTCCACTTTATCTGCATACTATTGTGCCTCTAATACTTCCGTCTTTTCCATTGTTTTTCTTTCTCCAACATCATTCCAACTGGCCGGCGAATTTATGGTATCTCATATAGCGCCTCAAATGGTGCATGCCAATGCTTGAGTGGAAGATGTTATTATAGGAGAACTCAATAAGAAAGAGGTGGTCATCCTAGCTACCCTCCCAATCCAATGCGCAAATTCTTAGCGTAGACTGTCCATCGATAGAATGCAGTGCTGAAGTTCAGTTGGGTCCGAAGGTCCTCCACAAATTTCTCCAAAATCTTAAAGTCAACTGCAAAACATGTTATCTTCCTGTCTTATGTTTTTTTATGTTCTTTCTCTCACTCTTTTGTTTGATTGACATAGCTCATGAACTCAGGTTTCAATCGCATGCAACGTTGTCTGATCTTGATCTTCCCTAAATGTTGTAGGTATCATGTTACCGACTTCTTTGAACCCAGTAGATGATTTCCTCCATCCATCGGTATTGCTTGAGGAGCTATGGAGAGCTATGGAGGCGCTTGAGGAATGAAATGTGTTGCAACATTTTGGCCAGTTTAGATTCTTTGTTCAGGGATTTTCTAATTATATAAGATTTTGTTAGAAAGGAATGCTTAAATTCCTAAATTGTGATGTTGTGCACCTTTGCTGCAGAAATTGTGATGGTGTGGATTGTAGAAATTGAACCACTTGAACATGTAAACATCATGGTGAAAGATATCTCTGGCATCCTTTATTGCAAATTTTACATACCCATTGACTTCATAACTAACTCGTTTATCTTGAAAAGATGATTCTGGCTACCTTAGTATATTTTCACTAGCGAGGAGTTTAGATCTTTCAAAAATAATACCAGAAGCGAGGAGTTATACTCATTGCCCTTTAATCTCAACAAATTATTCCAGTCGGTGTGAACTTGCAGGCTGGGCATTTTGGTAAAAAGAAACACCTACAATGTCATCCACAGACAACAGTGTACCTTTGTTTTGTGTTCCTCAGCTCACAACACATCATCTCAAGAGCTACATATGGAATCCTAATGAATTTTGACATAATTTTCTTGCATTTTATTGTCAATTTGTAAATTCCATAGCTGAATGGACAAACTCTAGAACTATGTTGATTGCCATATGTTTTCCCGTTCTATAATGAGTCGAAGTCTATATTCCATTAGTTACAGTAGGCGCTGGCTATGCAAAAGCAAACTTGCATGTTTATTCTTCAACCACACACAAGCAGGTTTATGAACTGCATGAGCAGACCTGCATGCTTTATTACTAATACACTAGAACTAATGCACCATTAAAAGCAACCATCACTACATTAACACAAGAAAACAACAAAGCATTAACACAAAAGAAAACAACAGTACATTAGAGGTCAACTGGAGAGGTTCAATTAATAAGTTGTACTAATAGCGGCCAACAAGGTTTTACATCACATAAACATAAACAATATGACTATGACAATAATTGTTATCACCACTAATTTAGAGCATCTGCTCATTTCGTTCCTATTCATAGCTCCATCTTCAAATTCATTTTATGCTTCCATTATATTGAGCCTTCGCAATAATCTATTTATCACTTGAGTAAATTGAGGTTCAAAACGTGAATCCATCCATGACGTTGCTACAAGATATGAATTAACCAGTAAATTAGATAAAATTAAGAACCTACAAAATACAAATTAAACGGTGAATTAGATAAAATTAAAGTTCACTCTGTGGAATCGACAACGAACAGTATTGGTTTGGGTTGAAGAAGTTCTAATCACAGCCTTTTCTTTGCAATAACACTTTGGAAGTGTCATTTTGAAAAATAATGCTCTATAAAATATGAATTAGATAAAATTAATCTAAGGCAAATTACTTAGTGTGAATTCATGGTTACAAAGCCGATTGTAACAACCAAAGTGTTAATTCTAAAAAAAAGAATATGATACTGATTAGCGTCTCATAAGTAATCATTATCACATAATTATGAGGTCCATGGTATCTTGTAGCAACAATGTTTTAGGGGTTTTGGTATAGGAACATGCTTGAAAGAGATTAACAAGAAGGCAAACAACATGCTGGAAGTTCTTTCCACATTCACATTCACATCACTACATTCACAGCAATTAAGATAATAATGAGAAGAATTTAGGGCACAAATGAGCAGGGCACCAATGGCATTAAGCCTTACCAAATAAATCTTAAAAAAAGTTGCGTTAATCGGGCGAAACTAGGGAAGATCGGAACATAGTGGGAGGTGAGAAGATCCACCTGCGTCACTGTGAGTTAAGATCCACATGTGTCCCTTATCGAAACTAAAAAGCAATGCAACTATGGCATCAGGTGAAACTAGGGCAGCGGCGAGCGGAGGGCAGAACATGGTGACCACGGTGACATAGCGTCGGCAACGATAGCAGCCAGGAAAGAACAATGTTAGGGATAGAAAAAGGACTAGGGCATCGAGAAAACCATGGCAGAAGTAAACGAGGACGAGGATTGTAACACCCCCAAATTGCACCCTGTCACGTGACAGAATACGGTTCGGAGATGCTAGGTCATCCTTACGTGTACATCATATTGATCAGTATAAAGATTTTGACTGGACAACTTAGTAACGGTAAATGTGAAATAATTAAATCATCACTAAGAATAAAGAGAGTAACATCATGAAATGCGGAAGACTGATAACTGACTTCATAGGAGTCCAAAGGAAAGCTAATACATCAAGTAATTAGAAGAAAGAAAAAAGCCATCCATCATCTAAAAGACTCGATAACCATGTGCAGCCACCTACGAACTCGACCTGTCACCGTTGGCCACCATCATCATTGAGACCTTGACCTGCATTTAAGAACATGCAGGGGAGAACCTCCCTATGAGTTTTACAACTCAGTATGGAAGTAAGATAAACATCATAATAGGATCATGATACTAAGCATGAATCATAAAGGTAACATCATAAGATAGCATCATCATCTGATAGGAAAGTGAATCATGATCATAATATGGAAATAAAATCACATAAAAGGACATATGAATAAGATCATAAAGAGTCATCATAATAAAAGCAAAAGCCTGACATCATAAGAAAGATTTTTTATTCATATGTGTTCATCTTCTTCATCATCTTAATTTTTATCTTTGACTTATTTGGACTAGCAGAGTCAGTCCATAACTGACTGTAGTCAGCTCATAACTGTCCGAGGACAACCCATAACCTGGTCATCACCAGTTCATCATAAAAGAGCTCTCCATTTATCATTTTACGTCTTTTATCTTGCATCTTTTAATTAAACAAAACACATTTTAATAAGAACTTTAAATCAGGATAAAAGACATGATCATGGAGAGTAAATCAGGGGCACAAGTGTAATAATTATCATCATTATTAAGATCTGAAATAGGAGCATAATCAGGAATCCAAACATCATAGAATCGGTTTAATCAAGATCGGAACCCGGGCCGAGTAGGGGAAAACTCGGGCCGAGTTTAAGGTCATCATCTTCGAAAAATTCGAGTAGAGCCCGGGCCAGGTCGGTTCATCGTCGAGTTGGGGCGGCCGTCGCGCTCGACAAATTCTTGGTACGCAGAATTCGGTCCAGGTCATCTTCAACCCGGGCCGGGTTCGTCCGTTTGCAGAGCTCGGTGAGCATCGGCAATGGCAGATCCAAGTCGAGTTCCTCCGAATTCGGTCCGGCGAAGAACCTGCTCGGGCCGGGTTCGGGTGAACCCGGGCTAGGTTCATCTTTCGCAGAAACTGTGCGGACGCGCAGTTCGCATTCCGTTCATCTTTTTCGGCGATGGCCGGCACCAAACCTTTCGGTATATTATTTATCATTAGATCTTGCTCTATTAGTTCGCCAAGTGTCCGCCTTGGCCTTCCTCTCCCTCTTTAATCGAACTCCAGATTATTTGATCTACTCTTCTTACTGACGCATCTAATGGTCTTCTCTGAACATGACCAAACCATCTCAAACGATTCTCTACCATTTTCTCACTAATAAGAGTCACTCCGACTCGTTCATGTATATGGTCATTCCTAATCTTATCTAATCTTGTATGACCACACATCCATCTCAACATTCTCATTTCGGCTACCCCCACTTTACGTTCATGTTGTCCCTTCATAGCCCAGCATTCACTACCATATAACATTGCTGGTCTTATAACAGTGCGATAGAATTTTTCTTTAACTTTATTGAGTACTTTTCTATCACAAAGAACTCCAGTAGCTTTCCTCCACTTACACCATTCAGTTTGAATTCTATGATTAACATCGTCATTAATCTCACCATTTTGTCTTACAATTGATCATAAATATTTAAGCTTTGTCACTTGAAGAATTATATCGTCCCCCTAGTCCAACTAGATGAAAATAATATGACTATCAAATTGTTGTATTCCATCCTTCTATATTGAACGAATGGGAATGTACAATTGAGAGAATCCTGCCTTGCATTTCTGGTATATCTGGAACGTGATTATCCCGAAGAGACACCAGGATATCTACCTATAAAGACCACATGAAACTTAAGACTAGAGATCAAGGTTCCATCTTTATCCGAGAAGATTAAAGGCAGTTGGCGTGCAAGTCAGTTTAGAAAGAAATGTACAAAACTTACAGCAGCACGCACTAGCCCAGCATCAATAAAGCAATCATCATTAAGGAGCCTTCTCATCCAGGGATGCAACAAACACTGCTTCATTTATCCAGCTCAGACCAACCATCAACAAAGCATTGTCCAAGGGTTTCATCTCCAGAAGATTTCATCTGCAAAGTTAACTCTTGAAGCATCGCAGATATTTGGTCATTCTCTGGATGAGTTTGGTCCTTTGACATTTGTGTGATGTATCCCCAACGTCAATCCAACTGGATCCAGGCTCCTTCCTCAAGCCCCTTTGTCTCATTTCTCTCCTGACCCTATCAACGTTGTCCCAATGCCCTTCTTCAGCATACACATTTGAAAGAAGAACATGATATCCAGCAATGCTGCTCTCTTTTCCAATCTCAAACAACTTGCTAGAGACCACCTCCCCCAACTCAAACTTCCTGTGAACCTTACATGCTGCAAGCAATGAACCCCAGATTCCAATGAAATTTCCATCCTCCCCTAATTTTTCCACAAATTGGTAAGCCTCCTCCACTCTACCTAACAGGTCAACAACACAACAATAGTGCTCTGGTGTAGGGACGATTCCAAGCTCCCCCGTTGACTCATATATTGCAAGGCCTTCATCAACTAAACCTGAGTAACTGCATGCTGCCATGACTGCAACAAGGGTTATAGCATCAGGCTTTATTCTTGACTCTTGCATTGAACGAAATAGAGACAAAGCTTGTTCACCAAGTCCATGCTGACCAAAGCCTGAGAGCATCGTGCTGTAAGTTACAGTGTTCTTATATGCAATGCCATCAAACACTCTTTTTGCAGTTGATATCTGACCACTTTTGGAATACATATCAACCAAAGCTGTACTGACAAATACATTAATGTCTAGACAGTGGCGGATTGCAAATCCATGAATCTGTTTACCAGCTTGGATTCCTCCAATAGGATTACAAGCAGGTAGGACAGATGCTAATGTAACAGAGCTAGGTGTCTGGCCTTCGTCAAGCATTCTTTGGAACAATGTAATAGCTAATTCAGTTTGCCCGCTTTGTGTGTAACCTGAAATCATGGCATTCCAAGTGACCTGATCTATCTCATTAGATGGAATACTATCAAAAAGCTGCCTCGCAATCTCAACACATCCTGATTTTGCATACATGTCTATCAGGTAACTCTCCATCCCTTCACAATGGATCCCATGCCTAATTAGGTATCCATGTGTTTCTCTACCAATTCTGAGACTCCCTAAGTTGGATGCTGCAGAAAGAATAGCCACTACAGTCACAGAATCCACGGTAAATACTTGCTTCTGCATCTCACATGCCAAAAGAAGACCCTCAAGGTTTAAATTATTCTGAACAAATGCGGTGATCATGGTGTTCCATGAGACAGCATCTCTCTCAGTCATCTGATTGAAAAGATCAAAGGCAATCCGAACATAACCAGACCTCGAATACATTACTACCAGGGAATTTTGAAGAATTAAAGGTAGTGCTAAGGAATGGTTCTTTATGAGATGAGCATGAATCTGCTGGCCCAGACTCACGTCCTGAATCTGAGATACAACCATCAGGGAGGACAAGAAAGTCACAGTATCAGTAGTAATAACATCCAATTCCAAAATCCGGAGAAAAAGACTTAGAGCTTCATCCAATTCACCATTCTCAATATAACCTCCAATCATAGTATTCCAAACTTCCGTGTTTTTCTCCTCAGCTTGATCAAAGACCAGTTTTGCCGATATCATGTTTACAATGTCACCATAGAACATCATGCATTAATCAGGAACTACGTAGAACATGCTTCAAGTCTAAAATCAAGATTCTATTACGAATCTATCCTAGTTCTATACCTCGAAGTTTCTGTCCAAGAAACTTTACTGTTGTCTTCTTCTTCCTCTTCATCTGCCTGCTTCTCTTTGTCCAGACGCGCGTCCGATGTCGTCCGCGTCCTCCGATGTGTCCCCTGTATGGCGACGGCCGTCAGGGACGAGAAGTAACGAGAAGGACGCACGTAAGAGGAGAACTAGGGCCAGCTTCATGAGAAAATGAAAAGGGAGCTTTCGTTTGACCTGACCTCTTATTTATAAGGGAAAAGTTTGAGTATGGTTGGAAACCAAATCCTCTGATTTTAGATTTTATCTTTTCCTTATTTGTTTTATCTCCCTTTTCTTTTTCCTTTTATTTCTTTTCTTTTTCCCAATTAAAGCTCGGGCGTTACAAGGATAGCTTACCTTTAGTGGTCTTCCCGACGTCTCGGACCTGTTATTTGTCCCTTTCGCTTCGTCTCCTAGTCAATCGATGTCAGCATCTTGGCGGTCGGGGCGAAGAAGGTAGAAGAGCTAGCTATGCTGTGGGCCGAGTTTCTCTCTATTCATCTCGCATTTTGGATTTTTGTTCAACCCCTAAGCCATTCGATCGACTGAACGACATAGCATGAGACGCCAGTTGAAGAGGCCTATTTCTTGGTTTAGTGTGCTTTGCTCCATCCAGTGTCCGCTTACAATCGAATGAATGAGAAAAGGCGTAGCATCGTGCTACCATTAGTGGGCATAGAATATACATTATATCCTACTTGAAATTTCATTCGGATGTTATTTTTTCTCTAATTTTTTGTTGAACTAATTACCCTATGTTAGTTGTACTCTTGATTTTTCATATTACTTTGTTCTGTGGTATGTCAATATTTTCTTAAAACTTTGCTATGCAGCTTAATTATAACTGATGAAGAGGCACTCATTGTTATTATCATAAAAAGCCTTATTATAATGCTAAAAGCCTAAAACTTTGTTTGCATCGCTGCGAGTTTATTAATGAGTTCAGAAATAGCGGACCAAACTTGCTTAAAAATTCACTTAAATTAAATGATTGTGAATTTAAAACTAGAAAGAAAGAAATGTAATAGTAAATGAAGAAGACCAAGGGTGATGCCATTGTTTGAATGAGTCTTATATAAGCTGATCGCATCTCGATGCTCTTGAGGGACAACATCTCGTTCTGCAAATTATACACGAAGTGATCATTCATTCTACTGCTGGAAGTTGCCCAAGATGGAGTACCCCACGCCACTATCATCTGACATTGGCATCATGGAGAAGCAAACCAGGAAGTTCCAAATGTCGTCAATCCATTTTCAGCGAAGCTTGGAGACCATTTGTGGGGTCTATTATTGTCCTCGAGATCGGAAGTAAGTTGATTCAAAAGGGTTTGTTCTTGTGGACAATCTTGAAGTAAGTTGATCTGAATGCTAAAACGGTTATTTTCTTGTGTGGAAATATCAGCATAGATAAGATTCCCACAAATCGGTAGGATGGACATTTACTACATAATGCTTTCATCAACCACATATCATCCTCTTAACTGTTATTTTCTTAGAGAATGATATTAGCACAAATCCCTTAAGATACCCATAAGTTAAACATAGATGCTAAGATGCATTGAGAAAACATTGAATTCTGCATACACTGATCAAACACAACATAGATAAAAGTGCCAAGTTCAACATAGATGCTAAGATATCAATTGCCCAACTGATTCTGCAAATCCAACTGCACTAGACTATGTCAGCTTCTTCACTAACCTGTAAAGAAGATAAACTTAATGAGCAAAAAAGAAAATGGACCAATTACCAAGTTATTTAGTACCATATGAACGAAAGGAGAATTGAGTACCCTATGTATGCTTGTTGCGCTGAATAAAATCTGATTTGGCTTGTGCACTAACTTTGACTCTGGGCATCCTGTTTATAAAGTAAGATATCTGTGATAATTTTTGTTGTCAAAAGCATAAAAGACTATTAAAAATGAAAAAAAATTATTTTTACCTTCAATAATGGACACATTCTTTTATCATGTCTAGTTTTTCCGCAATTCCCCCGGTCCCTCTTCTTAGACTCTTTTTTAGACATTTCAATGCTAGATTTAACCCTTCCAACAGTTTTTGTCATACTTTTATATTTCACACAGAGTGGATCACGTATGACAAATTGGGATTTATGTAAATTGACAGAACTTGATTAACCGGCAATAAATTCATTAGCAGCACTTTGACTTGCACAATTCTCACTTATGTTTGCTTCATTTGGATCCACAATTACATTCGCAGCATGAAATGCCCACATTTTTTTTATAACATCATCGATAATTGGAGCACCGAATTGTAAATACCTTGCAAAAATCACATTTCTTCTACCTTCCATAGGTTACTTTGCCAACCTAATTTTTGAATTAGGGTTATGAAATCACTACAAGAAGATGACTTACCATAAATTGCCATTTAAATATCTTGTATCTATTGTCTAACGATGAAGTAAGATGTGAGAACATAATAACCAATTCTTATTCAATTTTTTCGTATGAACATGTTATAAATATTTTTTTTCAACGTGACTAAACTCCACCATATTCTTGCCTTTATCAATACCTCGCACAAGATAAACTAAGTATAAAGATTTCTTAGCATCTTTGTATATTTTGTGAGCATAAATAGTGCTTGCACATATTCTTCCCAGAACTTACGAAAGCAACATGTGTATAAATATTTTCACCATGAACTTCTAGTGGATGCTTCAAAATGTATGCAAGCAAGGAAGTTCATAGTTTGATAGTCTTCTTTGTCTTCAAGTTCACGATGAGTTTGGACCTTCCTATCACGCTAGTGTACAAAAAATGAAAGTGACGTGTTTGCGTTGACAGAACTATAAAAAAAAACATTAATACTTTCTACTCTTTGGGGGTATTTGCATACTAGCAAAAAATATCTTTAAAATATAATGAGACCCATTGATCACGTTTGTTGTACATGATCTCTAACCGGTGTCCATCAGGTATTAAACTTTTGTTCCAAATAACTCCAACTCTCTTTAAATTTATTTACATTTGTTGAACCATAGAGCCACTTACTGCAATCTTCTTTAATTGGGATTGTGCATACAATCTTGTAGGCGAGTCATTCCATTCCTAGCAATATGCCATATGCAAAATATATATTTAGTGTGAGGAAATACTCTAGGTATGGTATTACCCCTCATCATATCTTCATCCATAATAATACATTTTGAATGGCTTCCATACGTGCATTGAGACCACTTTTCAAATAATCATACAAATGTCTTTTCAATTTCATATGCAAGTAAAGTACAACCAAATAAATATAATTCTCTATGATGATTTACACTAGTAAAAGGAGCAAATAAAATTCTTAAGTTATTTGTCCGATAATTTGTATCAAATACAACATCGCCAAATGTCAAATACCTTCCATCAACTTCAAAAAAATTCAGAACAGTATCATCTCCATCCAATTCCCACTTATGAAAGATGTCGGATCAACACTTATCTTACTTTGGAAAATAGATATGATACCTAGGCATTCATTATTAAAATTACATTTCTCTCGCCCTCAAATGATCAATACAATCTTGCATTATTATGAGTGGTTCACCGTACATATTAAGTGCTCTGACTATTCTTGATGGCCTCATACCGAATTCACAAAGGTCCATCCCTAAATTCTTTTTATGAGCGCAAAAGCCTTACCTTCGAGTGAGTTGTTAAAGGATGGTTGTGTTCTTCTACAAATCTTCTAATCGCCCACTTTACATCCTTTCTAAGACCAACATATAATAGGACATGACAATCATCTCTACTTTTGTTCTTTGTGTAAACACCTTTTCAATACCTTCCTTCATTCCCTTTTGCCCTTCCATGGAATAAACAAAAGATCCATAACATTTTTCCTACTCTTGAACTTATGCAAAGCTTATTTTTGTTGGAGCAAAGTTTTAATGACATATAACATTATATTTTGATGATACAAACCTCGAAAGATTAAAGTTAAATGTTGAAAAAGTTTAAAGAAAAAGGGATAATTTTATGCACTACACTTTGATTAAATAATTGACTATGACCTTATTAGATTATGCATTAATGATGAATATCAAAGTTATAGAGAATCATGTTAGCAATATGTAGAATCCAAGATTATGGTCTACTATATTCACAAGAGTTTGAATTTTCCATCTAAAGTGGCATTGGACACTGCTGCAGGAGGGATTTTTGCCTCCAAAAATATTAATGAGGCCTACCAATTAATTGAGAACATGGCCAAGAACCACCATTTCCTTACACATGATAGGACAAGGAGGCTATTCAATAAAAATCAAGTCAACAACATTGCTGTCTAGATTGAATAAGGGTTGCAAAGGGCATTGGAGAAGCTGAATTTGTCACCTAATGTCAACAAGCCTTCCAATTATGAATCAAGGTGTGATGTATGTGGAAACTAGGGCCATGTCACTGAGAGTTGCAACTTGATAATGCAGTAACATGAACAATTCATCCATAGACCAAGTTAATGCTGTAGGGAATTATGGAGTGAAGCCCCTGCTGAATTCTATACTCTAGAGAATAGGAATTGATGCGTTAAAATGATGTAGCAAAATAAAATCGCTAGCAAGTGCACTAGTCGCTCAAGTAATATAGTAATAAGAGTAAAGTGTGTCGAACCCATGAGGAATATTATTAATCTAATATCTGAATTTATAAATTAATAAGAGAGGAAAATATGAATTTTGGAAAAAGGGTTTTGTAAAATAAAATAAAGAGATAAGATAATGGTGTTGAAGTTACGCCTTAGGATGAAAATAGATCAGGATAAATATTTGAACCTTAAAAGATAAATTTAATCTTTAATGATGGATTAGAATCCCCCTAAATTATTAACTTAACATGATTAAATTGCGGTCTCCACAAACTGGCATCCCCTCAATCTAAGTATGTAAATTAAACTATCTTAATTTAATAAGAATTAAATTCTCCACAAACTGGCATCCCATCAAATCATATTAAAATTAAGGTGCATTAAATTGGATTTCCTAGACTATTAATCACTCCACAAACTGGTATAGATTCACAGACCACACAAATTTGATTCTCCACACACTAGTTATCAAATTTATGTCAATTATTAATTTCAAATAAAATCAATTAATTTAATTAATGAATTCTGAAATCAAATAGTCTATAAACTGGTAATTACTCAACTCAGAAATCCAAATAATTAAATCAAAAGCACTAAGCACAATTAACTAATTGATCAGTAAATATTAAAACAAATAATATAGGGTCCAAATAGTTTCCCTTCAATAATAATCTCCTAAAATGAAATAAATAAAAACATGGAGTTCATCCTAGAAATTCTGGAGAGATAATAACAAAATAACAATAATAATTGGAAGAATTACACCAAGAATAAAAGTAGAGCTCTCGAATTGGGCAGACAGTCGGGCAGCCTCTCGGACTTGATCAGGGTCGCGATCAACTTCCAACCATCGCACCTCTCTCCTTTTGGTCGAAGCCTGCAGACTCACGACTCGCTGTGGAAGAAACCTGAACTTCAGAGCACGAATTGAAACGACGGATTCTTCATGTATTTATAGGTGCGGACGACCTTCAATTTGATCACGGTCGTAACATCATACGGTTGACTTTAAATTTGTGAGATAAAACTTGAGTTGATTACGGCCGATAAACTTTCCTCTCTGAATATTACGCCCAAAAGATAAATCCTTTTATCTTTACCCCTTTTGAATCTCGGCCAAAACGAAATTCTTTTATCTTTACGCCCAAAGATAAATCCTTTTACTCCCTTCGAATCTCGGACGTAAGGAAGACTTCTTATCATTACCCCTCCAAATATCGGCCGTAAGGAAAGAATTTAATCTTGTTACGCCCAAAAAAATAAAATCGTTTATCTTTACCCCTTCATATCTCTGCCAAAAACACAAATTTTCTCTCTAATCTCGGCCAAAATAATGTTTTCATTTGAGTTATCGGCCATAACACTTCTTTTGAATCGGTGTTGGAGTTCTCGGGTCATAAACATATTTGAATTGGAGATCTCGGCTGTTAAGGATAAATTCTTCGGAATTTCGGCCGATACGTCACCTCCATCTGAATCTCGATCGATACAATCTTTGGAGTTGAAGTTCTCCACCCATACGTCTAATCTTGATCAAATAAAATTCTCAGATAATCATATATTCAATTTTTTCTGCAAAATAATTATTAAAATTTCGTTAATCCATCCACAATTAAAATATTTAGATAATTAATAATTAAAATTAATAAATCCGGAATTACAACTAAAAGTGACTAAAATGATGCATGCCATGATCAAATTATAGAAAAAATAATTAAAATAATAAACTAAAATATGTTATATTTTGCATGCATCAGGAACCACCCCTACTTGTCTTACAAGGCTAACCATTACCAAGGGCCACCCATGCAGAATTCTAATTGGCAATCCAAGATTTTGCCAAGGAACCAGCCCCCTCCATATCTGAATCAGTCCTCAACCATTCCTATGCAAAGACCCCCTTATGAGCAGTCACCACAACCTCAACCCACTCAATTCTCAAAGATGGAAGAGTTGCTGAAACAAATTTTGAAGAAAACAAGAGAAGCAAGAGGAGGAAATGCAGAAGTTAACAAATGGATATGAAGCCTTGAGTGCCAACAAGAAGTTGCTTGAAAGCCAAATTGCCCAACAAGCAAGCACATCCAATAGGCCACCCATGTTCTTTCCTGGACAACCAGAAGTGAACCCAAAGGAACAAGCCAAAGCAATCCAACTCAGGAGTGGAAGGACTGTGGAAGAGCCAATGAAGAAGGTTGAAGACAATTCAGCTCAACCAAATCCAAATTCCAAGGCCGCAGAAGAATCAAATGAAGGGGTTGTGTTGGAAAATCAGAATCAACATCCTCAAAGAAAAGCCAAGACCAGAATTTTTGATAAGGTGCCATTCCCACAAAGATTGGTCAAGGTTCAATTGTCACAATCTATCACTAGGTCAAATTTTCAGGAAAATGATTTTTAAGAGACACAGCTAGATCAGATTGTACAGCAAGTTTCTGCTATATTTCCCATTGAAGATCCATTGCAAAGGTGCCTAATGTTTGATCATTTGAAGGAATTAGAGGATCCAGAAGCCAAAGCATATAAATCAGCTATGAATGAACTCCAATCAGTAAGGAATTCAGAATTCAGAATTCCAAAATGGAATGTTGGAGGTTTTCACTGCTGAACCCCACACCAATTCAACTCAGGACATTTCCTCCCAATTGGAGCTAAAACCTCTTTCTAGTCAAGGGGATTCATATATCATACATGAGGATTCTAGAGATGAGAAGTTAGAATATTTCTGGTACAATGGAGGAGGAAATCAAACTGAAAAATAAGGGTCAATCATTGACAAACTAAGAGATCCATATTTGATTAGTGAAGCTGTCCACATATTAAGATCTCTACTTGACCATATCATACTATTTAAACCTCCTTGACATGAAGAAGTTGTAACAATGTCTAGCCTAAGACATTAAAGTAAGGCACTTCTTGGGAGGTAACCCAAGACATTTCATATCTCATTTTCTCTGTTTTGTAGGAATAAATCAAGGAGGAATCAAATCAATCCACAAATTGGCAATTAGGGAGTACTCCTACCCTTAATTTTAATTTTTCTCACTGAAATCCTATTGATAACTGATATTATCTTTTCATTCATGCTGAAATCATCATATTAATATCTGAATCATCATTCATATCAGTTGTCCCAATCCATCATAGCTGAATTTTAGTGAATTTCAATGCATTGTTGAATTGCGCACCATAAAAATCTGATATTGAATATCCCACTGATATCTCTTGTTTCCTTGCAGGATTAGCTGAAATTCATGAAGAATAGACCACCCTCAGCCCCTGATTTTGATGCAGGAACCATTGGAAGGGATCAAATGCACAATTCCATCAATTTCATACCCTTCCAACCCTCTCCCTTGCCTATCTTTTCCAACACTGTGGACAGTGTTGAAGCTAAGCTTGGGGAGGAAACCTGGGGCTTTTCTAATATTTACACCATGTTTTCAATCTATTTTAATATTTATATCATCATTTACCACCAGGTTCTCATTGTTTGAACAAGTTATCACTCGGTTGTCACTAGTTATCACTCGGTTATCATTTTTTGGGCTCAACTCAATTTTGAATTTATTTTAACTTTGAAATGGGTAGAATACTTTATTATGACAGTTGGTACACTCCAATACCAAGTGGCCAACTTGGCCATTAGTCTTCTTGCTTTAATTGACATTATCAATTCAGATGCATTTGAATTAATTTTCAGCTGAAAATTTTTCTTTTTGTGGGTAACACTAGCTGACATTCATGGATTAATTGGAAAGTAGAAGATGTCTAGAAAGGAGTCAAGGATCTTGCTACCATGTTAAATAGGAAATCTTGACTATTTGCATTTAAGGATCTAAACTATACTTGTGTTTGAACCATTGCTCACTTCATGAACAGAGTAGAAAAAGAAAAAGAAAAAAGGAAAAGTGAAAAGTTGCATTTTGCATTGCATGCATACATGAATAAAGAGAGTAAAAATTCCAAAAAGGAACCTCTCCTGAATAAAGCCAGGATTTTTATCATGTGACCAGCATGAATAAAAATCAGGTTCAAACCTGTTTATTACATCCTCATGAATAAAAGTCAGGTTTTCAAACCTATTTAAGCAATGAAAAATATGTTCATAAAGAGATTGATGTTTCAAACTTTTTAGTAAAGTTGACAATCCTTGTAATCCAAATCAGTTAATGTTAGTATTTTCTTCATGACTTAAATTTGCATTAACTTTTGTGACTCCTCAGCTAGAATTTCGGAATTGGGAAGAATGGGATCGAGTGTTGGCAAAGTGGAAAACTCATTGGACTCAATTTAGCTGACTTTTAATTCATTT
Source organism: Pontederia crassipes (assembly GCA_030549335.1). Classification (NCBI taxonomy): domain Eukaryota; kingdom Viridiplantae; phylum Streptophyta; class Magnoliopsida; order Commelinales; family Pontederiaceae; genus Pontederia; species Pontederia crassipes. The sequence goes on along the minus strand of CM060194.1, from coordinate 22,493,075 downwards.
GTGGACTTTTAATTCAAGTTTGTCGTTAATTTTTGAATATTTTGCTTGAGGACAAGCAAAAGGCTAAGCTTGGGGGTGTTTGATCACTAGCTGATCACTATAGGTTTTTATCCCAATTTAGATGCATTTCACCCCTATCGAATCCCTAAATTGTCCAACTTTTGGCCAATTTTATTTAGAATGCATGGATTGTGATAACTAGTTGATATTCCTCATTTTTTACTTAATTCCATGTGCATAGAGGTTCTAAAATGCTAAAATACATAAATATTTCAATTCTATGCCAAGTTATCATTTTTAGAACAAGTTATCACCCCCATATGCCAAGTTATTATTATTTTGAGTGAACTAATTTTCAATGATTTTCTGGCCCTAAATCCATTACTATCATGAATGAATCATATTTGGATGATCATATCTCAATTTGTGAAAAATTATAAATCCATTTGAAGAAGTTATCATTTTCCAATGCCAAGTTATCGTTAAAGGGCAAAACTATCATTTCGATATGCAAAACTATCAAATCTGCACAAAGGCATTAAGCAATCATTATATTATTGTCCTAACTCATTGCTGTTCAAATTTGATCACATTTGGATAACCACAACCAAAGTTATGATAAGTTATCGTTTTTAAGGCAATTAAGTTATCGTTTTGGCACCCAAGTTATCATTCTTCTGAAATCTTATCCACATTTGATTTCTGACCTTATTCACTTGCTATATTAATTCCTTGGATGCTTCTAATGCCTTGAACCACTTGTAGTTGGATAAATTTCATGATTAGTGCAAAGTTATCATTTCCGGGTTCCAAAACTATCAATTTTTCATATCGATTTCCATTCTTTTACAACACCAAATCCCATTTGATGTTTGACCTAGCAACTATCATTGTCCTAATCCTTATTTGTTAAAATCTCATTTAAGGATCTTGATGCTTGCTGTTTTAGGTTTTGTAGCAGGGAAAACAAGTTGGAAAAATGTGGAAAAAGGTGGGGGGACCACTCCTTTGCTGTCATAAAGCTGCTACAGTCAGCTGGAATGCAGGGACCATTGGACAAATGGCTGAAATCAAGGGAATAGAACTTTATGATGCTGATTAAAGGGTGGACATGACACATATATAAGTGGGAATTTCTGGAGGAACTAGGGGAGGCCTCCATTTGGAGGGTTTCTGGACAAGAGAAGAAGGGAGGAACTAGAGAAGGAACTGCTGCAACATTCTGATTTTCTGTGGACAGCCTTCGTATCAATTAATTGCAGGATGATTTGTATCAGTTTTCTAATCTGTTTAGTATGATTTAGCTCTCCTAGGATATGGTAGTAGTCTAGATTAATTGTGGATGGATTAGAGACAAGTCTGATTTCCTGCACTAAATCATTTAAGTTTCTGATTTTTCAAATCTGCATTGTTATGAACCTGTTCTTGCCATTGTAGATCCTATTTGTATTTACAACTGAGAAGTTGTCATTTGATCTAATCTTTGTTCAAAAATGGACTAAGAACCAATGTCAAGTTCTAGAAGCAATCCCAATTAGAGTTCTGATTTCTTACTTTCTGAAATCTGTTTTTCCAATTTTGATTTCTGAATCTGATTTCCTGATTTCCTTGGAATCTGCTTTGCCATTTGAACCCCTGATTTCATTTAATCACTGAGAGGTGAAACTTAAGGATTTCTTGTTGTCCAGAGATGGACCAAGAAGCATTTGGCAAGTGCTAAGTTCCAATGAACAACATTGCTGAGTTTCCTTATGTAGTTATCTTGCTGATTTCTATTTTCTGTTTTTGTTGGAAATCAGATTGCCATTGTTAAACCCCACTTTAATCCACCATTGAGAGATGGTTTTAAGGCATTTCTTGAGATTCAGAGATGAACCAAGGAGCAATGACAATTTCTGATTTCCCAAACTTGAGATTCTATGCATATTGGTTCCAATTATCTAATGTTAAGTGTGGACTTCATTTTTAATTGCAGTTGATAGGTTGAATCAAAGTCCTCTTGTAGTTTAGAGATAAACCAAGGAACACTAGCATTAATATTGGATTGATTTCATCCCTGTTTAGTTGATTGAAGCATTCCTTTCATTTTCAAAGTGCAATCTAGAAGTTATCATTCAGAATTTTATTGAATTGCCAAAAAATCAGCAAAGTGACTTGGATTGAACTTAATGATGACTTGATTTTCAATGGGTATCCTCTTCTAATTCAACTTGGCTAACAATTATATGGCAATATATTGTTTAGTTCTGGTCTAATTTAGCTGTGAAAATAGCCATATTAAAGGTTGAATTGGATTTGACTAAAAAAATGATAACTTGTCCATTTTCATCCATAATTAAATTAGATGAACCCCAACTCCTAGGAGGACCTTCCTCATTGATAGTTAGACCCTTTTAGCCTCTAATCTAACATTTATAATTCTGTTTAGATAACTCTTCAAAAACCCAAAAATAGTTATCATTCTGCACAATTAAAAATCAGTTTCACTTCCCTTTAATTTCCTGTTTTTTCCACTTTAAGTAGGACTAGTCTAAATTATTTTTAGGGAGTCTAGGGCTTCAAATCTCTATGGATACGACAACTTGGGTCTACTACAACTTACCTGTGCACTTGCAGAAAGTGAGTTGGGGAGTTAGACCAGATATTGAAAAATTACTTTTCTTACACAAAACCACCAAGTTATCACATTACTCCTGAATATCACTATCAAGTTTTTGGCACCGTTGCCGGGGATTTGAAGTCAATTAGGTTAAATTCGATAGTTTAGATTAGTTTTAGACTAGTTTTTAGTCCATTTATTAACCCAATTTCTAGTTTTTTCAAGTTATCATTCCCAACTTTCCACTTTTGTCTAGTTTTCCTTTTTTTTCTTGAATTTGATACTTCTAAATTCCTTTATGCAGGACTTGGACCATCAAGAGGATTTATATCTATCAGAACCTGAACCTGAGAGGAGATTTAATAAGAGAAGAAGGATTCAAAGAGAAGAGGCCAAAAGGAGGATTTTTTTGAAGAAGAGGCACATAATCTAGAATTTGAAGAGGTTGCAAACCAAAATATGGCAGCTTCAAGGACACTAAAGGATTATTATTCACCCAGCAATGTCAGAAATGAACAAGAGAATGGAGCCATAGCACCTATGGCCAACTTTGAAGTGAATCCAGCACTAATCACAATGATAGGGCTACCAATTTGCTGCATTGGGGAATGGGGATCCAATTTCACATCTTGACAACTTCAAGGAGAATTGCAGCATTTCAATAATACACCTATGAATGTTGTCTACATGACCCTTCTCACTCAAGGACAAGGCAAAGATATGGTACAAGACCCTCAAACTTGAAGAGATAGCTACTTGGAAATCCATTGTCCAATTATTTTTATCTGAATTCTTCCCTCCTAGCAAGACTGACAATTTCAGGGATCAGATTGTCATGTTTTACCAATTGGATCAGGAGAACGTATGTGATGCATGACAAAGACTCCAAAGCTTGTTGAGGGCATGTCCACACCATGGATTTGAGAAATGACAGTTAGTCTACTATTTTCACAAGGGTCTGAATTTTCCATCTAAAGTGGCATTGGACATTGCTGCAGGAGGGATTTTTGCCTCCAAAAATATTAATGAGGCCTACCAATTAATTGAGAACATGGCCAAGAACCACCATTTCCTTACACATGACAGGACAAGGAGACTATCCAATGAAAATCAAGTCAACAACATTGCTGTCCAGATTGAACAAGGATTGCAAAGGGCATTGGAGAAGCTGAATTTGTCACCTAATATCAACAAGCCTTCCAATTATGAATCAAGGTGTGATGTATGTGGAAACCAGGGCCATGTAACTGAGAGTTGCAACTTCATAATGCAGCAACATGAACAATCCATAGACCAAGTTAATGTTGTAGGGAATTATGGAGTGAAGCCCCCTGCAAAATTCTATATTCTAGAGAATAGGAACCACCCCTACTTGTCCTACAAGGCTAACCATTACCAAGGGCCACCCATGCAGAATTCTAGTTGGCAACCCAAGATTTTGCCAAGGAACCAGCCCCCTCCATATCTGAATTAGTCATCAACCATTCCTATGCAAAGACCCCCTTGTGAGCAGCCACCACAACCACAACCTCAACCCACTCAATTCTCAAAGATGGAAGAGTTGCTGAAACAAATTTTGAAGAAAACAAGAGAAGCAAGAGGAGGAAATGCAGAAGTTAACAAATGGATATGAAGCCTTGAGTGCCAACAAGAAGTTGCTTGAAAGCCAAATTGCCCAACAAGCAAGCACATCCAATAGGCCACCCATGTTCTTTCCTGGACAACCAGAAGTGAACCCAAAGGAACAAGCCAAAGCAATCCAACTCAGGAGTGGAAGGACTGTGGAAGAGCCAATGAAGAAGGTTGAAGACAATTCAGCTCAACCAAATCCAAATTCCAAGGCCGCAGAAGAATCAAATGAAGGGGTTGTGTTGGAAAATCAGAATCAACATCCTCAAAGAAAAGCCAAGACCAGAATTTTTGATAAGGTGCCATTCCCACAAAGATTGGTCAAGGTTCAATTGTCACAATCTATCACTAGGTCAAATTTTCAGGAAAATGATTTTTAAGAGAGGCAGCTAGATCAGATTGTACAGCAAGTTTCTGCTATATTTCCCATTGAAGATCTATTGCAAAGGTGCCTAATGTTTGATCATTTGAAGGAATTAGAGGATCCAGAAGCCAAAGCATATAAATCAGCTATGAATGAACTCCAATCAGTAAGGAATTCAGAATTCCAAAATGGGATGTTGGAGGTTTTCATTGCTGAACCCCACACCAATTCAACTCAGGACATTTCCTCCCAATTGGAGCTAAAACATCTTTCTAGTCAAAGGGATTCATATATCATACATGAGGATTCTAGAGATGAGAAGTTAGAATATTTCTGGTACAATGGAGGAGGAAATCAAACTGAAAAATAAGGGTCAATCATTGACAAACTAAGAGATCCATATTTGATTAGTGAAGCTGTCCACAGATTAAGATCTCTACTTGACCATATCATACTATTTAAACCTCCTTGACATGAAGAAGTTGTAACAATGTCTAGCCTAAGACATTAAGGTATGGCACTTCTTGGGAGGTAACCCAAGACATTTCATATCTCATTTTCTCTGTTTTGCAGGAATAAATCAAGGAGGAATCAAATCTATCCACACATTGGCAATTAGGGAGTACTCCTACCATTAATTTTAATTTTTCTCACTGAAATCCTATTGATAACTGATATTATCTTTTCATTCATGCTGAAATCATCGTATTAATATCTGAATCATCATTCATATCAGTTGTCCCAATCCATCATAGCTGAATTTCAGTGAATTTCAATGCATTGTTGAATTGCGCACCATAAAAATCTGATATTGAATATCTCACTGATATCTCTTGTTTCCTTGCAGGATTAGCTGAAATTCATAAAGAATAGACCACCCTCAGCCCCTGATTTAGATGCAGGAACCATTGGAAGGGATCAAATGCACAATTCCATCAATTTCATACCCTCCCAACCCTCTCCCTTGCCTATCTTTTCCAACACTGTGGACAGTGTTGAAGCTAAGCTTGGGGGAGGAAACCTGGGGCTTTTCTAATATTTACACCATGTTTTCAATCTATTTTAATACTTATATCATCATTTACCACCAGGTTATCATTGTTTGAACAAGTTATCACTCGGTTGTCACTAGTTATCACTCGGTTATCATTTTTTGGGCTCAACCCAATTTTGAATTTATTTTAACTCTGAAATGGGTAGAATACTTTATTATGACAGTTGGTACACTCCAATACCAAGTGGCCAACTTGGCTATTAGTCTTCTTGCTTTAATTGACATTATCAATTCAGATGCATTTGAATTAATTTTCAGCTGAAAATTTTTCTTTTTGTGTGTAACACTAGCTGACATTCATGGATTAATTGGAAAGTAGAAGATGTCTAGAAAGGAGTTAAGGATCTTGCTGCCATGTTAAATAGGAAATCTTGACTATTTGCATTTAAGGATCTAAACTATACTTGAGTTTGAACCATTGCTCACTTCATGAACAGAGTAGAAAAAGAAAAAGAAAAAAGGAAAAGTGAAAAGTTGCATTTTGCATTGCATGCATACATGAATAAAGAGAGTGAAAATTCCAAAAAGGAACCTCTCCTGAATAAAGCCAGGATTTTTATCCTGTGACCAGCATGAATAAAAATCAGGTTCAAACATGTTTATTACATCCTCATGAATAAAAGTCAGGTTTTCAAACCTGTTTAAGCAATGAAAAATATGTTCATAAAGAGATTGATGTTTCAAACTTTTTAGTAAAGTTGACAATCCTTGTAATCCAAATCAGTTAATGTTAGTATTTCCTTCATGACTTAAATTTGCATTAACTTTTGTGACTCCTCAGCTAGAATTTCGGAATTGGGAAGAATGGGATGGAGTGTTGGCAAAGAGGTAAAACTCATTGGACTCAATTCAGCTGACTTTTAATTCATTTGTGGACTTTTAATTCAAGTTTGTCGTTAATTTTTGAATATTTTGCTTGAGGACAAGCAAAAGGCTAAGCTTGGGGGTGTTTGATCACTAGCTGATCACTATAGGTTTTTATCCCAATTTAGATGCATTTCACCCCTATCGAATCCCTAAATTGTCCAACTTTTGGCCAATTTTATTTAGAATGCATGGATTGTGATAACTAGTTGATATTCCTCATTTTTTACTTAATTCCATGTGCATAGAGGTTCTGAAATGCTAAAATACATAAATATTTCAATTCTATGCCAAGTTATCATTTTTAGAACAAGTTATCACCCCCATATGCCAAGTTATTATTATTTTGAGTGAACTAATTTTCAATGATTTTCTGGCCCTAAATCCATTACTATCATGAATGAATCATATTTGGATGATCATATCTCAATTTGTGCAAAATTATAAATCCATTTGAACAAGTTATCATTTTCCAATGCCAAGTTATCGTTAAAGGGCAAAACTATCATTTCGATATGCAAAACTATCAAATCTGCACAAAGTCATTAAGCAATCATTATATTATTGTCCTAACTCATTGCTGTTCAAATTTGATCACATTTGGATAACCACAACCAAAGTTATGATAAGTTATCGTTTTTAAGGCAATTAAGTTATCATTTTGGCACCCAAGTTATCATTCTTCTGAAATCTTATCTACATTTGATTTCTAACCTTATTCACTTGCTATATTAATCCCTTGGATGTTTCTAATGCCTTGAACCACTTGTAGTTGGATAAATTTCATGATTAGTGCAAAGTTATCATTTCCGGGGTCCAAAACTATCAATTTTTCATATCGATTTCCATTCTTTTACAACACCAAATCACATTTGATGTTTGACCTGGCAACTATCATTGTCCTAATCCTTATTTGTTAAAATCTCATTTAAGGATCTTGATGCTTGCTGTTTTAGGTTTTGTAGCAGGGAAAACAAGTTGGAAAAATGTGGAAAAAGGTGGGGGGACCACTCCTTTGCTGTCATAAAGCTGCTACAGTCAGCTGAAATGCAGGGACCATTGGACAAATGGCTGAAATCAAGGGAATAGAACTTTATGATGCTGATTAAAGGGTGGACATGACACATATATAAGTGGGAATTTCTGGAGGAACTAGGGGAGGCCTCCATTTGGAGGGTTTCTGGACCAGAGAAGAAGGGAGGAACTAGAGAAGGAACTGCTGCAACATTCTGATTTTCTGTGGACAGCCTTCGTATCAATTAATTGCAGGATGATTTGTATCAGTTTTCTAATCTATTTAGTATGATTTAGCTCTCCTAGGATATGGTAGTAGTCTAGATTAATTGTGGATGGATTAGGGACAAGTCTGATTTCCTGCACTAAATCATTTAAGTTTCTGATTTTTCAAATCTGCATTGTTATGAACCTGTTCTTGCCATTGCAGATCCTATTTGTATTTACAACTGAGAAGTTGTCATTTGATCTAATCTTTGTTCAAAAATGGACTAAGAACCAATGCCAAGTTCTAGAAGCAATCCCAATTAGAGTTTTGATTTCTTACTTTCTGAAATCTGTTTTTCCAATTCTGATTTCTGAATCTGATTTCTTGATTTCCTTGGAATCTGATTTGCCATTTGAACCCCTGATTTCATTTAATCACTGATAGGTGAAACTTAAGGATTTCTTGTTGTCCAGAGATGGACCAAGAAGCATTTGGCAAGTGCTGAGTTCCAATGAACAACATTGCTAAGTTTCCTTATGTAGTTATCTTGCTGATTTTTGTTTTCTTATTTTGTTGGAAATCTGATTGCCATTGTTAAACCCCACTTTAATGCACCATTAAGAGGTGGTTTTAAGGCTTTCCTTGAGATTCAGAGATGAGCCAAGGAGCAATGACAATTTCTGATTTTCCAAACTTGAGATTCTATGCATGGTTCCAATTATCTAATGTTAAGTGTGGACTTCATTTTTAATTACAGCTGAGAGGTTGAATCAAAGTCCTCTTGTTATTTAGAGATAAACCAAGGAACACTAGCATTAATATTGGATTGATTTCATCCATGTTTAGTTGATTGAAGCATTCCTTTCATTTTCAAAATGCAATCTAGAAGTTATCATTCAGAATTTTATTGAATTACCAAAAAATCAGCAAAGTGACTTGGATTGAACTTAATGATGACTTGATTTTCAGTGGGGATCATCTTCTAATTCAACTTGTCTAACAATTATATGACAATATATTGTTTAATTCTGATCTAATTGAGCTGTGAAAACAGTCATATTAAAGGTTGAATTGGATTTGACTAAAAAAATGATAACTTGTCCATTTCCATCCATAATTAAATTAAATGAACCCCAACTCCTAGGAGGACCTTCTTCATTGATAGTTAAACCTTTTAGCCTCTAATCTAGCATTTGTAATTCAGTTTAGATAACTCTTCAAAAAACCCAAAAACAATTATCATTCTACACAATTAAAAATATGTTTCACTTCCCTTTAATTTCCCATTTTTGCCACTTTAAGTAGGACTAGTCAAAATTGTTTTTAGGGAGTCTAGGGCTTCAAATCTCTGTGGATACAACTTGGGTCTACTACAACTTACTTGTGCACTTGCAGAAAGTGAGTTGGGGAGTTAGACCAGATATTGAAAAATTGCTTTTCTTACACAAAACCACCAAGTTATCACATTACTCCTGAATATCACTATCAACCATACATATGCTTAATGGCTCACAAGGATGAGGTAATTTTTAGCCCCTCAAATTCAAATAATGACTCATCGAGCTTTTACGAAGAAAATATTTATTTAGATGTGAATAAAGAATTCTTCTCTGTTATAAAAAAAATATTTCTCACTTAAAGAGGAAAATGAGAAATTAATACATGAGTTTGAAAATTAAAAAGAAGAAAATGATGCATATTTTATGGAAAATGAAAAACTAAAAAATGAAACTGATATTTTGAAATTACGCATGCTTGTCAAATTGTAAAACTAGCATGTTCTTTAGAAAAAGTAAAGAAGGAAAATAATCTTTTGAAAAATTCACAAAATAAGACTATTTCTCATGTAACAAAAAATAATTTTAAGAAATACTTTGGAAATAAAAATTCTTATTGTAAATCTAATCATCCCTTTACTAAAAAAATCACATTCTAAATGTTTTACTTGTGACTTTTATGGTCACTATGCATATCAATGCAAAATAAGAAAATCAACACAACATGACATGATTTTGGTTTCAAAAGGAACATTGTCTAACAAAATAGATCTCAAAGAAATTTGGGTACCAAAGGTTACATAATTTTTTTTCAGGTGTACCTCACATGTAAAGCAAAGGACAAGTGTAATTGAAAATGTGAAGGCATGAGGGTTATGGTAAAAGTATTATTTACTTTTTTATTTCTCAAATTTTCAAAATTACTATATTTGAAAAGAGGAACATATAAAATAGAAAAAGAAAATTGGTCATATTGATAGGGGGAGCATGTTAAAATCTTCCAACTTTATTTTGACATAATTGTTGTATCAAAGTTTGATGTAATAATTTGATTCTTAACGTAATTTTTATAAACATGTGGCTTTCATAATTTATAGATCAATTTAATTTCATTTTTAAAATAACCATAAATTTAGGTGGAGTTTTTTTATATTTTATAACTATTTATGATGTAACACTTTACATATTTATGACAAAATGAGAAAATAATATTTTTCCCTAAAAGACAAAGGGGAATTACATATGGTTTTTTATATCCTTTATGTGCAAACCACATTTTGATGAAACAAAAATGGGAGAAATATAGGAGAAATATGATATGAATATAACTCCATATCAAAGAATGTCTTACAATTAGTACTTATGTAAATATCTATCATTGTAAGAAAAGCTAAGTTTTAGGGGGAGTAAAATTGATTTTACAAATTTTTTGCAACTTATATATTTTTCATATTTTTCGATTTGTCTTCATAAAAAATAGAGAGATTGTTGGAGCAAAATTTTAATGCCCTATAAAATTATATTTTGATTATACAAACATCGAAAGACTACAGTTGTATGTTGAAAAAGATTAAATAGAAATGAACAACCTTATGAACTAAACATTGATTAAATAATTGACTATAATCTCATTAGATTTTTGGATGAATGACGAGTATAAAAGTTGTAGAGAATCCTGTTAGCTATTCATAGAATCCAAGATTATCTAATTTAGATAACTGTGCAAAATGTTATGCTCAAAATAGTGTAGACCGATCAACCTGCCGGTTGAAGCAAAGAAAGTCGGTCGAGACAATACCGGTCGACCGATCAAAATGGAGCCTACCCCGATTGATGTCAAGATGATACTGCTCGACTGACCGATTGATGGTCCGATCAACCGATCAAGCGCAGAGGTTGAAAAAATTGTGCAACGATCACATAGACCGATCGATCGGTCCATATGTGTGGTTGATCGGCCTCTGGGTCAAATGAAAAGTAATGATCAATCTTGTGGAACTAATTCTGGGCGAATTCTCCATATACTAAAGTCAATAAAAGGAGTGTCAAAGCTAGAAACAAAGGCGTTCATCCATTCATTGGAGAAAAACTTCAAGCTATCAAAAGAAAACTTTTCTCTTGACATTTTCATTTTAAAGTATTCTCTTCTTATGAGCATAGCATTGTAAATAGAAAAATATTTTGTTTAGAAAAATTGAGAGAGCTCATATGTAAAAGAGTTTCGAAATCTTGCCTAGCAAGAGAAAAGATTAGCTTCATTAGAGGGACAAAGTGTGTCTTACCTTTTGAAGCGGAGAAAAGGCAATGGTGTAAAGGGCTCTTCTTCCTTTCCCCATTTGGAACAAAGGAAGAGTTCTAGTGGAATATCCGACGGTCTCGAGGTCGAGAAGTCGGAGCGGGGACGTAGGTCAAGGTATGGTCAAACCTCATCAACAACCACTATGTTCATTTGTGTTTGATTTCTTTATCCCTCTCCTTCTCATATTATGATGCATGTGATGTGATTTGATTTGTGTTGATTTAAAAGACTGTCGAAATGATTTTAAGTTTCCGCGATGATATTCATGAAATCGATACTTTTGTTTTAAACACCAATTCACCCCCCCCCCCTAGTGCCCTTTGGGATCCATCAATTTTCTAACAGAAAACCAACTAATTTGGCATACATATTATAATCTTTGTAGGCTTGCTCATTGGTGTCAAATGTCATGCCAACGTAAGGTTTCGATACCTCATAGGATTTCATATATTCTTCTTGCACTTTATCATTATTTTGTTCCAAAACATCATCAATAGCAATATCACCAATAACGTCGGCCTCCATCTCCATACCCTTTAGCTAACAAAGATGTCATTATAATCATATAAGAGGAATAAAATTGAAACGAATTCCAAACTAATCTTAAGTCACGTACTAACATTCAAATTGCACATTTGAACTAAAACAATATCTAACAAAATAATAAGTTATTGATAACTAATCGTTTCATTAATAGGTAACTTATGGATATCCAAAGTTTGAAAATGGAAGTAAGTGCAATTTGTTTAATCATTTAGACTTTAAGTCCTTTCATTAATATTTGGTCGAGTATACATATGAACTAAATTATATATATATATATGAAGTAAAATCATTTAGGTCTATTGAAACTTCATAAGAGTATAGATATATATATATGAACTAAAATCATACATCGTTGCTTGAATTTTATAGATTATTATTGCAAAATCAATAACTAATTTGCATAATAAAAAAATAATATCATAGTTGCTCAAGTTTCAGCAGAAACCTCTTAGTTGGAAATGAACGAGCCACCGAAGACATCAAAAGATGACCACTAACAAACCCCAACCACGAACAATCGAAACAGAATGGGTCAAAAGATGAACCACTAGCTTCTCCTTCAAGGTCGAGCATGAAATGGAATGAGGAACCATCGACGATGAAAGGACCATGAGTTGGCGTTCACGAAGGTCAAGCACAAAACAATTGCAGCCGATCCTAGATGCCTTGCATCTGACCACGAACGGATGAAGAGCCGACCATCATGAAGGTTGAGTACGAAACAAGGGGGCGTATGCAAAGTTAGGGCACGAAACAACATCAGCCAATTTGGTGACCATCGATCCGCGACCACGGCCTAATGATGATCCAGCAAACTCAGCCGGAGGAGGAGCGTCCGACCATGAACGGACGAGGAGATGGCGAATCAAAACTAGTGCCTCCTTGTGTTTGCAAAGGTCAAACACCACTCTGCAGCCTTTGATCCAATCAGATTATGTCAGCGTTTGTTTCTTGAACTGTGCCAATCACCATGTTGAACCATGCATAACACTTAATGAACTGTTCCTTCATGTTGTGGCTGTCAGATTCACGATCAACGATCATGCATGGAGGCCCTATCAAAGGAGGAGGATATCCATTATATTCGTATAATATTTTGCTTTTAAAATGTCTCATGTCATATGTCCAAATGTTTTCCATCAGCCCCCCAAAAAAATTTAGAATAGTGTCATCTCCATCAAATTCTCACCTATGAAAGAAGTCGGATCAACACTTACCTTACTTTGGAAAATAGATATGATACGTAGGCTTTAATTATTAAAAGTTGCCCTTTTCTTCTCGCCTAAATGGTCAATACAATTTTGCATTGTTATGAGTGGTTCACTGGACATATTAAGTGCTTTGTCCCATACCAAATTTATGAAGATCCACTATAGATTCTTTGGAAGTTGCACCAAATTCTTTTTGTGAGCGCAAATACTTTACCTTCGAGAGAGTTGTTAAAGGATGGTCGTGTTCTTCTACAAATATTCTAATCGCCCACTTTCCATCGTTTCTAAGATCAATATATAAGTGCACATGACAATCATCTCTAACTTCTCTTCACGTGTAAACACATTTTCAATACCTTCCTTCATTCTCTTATGCCCTTCCTTGGAATAAACAAAAGATCTATTAATGACATTTTTCGTACTCTTGAACTTATGTGAAGCATATTTCCTAACCAAAAAAACCAAAAAATTTGACATACATATTATAATATGTGTAGGCTTTTTCATTAGTGTCAAATGTCATGCCAACGTATGATTTCAATACCTCGTAGGATTTCATATAATCTACTTGCACTTCATCATTATTTGAATCAACAACATCATCAACAGTAATATCACCAATAACATTTGCCTCCATCTCCATACCCTTTAGCTAACAAACATGTAATTGCAATCATATAAGAGGAATAAAATAGAAATGAATTCCAAACTACAATTTGAGCTAAAATAATATCTAGCAAAATAACAAGTGATTGATAACTAATCCTTTCATTAACAGGTAATTTGTTGATATCTGAATATTGTAAATGAAAGTAATTGCAACTTTTTTAATTATTTAGACTGTAAAGCCTTTCATTAATATTTAGTCAATTATACGTATGAACTAAAATTACATTATATATATGAAGTAAAATCATTTAGGCCTATTGAACCTTCATACGAGTATATATGTGAACTAAAATCATACATAGTTGTTCGAATTTTATAGATTATTATTACATAATCAATGACTAACTAGTATCATAGTTGCTCGAGTTTCAGCAAAACCCTCTGACAGTTGGAAATGAATGAGCCACCGAATATGTCAAAAGATGACCCATCGGCGAGCCATTGACCATGAACAAATGGAACAGATCAAAAGATGACCCACTAGCTTCTCCTTGAAGGTCAAGCATGAAAGGAACAGAGGAGCTGCTCACGATGAAAGGACCATGAGCCGACGTTCGCAAATGTCGAACACAAAACAATTGCAGCCAATCCAAGATGTCTCATCGCCAACCATGAACGTACGAAGAGCCGGCCTTTGCGAAGGTCAAGCACAAAACAAGGGGAGGTATGCGAAGTTAAGGCACGAAACAACATCAACCAATCTGGCTATTGTTGGAGAAAAGTTTTAATGCCCTATAAAATTATATTTTGATGATACAAAAATCAGAATACTAGAGTTATATGCTGAAAAAGATTAAATAGAAATGGACAACTTTATGAACTAAACTTTGATTGAATAATTGACTATAATCTCATTATATTTTGGATGAATGATGAATATCAAAGTTGTAGAGAATTCTATTAGCTATCCATCGAATTAAAGATTATTTAATTTGGATAATCGTGTAGAAAGTTATGTCCAAAATAGTGCAGGACGGTCAACCTATCGGTCGAAGCAATGAAGGCCCGTCGAGACATCGGTCGACCGATCAGACATGTCGGTCGAACGGTCAATGCAAAGATTGCTCAGCTCAATGTTGAGACTACATTAGTCAATTGTCCAGTCGTTGCACCGGTCGACTAAAATCCAAAGTGACAAGACTGCATTGGTCGATAGTTCGGTTGACCGATCAACTACGGTCATTGAGGAAATCGCGCAATGGTCATGTAGACCTGTCGACTGATCCATTAGTGCGATCGATCGGTCCCAGGCTGAGATGAATAGTAACAACTATTTTTCAAGGAGAAAATTATAAAAAAATTTCTGGACAAATTTTCACATATAGAAGCCTATAAAAGGAGTGTCAAAGCTTGAAAGAAAAGCATCCATCCAAGCCTTCAAGGAAAACTTCAAGTTATCATAAGAATATCATTCTCTTGAAGTTATTATTCTAGTTTCTCTTCTTTCTCTCTTCTCTTCTTATGAGCATGATATTGTGAAAGAGAGAAACACTTGTTTAGAAAATTGAGTGAGCTCATGTATAAAAGATGTTCCATATCTTACCTCTTGAGCTAGAGAAAAGATAAGCTTCATAGGAGGAGAAGTGCGCCTTACCTCTCGAAGCGGGAAAAAAGTGATTTGGTGTAAAGGGTTTCTTCCTTGCTCCATTTGGAAAGAAGGAAGAGTTTATTGGAATCTCCAGCGGTCTCGAGGTCAAGAAGTCGGAGTGGGGACATAGGCCAATGTGTGATCAAATCTCATCAACAACCATCGTGTTCTTTATGTTTGATTTCTCTCTCCCTCTCCTTTCTATTTTATTATGTATATGATATGATTGCTTTTGTGTTGGTTTGATTTTTAACGAATCGATTTTAAGTTTTCGCAATAATTTTAATTAAATCGGTATTTTTGGATTTAACCCCAATTCACCACCCTCCCCCCCCCCCCTTCTTGGTGCCTTGGGATCCTACAATTGGTAACAAAGCTAGGTTGCTCTTATTTTTAAGATTTAATCGTCTTTAGAGCTATGGCATCAAATTGATTTAATTTTTTCGAAGGACAATCAATTAGTCGTCCTCCGCTTTTTAATGCTTCAAATTTTGCATATTGAAAAATTAGGATTCAAGCATACATATGTTCCATTGATATTGATATGTGTGATATTGTTGAAAAATGTTATTATTTACATGAAAAATTACCTTTAGAATATACCGAAAGAGAAAAATTTTTTGCAAAACTTGATTGGACAGCTAAAAAAAATTTATTGTGCTTTGGATTCAGCGAAGTTTAATCAAATTTGTAGTTGTGAAAGTGCAAATGAGATTTGAAAGAAACTCATTGTTACTTTTGAATGAACGAATAAAGTTAAAGAGTTTAGATTAAATATTTTAAATCACCAATATGATTCTTTCAAGATGCATGAAAGTGAATCCGTTAATAATATAGTTGTACCATTTAACGATATTGTGAATGGCTTAGCCTCCTTATACGTCAAGAATTGACACCCAAAAGGTGAAAAAATTTCTCAGGTCTCTCTCCTCAAAATGGGATAAAAAAAGAACCGTGATGGAAGAAAAAGACTGAATAAGTTAGATTTTGATGATCTTATTTGTTCACTTTTAACCTATGAGATCGAAATCCAAGAAGATGAAAAAGAAAATGCCCCCAAGAAGAAAACATTGGCTTTGAAAGCAAACGAAAAGAAAGAAGACTCAAGTGAAGAAGAAGTGGACGAAAAGAGACTCGCACACTACACAAGAAAGCTAGATAAGTATCTCAAGTTGGTGAAAAAAAAGAATGAGAAACCAACCAGAAGAATATATATAAACACCACCAAGAAAGACATTCAAGTCTCACAAAGAATGACAAAAAAGAAACATCTCAGAAAGGAAAGAAGAAAAGATATGAAAAATCAAGTGAAGCAAGTGACTCATCAAGCTCTTCTAGTGAGGATGCATACGTATATTTAATGGTACACAATTATGAGGTAATTTCTAACCCTTCAAATTCAAATAATGACTCTAATTTTTCTTTTGATGTGCATAAAGAATTTTCCTCTCTTATAAAAAGTTATCTTGAACTTAAAGAGGAAAATGATAAATTACTACATGAGTTTGAGAAATTAAAAGAAGAAAAGGATACATATTTGTGGAAAATAAAAACTTGAAAAATGAAATTGATTCCTTGGAAAATATGAACCAATTCTCATGATGTGATACTTTACATATTTCTTATATGACAAATAGGGGAGAATAAATATTTTTTTATTAAGAGGGAGCTACATATTATTAGTGATACGATGTTCAAGAACAATGCCTTGAGTGATCGGAATAGTCTATGATAATCAAAAAAATGAGATCAAACGAATTTTCAGACAGCGGAATATCAATCTCAAGATTACCTACAAACCAAACAATCGATATTATAGAAAGATGAATTTAATCACAAGATTACAAACCTTGTAATTAACAGCGAAAGTTTCCAAAAAATGGGTTGCAAGAGTTCCCTCACAGCAAAAGCAATTAAGCCCAATTTTTAATAGATTAAAAAATGTCTCAAATAACAATGAGAACCAATATTTATAGACCTTAGAAAAAAATGGGCTGGAAGAAAATACCCTAACTTAACCCACAAGTAACCTAACTAATTTATTAAGATAACAAACTCAATTTTTGTTACTATCCTCAAAAGAAAATTCCATATCTAATTAATTTTAAAATTTTCAAATAAATATGATTAAACCATAATTTATTTGGCCCAAATTATGTTGACTCTTCGTGCAATCCAATTTGTAACACATTGAGAATTTGGATTTGATGCTACTTGATCTTGTAATTTGATCAATTGTAAATCTCAAATATCCTTGATTATCTTGAAGTTCCTTACGTATGAGATTCACAACATTATCTTGATCATCCAATTTTGCTAGAAGATTCTCCTATCATCGACTACAATTGTAATCCTTGGTCATATCATTCCCCTTTTCTTTAAAAGGATTCGTTCTCGAATTTGCAATCACAATAAGTAGAGTATATTCAGATTCATATCATTTTCCTCCTCTTCAAAAGGATTCGTCCTCGAATCTACATTCACAATAAGGAGAATATAACCTATCATATATATCAATTTATTGAATAATTTAGGACATGCATAATGGAGATATTTATACTTCCCTTTCACGTGTCAGATGGTCTGCACGATGTATCTCAATCAGGATTGTAAGTATGATTCCTCAATTATACCATCATGTTAAGATCTTGCAAGTGTAAAGCAAGAACAAGATAAGTAATGTAACTCTCATACTCACTTGAATGAAATATTTTATGCCCATGAGACAATGGTATTTGAAGAAACAAATCACGAAACTTTAGAGATCTTCCTTTCCACATAAGAATCTTGTCAAATAAGGTGTCCAATATATTCCAAAAAAACTAGGAATCCAATATGGAGATTGTCAAGTGGTTCCAAGATATAAATAAAATGAATCCTTAAAATCTGAAAGTGAAATATTGTAAGATTCATAACCAAACAAATAGCTTGGCTCATGAAATGAATAATGCAAGTCCATACAACTAATCAAAACATCATCAAAATGATCCAAATGTTTATTATAAATCAATATATCTCCAAAGAAATTAATCTCAAATCTTCGATGAAAAATGCATAAAAGTCCAACTAATGCAAATGCAATAAATTTGTGAATCATGATGTAAAAATTATATGAAAGATTGCAACCAACATCCACAAAAATTATCTTAGGAAAGACAAACATGGATTTAAAGAAATGAGTAAGATTATAGGATCATCAGAAAATCTTCAAATCATAATCAACCAATCAAAAGTGTTCAGGACTAGAAAATATTCATTCCAAAATTTTAACATATAGTTCAAATAAAGTGTTTCAGCACTCAATGAAGAATAAAGTGGAATAGAAATTGAGATCTAATGTTTGCAGGCCATTCAATACTTCTCTTCATCAAAACTTGCAAGTCAGTCATATCCGGCAAATATAAACTTTCAAAAACAAGAAATGATCTTTTCAAACTAGTTGACATAAACTCAATACAACCTCTTTCAAATCCTTGCAAGACAGAAATTCTTACTTCATGTAATCCACTCCTACATGCCTCTGGAAGAAAATCAAAATCATATGATAAAAGATAATTAGTGTCGGGAAAATTACTAAATTCTCTTTCTTTTTTCTCACCACTCAAGTCTTTTTGTTCAAAACTCTCTGAAGGTGGCATTTCTAAGCACTCAAGACCTAATATCTTTTCATTCTCACAACACTCAACACATAAATATTTCCTCTCAATGCTTTCTAAAAGTGGCATTTCTGAATACTCAGGATCTAATCTTCTCTCATTCTCACAGCTCTCGCAACACTCAACATTTAAATGTTGTATCTCAATATTTTTAGAAGGTGGCATTTCTAAGCACTCAAAAGTTTTGTGGCTCTCATTTTCATCACTCAAGTTGTGGAACTCATATTTTTCATCTTTGTCTTTCTCACAACACTAAAAACCATTTCTAATTACAATATGACTTTCAACTTTTTCTTTTTTCATGTGATTTTGTGCAGCCATGCTCTTCCTCTCAATGTTGTAAGCTGCTACACGCTCCTTAAGTTGCACCTGCTCTATGTATGCTTCTTGAGGTGGAAATGGTGCTAAAGTATACTTTCTTCTATCCATGTGACATTTACAACGGTTGGTAGCTTCATCATGTGTTACACCTCGATCATATTGCCATGGCCGCTGCAAAAGGATATGACAAACATGCATTGACATCACATCACATAATACTTCATCAATAAATCTTTCAATTTTAAATGACACAAGCACTTTTTGGTCACTTTGTCTTATGGGTTGGAGTGCAGGTTGGGATGCTTGAAGACCCGTAGTCCCAGCTTCTCTACCATGTAATAGCTAACAAGATTGACACAGCTTTCACTATCAATAATGAGTTCACAAATTCTGCTCATAACACAACAATGTGCATAGAAAACATTTTCTCGATCATGACTTCTTCCTCCAATATGCCTTTTCCCATTTTCATCATCTTTTTCTTTCATCTCTTCATCATGTTCATCGTTACCGAGAGCACGCTGTCTTTGGCAATCTCTTCTTTGATTTGGTTGTCTAACTTGCTATAGTTGTGCAATTTGCACGTCTACCTCATCATGAAGTTCAGTAATCATATTTCCAAGACGATGAAAATATTGTATCATGACCTCCATCATTCTAGTTTAATCAATTTCTTTTTTTCTACGATTAAGCTCTTTGTCATTTACTGTTGACATTGTGAAAAATTTTTGTAGCAAAAATTAATGATAAAAGCAACCTCAATACCTCACGTGGTGACACTCATATTTTACCTCAACTCTATTTGGATTTTTTCCTGAATTGTATTCACCACTCAGCCTCTTTTTTTCCTCTCTTGAATCCTCCAACAAGTTCTAAAAGAACTAATAAAAGCCAACACAAGGCAGTGCGCAATTAAATCAATCTAATTTAACAATACGATTGCAAGATCAAAAGAAATCTTGAAGTTGAATTTGGAATGAAATTTGAAAAAAAAGGTTGCCAAATAAGAATAGATATCAAAGGTTCAGAATTCCAATGAAATCAAAATCACTTGATTCATTGGGTTAAATCATTCGAAAGCTCAAAAATGTCTTGTGCACCTTTCTCTCCAGAATAATCTTTCCTTTCTCTTAATTTTGAATCCTTCCTTTCAATTTTTTTATATTGGTTTTCAAATTTTTTTCCAAAAAATTTCTTTCTTGTTCTTCCCTTCTCCTTTCCTACACTTTTCTTTTTTTTCATTATATTTTTGCACTTATTTTTATTTTTTTTCCTGAGATTTTTGTTTCTGATACTGCATGAGATCTTAATAAGAACTTTCAAAATAGAATTTGATAAGGATGATACTGAAGAAAAAAAGTAGAGATAAGAGCTAATAAGGAAGATGGCTAGGGTTTGAAAAAATATGCAGATTTTTTATGGTTTTTTTGAAACTGTAGCAGATTTTGAAGAATAACGGCTAGGGTTTGTAGAAGAAATAAGACAGATTTTTTTTTCAAAAATTGAAATAGGGGACAAACTGGATAATGAGTGATAACTAGAAAATCGAATCGAAAATGCAGCTCTGATACCAACTGATACGATGCTCAAGAACAATGTCTTGAGTGACCGAAGTAATATATGATAATCAAAGAAACGAGATCAAACGAATTTTAGGTAGCGGAATATCAACCTCAAGATTACCAATGAACCAAGCAATTAATATTATAAAAAGATGGATTTAATCACAAGATTACAAACCTTGTAATTAACAACGAAAGTTCACGAAGAACAGGTTGCATGAGTTCTCTCAC
The DNA here is from genome assembly GCA_030549335.1 of Pontederia crassipes. NCBI lineage: Eukaryota > Viridiplantae > Streptophyta > Magnoliopsida > Commelinales > Pontederiaceae > Pontederia > Pontederia crassipes. The sequence continues at coordinate 22,471,983 of CM060194.1, read as the reverse complement.
AACAAAAGCAATTAAGAAAACTTTTTAATAGATTCAAAGATGTCTCAAATAATAATGAAAACCAGTATTTACAGGCCCTACAAACAGAATTTGGACTACAAGAAAATATCCTAACTTAGCCCACAAGGAACCTAATTAATTTATTAAAATAACAAACTCAATTTCTTCTATAAGATCAAAAGCATATCATATATCTAATTAATTCCAAAAATTTCAAATAAATATGGTTAAACCATGATTTATTTGGCCCAAATTATGCTGACACTTCGTGCGGCCCAATTTGTAACACATTGAGAATTTGGATTTGATGTTACTTGATCTTGTAGTTTGATCAATTGTAAATTGTAGATATCCTTCATCATCTTGAATTTTCTTATGTCTGAGATTTACAACATTATCTTGAACATCCAACTTTCCTAGAATATCTTCTATCATCAGCTGCAATTGTAAGCATTTCCTGGTTCATATCAATTACTTATATGCTTCATATGCAAATTACTTTTTGATGAAACAAAATGGGGAGAAATATGATATGAATATATCTTTATATCAAAAAGTGCCTTACAATTAGTACTTATGTGCATATCTATCCTTGTAAGGAAAGCTTAGTTTTAGGTAGAGTAAAATTGATTTTACAATCTTTTCACATTTTTTCGCAACTTATATATTTTTCATATTTCTCGGTTTGTCTTTATCAAAAAGGGGGAGATTGTTGGAGCAAAATTTTAATGCCCTATAAAATTATATTTTGATGATATAAACCTCGAAAGACTGGAGTTGTATGCTGAAAAAGATTAAATAGAAATGGACAACTTTATGAACTAAACTTTGATTGAATAATTGACTATAATTTCATTAGATTTTGGATGAATGATGATATATCAAAGTTGTAGAGAATTCTATTAACTATCTATAGAATTCAAGATTATCTAATTTGGATAACCATGCTAAAAGTTATGCTCAAAATAGTGCAGGCACTCAACCTATCGATCGAAGCAATGAAGGACGGTCGAGGCACCGGTCGACCGATCAGATGTACCGGTCGATCGATCAATGCAAAGATTGCTCTGCTCAATGTCGAGACCACATCGGTCAACAGTCCGGTCATTACACCGGTCGACCAATTCAGCTCAACGGCTAAAATTCGAAATGACAAGACTACATCGATCGACACACCGATCAATAGTCCGGTCAATCGATCAGCTGCAGTCACCGAGGAAATCGCGCAATAGTCATGTAGACCGGTCGATCAGTCCCAGGCTGAGTTGAACAATAATGACTATTTTTCAAAGAAAAAATTGTGAAAAAAAATTGGACAAATTTTTCACATATAGAAGCCTATAAAAGGAGTGTCAAAAACTGAAGGAAAAACATCCATCCAAGCATTCAAGGAAAATTTCAAATTATCAAAGGAATATCATTCTCTTGAAGTTATTATTCTAGTTTATCTTCTCTTCTTGTGAGCATGATTTGTAAAAGAGATAAGCACTTGCTTAGAAAATTGAGAGAGCTCGTGTGTATGATGTTTCATATCTTACCTCTTTAGCTAGAGAAAAGATAAGCTTCCTAGGAGGAGAGATGTGCCTTACCTCTCGCAGCGGAGGAAAAATGGTTTGGTGTAAAGAGTTTCTTCGTTGCCCCATTTAGAACGAAGGAAGAATTTTGTGGAATCTCCGACGGTCTCGAAGTCGAGAAGTCGGAGTGGGAATGTAAGCCAAGGTGTGGTCAACCCTCATCATCAACCATCGTATTCTTTATGTTCGAATTCTCTCTCCCTCTCCTTTCATTTTATGTATGTGATATGATTGCTTTTGTGTTGGTTTGATTATTAATGAATCAATTTTAATTTTCTGCAACGATTTTAATTAAATAGATATTTTCGTGTTTAACATAAATTCAACCCCCCCCCCCCCCACCATGTAACACCCTTGCACTTGTGTAGGATATTGTCCGCTTTGGGCCTCCGCCCGCACGATTTTTTCAAAACGCGTCCTACCAAGTTAAGGTCATGCTCCCATATATACCCAGCATCTCTCCCGTGACTTATGCATGTGGGACTAATCCAAGGCATGCCCCATGCATCATTCCCCCCTTAGGGGACTCAACGTCCTCGTTGAGTGATCGCACCCCACCATGCACAGAGGCTCACGTGGAGTGGCTCTGATACCATATGTAACACCCGTGCACTTGCGTAGAATATTATTCACTTTGGGCCTCCGTTCGCATGGTTTTCTCAAAACGTGTCCTACCAAGTCAAAGTCATGCTCCCATATATACCTAGCATCTCTCCCATTACTTATGCATATGGGACTAATCCAAGATTATCCTTTTCCGCAAGAGATCCCGAGCATCTCTCCCGTGACTTATGCATTTGGGACTAATCCAAGGCATGCCCCATGCATCGTTCCCCCCTTAAGGGACTCAACGCCCTCGTTGAGTGATCGCATCCCACCATGCACAGAGGCTCACGTGGAGTGGCTCTGATACCATATGTAACACCCTTGCACTTGCGCCCTCCGTCCGCATGATTTTCTCAAAATGCGTCCTACCAAGTCAAAGTCATGCTCCCATATATACCTAGCATCTCTCCCATTACTTATGCATGTGGGACTAATCCAAGATTATCCTTTTCCGCAAGAGATCCCGAGCATCTCTCCCGTGACTTATGCATTTTGGACTAATCCAAGGCATGCCCCATGCATCCTTCCCCCCTTAGGGGACTCAACGCCCTCGTTGAGTGATCGCACCCCACCATGCACAGAGGTCCACGCGGAGTGGCTCTGATACCATATGTAACACCTTTGCACTTGCGTAGGATATTGTCTGCTTTGGGCCTCCGCACGCACGATTTTCCCAAAATGCATCCTACCAGGCCAAGGCCATGTTCCCATATATACTCAGCATCTCTCCCGTGACTTATGCATCTTGGATTAGTCCCACATGCATAAGTCACGGGAGAGATGTTGGGTATATATGGGAACATGGCCTTGGCCTAGTAGGACGCATTTTGGGAAAACCGTGCGTGCGAAGGCCCTAAGCAGACAATATCCTACGCAAGTGCAAAGGTGTTACATATGGTATCAGAGCCACTCTGTATGGACCTCTGTGCATGGTGGGGTGCGATCACTCAACGAGGGCGTTGAGTCCCCTAAGGGGGGAAGGATGCATGGGGCATGTCTTGGATTAGTCCCACATGCATAAGTCACGGGAAAGATGCTGGGTATATATGGGAATATGGCCTTGGCCTGGTAGGACACGTTTTGGGAAAACCCTGCAGGCAAAGGTCCAAAGCAGACAATATCCTACGCAAGTGCAAGAGTGTTACACCCGATGCCTTGTGATCCTAAGCTACCACAATTGGACTGACGATCCACGACCACGACCACAACTGGACGACAGACCGACGAGCACAACTAGAGGAAGAGCGTCCGACCACGAATGAACGAGTAGATGATGAATCGAAATCGGTGCCTCCTCATGTTTGCAAAGGTCTAACACAAACCCGCAGCCTTTGGTCCACGACTCGAATCAGTTCTATCAGCATTTATTTCCTGAATCGGTGCCTCCTCTGAGTCTTGTTTTTGTGCTTGTGCTATTCTTGCCACTAACCAAGTTGAATGACACAGTGCATCATCAATTTTTCATGAGTACTTTCTTCAATGAGAGTCTATTCGACTTCTGAACTTCTTTCCCTTCAGGTCAGGGATAAAAGCAGATAGGGCGTTACTAATAAGACTATCAAGGGTGGGCTTGAGACGGTTGGCTAGAATCTTAGCGAAGACTCGATACAAGGTATGACAAAGAGAAATAAGGCGATAGTCTTTGATGGTTAGAGGTGACTCCTTTTTTGGGATAAAGATGAGGGAGGTCTTACGCCACTAGTTAGGGAGTTGAAGGTTAACGAAAGCCCGCTAGATGGACAGGGTAATTCACGGCCCAACAATGTCCCAATAGTTTTGATAAAAATCAATAGTGAAACCGTTTGGGCCCGACGCCCGGCCAGATGGCATACTCCAGATAACACTTCATTGTTAGGGATGGAAAGAAGGAAGGGTCGCAAGTAGGAACCACAAGCCAATGGGCAGGAGGGATGGTAAGGTTCGGAGAAGGGCTCCAGAGATTGACATAATGATCAACAAAATATTTCTCGATAAGGTGTGGGGGGTTGATGACTTCGCCAGAGTCCAGGTGGATCTGCTGAATAAGATTCTGCTTTTGACGGATAATGGTTTGGAGGTGAAAAAACTTAGTATTACTGTCCCCATGCTGAAGCCACGCAGTGCGAGACTTACTCCACCACTTAATGGAGATTTTACGAAGAAGAGCAGCATGGAGATGATAAGATCTCCTCCTACTTCCAATGTAGTATGGGTAGTGGGTTCAATAACCCTGGATTCTAATGCTCAATCTTAACCTATTGGCAGACCAAGCACTTGGAGACAAATTCTGCCACCACTCTTCTCATGTCCCTTCACCAAAATGTTCTTCGTAAGTCTTTGAACATTTTGATGGTTCTAGGGTAGATAGCAAATTCTGACTTATGACACTTAGTTAGAATTTCTTCCTTGAGCTTTCCATCTTCAAGTACCTATAACCAGTCTTAGAACTTGTTGGTCCCATTTTCATCCATCCTGTAGTCTAGGTGCCCTTATACTTTGAGTCTTGTTTCTGTGCTTGTGCTATTCTTGTCACCAACCAAGTTGAATGACACAGTGCATCATCAATTTTTCCTGAGTACTTTCTTCAGTGAGAGCCCATTTATAGACTCTTATGCCCCTTCCCATATTCTACTTAAAGCATCTGCTATTGAGTTGGCCTTCCCTGGAAGGTAAAGAATGCTAAACTCATAGTCCTTCAGAAACTTTAGCCATCACCTCTGTCTCATGTTGAGTTCTTTTTTAGTGAACACGTATTTGAGACTTTTATCGTCAATGAAAACTTCAAACTCTTCCCCATATAGATAGTGTCTTCATATTTTCAAAGCAAATACTATTGTTGCCAACTCTAATTCATGAGTAGGATAGTTCCTCTTATGTGGCTTGAGTTGTCTTGAGGCATAAGCCACAACCCTTCCATGATGCATCATCATATAGCCCAATCCGGTCCCACTGGCATGTACACGGTGTAGCCTCCAACTCCTATGGAAATTGTTAGCACATGTGCAGTGGTTAATCTTTTCTTTAACTTCAAAAAACTATCTTCACACTTTTGTGTCCAATTGAACTTTTCTCCTTTCCTTGTCATGGGAGTAGCAATTTTGGAGAAGTCTTGCATAAACCTTCTATAATAGCTGGCTAATCCAAAGAAACTTCTGATGTCTACCACTATGTTTGGCCTTTCCCAATTGTTGACAGCCTTTACTTTATCTGGGTCCACTGAGTTCCCTTCCTTTCAACACTATGTGGCCCAAAAAACATAGCCTACTCCAACTAGAATTCACACTTAGAAAGCTTTGCATACAACTGGTGTTACATCAAAATCTCCAAAATTATTTGCAGGTGCTTCTAATATTCCTCTAGACTTGATGAATAAATCAGGATATCATCCATGAACACTATGACAAAGCTGTTGAGATGGGACTTGAAAATCTTGTTTATCAAATCTATAAATGTTGCAGGAGCATTTGTTAGTCCAAAAGACGTAACCAAAACCTCATAAAGGTCATACCTTGGCCTAAAGGCCATCTTTGCAATGTCTTCATCAACTACTCTGAGCTTATGGTACCCACTTCTCAAGTCAATCTTTGAGAACACCGATGCATTTGACAATTGATCGAAGAGATCATCAATCCTAGACAAATGGTACTTATTTTTTATGATTACTTTGTTCAACATCCTGTAGTTTATACATAACATGTGTGACCAATCTTTTTTTTTTTCTTCACAAACAGGACAGGCGCACCCCATGGGACACATTTGGCCTGATGAATCATTTGTCCAGCAATTCCTATAATTGAGCCGTCAACTCCTCCATTTCTGCTAGTACCATAGGGAGGTTTTGAGATTGGAGCTGTCCCTTGCATGAGGTTAATCTGAAAGTCAACTCCCTTTCCGCAGGTAATCCCAACAACTCATCGAGAAATACATCAGGAAAGTCCCTTACCATTTCCAACTTTTCTAATTTTGATAATGCTCGCTAGAAATCCTCAGCAACCACTATTCAACATATTTGTTGCCTTGGCTAAGGAAATCATCTTTTTCTTCTTTGATGGTACTCCGCGAAACTCACAAAAGTGCCATACTTTCTATCAATCTTGATAGTCTTCTCTCTTCATAGCATATAGACGTCATGGTATGACCAATCCATGCCTAATATTACATCATAGTCTACAATGGATAGCACAATGAGATCAGCTGAGTAATTTACTCTTTCTATCATCACTAGGTCTCTGGGAGAAACTGACTAATGGAGATTCTCCCTAGCGATGTTGCCACTTCATACTTCCCATCTTAACATTCCATTAACTTTCTATTTGTCCTTGTGAAAATTGAATTTCACTATAGGTTCTTTAGTCATTTCATAGTCTTTGGACTAGAAAATTTTGTTCAATTGTCATGAACAAATATGCATACCATTTTGGGTAATTTCTTATCACATCTCCATCATTTTTACAATTCACAATGAGATTCACATCTCTCTTGTTACATATTGACCACCATCAATTTGACAAGAGTATCAATCATAAATGCAATAATTAACATTCCCATTGGAAGACTATTTTGCTTACATCCTTAACATAATAATAATTGATCAAACATTAATTGATTAATTTAAAACATATAACACAATACTTAAATACTCTTAACTTTGGATGGCTACACATGACGATTGCATATGGACATAAACTCTTAACAATTCTATAACATACTTAGCATAGGTCCTAAACATGTTCTAACACCAAACTGTAACACCCAAAAATTTGACCCCCAAATGCCAATGGCAAATAGGTCATTCAGCTGTGTTAGCCCGTTCGCCATCACATAATCATAAAAAAAATATGATTTTCAATTAATATATCGGAAGCATAAAACAATTGAGTGAGATAAAATAATTATTTGAAACATAGTGAAAGACTTCATGAAAACATAAAAAATATTGTTAGAATTGAAACATATCTAAACATCATCTCTAATGGCAATTAAAACATTTGAAAACCATAGTCAAATAGTCTCGATAAGGCTTGACTCTAAGACCCCTAGACTAGTGTGCAATCTTTTTTGTCATGATCTGAGCCGCCATCTATCCAATCATTGGGCACCTGCATGGATCCAGGGTACAGAGATTTTCTCAATTAGAGTATGTAAAGATCATGCATGCGATGATATGATCCTAAATAAAATACTACATGATATGCATCATCATCTTCATATAATAAGAAGGAAAAAATATGCATATCATTCTCTATACATGAGATCTACATGTCAATCATCAATAACAATCTATCATCATGCATTTATCATCTATAGCATGAGAGACATATAATCATATCATCATACCAGAAAGTTTGGACAATAATAACAATCATACAATTCCATAGGCACATAAATGAGATACACTTACCATAATCATTACCTCCATAACTTTCCTCAAGAATGCTTCATAACCATTTGGACTTCCACTTTCATTGGACATTATTCCATTCGATCGATCATTGGCTCTTTTATTAATGTTATATTTTTTGATAGTTGAAATTTATGGCGTTGCCCTCTCAATAGGCTAGTTAGGCCTTGGAGACAATGCTCCCCTCTCACCAAAAAGTGACATCAGAATGCACACACCATTGTCGATGTATGTAACAATCATTCTGGACTCATCCGATGGAGACATTGGAATGACATACTATTGCCGATGTTTGTAACGATTAGATTAGATAAAAATCCGATAAAAGGCCATAGAGGTTTGACATGTAACATTATCCACAACTTGGTTCATTATGCTTTACAATCAACAAATATTTACATCGCTCAATATTCAAATTTTAACCTAGTTATATGGGGAACATGCATATACTTGTATCTAGGTTCTTATACAATCAACAAACATCAATACATACTATTAATACTTTGAAAATAATATTTAAAATATCATATACTATTTCTGATACTGGTCACAACCGTGAAAGGTGTCATCACGGCCGTGACAGAACCCTAAAAAAATTGCCCTTCAGTCACGACCGTGCCAATACCCTATCACGGTCGTGCCATGGCTTCATCACGATCGTGATATCATCTATCACGGGAGTGACAGAAGTCTAGTTTTCGGTCGATTTCAACCCTTCTGTCACAGGTGTGACAGATTTCATCACGACCGAGAATAGAACTCTAGAGTTCCGCCGCCTAGCCCGATTTTACACGATTTTTTATCCAAAACATTGGGAAAATGATCTATAACATTTAGAATCAAAACACATGTATTTCCTAGGCATTATAGGACTAAAAGAACATTTAAAACCATAATAATCCATGAAATTTCTAAGATCTACGTTCATCCCTAAATCATGAACAATATGAACAATTTATGAACCCTAACTATTTGATCTAATCATAAAAACTTGTACCTGCATAGATCTAATCATAAAAATCTATATATGCATAGATCTAATTATTTTCATGAACAAGAATCCCTCAGTCACAATCTAATAAGTGAACGGGGAGTCCTTTTGCTCTCAACCATTACAGGAAGAACATCGAGAGAGGAGAGTCAGATCTTCCTCTTCTTCCTTCTCCTTGATCTTCTTTTTCTCCTTCCTCAAGCCCTAGCTACCAATATGTGAAGAAAAGGGGTAAATAGAGAGACTAGGGGACTTATATAGGGGAAATCATGAGGGATTGGACAAAAAGTCTAAATTACCCCTGATTAAAAATCTGGGGTATTACAAAAATAAGTAATATAGGAAGATGATATTAGGGATGTTCATCAGGTCGAGTCAACCTAATGAACTCGATGACCTGATTCGACATGGCCTGGTTTGGGTTAGATTGAGTCGGTGGTCGGATCCGACCCGACCATGTTGGTACGTGTTGGAAAAAGCTAACTTGAGATGACCCAACACGATCCAATGACCCAAGTTTTTTATTTTTTTTCTTTTTTATTTAAACTTAAGCTTATATTTAATTAAAATAATTTGAAATAAAATATTTTAAATACATAAATAATATTTAAGTAGTTAGAAACTTAATTTATGCTTTAAAATAAATATTAAATAATACATTTTATATTAAATAATTATAAAATAGTAAGAAAAAATAAAAACAAAAATTAGCACCTGACCACCCGATCTAACTCGATCAAATTTGATCGGGTGGTGTCCAGCCCGACTCGTGAACTCTTAGATGATACAATTGTTTTGTTGATTGATTGATCCAAAAAAAGGTGGAGTTCTCCTAAAAAAAGTTTAAATTAAGTTTGAAGACAAAAAAAATAGTAAAACAATAATATGAAAAGATGAAAAATACAATTAAAAGATAAAAAAAATGTTTCCTACTTATAACGGGTGCACGGAGTCTAAACCCGCAGACCAAATTAGGAAAATTTATCACGCAATTTAAAATTCTTTATCACTAAGTATTAGTAAATTTTATTAAGATTTATATAGTGATTATTATCCATAAATAAGAATAAAGTTAAATAATCTTATTTGTGAAATAAAATTCTTTTTATCCATTTATGGACAAATAAAACCAACTTGTATTTTAAATCAATGTTCCCCTATAATAATAATAATAATAATAATAATAATAATAATAATAATAATAATAATAATAATACGGAATAGGGACTCGCCGGTGACTTCGTCGACGTCCGCGGGGCAAGGGCACGTGTTGAGTATGTTCAGGAACCAGGAGTCACCGTGGAGATGATCCTAACATACACCACAAGATGTGTTGTCAAGGAAGGGATGATGTTGCATTCACCCGGTGAAGGTCCACGGATGTTCGCAAGGTCAGCCCAAGACCCAATCCACACAAGCAAAGGCTTGAGGCCCCCTCTAATTTTGAGGCCCCATATTCTATTTATTATCATAAATATTATTAATTATTAATAAATAATTATGATTATGTTCATTTTTAAATAAATGCTATGTTCATTTCTTATTCATTATATACCAGATCATAATTAGATAGTATTCATAAAAAATTTTCTTTCTTTCTCGAATTTATCAATTCTTCCAATCAATTTGTTTATTTTAGCATGCAACAATACTAACTAATGGATTTTTTCTAAAATTTCTTTGGTCTTGAAAATCTTTACAAAATTATAATAATTACAATGCAAATATTTACTTTTTTAATTCCCAGGAAATCCGTGCAAATAAAAAAAACCATATGGATACAATGGATTGTAAAAATCATTTGGTGCATAGGATTCAAGAAATAATGTAATTTAATTATAGGATAATGTAATTGTCTCAATAATTACTCCTTTAAACAAATAAAATTTTATCTAAGATCAATGGTGATTCAAGAAATAATTTAATTATTTTACCAATTAAAAATGATGAATAATTAAATAATTAATTTCATTTAAAAATAAAGAAATAAGTTTTAAAATATAATATTATATTTTATTAAATATAATTTTTATAATATTTTTTGCTTTAGGCCTCTCATTGTCAGTCCAGTTTCGAGGTCAGATTAATTGAAAAAAGAAAAAATTGCTCTACCTGTTGTGATACTAATTCATATTTAAAAAAAAAGGAAAAAATATAAATTAAAAAAAAAAAGATAAATTCCAACGCTGAGAAGAGAGCAATTTGAAACTTCCTTTTAAGCATGGTTTTATATAAATATAAGACAAGCATGTATGATTTTCCATACATTCTTTCTTATTCATAAGCTTGTTAATAAGTTTCCATGCTCATATGAGAGTTTATATTCCCAGCACCACATGTAATTGATAAAACTTCAAAAAAATTAATTATGCAAATCATTTTTTGTGTAATACACTCACATTATGAATGTGTGTAATGACCTGAGGTTTAAGGATCAAGATGGTCTTATTGGATAGTTTCATACGGGCAAAATATGGAGGCAGTTACCTTCTTCACCTATCAAGATGCGTTTTAAATTCATGTGGTCAATGATACAAAGCGAACAATATCTTAAAAATGGTAGGGACGTTGACGGGTCGGGTTCCAACTTTTTTTAGGGCATGACCCAACCCGGGTCGGGTGGTCGAATAACCCGACCACCTTTTTATTTTTTTAAAAAAAAATCTTTTTAATTTTTAATATAAAGAAGCATTTACTATTTTTTTAAAATACAAAATAAAGTATTTTTAGGCATAAAAAATATTTTTTTAAATATCTGCATATTATTTCTATTTTAAATACATTATTCTATATATATTTTTAATTTTTGATGATATAAAACACCTAAATTAAATAAAAAAAATCATTTAAAATTCAAAAATAAAGTAAAATAGGCAGGTTGACAGGTCGGGTCGGGTCAAATTGGATTAAATAAATTCAATCCGAATCCGACCCAAAAGAGTTCGAGTCAGGCCGAATACTCGCGTTCCCTACAGAATGATATCAGAGCCGACCTGCATGCTCATTTGAGTCATGTGAAAAACATGGATCATAGGCCAATACGATTGGAAGTTTAAGGATCAAAATGATCTCATTGAATAATCTCACATGAGCAAAACACGAAAGTTATCATGAACTTATATGTAACTACCCTTTTTAATATCAAAACGCATTTTAAATTCGTACGGACCAAGAGTCCAAAACGAATAATATTTATTGGATCGGAGGGTGTTACATATCTTGACGAAGTTAAGAGAGGTGGTATAAAATAATGCCAGAACTAACCTTGTGTGCTCAATTGAAACGTGTGAGAAACATAGTGATGGACCAACATGGACCCCGCTCAACGAGAGAAATCATTGAAGCAAATTTCTTGCTTTTACATATATCAAGTAATGTTCTTGTCTCAACGATTTACAAGTCAGATAAAATTTATAAATTAAAGCAAAAGAAAAAAAATGTAAACATCATCAATTACAGCTCAAACACAAATGATCCAACGTAATTATGCCTAAAAGGATAAGAAGCCAACCAGTTAGAGCCTCTTCATTTGTTTAAACATTCACCACAAATTAAAGCACATTCGCATAACACGTTGCCTTGCATCAACTACAAGACAGGAACAAATTGCTACGTCAGGGTGCATGCCGAATTCATCGGAGTGGATGCAAAATTTCCGGGCATCCATGTATTCTGAAAATAACTTATATCATCAAAATATTGATGCAAGCATTGCAACAAAGAATCACTAATCTGAGTAAAAACATTTTGGGACATTTCATATATCCATTTAAATGGACTACACTTTCACTTTTCACTTCAACATCCACCACCAGTTATGGTTAGCAGTATGGGACAAATTTCAATAATGGAGGGTGCTTGAGATTTTTTTTATCAGACTACATGATGAAGGCATACTAACAAGATAATAATTAGGAAAGACGAAAGCAATACAAGGTGAAGAGAGGGGATATCCCAACATTTACAGACCCACGGAGGCCCTTATGTTGAAAAGGAACAGGCACTACTCCACAGATCTAATGCAATAAAACAAATCAAAGTATGCCTTCAAGCAAAAGCAATAAGACAAGATCGGAGCTGAGTGGCTATTGCAGCAGGGCGGCAGCCACATATAACACTTTCCTGATGATTATGCGACTAACAAAGGAGGAATCTGAATACATCCCTCAGAGAAATTATCCCTTCAACACGTTTACTTCCTGCCTCAACAATGATAACACGCCGGACCCCTGAAACAAAGTCCGAAATTGGTTAAGGATGAAAGATGTCAATTCACTAGACTATCATCAGCAATCAACTAAGAGTATACCAGGATTTGCTAGCCGCTCCATCACTTTTAGCAATGGATCAGAACGAAGACACATTTGACATCTCTGCCCATTGGAAAGCCCATATGGAGAATTGATATCTTGACCAAGTTGCAGTGCCTGAACATATGATAGTGTAAGTCATTTCTTTTTGTCGTGAAGAGAGACAGGACGTCAAACAATTTTGATTAACTGCAGGTTACGCTAATTCATGAATTTGCAGTGATATACATATGAGCCTGCCTAAGGATACATTGGATAGTGTAAGTCATTTCTTTTTGTTGTGAAGAGAGACAGGACGTCAAACAATTTTGATTCACTGCAGGTTACGCTAATTCATGAATTTGCAGTGATATACATATGAGCCTGCCTAAGGATACATTCCATAAGAATACGTAGCAACAATTATTTGCAAGATAAGTTTCTTTATTCAGATTAAAACATATAACAACCTTGTTTTGAGGCAATAACGAATTTTCATTTTACCTGATGGATGCTAATTTCATCAAGCCGCACATGTGCATAAGCTTTGTCCTTTGCTAGAGACGTTATGTCACTGCAAACAAAATAAACAAATAACGTTATGTACAGAAAAAAAAATGGACAGGACAAACTCGATCATACAAAATTCTCTTAGCATACCTCCTAGAATACGTATCTATCAGAGAGTCGTTATCATCCACTATTGGTATTGAGCTAACTTGAGCTACCAGGAAGCAGCAAAGAGAAAAAAAAAAGAATTAGCAAAATGCCAGATCTATACAACTTCCATTATTGTATGGAAAAATAGCATTTTATGATAATTATAACATCTTATTTCGAGTTTTCAGGAAATAGTTGATATCTAAAGCTCAGCTAGGATCAGAAGTATAGAAGTGGAATAAGTGTCATCAACAACCATCAGATGCAAAATTATGAAAGTTTTGATCTTTTTGGCAAAATGCATCCCCTAAGCATACATCAAAATACAAACTCAAGCACCCCTCAATGAAAAATTAAAACCCAAGTATACAAGGGACAGTGTTTCTTCTATGAATATTTGTCCTAAATTATGATAAACTATCACAATCTTTTGAAGAACGTAAAGAAAGTAAAGAGAGAAATTCCACATAAGTAATCACTTTCAAATGAAGAACATCTAGACCATTTACCTTGAACCAATAAAGAGAGTGCAGTGTTAAGAGATGCAGTTGGTTTCAATACTGCTAATGGATGCCCATTTGGATCTCCAATTTGTGGAACCCATGTACCTAAAGGCAGTGCACATATTGGTTGATGCAAGATGGGCAAAGAACTAGAAGAATGTTGAAAATGTCTGAAGATACCTGAAGGATTAAAAACAGAAATAGACGATGAAAATACAAAGTACATTCTGTAAAAGCGACAATAAAATACCCCTCGAGAAAAATAATGGTAAATATGACAGAAAACTCAAAACATCAAGCGTACTTACATTTTAGAACTCCTGAAAGGGATGCGAGATGCAGTAATTGTGGAAATGATCCATCCTGAGACGATGAATAGAGAATTGGAATTGTAGACACGTCATTTTGCACTATCTTTAGAGCAACATCTTTCAAAGAATCATAAGGATCAGCCTGTCAAAAGAGGCACAAGATTAGGGTAAAATCTTGTCCAATGGCAAGGAATAAAAAAACATTAAGATGTTGCACAAATACACAAAGGAAGCAGATCCATGCATAAGATGGGAAGCAAATAAAAGCAACAGTCTAAATGCAATAGTTCCATTCTGGACTTGAAGAGTGCAATCCTTTGCTGATAACCTGCATTACAACTAAGAATACTCTTGATGTGTATATTAACTCTTCTTCGACTTGAGACAACTACATTAGCACAACTAAACACATTCTTTTTTTTAGTACTTTAACATATTCTTTGGATGTGATTGCATGCTGCAAAACAATTACACAAAGATGCGAATTTTTCGACGCTTTCGTGCCTGTTGATGCATGGTGAGATGATTGGGACGAAAAAATGGACTCGGGCGAAAATTTTCTGGGGGTGCGAAATTTCGCGCGCGCGCCTTTTACTCGTGTTTTCAGCCAAGAAGGTCAAAAAACGCGAAATTTTTTACGCTGTCAAAAGATGCGAAATTTTCGACGCTTTCGTGTCTGTTGATGCATGGTGAGATGATTGGGACGAAAAAATGGACTCGGGCGAAAATTTTCTAGGGGTGCGAAATTTCGCGCGCGCGCCTTTTACTCGTGTTTTCAGCCAAGAAGGTCAAAACAACAACAACAACAAAGCCTTATCCCACTAGGTGGGGTCGGCTACATGGATCATACGACGCCAATTCGTTGATCCATGTTCATGAGATTCGACAGGATTTTACGCTGGCTGTCGGGACCTAACACAACCCTCCTCCTTTATCCGGGCTTGGGACCGGCTATAGAACATAGGCGGAGTTTTTGTTATAGTTCAACAATAATGAAGAAATACTATAAGAACAATTATAGGATATATTGCTTGTGAGAACCAGCCTCGACTTACTCTATCACCGCCACGAGGGATTACATAGGTAATTATATATATATATATATATATATATATATATATATATATACAAAAATCAAACAAGTGCAGCATGTTTTCAAAAATTTCAGCACGACCTATATAAAGTCGATAATGGCCAAAATAGCATCATATATGCATCTAAAGATCTCAATTTCAAACGATAAAAAGGGCATTAGTCCATAGATATAAGCCCTCCTGCAAAAATTTGTAATATGATACCACCATGATTTCAAATCTGATCAGTATACATCCACGGATGACAAAAATAGGTTTCCATATCACAAGTTTCCACAACCAATAATTGATATAATTATGATTCTTCTATATTCTTATATTTACTAATTATGAGTCAAATCAGTTTCAATTATTAGGAAATCATAAAGTAAATCTATACTTATTTGTCCTAGGTCACATCACTCAGATCATCAGCTACTAATTATCAGTTCTATAAACTTAAATACACTGTTGTTACTTTTCTTCAGAGTGATACAGAGTTACTATTTAACATTACATTTAAACAAAATTTGGAAAATAACATATTTCATTTCGTTTTAATTATTTAATTTAAGTCAGACTATTATAATAATGTATTTGTAGACAAAAAAATTATATTGTAATATATGTATTTTTCCATTTCTCATATACTATTAATACTAGATAATAATTTGCCTTCCAGCAATGTGGAAATAATCTGTTTATCATTTATTTAATTAAAAATCAACTATCTTTATAGCTAACTTAATCATGGACAAAATATTATTATAATAATCATTCTATTAAGTTCAGCCTTTAATACTAAAATTAATTTGACATCTAATCTTATTCGCAAGTTAATCATGTACATGGATCCATAATTTAAATTTAGTGAAACAAGTTCCAACCAATGCTCATGAATTCAAAAATTCTTTCAACTCTTCCATTTCTTACTAGTTGGCCACATTAAGGCATGCATAATTGTTAAAACAATTTTACGCTCATAGCTAAAAGAACGAGTTACATCAAAGTCAATATTTTACTCAAGGAGTTAAGGACGACTATGAGGTTAGGTACTCATCCACTTTGTATTAAAACTGAAAAAGTCACAAAACTTGCATGTATGTATGCATAGCCAGTCTGAGCGAAAAAAAAAAAAGGAACTTGAGCAGCTTGGATGATCCTCTTGTGGAGCCTATCTTTCTCCCCCTTCTTTGAACAAAACAGAGATATGGTGTACTATATTCTGTATTACCACTGCTCACTCAAAAAAGTGTGGTTGCACTGTCATCAAATGGCCCATGTGACCACCAAAGCCATCATCCATAGGCACTGCTAGTCCCAGCTGACTCGAGCAGATCTTTTATTTAAGAAGTTCCAGAAGGTGTCCAGACACTCCTTGCCATTTCAGACACCAGAATACTATCTCATAATTCTTCTTGGTTTTCCATGCAGAGGAAAATTCTCTTTAAAAGTTTCACATCATCAGAGTGATTAAATATATTTCAACATCAAGGTACTATTGTTTTACCCGTAAAGAGAAGATGGTTAATTGGGTATGGTGGCAGTCCATGCTAATATACTGACCTTCACTTAATGTCCTCAATTTGGCTGTGAAACGTGATTAGCTCATAATAACTTAAAGTAATACAATGAAGAATTCTCATGACATAGCTAAAACAGTTCAGTTCAATAATTAAGGGTCGCTTCACGTCTGTGTATTCCACCCAACATGTACCACTTGGGGGCACAAACAAGCAACCAATTAATCAGCTGAATCCAAAACAAACACCATCATCAATTCATAAGAGAAAATAAGGATGGGGGGGAGTGCTGACAAAGCTGAATTATCATTAGAACAACAACAACAACAAAGCCTTATCCCACTAGGTGGGGTCGGTTACATGGATCATACGATGCCATTCCGTCATTGATCCATGTTCATAAGATTCGACAGGATTTTATGCTGGCTGTCGGGGCCTAACACAAAATGCGAAATTTTTTACGCTGTCAAAAGATGCAAAATTTTCGACACTTTCGTGCCTGTTGATGTATGGTGAGATGATTGGAACGAAAAAATGGACTCCGGCTAAAATTTTCCGGGGGTGCGAAATTTCGCGCGTGCGCCTTTTACTCAAGTTTTCAGCCAAGAAGGTAAAAAAACGCGAAATTTTTTACGCTGTCAAAAGATGTGAAATTTTCGACGCTTTCGTGACTGTTGATGCATGGTGAGATGATTGGGACGAAAAAATGGACTTGGGCGAAAATTGTCTGGGGGTGCGAAATTTCGTGTGCGCGCCTTTTACTCGTGTTTTCAACCAAGAAGGTCAAAAAACACGAAATTTTTTACGCTGTCAAAAGATGCGAAATTTTCGTGCTTGGAATGATCATTACACACATCGGCAATGATGTGTTATCTCGGATGTCACCCTCGGGCGAGAGTCCAAAATAATCGTTACACACATCGGCAATGATGTGTTATCTCGATGTCGCCCTCGGGCGAGAGTCCAGAATGATCGTTACACATATTGACAACGATGTGTGCATTCTGATCTCACCTTAGGGCAAGAGTGGAGCATTGTCTCCAAGGCCTAGCTAGCCTATTGAGAAAGCAACGATATAAATTCCAACTATCGAAAGATATCACGCTAATGAAAAGGGCCAATGATCAATCGAATGGAAAGATGTCCCATGAAAGTGGAAGTCCAAAGGGTTATGAAGCAACCCTGAGAAATTTATAGAGGCAATGAAGATTGAGTGACATAATTGTTTGTTCTTTGAAAAGTATAATGAACCCTATGCATAAAAAAAAATTCAACATACATATTTAGATTATTTTTCATAGTTCATGACATTCATCATTTAACTAAATTTTCTTCTTAGTTATGTTACGTCGTCAATCTATTCAAGCTTTCGTTATTTATCTTTCAAATCATGCAAACGATGAAGATGGGAGTTATAGGAAGAAATTACATTTAAATTTGAAGTTAAATTAAAGTCAAAAGGAAAAAGAAACTTCAAATTGAAAAGGATGTAAGAATTTCTGAATATTCCTATTTCCAATAAAAATTAATTATTTTAAAGAATTTCAATTGGAAAGTGACTTCAAACCTTGCAAAAACTCCTTGGGGACCAAAAGATATCACATGCCAACTTATTAATTGATTTTTTACTTTTTGACAAATATATTCCAAATTCCAGTGTTTTACAAGATATAGATGCCTTATTTTCTTTACATTTCATGTAATTATATGATTATATGGATTTTTTGGTAAGAGATGGCAATAAAGAATCTATTGGACCTCAAAGGGTCCAATCATGTGGATCCACTTTTGGTTCGAGATTCGATGTGAAATGAACTTTTCTTCGATGCTGTCATCGTGACATCATTGATGAACATTCACTATTCAATTTTTATTATAGTAATGAATCCACATGTATGAACCATTACAAGGTCAACATGTCCCTTAAACCTATATCTATTAACACAAACATGCATGCATAACAACATGATTAGCAGCTACTGCTGAAGCTACTGGTGACAAGGTTCAACCTTTCCTTTAGTAATTTCACAAGAAGCAAATATAGCATTATAACAATGCAACATAAAATTTAAACAGAAAGGCAGAAGTCTGTTAGATGACATTAATATAAACCATACATGTATTAGATGTTTTTGAAGTGGTTGTCCTTGTTCATCAATTTGCCTATATAATTGCTGCTTTCCCTTCTTCCAAGCAAATATTGTGTGTGTCTCAAGTTCTTCTTCCGTTAGATTCGAGCCATGATTTCCAAGCTGAAATGAAGATATTACACAACATAAGACGACACATCATCTAGTGAAATCTCATAAACGTAAATACTTTTTTTAGGGGATAAAATAAATAATGGCGATGAAAATGAATGGATAACATTTATCAGGCATCCAATAAATAACATAAGATATTATGTGTTATTTCAATGGAACTCCACTAATAAACCTAGTGATAGTGTTTCCTGCAATAATGAATTCTTTTATCACACAACAGTTAATGAGACTGTTTATACTAACCTCTCTTAAAATTAGTATGAAATCCGAAGCACTTAGCATCCCAACAAATTGGCCATTGTAGCTATCCCACAAAGGAGCCACAGGAATACCCTGAAGCACTTGTCTGTTTCAGTCAATGTACAAAAAAAAAGAACAGAAATAATCTTTATCTAAAATTACAGTTAATTGCATAGTAACATAATATTGTCAACATAACAAAACATCTGAGAAAGATATAATTGGTGTAAATATAAAATCTGCAGGAATTGTAGGGTGGAAACTCCTTTCAGAAAGGAGAACAATCTGTGTCACATGATGTTATTATATAAATTCAGGTGAAATTAAAGCCAAGGGTAAATGTTGTAAAGAAAGTAGATCAGTCTTATCATAAAGTTCCAAGTTAGCTTTTTGAACTCAAACAACCCCCAGAGCGAGAGAATTAGAAATCATCAAACTGAAGATCAAAGTGATTAGGATCATTCGGCAGAATATTTTGATGTCAAAATAAACCCATATTTCACTCAAAAGAGAGATATAAGACCTGTTCATGGAGAATGTGGAAGGCCTGTTTCACAGGCAAGTTGAGGTCGAGTGCAATAACCTATATGCAAACATCTCAAATCAGTGTAGAAATAGTGAAATAATGAGTATACTGTTTAATGGCGAGGAAAAAAAACTTCTTGATAGGAGCAATCATACCTTTCCTGACTCAGGAAACAAATCATAAATCGGATGTGTCGACAAAAATACAGAAATCCTGTCACGAGACAACAATAAGTCGGTTTCTGAAAATCCAGGAATCGTACTATTTATTGGCCCTTGCGCTACTGCAGCCTGTTCAACACAAAAGCATCTAATTAGGCTTACAACTTAACTTGTAAAATTTAGAGAAACATTGTACTCCACTAAAAAAAATGAAACAAAGAAACTAACCCAAGATGCAGGACACATAAAACTAGGTTCAAGGCCTTTTAAAAAGATCTATTCCCACATACAAAATTCAAGACAAACAGAATAATGCCCATACATCAAACTTGTCAGAATAACACTGAAGCATGGTTTAAAGTGCTGCACGCAGAAAATACAAATACATCACATCCACTAACATGGAATTACAAGACGCAAAAGAAAGTTCTTAATTATGTTGTAATAATAAGTGTTGATACGTTCAAATAAATAAGTGAAGCTTATACACCCTATGGTGTTAACTATAATTAAGAACTTTCCTTTTAGGCAAATTAGCTATAATTTGGTTACTTCAGAACTAAATGAATCCTAAGACATAGAGGCATGCAGAAAGATCATAAAGATGAACACAAAGTTAGTTCTCCTTCAGTGTAATCTTATAGGATTCTTCAAATTTATTACTAAAAATTTTCTCTTAACAAAAGGAAAGGACTACAAGGCAACTTGCCAATTTGTTTTTTCGATAACAGGTAAATTGTCATTTTCATGGTGTAATAGCATCTCGTTCTGGAGAAAGCAAAGGTTTGAATATCACTTAATATATTTCATATCCCTTTGTTCTGTGGGTTTATTCCTAGCCATGCAAAGTTTCATATCTTGCTTGTGATTTTATGACTTGACTATTTTGGTACTGACTAGTCTAATATTTGCTACAAAACAACTGATTAACAAAAAACTACTTTTATAGGCTGAAAGAAAACAAGTTCTTCCTTTCAAAGAAAATGTGGTACTAAGTAATTTGAGGACTCTGATAGGTTAATCAAGAAACAACTTCATCATGCATCCACTCGGTGGGGCTGTATGAGTTAATCACAGATGAGAATACTTTCTGAAATTAGAAACTGCAAGATCGGTGATGAACACAACACAGCTTACATGTTTTCAGTGACAATTGAAGCTATCATCTGCATAACAATAATTTCCATGTACATCAAAAACAAGATTCAACAGCATGTCATATCTAATAGCGAAAATTCTCTTATTCAGGCAATATTTGGCAATGAGCTCCCTTTGGAACAGAAGAAAATTTGAATGCTGTAAACAAGGAAGATTTTCCACCATGGGTCAATAAACAAGGAAGAGTTCAAGAAATAGAATAATTCTATAATCTGACAAGATTCTGAAGAATATTAATAGTGTAAGTCATCATGAATTCAACTAGACTCAATTTCTTAATGACTAATCAAGAGTTTGAATACTATGCCAACAAATAGAGTTTAGCAGGTATGGAAGGAATGTTAAAAAAGAATGACAACAAAGTCCCATAATAAAAAGATTTCACATATGGCAAGGTGATTAAAAGAAAAACGTCATGCCTGGAAAATAACATAAACCATATCAACATATCTGTCCATATGCAATCATATTGTGCTATAGAAATAGTTAAGTTATTCAACTTCCTTTCGCTTACATTAAAATCCTGAAGTATTAGGAATACAAGTCTGAAGAATGAATAGATACAACGTATTTGCCTAATTGGACAACTCTGAATTTCATAGTTCGTTCCATCAGGGACATTATCATTAGTAAATGTAACATAAGATTCAACATAGACTTACAATACGTTGGAAGGTTTCGTTGTCTACATCCATGTTTATTCTGTTATTAGGAGTCCCATGGCCCAACAAAGCAGGAATATGTTCAGGCTCCCTGGCGACAAAAACAGTGTTCACTACCCCATAATTTCCCATGGCAAAAGGTTGATTCTCATCATGCCTCCATTCACCATCAACATAAAACTTATACTGCACCAAAAGATTAATATAAACAAACATATGAATTATCATTGGTGTTACATGCATGATGTTGGAACTTTACGTGCATGCGAATGTTGTCCTTCGACAGAAAAATTATGTGCACAAATTACAGGAAAAAGGAAAATATGCAGCATGCAAATATACGCACCCGGTTTCACGTTTATACTATACAATTAGGATTTTAAGTCTTATTGAAATTGTAAGCACAAATTCACTCAACCAAGTGAAAGAATGATGCACTAATTGGTAAGTAAGATCAACAATACCTTATATGACCTTACTGCACAGCTAGAAGTTGAAAACAGAAAAAAAAAATGGAACACTAAAAGTATAAAAGTTCAGATAGTAACAAAGAACCTGATGAAATCCAGGTGTCAAACTGCAAATAACTTGAAACAAATTAGGGCAACCTTCCATCGGGGACATTAGCAAATGTTCGTTCCACCTGAAGTCCAAAGGTTGTTGAGAAAAATAGTTAAGATCACAAAAAAGAAGACACCAAAGCTTCCAGAACATAAATATACATCAGAGAGATCAAGAAACCAATATTTCAAAATTATCATGAAATCACCAAAACACACTATGCATACAATTAAACAATACAGGTTCTTGACAGACTTGACCAGCTTCAGATACGTGAAAGCCACCTGGTTTTCATATATGTAATATCCGTTTTATGAACTTGTTTCTTTTTGTCATAAAAATCTTTTATAGGAAAAAGAGGACTCATCTGTATAGTGTGGACAGCCCCATATCTAACCCAAGCATTGGCACACACATTCAATGAGCAAGAATAAAGTAGACAGATGTACCAATAGCTGCATGATAACTTCAAAAGATGCCTCACGTACACCCATAAGAGAGAAGTCGAAAAAACATAAAAGGATTACTGGTACACGAGTTATTAAAGTTGACTTACATCATAATGCATGAGGTCTTTTTTTGGACAGAGATCATAGCACATGAATGCCAAAATAGTAAATGCAGATTGACTGCGTAGATGACCCATTACTTCTGACAAATGTGGATTTTTCTGCACAAAATTAAGTGTGATATATTGCTATCTAATCTACCATCATATCAGATGGCAACAAAGGGCATCTAGTAAGATGTGATTATGTCATATGGTAAAGCTGGTTCCGGCAATGAAGGAATTTACGCAAAGAGGAAATGAATCTCGCAAGAAGCTGCAAGTAGTTAGCATTCATTATCTAACAGGTACAACTAGAATGATAACATGTTTCACTCAAACGAGGGACAACAATGAGAGCAATTGAACAATAACTGATTAACAACAAAGATAAAGGAAAGAACATCAGCTATATGACGGGCTTTCGCTGATCAAAGTCCAAGTCCTACCTCGAAAAGGAACTAGCACCAGCTATGTAATGTGTTTACGATCATCAAAGTTATACCTTGTGAAGGAACCTGTGAGGAACACTCTTCTGCCACCATGAGGCCACACGAATCTAGTTGGAACCAGCGCCGTTCCAGCTGCTATGGCACCCTCTTGTGAAGCTTCTGTCCCAGGTGAAAACATCACAGCAGAAGGCACGCAATCAACCCCTTCCCCTTACGTCGATTACAACCAAAAAGCACGATCTCAACTTCTTAATTTCCAGAAAAACTGGTGGATTACACCAATGCTAATAAATCTCGCAAACACAAAGAACAACGATCCTTGACACAAATTTATCCAAGCTACGGGGGGTCCCCCGACGACGAGGACCCCTTCAACGATCACGCATTCCAAATCGGGAAGTCGGAGCACGTCCAAGTTAGCGTCAAATCGTCTCCGGCGACAGAAAGAAACGACCAAATCCAACTGAATCTTGCTTCCGAACTTCCAAAAACCTACCAACCGAAGCAATCACCGCCGAGCTCCACCAGACCAAAAGCACAGAAAATTTCTTCCTTGAGACTATTAAAAATAATCCAAAAAAAGATACGTAAAACACGTCGCCAAAACCCTAAACATTCTGAATTCAGCAGCAGAAAAGAAGGAATCAAGGATCCCAATTATGAGCGGATTGCAGGTCGTCGAATTGGAAGCCCTAGAATTTTTTCTTCATTCGACGGAGGGCACACGCGAGGGTAGTGCAGAGAAAACAATGGGGAGAGGAAACGGGGAGGAGAAGAGAAGGGGAGAATAGAAAGAGAGGCAAAAGGAAATTGGACGAGAAAAATAAAATTCCTATAATAATAATCATAATAATAATAATAATAATGTAGCAGCTATATATTTTCATTATTAATTATAATCATAATTTATTGGACCAATTAACTTTAAAGATAAATTTAAACGCAAAATATTTCTACTTTTCATGTTAATTTTGATAGATTATCACCTAATACGAGATGATAAACGCATTAAAACAATTGTCTCTGGTAATCATATTATAACGTTTTATTGTAGTTGGTTTAAATTCGTTTTAGTAATTTAATTCGCCCTGTCAAGTAAATTCGTTTTATTTCCTTTTATTTATACTCTCTTGCGAAGGGGTTAAAAGAGAGAACAAAAAAAAATTAGAGATGGACGGCGAGGAGGATCTCAACTGTGGATAAGAGAACGGACGGTCAGATGGCAAGATGCGGGAGCTGACCAAGATGGCCCGTCGCCATCTCTAGAACGGGCTGGTGGCGGGCTCATTTGACTCGAACTTTAAGCCCAATATGAACCAGTGACCGTAGGAAACGGTTAATTGTCCACATACGGATTTTTCTAACTTTGTCGAAATTATACTTAATATATTTGTTAAATTTTGGCTTTAAATAAAAAAATACACTATCCTAATTAATTATATAATTTAGAGAAATATAAGTATATAATTTTTAACATCTAACAATTCGAATCATTATAGAAGATTTTATCGTTTAATTTAATTATATTTTCTCTTCATTTTTTCAGGATTAGATAATACTTTTATAAAGATACTATTTAAAATATCAAAAATTAAGTATTATGTTCAAACTACCTCAAAAATATAACAATGCTAAATTATGCCTCTATCCTTGTTAATAATTTTTTGTAATTATCGATGACTTAAACCATAGTATTAAACAAACTGTTCTTGTTAAATTTGCACTAGTTATTTAATTGCTGCCCGTGCAAAATAGGAATAAACCTCTTTGAAATAAATTAAAACCATTTAATCAGGATGATTATGACTTAATGAAGCCAGCTTGCAGGCATAAAATTAATGGTGCTGTAATAAGCCTCGTTGTTAATTAGCATTTAGGTAAATGCGCCTTATAAATAATCCTTAATTTCATTAAGTAGATTCCTTAATTATCTCATTAATGACTCATCTAATTTTCCTCTCATTTAATTGAATTTAATTTCATATTTTAGACGCATGCATTTATACTATTAATTAATGTGTACACTTCTTTTTCATGTTACCATTTTTAAAAAGTTTCCTATCATTTAATATCTGATGTTGTATTAACACTTAAACGAATGAAAATAGTGTGTGTGTCATAAATTCATATAAGTTGAATGGTTGATTGGGGGAATTGTATCTCTAATTGGACGGAAATTAGTTCTGTACTTGATATTTGAAATCGCCAATTTGAATCATTTCGCTTCTGTGCACATGAAAATATCTGAAAGAAAAAAAAAACTACTATCAAGTGGTAAGGTGCAAGTAGTTTTTGTCGTTAATCTTGACTCGATCTGATCCTTCAACTTTATTTTATAATAAAACAATCATGCAACTTATAAATTTATATATAAAAAAAAAAGATTAACCTGCAATAACAAGTTTCTAAATCAATTTGTTGACTAGGATGTTGACGTGATGATGATATACCTAAATTCAAATAAAATATAATACTTTTTTTATTAAAATGATATATAAACATTTATTTAAAAAACTAAAAAGGTTTAGGAAAAAAAAGAGAGATAGATGAGGGGAGTGTTAGATAGATGAGGGGTCCCCCCACCCACCAATGATGCTCACCTGATATTCTCTAAAATAAAATGTAATATATTTATTAAAATAATTTATGGATATTATAAGAAAAAGAGAAACCGAGAGAGAGGGAGGGTTGCATCCCTCCTCTCTCTCTCCAAACTTTTAAATTTTTTAAATGAATATTTTTATATTATTTATTGTATTGTATTTGAGTTCCACTTATGTAGATACTATATGCCACGTCAACATCAATGCGTCCCCTTCTCTCTCCTTTTTTTTATATTTTATTAACAATATATAATTAAATATTATTTTAATAAATATACTATATTTCATTTCATTTTCAACGTAGGATTCTCATCAACTTCCTTTTGCCTCCTTTATCTTTTTAAATTTTTTTATTTAAATAAACAATTGTATAATGTTTTTATAAATATAATACATTTTATTTGAGTTTGGATTATATGCTTGGTACATCATCCTCCTAATCAACAAATTAATTTGAAAATCCACATATTAATGGAACATTTTTATTATAAATTTATAAGTTAAGACATTATTTATTACAAAATAAAATTCGAGAATCAAAATGAGATCGAGTACTAAGATGACAATTTCTCATAGACATCACAATTGAAAAAAAAATGAAAACCAGTAATATTTATTAAAAGTTACCAAAATCCGAAGTGTTAGAATCAAGCTCAAATGAAATAGTTTTGTTATTCAAGGATGCTGATTTTTATTAAAAAAAAAACATGTCAACCAAATGGAGGTGAACTGAGATGAGTTCAAAATATATCTCTTTGAATAAATCTTATAATAACATAAAGCCAAATTGTATTTTGAAATCTCATATTACAACTAAATAATATTACAATTGTTCCCTACGAGATCTCATATTTTGATATCTTTGTATAATCAACTCATTGTCGATATTATCAAATACATCTTTTTCAATGTAACAAATCAAACAATCATTCATAAAAGAGTCTCCCATTCGACTTCACAATCTTCGTTCCAGAAAAAAACTCTCTCCATAGTTGCAATTGCAACAGGTAAAATCAATGCTAACTTCATTTGTAATGTCTCTTTCAAGTTTTTGTAACTCATTTGTTTGCATTTCTGAAATTTTAGCCGCCTCTTTTTCGACCTCCTAATATTGCGTCTTTAAAATTGGTATTTCTTCTTTCTTGGTCTCTTCTTCGCATGGTTGTTGTTTCAAAATGGCGTTGAACTTTTTCTTGTAATATCTTTACATCTAATGAGAATGATAATACATAGAAATTTTAGAAGCATTTTATAATTGAAATAATGAAAAAATATGAATAAATAATAAAGAACAAAATAAATATTCTATTAATTAAACATAATACGAGAATAAAATTAAATGGTAAAATTGATTTAATTACTATGAAACTTATTACATAAAAACTAAAAGCTCATAAGAAATAATAAAGAAAAATTAATCTTAAAAAATTGATTAATTTCTGACAATCCTAAGATTTGATTTTTTTAAGATTAATTTTTAACTATACTCGGAAGATTTGATATTTTTTTTCTTATGCTACATTCTTTTTTTTAGTGAGGAAACTACAATACTATAGATTAGTGCTTTAATAGATGAAATCATGAAAAAGGTTATTACCTTCAAAGGCTGGACTGAAGGATGAATAAAATAAATTTGGGAAAAAAAGCAAAAGATGAGTATGCTGGAGATAAACGTGAATAAGAAAAAGATTACCTTTGACTGTTCACACCTTGGGGGCTTGGGAAATTGGAACAAAAAAGATGAAGGGATAAAAAAAATTAAAAATAAGAGAAGAAAGAGGTGTTTTGGCACAAATCACGAAAGAAAAATAATTGGGGCAAGAGTTTGCTTGAGAAGAGGTATATTAAAAATGGTTGTAAAAAGATATTTATAAAATTCTCTTATTAAAGATAATATGATTATATATATATGTATATATATATATATGATTATAAAGCAAGGTAGGTCCGCTAGTGCCTCCACCTCCCTCCACTCAGCAACTCACACTTTCCTCCTCATCAATCCCGCACCAACTAGGGCAGGGCAAGGTCGGGATGGTGAAGAACCTCCCAATGCCACATAGATTTTGTCTAACATCGCTCCACCTCGAGGTGCGTCCTACATCTTGTTACCATCATTGCCAAGCGGTCGACTGGACATTGTCAAAAATAGCTCTCGAACACAAAACTTCAAACTAGGGGTCTTCGATTGAAATGTTACAAAGGAGGAGTCTCAGTTGAAATGTTTGATTGGAAAGAGAGAAGAGTTTGTGGAAGGACATTTTATTCTTTTCACAAATGGAAAAAAATAAAACTGACCGAAAAGTTAATAAATGGAATGACTAAAGTGAAAAATGAGATCAAGTTTAGGATATCATAAGGTAAGTTCATACTTTGAAGTTAGATGTGAAAAAATGTAATAATTTAAGGGATTAAGAAAAAATTGTGAATGAATGGATTAACAACCATCCTAATCGTAGTATTGATAAGGTCCTAAATAAGATTAAAAGAAAACTCTCTTCTAGAATAAACATACCCTAGGGTAGATTGGAAATTGAAGAAAAAAAATCGAAGAATTAGAAAAAGGGATGCTAAGTATGGAATGAGTCACCAGGAAACCTTAGCTCTTATGTCCACTTACAATCAACACATGACTTTCTTTAGATAGATTAATTTAAAGTGGTGGAGCAAATCCAGAATAAATTAATTACATCAAGGGGATAAGAATACTAAATTCTTTAATGTGTCCACTATCTTTAGATATAAAAGGAACCAAATCTTATCCATCATTGATGGTAATGAACAATATATTACAGAAGAGTCTAAATTAAAGATGTTTTGTTGACTACTAACTTGTTGAGTCCTGTGACTCCCTCCCCCTCCAATCTTGCTCTAGACATCTGGCCAAACCTTCCTAAACTCAACTCTTCTTGGCATAATATCCTCATTGCCCCAATATCTGAAAATGAAATTAAGGATTGTATGTGGAGTTTGGGGGTAAGGAAAGCCACAAGTCCTAATGGACTCACGGTGGAATTCTAAAAATTTGGAACAGGCAATGAGATCTCAAATTACATTATTTCTTTCTTTAGGGTTTCTAGACCTATGCTCAATGCGTGATAAAAAAACATCAATTATTTTTATCTTAAGATAAACCAATACTTCTGGCCAATCCTAGTCTGCAATGTCTAATATCAACTTGTATCTGAGATATTAGCCAGAGACTCAGACCCACACTACCACTATTGGTTGATTCGACCAAATCTATGTTTGTTGCAAATAAGTCCATCCAAGACAACATTTTGATAGCTTAGGAGTTGTCCCATTCTATGTCTAAGAGTAGAAAGAAATTCATGATGTTAAAAATTGACATGGAAAAAAGTTTTGATATAGTCTGTTGTATTGGGAATGTTATGAACATTCCTCATTAGTTTATTTCATGGATTCTCACATGCATCAAATCATTAATTTTTCATTGTGTTATTAATGGTTCTATTCCAAAAATCCTTTAAAAGTAATTGAGACATAAGATAAGGAGATCTTCTATCTCCATACTTATTTGTTGTAGTGTCACAAGTCTTTACTTCCATGATGAATCAAATATTAGACAACATATCAATTATTTCTTTTTCCCTTGGAACATTTTCCTTAAGTATATTACGTTTGCTGATGACCTTCTCCTCTGCCTAGTTGTTTAGTAAAGCTAATTGTATTACCCTCAAAACGTTATTCTACACATTAAAAGTTCACACTAGTAAATCTGAAATCTATCTTCCACCTAGGAGGCTATTAATGAGGAACATCCTTGATTTTAAAACTAGTCAATTTCCCTTTGTTTACTTAGAAGACCATATTTCTTATAAGATCATTACATTCATGGATATGGTTCATAAAGTTAAATCTAAGACTAGTTGGAAGCAACACTTATTAAATCAAGCAGGTAAAACTATACTTGGTCTGCTTCCCTATGTTTGAGAATTATGCTTGGCGTTAGAAATCTATATTGCATTCTCTGGAGACTATTAGGTTGAACATTTAGGAACAAATTGGTAATGAGAAAAATACATATGTTATGTATATCCTTGGTTATTTTCTAGTCTTATTGCCTGGATGCCTACATATGTTAATATCTTATGGATTCTATGAGGGTTTCTGATTTCATTGTTGAACATGCTTGGAATGTTACTTTATTGAATACTCTATTTGGATCTGACCGATATTGAAACAAATCATCATCTATTTTTTACATGCCCCGCTTCTCAGTTATGATCTCTCCTTCAAGTTGATCTCAAATACATAGGGTTTACTTAATTGTTATGGAATAGAAAAATCTTGACCACCAAATTCGGTAAACATATGATATCAAAAACACATGGTCGTCCAAAAAGTGGCATAATATGGAACATGCCTAAAAAAGATAAAAAGAAATTTTTTTCTATAACAAAGTCATCTTAAACTTGTACATGTCACAGAGTCATTTTTCTCGCGACCGACTCAAGCAGTGTTTGCCTACCGTCTAGACAAGCTCTTTTATTGTGTTTTGTGAAAGTTTTATTTTGCGACTTGCTAAATGCCATGATTTTGGAGAGGACGCTTAGATGGAGGCATTTGTGAACAAATTGGCGCCCAGACGAAACGCTCACTTTGGGATGCTCTTTTCTGAATTGCCACATCACACTTGAGGCTCAATGCTAAAATTACAAAAGCTTTAAAATCTTTATTGAGTAAATAGAATGATTACAAATACTTTAAAGGAAGACTAGCGCATCTCCCCTAATATAACATTGTTTCGAGAGGAAGCTTTGCGACATGTGATATGGAACATAAGCTCAGACATATTACACAATTGCCATCACATGAGAAACTATGCCTAGCTGACAAAGTGGATTAAAATAAGAAAAATTACACTTTTCTGGAATGCATATTATAAGATTGCCATCATATGAGAAACTAAGCTCAACTTATAAAAGTAGACTAAAATGATAAAAATTACAAGAAACATAACTCGACAGTCCCGGGAGAGCCCCCGGGACATTCTCCTCCACTCAAACCAACGACGTCCCTGAACTTCTGCTTGAACTACCACAAGGCTTTGACACACTCTCAACTTATGTCGGTGTCCAGCCTTTCGCTGCATTGAACATGGTACTCCTTCCGCTTGTTCCCATGGATGACAAGCACTTCTACAACTTAGTTAGTAAATTGTTGGTGGATGGTTGGCAGAGCGCAGTTTGAAACCCCATGCTCGAATCTTCAAGGTTTTGATGTATAGCTTGAGCAAGTTGACATGGAAGATGGAATGTTGTTGCATCTAAGACGGGAGCTCAAGTTTATAGGCCACCTTACGTACCTTCTTTAAAATCTTGAATGGGCCATTGTAACGCCTAATGAGACTCTTGTGCAGATTCTTCTCGCTTAGCCGAAGATGTTAGACTGGCTTTACAATGATCAAATCTTTGTCATCAAAGTTAACGTCTCATCGGACAATGTCGACTCACTTGTTCATGCGCTTCGATGCCTTGTGCAAACATGCCCGAGCCATATCTTCGTGCCATTTCCTCGTCATGCGACGAGCGACATGTAACTTTGCCATGATAAGAAGTGGCGACAGCTTGTGGAGTAAGGGGTTGCTGCTCCGTCACTATCTCGAAGCAACTCCGACTGATCGACTCGCTCCTTTGCAAGTTGTAAGAGAATTGAGCGATGTCGAGTAGCTTCGCCCAGTTCTTTTGATTGGCACTAATATGGTGACGCAAGTATATCTCTAAAATACAATTCACCCTTTCCATTTAGTGTAATATCCCAAATTTAATTCATATGTAATCACATGGGTTAACATTATATCATATTATTGATAAGAAAAATATTGATATATGTGTTAAGGCATGGGTTAAAACTCATAGTGTTTGATCGCTGAAATTTGGCAAAAATTTGTTCAAGGCATGAAAACATGATCTTTGAAAATATTATAATTAAGAAAATTAAAGTCCCGGTAATTGTTCATGTATATCAAAGTATTATAAATGTGATTTTTAACAATTTTTAGGAGGTGTTTTACTTAGGTAAAACATAAATGCAAAATCGGAAAATCTATGAAATCGTGATTTTTATTTTTCGAACAAAAAATTAGATTTCGATTCCTTGATTATTTATTTTTATAAATATTTTATTTGAATCCAAATCGGGTAATTCCTTATTTACATGTAATGTCTTAAGTAAATGAATAAATAAATAGAAAAGGCAATTACCTACCTCTATATTTGCCCGACTTAAGGTCGGTTTCCACATGCTTTATCTTTACCATCTACACAATATTGTTAAGATCGGACCGGACAACGAATCGAAAAAGTCTCTATTTCATGTTGAACTGGTCGGACCAATCGAACCGATCGGACCGGTCGAACTGGTCAGTCTGACCGGTTAATAATAAAATATTATAATTTAGTATAATACATTAAATTATTTATGTAACAAATATATATATATATATATATTTAGACATAATAGAGTAAAAGATTATAATAAAACTAAAGTCTAACAAGTTTAAATCATAAATTAAAATATTATAATCAAAATAATTTTCTATAAAATTTTCCTTAATCTATTATTAAATTACTAAAAAAATTCTCTCTCTGATTTATCTCTCTCCCCTCCCCAACTCTCTCTCATTCTCCAATATCTCTGATTTCTCTCACACACATCTCTCTCCTTCCCAACTCTCTCTCTGTCTTTCTCTTTCCCAACTCTCTCTCTCTCTCTCATTCCCTCATTCCCAACATCTGTCCCATCTCTCTCTCATTTAAGTCTCTCTCAACATTTCCGCGTAAGCCTCTCTCCTTCCCAAAGTCCCCTCATTCTCTCAACTTTCTCTCTTAATCACATATCTCTAAATTCGGTTCAGTTCACGATTTAACTCGGTTTTATCCAGTTTTGACCGGATTTGACCAGTTTAATCCGGTTCAAAAGGTAGTTCGGTTTTAATCTTCATTATGACCCATGTTAACAACCAGTCGACGGTCGGACCGATCGGACCGGCCAGTCCAGTTCGGTCCTAACAACACTGCATCTACATGATCTACCACATCTTTTCACCTCCTCACTTGCCCCATCCGAAAATCCAAGAGGAACAAAAGGATCATGTGCTTCTAGTGAAGGAATTTGAAAGAAGAGAAGGGGAATTAGGATTTTGGCATGTGGTGAGTTCATACTTCACATTATTTTGATTTTAATTTCATACCTTCCTAGTTAGGGTTTCTCTGAACCTTTTCTATCTTATTCACTTTCGGATTTTAGCTAACCATGGGGCAAAACGCATGTTCTTCATGAGCAAAATTAACCCTAGCCATGTTCAATTGGTTCTCAAATATTTAGCTACATGATTTCATACCTTCGGATGGTCCAAATATTATGAAAATTACTCTGATTGATCCTCTCTGGGTCTATGTTCATTGAGCTTTGAAATCAAGTTAATATAATTTCTGCAAAGAAAGTTATGTTCTTATCTTTAAGGTACTATCACTCTGTCTTATAAAACTATTACCCGTTTTTCTAAATTATGAACCAAATCCAATATGTCATGCAATTAATTGATAATTTATGATGTTATAGATATTGAGATTAGGTTTCACTGAAAATTAGAATCACTCAAAAATGATATATTTATGGAAAGTTATGAATGTTTTACCGAGCCTCACTTAGTTTGTCAGGATGAAACATAGGTCAGATTGTGCTAGTATTTGTTAAATTTATTATGATCAGATAGATATAAGTTCAAGGAATTTTACGAGTTGCAACTTATGAAGTCTATGTTTAACAAAATTTAGGTTACCCAAATATGAAATGTTTCTTATTTTATATAAATAGTACAATTAAGGTCACTCAGTTTGTCAGAACAAAGAAATACTTTGAAAGTTAAACTGAATCTTGATTTTCCTGTGAACAAACCACAATGAAATAAGATTTGAAACTCTTATAGATTAAGATATTAGTAAGCAGGAAGTAAGAAAAATTGGAATGAACAAATTTGATTATTAATTCAAGTAGATACGAATTTTCTTTCATTGTGTATATAATATGTCTTAATAGTATGCTAACTTTTGTAATAAATAGTTACCTAAGTTATAAGAGTAAATACTCAAGGGTCATGTACCTCTTCAATTAATTGTGTTTCATGTGTGATAGTCTTTTGTTCAGATCATAGAAGTGATGTGTTTCTTATTATTATTATATAAGAGTAGAAGAATAAAGTAGTGAAAAAGGAAAGAAAAAACCTTTTGGTAGCTCTTATAGGTAAGTTAGTTTCTCCTACTCTATGTATTCACCTCTTTTGAATTTGATGTGACATTAATTATTATAGTATTGAATATATTTCAGATATGTTATGAATTGACTTCGAGAAATGCAACTATGAAAAACATATATAAATGATTGTATGATTGCACATTTGAAAAAATATATATGATATAATATGAATGGATTACGAGAAGTGCAATATTGTTTCATTTGAAATAATTGATCGAGTGATTGTACAATTGAAAAGCATATGTGGTATATTAAGGATTGATTTAATAAAATGCAATTCTAATCCGTTTGAACTAGTGTTCGACATGATTCATCTTCTGATATTTGAGTTACAAGATATGGTTAATCTTTTGATCTTTGATATGAAAATTTTATATGATGAATCATGCATCTGCATCTGCATATGTGATGGTTGGATCTAAATGTTACATCACTGATCATGATGGGAGCCACCTCTAGAGTCCAATTCATCATTTTGTTCTCCAATAATGGGATGAGATAGGCTTGAGCTAAGTGCCATGCGGAGCTAAGTGCCACATCATGAGTAGTCGTGATGAGGGCCACCTCTAGAGTCCACCTATCGTTAGATGATTTGTTCTCCGAAAGGGATGAGATAGAATGGAGCTAAGTGCTACATCACTGATCACGATGGGATCCACATCTAGAGTCCACCTACCGACCACTGGCCAATTGGTGATCCGTGCATTCATATGAGAGTGTTGCATTTGCATACATATATTTGATATGATTTCTATGATATTGATTACAAGTTGAGTGTGATGTTTCTTATTAGTATGTTATGTATGTAATTATCAAATATATGAAAATGCCTATTTTGCTATTATGATTATTGCATATTTTTCGATGTCACTCCGAATTGATTAGTTGGTAACACATAGGCTATGAGTTATCAACTTACTGAGCTATTTTAGCTCACTCTGTTTCTAACATTTTTCAGATAATTTTTGGGAATCATGCGAGGTGATATTATTTGAAGGGTTCGTGGTAGGATGGAAAGATTTGAGTCCCTCATATCCTTCTATTAGGATGTCGAGGGGTTTAATTATGCATAATTTATATGTATTATTTTGTAAGAAGGTAAAGGCATTTTGTGAAATGTAAAACTTAAGAATTATTGATTTGCTCTCAAGGATCATCATAAATTTTGTTATGATATTTTCATTCTTATGTATGTTATAAAAAAAATTTACATCATGTTTTCGCAATCTTTTCTAATTTTATTTGATCGTCCGTAATAAGTTGCGAATTTCGGTTTAAATCATGGTTTAAATCGGGGTCGTGACATCTAGTCATCCATTTGAGGGTGGAGTGAAGTGGAGAAATGTAGGTTGGAGTCAATCATCTTTAATAGGTCCTTCCATAAGTTGCCAAGGAATCGTTCATCTTGATCGTTCACGATACTTTGGGGAAAACTCCAATATTTCATCACATACTTCATGAACTAACTCCACAACGAGCAACTAGCGAAGTCGATGACAAAGATGACATACTTGAAGAATCGATCAATTACCACCATGATAGTACTTGCCCCCTCCAATTTGGGCAGGCCCGTGATTATGGAAATATCTTTCTAGGATCGCTTTGGAATAGGAAAAGGGGTGCTTGATGGATGCTTTTATCTTGTTGGCAAGCAAGACATGTCTTCACAAAAGCTTCAACATCATACTCCATCCTTGGCCAAAAATAAATTTCCTCGATGAGTGTTGCGGTGAATGCCTGGATGTCCCACTATTTGGAGTCATGGCACTCTTGCATGATGGCACGCTGGTGGAACATAGAGGCGATGCTCTTTGGTGAAGATCGTTCCATCTTCCACCCAAAATCGGAGAGTCTTGCCCTCCCTTATTTGCTCAAGCAAATTCTTCGTCATGGGATCTGATTCCAATCCCTTCTTAATCATGTCGATCATGTTGGCCTGAGAAAAGCTCATGGTTGTCAATTTTGCGCATCGATAATGACAGTCATCTTGTCGAGCTTGTACTCCAGGGCATAGTCAAACTCCGTCATAAAATTTTGCCACCTCTCCTGCTTTGGTGAGAATTTCTTTTGCGTCTCGAAGTAGTTGATCGCGACATTATCTGTTTTGATATGGAATCACAACCCAAGAAAGTAGTGCCTGCATGTCCTAAGGCAATGGATCACTGCCGAAATCTCTTTCTCCTGAATGGCATAGCGCTGCTTCATGTCGTTGAGTTTGCGACTCTCGAATGTCACGAAATGCTCCTCCTGCATAAGAACTGTAATATCCCTACTTCAAGCATGTATGATTAAAGATGTTATATTACATGATTCTTTTGTGTTATGATATATATATATATATACATATATACATATATATCGAGTGGAAGGTCTGACTTTAATTGCGAGAGTGCAGAAAGTGATGAAAAATCACCTAAGTCATGAAAAGAATTTTTTTTTAAAATGTTAGAATTAAGAAAATCAAAGTCTCAATAATTGTTCTCCTATGTTAATATATCCTAAATATGATTTTCATAATTTTTAGGTAAAGTCTTGATTAGGTTAAATGATAGCACAAAATCAAAAAATTAAAAAAATGATCGATTTTGTTCTTCAGGCAAAAAATTGGATTTCAATTCCTTTGAAATTTAACATTCTAAATATTTTATTTGAATCTAAATAAGACGTAGTTTCTTATTTACATGTAATGTCTTAAGTAAGTGAATAAATAAAATAAATAATAGGGAAAATGACAAGCCATTTACTTAGGGATATGGTTGAGTACCTACACAGAAAGTTATGTATGAAACCCTTAAAGGTCACTCAGGTTGTTCCACAAAGTAGTTAGGCTGAAATGATAATTTGATCATAATTTCCACACTTGGGGTTTCATTTTGTAATTTAAGGGGTTGGAAGATATGGTTGTAAGAGTTCTATATCAACTGGAATTTCATAGAAATAGTATGTGTACTAGGAATTCTTATTTTTATAACGTATAAACTATAGTTTGTGAGTTTCAGAATTATGATAGAACGTCTCCAGATCTAAATTTTTTGTAGATTAATATATATTGAGAAATTATAAGATCGATATTAATTGAAGATCAAGAAATCTAGTTTTGTTACAAAATTTGATTCCAAGTGATAGGATTTACATTCAAAATGTTATGAATTTTATACTAAGCACTATGCAATCTGTTAAGGTTCTAAAGTGAAGCATAATATAGTTTTATTCTATAATTTTGTAAGTTCATTTCATAATGAGGTAAATTATGAGTTTTATGTTGATTGTAGTTGATGAAGTCTTCTGTCACTAAATATTGGTTTCACATTGATAGGAATTATAAACTAATTGTTATAGATTTTATATTGTACATTGTGCAATATGTTATATGCAAATAGAAACGAAGTGCTTGCGCTTATACGACTACTAGATGTGTGAAATTAGAAATTGATTAATGGTTTTCTTTGATTACATGTTACATGAT
Source organism: Pontederia crassipes (assembly GCA_030549335.1). NCBI lineage: Eukaryota > Viridiplantae > Streptophyta > Magnoliopsida > Commelinales > Pontederiaceae > Pontederia > Pontederia crassipes. The sequence continues at coordinate 22,434,153 of CM060194.1, read as the reverse complement.
ATGGTAGGAAATTATATGTTATATGAATATGTGCTATATGCACTCGAAAAGTGTATTAATTTCTATGTGTGCAATTATTTATTATAAGAGACGATTGACATAGACACGATATGAAATGACATGATTTGACAAGACATGTAAAAAAATAATACAATATGATATGATAGGACATGACATGATATAATTGGTCATGCATTTTCATCTCATTATCATGCATTTGCATTACCCCTGTCGGGCAAAAATTTATCCTTGTATAGTTGAAAGACTTGCAATGCGACAGTTTACCCTTGTATAGTTGAAAGACTTACAAGGTCGATAGTTTACCTTTGCATGATTCAAAAATCGTATAAGGCTGACAACTTGCCTCTATTTGGTTGAAAGAGCTTATAGGGCCGACAGATATCCCCAAACTGGATTTTATGTTGTTCTGAGCTAAGTGTCATGTGAACCGAATCATGGAATCGCACCCACCATTTGTATTCGTAGGAGCCACCTCTAGAATCCATCAACCTCCCTGGCAAGGTCGACAGATATCACAAAAGGGATGCCTCTGGCCACATGGCGATATGACATGTACATACATACAAGATTTATGCATCCATGCATTCATGGTTTGTGCATCGACGTCTCATTCTTATATATGATATGATGATTGTACTTTTGACATGACCTATAGATGTATAGATGTATTTCATATCTTATGACATGAGAAAGGTTTGAATTGCTTATAACTTATTGTTATATGATATATGATGAAATAAAATAGTAATACTTTTCAAGCCTAAAGAAATAATGTTAATCTTATTTTACTTAAATGGAATATGTGATAACATATAGGTTATGAGTTTTTTACTTACTGAATTGTGGTTTGTTCGTATTGTTACTCTCAACATTTTTCAGAATAGTAGATCAGTAAGTGGGCTTGCTTGGCGATTCTCTATCAAGATTGGAAGTACTTTTGGTAAAAGACGTATATGGGCCTTAGGCGTTTTATGTTCCTTTGAGAAGAATAAAGAAAAGTGTTTAAAATGTGTATTATTAGACAAAAATAGAAATATTTCACTGTAATATGTAATAATACTTTTGTATAAGTACATGGTGTTTAATGTTTAATTATTTTGAATGATATAATATCATATGGTGTGGTTTGGATACTTTAATTATTGTATCTTCTAAATGAATTATAGCACGCTTCCGCAAACTATATAAGATTATATGTTTTAGGTCGCGACCTACAAGTTAAACCAAAGTTTAAATTGGTATCAGAGCAATAGGTCATATCCTTTGTCCAAAGTTGCATAGCTATGTCTCGGATGTCATAGTTAATGCCTAGCTTGGTCTACTAATCGCTAAGTTGTTTATGGTCTTTAGGGTGTCAAGGGTAAGTTTTATTAACATCATTTATAAGAAATTATAGTGTTAATCCACTGTATGCATTTTGTACAATCTTTAGGATCACGAGGACAAGAAGATAAAGTTCGACTGAAAATCAAAGTTCGGATCAAGATCCCCGACTTGAGGGTGTCCTCCGAGCTTTGTAGGAAATTAGCAATATATTGACGATGCAAGCGGCCTAGGATAATAGAAACAGTGAACCTATGGTTGAACAAGTTGAAAGTAATCAGAAATGTACTATGGAGCAATTTAAGAAACTTGGTCCTCTTGATTTCGAGTTGGATAAATAAGTTAGAAAAGATATTCGCTGCATTATGTTGCGATGAGCCAGACAAGATAATATTTGCTGAATTCATGCTTGAAGAGAATGCTGAACATTGGTGGAAGGCAACAAAGCCTAAAATTTTAATTGATTACTCCCACTTAACTTGGAGGAAATTTGTAAAAGTCTATTTTGCCAAGTACTTTTCAGATTGTGCGTGCGATAAGAAAATGATTGATTTCCTCAAGTTGGAGCAAGGTAGTATGACAGCGGACCAAAATGAAGCCAAGTTTGCTGAATTATCTAGGTTTGCTCCACACCTAGTAGCTGATGAAGTTGAAAAGATGAAGAAGTTTGAGCGTGCTAAAACCAGCTATTAAGAGCAGACTCGTTGCACTCGAGTTATGAGTGTACGAGGATGTATATGAAAGAGCTCAGCTAGTCGAGAAGGATGTACAAATGTCCTATGCAAATCAAGAGAAGAATAAGAAAGATAGAGGTCCTACTTTTTCACAACTAAGGCTGAGGAATTTTGATTTTAAAAGAAAAAGGAATGCGGTTTCAACTTTTAATCAACACCAACCACCACATAACCAGCTTGTGAAAAATGTGGAAGGAACCATGGGAAAGCTCCTTGTTGTATAGATACCGGAGCTTATTTCATATGTGGTAACATGGGACATTACATGAAGGATTGTCCTTTGAGGCAACATCAACAACCACAACAACAATTACAACTACCAAACAAAACAATAGCAAAAGGAAAAAATTGATGGCATAAGGACGAGTGTATGTTGCAATCCAGAAAGATGTTGAAACCTCAAATGCAGTAATTCGGTAATATTCCTATAACAAGCACCATGATGTTCCTTTTGATCATGGCTTTACACACTCTTAGGTTCCCTAAAATTGTGCATGTCATTTAGAGGCAAAAAAATCATAATTATATGGTTTAGTGTCTGTTTACCATGTATTCATTGGATCTATTGTTTGTAATGTTGTCAGTCACATAGTCACTTATAGTATTAGATAGAAATAGTACCCCTAACATGGTAGAGTATATTGACAGAGTAAAGTGCTAGTATAGTATCATAATTATGATAAGATGCATGATAACAATGATAGGGTTAAATAGAAACTTGATAGGAAGTTGACATGTCATGATCACCACCCATGCATACTTTATGGCGTTGCAAACATATGTGTTCAGTAGAAAAGGATTTAATATGATGTATCAAGAATGGTTCTTCATCGTGCAAGGTAGCATGATGCCTACATAAGAAATTTTGATATTTATTTAGGGAGTTCATCGAAAGATGTATTAGAGTGAGGCCTCCTCTAATCATCGATCGAGAGCTCAACACAAACCATAAAATTTACTACTCTTGATGTGTTGGTTGGAGATTTAGTGAAAGAGCGATTGGAGGGGGATGCCTCTTCAATTCTCAATCACGAACTCGAACCCGCATCTCAATATTGCAAATCAATAAGAATGAAGAACATAATTGTTCTCGATAAGTTCATCAATGTTTACATGCTTGCCTTTATTTGAATAGACAATAAGTTATGACTTACAACTAGTGATTGTATGATAAATGGAAATTGTGGCCTTATCGTAAAGTTATTCCTAGAGGAATGGTTTGCCGTGATAGATATTCTATTGCTTATATCCTTAGAGTTACTCCTACTCTAAATTTTTTTGACATGGCAACCGAAAAATTAAAAGAATTGTTAAGACAAGTATAAGGATCCTTAGATAAAATATTGGATCAGTTCCATAGGGTTACCATATAGAACTCTAATCTTAATGACTGAGAAGAGACGGGAATATCTCTTTGTCTATAAATAGTTCATGATTTCCCCTTCACTCTCTTTAGCATGGCTTGGTTGGCTGAAAGCATACACCTTCATACACTACCTATTTAATATTAAAGAAGTGATATCCTAAATATTTAATCTAGAGCATAATAGTGACATACAAAAAAAAATTCGTAAGTCCAGTTGGGTTAACCAATGGATTAATTGTCTTTTATTATCAGGTAGTGGCATGTGCATGATAATAAGTAGAGGCTTATAATTGAAAATACCCAATACATGATTTGTAGCGTACCACTATGATATAGTGTTAAAGATTTTGGAGACATAAATTATTTGAAGGAAAGTTGAAATATGTGCAATTAAGAGCTTGATATACGTGCTTACAAACAAGGAGTCAAGGTAAATGAACCTCCTAGAACCTTGGTAGCTCTATTTCATATCATCCAACAAGGACAATAGAAAATATATTAAGTAATGAGATAGTAACTATAACTAATTTGAGGGTTAGCAATGGGAATACTCAGATGAAGAAACAAGATGTGTTCCTAATTAACACCAAGACACTAGACTGAGTAGGATCAGTCGCTTGTCATTGGCCTTGCATTATGTGGAAGTGCACATGATGCAGTCTATGTGTCTATGCAAAGGAAATATGAACTTGACTTATGGCGTGTTATTGAATATGTGAATCTCTTAGGAGAGAATATGTCACCGGCAAATATCTTGTTCATAAGGTATATTAAATTTCGAGGACATTTTTTTTAAAGAGGATAGAATGTAATATCCCTACTTCAAGCATGTGTGATTAAAGATGTTATATTACATGATTCTTTTGTGTTATGATATATATATGTCAAGTGGAAGGTCTGACTTTAACCATGGGAGCGCAAAAAGCGATGAAAAAACACCTAAGTCATGAAAATTAGATTTTTGAAAATATAAGAATTAAGAAAATTAAAGTCTCGGTAATTGTTCTCCTATGTTAATATATTCTAAATATGATTTTTAATAATTTTTAGGTAAAGTCTTGGTTAGGTTAAATAATAGCCTAAAATTGAAAAATTAGAGAAATGATCAATTTTGTTCTTCGGACAAAAATTCGGATTTCAATTCCTTCGAAATTTAACATTTTAAATATTTTATTTGAATCCAAATAGGGGATAGTTTCTTATTTACATGTAACGTAAGTAAATGAATAAATAAAATAAATAATAGGGAAAATGACAAGCCATTTACTTAGGGATATGGTTGAGTACCTGCACATAAAGTTATGTATGAAACCCTAGAGGTCACTCAGGCTATTGCACAAAATAGTTAGGCAGAATCCAAAGGGCGCCATGGTCGGCCGGCGCAAGGCTAGGGCATGTCCTTTGTTCGATCAAGTCGCGCCTTTTGCCGACTGAGAGTGCTTTTAAGTTTAATTTTTTTTATCAATTAATGTTTACATATATAATTATATTTATTTGTTATTTTTTAGGAAATGACATCACGAGGAAGTAGTTGTGGTGAAACTCAAACACCTATTGGACAATATCAAACACAATCTATAACCGATACCACAACATTAGCTCTCCTAAGCTCTCAAGCGGTAAGATTGAAGATGGGTCCTACATGGGAGTATTATCATATTTATTTTGATGCACAGGAAAAAAGATCATTGAAATGCTTGTATTGTGAAAAAAATTTAAAAAGTGGAGGAATATATATATAATGAAATTACATCTTGCTAGAAAAAAAGGAGAGGCACTGTCTTGTCCTAAAGTTATTTATGAAGTCAAGTATCGACTTAGAGAATATTTGAAATATGTAGCTACATCAAAGAAACAAGCACACGAAGAAAATGAAGAAACAAATATTAGTGATTAAGTTGAGATAGGTGTACGAGAACAAGTTGCACTTGCCACAAGGAATCCAAGTGAAGTCAAGGGGAAAAGGAAAAGAAATAAGTGCAAATAGTTTTTTCACTCCAAGAACTACTCCTGGTGAACAACCTTCAATTAGAAGTGCATTCACAAGTTCAATTAGAAGTGCATTCGCAAGTAAAGAACCTATTCACCGAGTTGATTTAGCTGTTGTTAGGTTCTTCTATGATTGTTGCATTTCATTTAATTGTGCAAATTCAGTTTATTATCAGCATAGATACCATTGCGACTATTGGTCCAAGATATAAAGGTCCTAATTATCATGCAATTAGAACTAAATTACTATATGATATTAAGAAGGAAGTTGGCTTATTAGTTGATACATTTAGAAATGCTTGGTCAGTAACTGGATGTACTATAATGGGATATGGTTGGAGGATCAAAAGAATAGACAACTCAACTTTTTTGTTTATTCTCCTAAAGGAATTTGCTTTGTTAAATTAGTTGATGCTTCTGACATTGTAAAGGATGCTATAACGCTTTGTAACTTATTTGCTGATTTGGTTGAATTTGTTGCACCAAATAATGTTGTACATTTAGTTATATATAATGCTTCAAATTATAAAGCTACTGGCAAGTTGTTGAATGAGAAGTATCCATCCATTTATTGGTCTCCTTGTGCTGCACATTGTTTGAATTTAATCTTAGGAGATATTGGAAAAATGACTCTTGTGAACAGCTTAACTGAAAGGGCATCAAAGGTAACAAAATTTATTTATAATCATATTTTTTTTGCTTGCTTGGTAGTGGACTGAAATTTTGCGCCCTGGTCCAACTTGATTTGTGACAACCTTCATTGCATTGAAAGCATCCATGATCATAAAATTGATTTGCAAGCTTTGGTGACAAGTTTAGATTTTACAAATTCAAGATATTACAAAGATAAGAAAGTTAAAGTTATCATTGATCTTATGTTAAATAGTAGATTTTGAAATGATTGTGACATTATTGTGCAAATTCTGGCTCCTTTGGTTCGCGTATTAAAAATTGTTGATGAAGATGATAGACCTTTCGTTATGTGTGTGATGGCATATATAGAGCAAAGAGAGCAATCAAGAGTACTTTCATGCACAAGAAAACTTTATACAAACCTTACACGAGAATAATCAAGCAACGATGGGATAACTAACTTCGCAAACATAGTCATTGTGCTGCATATTTTTTTAATCTGGCTTTCTATTATGACAAAGATAACTTTTGCATCAAGTCAAAAGTTCAACAAGGATGGCTTAATGTATTGGATACAATTGTTAGAAGCTGAAAAACTGAAGTGTTAAAACAAAATTGGTTGTACCAAGATAGATTACAAAGTTTTGACAAGCAACTTTCTATTGCAACTACTAAAGAGTCAAGACCCGGTGAGATTCATTTATATTTCATATTATGTTGTTACATTTAATTTTATGTATTTGTCAATTACTTAACCCTTTTTCTTTATGTAAATTTTATGATAGATTAATGGTGGCGTAGCTTTGGATTTAGTACTCCATTAGTATCACAATTGGCAATTCGTCTTTTAAGTCAAACTGCATCTTCTGATTGTGAAAGAAATTGGAGTGTATTTGAAAGAATTCATTCAACGAAAAGAAATAAGTTAGAACATCAAAGATTAAATGATCTTATCTATGTGCATTACAATTTGGGCTTGAAAAATAGGTTTGTGAAATGAAAATTTTATATGTTTATTTTTTTTTTCTTTATAACTTTATATTTGACAACTCTTATATGTTTATCATTGTTTCATTATTTTGTAGATCCCTTATTAAATAAGAAGCTCTTCTTGATCCTATTGATTATGAAAATATGGACAAGCTTGAATTTTGGATTATGAACTAGGAAGAGAGCCCAATTCTTGGTTATGATGAATTGGAGAAGATGCTCTATAATGATTTGGAAGGACCAAAACTTCATATGCAAGAAGGGAAATGTATTTTTCTTTTTGCTTCAAAATTCAAAATATTGATTTGTAAGATGTTTATAATTGTCAAGTTTGATTTTTAATTCATTCCTTTATACTTTTTTTAAGATGATGTGGAAGAAAACAATGATGAGTTGAAAGACAATTTGGATTCTTTTTCTCAAGATGAAGAGTGTTGAAAAAAAGTGTTTAATTTTGATGCTTTGTGGAAGAATTATGAAGTCACCATTGTTATTATGTTTTTTATGTTTACAAGAAATTGTTAACACGTAAAATTTGTATTTGATTATGAAATGTTATGTCACCTTATGAAATGAAGTTGTGTTTGCATACATGTATATGTTGTTATGTTACTTTATGAACTTTGTAGATTGTAAGTTTGTGTTCAATTACGTTATATTATGAGCTTGCATTTAATTCTTAAATGTCATTATGTTATTTTATGGATTAGTTTTAGATTTAAATTATTGATTGTATTGAGTTTTGATTAAAAAAATTGCTATGTCATTATTATTAGTGATACAATATATGATGATTTATACATATTTTTATTAATTGTATTAATTTATTATAATCTAGTCCGATCATTCGGTCCGACCCGGTCCGACCTGACCCGTTGAGCAATCCGGGTCGAAGGTCTGGTCGAGTCTTACAACATTGATTGTTATAGATTTTATATTGTTCAAATAGAAACAAAGTGCTTGTGCTTATACGACCATAAGACACGTGAAATTAGAAATTGATTAATGGTTTTCTTTTATTATAGTTTAGTAGGAAATTATATGTTATATGAATAGGTGTTATATGCACTTGTAAAGTGTATTAATTACTATGTGTGCAATTATTTATTATAAGAGATGATATGACATGATACGATACGAAATGACATGATTTGACAAGACATGTAAAAAGATAATACAATATGATATGATATGATAGGACATGACATGATATAATTGGGTCGTGCATTTTTATTTCATTATCATACATTTGCATTGTTCCTGTCGGGCGACAATTTACCCTTGTATAGTTGAAAGATTTGCAAGGCCATAATTTATTCTTGTATAATTGAAAAACTTACAAGACGGACAATTTATTCTTGTATAGTTGAAAGACTTGCAAGGCTGACAATTTACCCATGCATGGTTAAAAAACCATGTAAGGCCAACAACTTACTTCTATTTGGTTGAAAGACCTTATAGGACCGACAGATATCCCAAATAGTAAGTATCATGTAAACCGAATTGTGGAATCGCACTCACAATTTGTATTCGTAGGAGCCACCTCTAGAATTCATCAACCTCCCCGGCAAGGTCGACAAATATTCCGAAAGAAATGCTGACCAGATGACGATATGACATGTACTAGCATACAAAATTCATGTATCCATGCATTCATGATTTGTGCATTGATGTCTCATTCTTATATATGATATGATGATTGTACTTTTGACATTACCTATAGATGTATAAATGTATTTCATATTTTATGACATGATAAATATTTGAATTGCTTATAACTTATTGTTATATGATATATGATGAAATAAAATAGTAATACTTTTCAAGTCTGAAGAAATAATATTAATCTTGTTTTACTCAAATGGAATATGTGATAACACATAAGTTATGAGTTTTTTACTTATTGTGTTGTTGTTTGCTCATATTGTTACTCTCAATATTTTTCAAATCAGTGGACCAATCTGTGGCTGTGCTTGGTGTGATCCTCTATCAGGATTGGAAGCACTTTGGGTAAAAGATGTATATGAGCCTTAGATATTTTAAGTTCCTTTGAGAGAAAAGAGAAGTGTTTTGGACATGTATTATTAGACAAAAATAGAAAAGTTTCATTTTAGTACGTAATAATACTTTTGTATAAGTACATGGTGTTTAATGTTTAATTATATTGAATGATATAATATCATATAGTGTGGTTTGGATATTTTAATTATTGTATCTTCTAAATAAACTATAGGATGCTTCCGCAAACTATATATGATTACATGTATTAGGTCACGACCTACGAGTTAAACAAGGTTTAAATTGGGGCCGTGACAAGAACTCCTCCAATAGCATAGTCAAAAGCATCTATCTCTACCTCGCTTGGTGTAATCCAGTAGGACGAGCACATGTTCTTATGTCATGGCCCACTTCAAGGTGTCGAACACTTTCTGGCATGTAGGATTCCACTCCCACTTCAGATCCTTATGAAGAAAATTCATCAAAGGAGTTGTCACATGTTAATGCTCCTTGATGAACCGCCTATAGTAATTTGCCAGTCCAAGGAATGAACATAGATCGCGAACTTGTCTGAGTGATTCCCACTCCATGATGGTTCGACTCTTTAGTTTGCCACTTCCGATGACATGTCCCAAGAAGGCACTTCTGGTTGAGCAAAGGCACACTTCTCCCGTTTGACATACAGACGGTTTAACCACGACATCTCGAACACTTACTCCAAAATGTAGATCATGATGTCATCAAAGTAGATAACCACGAACCTGTCAAGGAAGAATTGCAATAACTTGTTGGGTGCAAAATGTTGTCAGAGCGTTGGTGAGGTCAAAAGGCAATTACCAAGAATTCGAAGAAGCCATATTTTGTGACACACGTCATCTTCTGCACATCTTCAGAACTTGACAATACCCCGAATGAAGATCCAACCTGAGAAACTATCTTGCATCACCAAGTTGGTCGAACAAGTCCGCCACAAGGGGGATAGGGTACTCGTTCTTCATCGTAAGCTTGTTTAGCGTCCGATAGTCAATACACTATGAAAGGATCCATCATGCTTCCTCTAAAAGAGAACTGGTGCGCCATATGGAGATTTTGATGGCCAAACATACCTTACATTCAATAGTTTGGTCAATTGCTTACGAAATTATGCGAGTTTCAAAGGTGCCAGCCGATAAGGGACTCCATGTGGTGGCTTCGATCATGGGATCAAGTCGATGAGTCCACTTCACGCTTCATAGACAACCGCTTTGGCAGCTCGTCCGTAAAGTTCTCGAGGTTCTTCAAAACTTTGGGAGGTGTTGAAGTGGAGCGCCCCAGATCTTTTAAGACGACGATCGCAAGAAAGGTGTGCTCCTGCATTTGCAACTCCTTTGCCACTTTCATGGTAGAGAGGGTCCTTTAGATCTCCGTCTGACCTCACAGGAATGTTGTAAGGTCCTTTAAAGTTGAAAATGACCATCAAATTGATGATCGGAATGACACATGCCGCAATTTGTCACAGGAAAGAGATACCCGCCACAACTTCGTAATCATCCACCGATCCCACCGTCACATGGAAGCTTCTTGACCACTTGCTGATGCGGTCCTTCACTATAGGAGAAATTCATGTGATCGGAATAGACTTTGCGGTTAACCATATTGAACGTGGCGGAAGTTTTCTGTAGTAGCAGCTCAACTTCTTAGTAATCATTTTACATGAGCAACTCCGATGCTTCCGTGTCAATGAGGGCGTTGAAGACTTGCTCGTTCAACTCGATGTCTGCGTAAAGTCGAGGGACTGTGCAGAACCTTTTGAGGCGTTGATGGTGTTGAGAACGTGCCATGCCTCCTCCTTTTTCATCTCGTAAGGACAATACATGGCATTAACCGTCGCCTTCTACGTGAAGTCGCTTGCCCAATGTAGACTCTTGCAAATGTAGCAAGGCTTTAGTGGCTTTCCATCCCTCTTGAAACTTGCCACTAGACCACCTGTCTTATAGTCCTTCCCCTTATCTTGATATTATGGCTTGCCTTCTTGCAACTTGGGTTTTTCTCTCCCACCATTATCCTTGCCTGAGAGCTTTGTGTGGCATTCAACTTGACATATTCCACGAGTGAATCAGTAGCAACAATTAATGAACGGAGGTTAGGGCAATCACATTGCTCCAACTCCGTCCTAGCACAATGCTTCAAACCCTTGACAAAGACTGTCAACAATGTGTCTTCATCCACCAGGGAGTTTTGTAGGCGGAGCTCGATGAACTTTCTCAAGTACATCTTCAACATGTCGTTCTGGTTAATGTTGAACAACACAATGTTGACCTCCGATCGCGACTTGACAGGACAAAAAATAGTTGATAAACTTCCATCTAAATTCGTCCCATGTCTTAATGGGATCAATGTTACCATGTTCCACATCTTCGCAGTGGCATCGCCATCATAAGCTCACCATATCTTATAAGTAAAAAGACGCGGTCATTGATCTCTTTTATCGATCTCTCGCCTTTGTATGATCTCGACTTTGGCACATCGATTCTTGCTTCATGTCGAGCGAACGTCTTGTGACGTCACCCATCCCCATTAACATCGTTTAAGCTCTTCCCGAAAGGTCTTGACATCCATATCATGCCTCATGTTTAAGAGTTCATTGTCCAAAGAATTCACATATCCATGTTTGTCGCATCCATGGACTCGAGTAGTGCATACATCGTGATGTCCACTGACTTCTCCAACTCCCACTCGTACATTGTGAATTGATTTTGCATTTCGCCAACATCCAATTGAAATTGTCTTGTGTAGCAAGATCTTAAGCCATCTCCGAGTTCGACGTCGAACATCCAAATGAGCGATCCTCAAAAAGGCGACTCTAATAGCACTTGTCACAAGATCATCTTTCTCATGACCATCTAGACAAATTCTTTTGTTACATTTGACGAAAGCTTTATTTTTCGACTTGCTAAATGTTACAATTCTGTCCCAAGTGAATGCATAGAACGCTCATTTGGGACGCTCTTTTGAATTCTTACACCACACTTGAGACTCGATGCTAGAATTATGGAAGCTTTAAAATTTGGGTTTTTCCATTGATCCCCTTTGAACTATAAACTTTTTCTGCGTCCACTCGCGTCTTTCAAATATTCCGCTAACCCTCCCCCCGGAATTATATCGCCTTTTCCACTTAAGTCCATCAGTAAACTTCTTTTAACTTTCTCGTTAATTCTTATTTTTTATTTATGAAATGACTAAATTATCCTTTCCTCATATCATCAAATATTTAATAATATAAAATAAAAAAATTATTATAAAAATAAAAAAATTATCCTTCGGGGGTCGAGCTGTCGAGGGAGAGGCGAGGGGCTTCACGAATCTTCCACGAGGTCCTCATACTATCCTTGAAGTCGAATACCGGCAAGGGCAATGGCAGTGACGGCGTTGTCGGCGCATCGTCCTGCGACTGCATGTCCGGCGAGGAAGGCGGCTCTGAAGGCGGAGACGAATGGTTCTCCTTTAACACGGAAAGCGAGGAAGCATCGGACCTCTCCGATGGCGACATCGATCCTTATCATAGTCCAATCGTTCAAAACTCATAGGCAAACAACACAAGAAGCAAAATAAAACAAGTGCATGCACGAGAAAGGACGTGAGCCGCCGAGTAGAATAGAGCCTCTTCGCAGAGAGGACCTGGCCGTGGTTGAACATCCGAAAGAACTCGGCCATGCAACCCATCTGCAGCTCAAGCTGCTGCTCGTCGACGAGCCCCAGGTCAACGCCACTCGGCGCCATCTCCTTTAAATTTCTCCGACGAGGTCGCAGAGTGGAGGACGCCCCCTACACTCGTCGACGCGGCGCAATGGATGGGGATCGCCCCCCACTCTGCACTCACCGGCACGGCCGCGAGGGTGGTTAGTCGCCCCCATTCTACGACCTCCAAGCCGTCGAGTATAATAGAGCCTCTTCGCAAAGAGGACTTGGCCGCGATTGAAGATTTGGAAGAACCCGACCATGCAACCCGCTCAAGCTATTGCTCGTCAACGAGCCCCACATCAACGACGCTCAGCCCATCTCCTTCATATTTCTCCGAGTGGGGGCGACCCCCCATCCCTGCACTCGCCGACGCGGCGCAAGGGGGTGGGTGTCGCCCCCCTACACTCGTCGACGCGGCGCAATGGATGGGCGACAAACAAGGAGGCAACCCCCCCCCCCCCTCCCTCCTTCCCTGCACTCGTACAAGGGGTGGGGGAGTCACCCCCACTTTGCAACCTCACCGGAGGTTGCAGAGAGGGGGGGCGACCCCCTCCTTCCGGGGGACTCGTCGGCCAAAGGATATTTTTATTTTTATAATATATTATTTATATTATTAAATATTAGATGACATGAGGAAAGGATAATTTAAACATTACATAAATAAAGAAAATGAGAATTAACAAGAAAGTTAACAAAAGTTGATGGACAAACTTAAATGAAAAAAACAGTATAATTCGAAAAGGTCAACGAAATATTTAAAAGATGTGGGTAAACATGAAAAAAATTTATAATTCAAGGAGAGCCAACGAAAAAAACCCCTAAAATTTTTGTTAACTAAATAAAATGATTGCAAAGGCTTCAAAGAAGAACTAGCGGATCTCCCTAAATATAACACTATTTCGAAAAACAATTTTGCGACATGTGATGTGAAAGATAAATTAAGTGGGTGCACTTTTCTTAAATGCATATTATAAAGATTTCCATCACATGAGAAACTAAGCTTTAACTTACAAAAGTGGACTAAAACAAGGAAATTACAAATAAGATAAATCGATGGACGCGGGAGAGCCCCGGGACATACACATGCTAATTAAGGCAAAGCAGCTTATCACACCCTTTTTCCGGAAGATCAAAGATACCTTCTATATGGCAGCAAACTTTTTTCCTCGGGAAACTTTTTCAGAAATTAGACCGGGAAAATTCAGATGATATTACTGAAACCTTATACAACTAGCTTAGAATCCAGAGCATCCGCAACACCGCTCTCACCTTGGTCCTAATTGACATGAGTTATCAGTAATAGTCATCAAATGAATTAGTTAAAAAATCACCATTCAAGCTAGTACCTTCATTCCCCACTTGATGTAGTCTGGAGATTCACATGCCTTATATTCATCAACCAAGCTTTCTATTATTTCTCTTGACTCATCAAATTCGGAAAGATCATTATCCTGATATAGCACAATTCACAAACCTCAGGTACAGACAACACATGCATTAGGATACTGTGTCAAAAGTAAAAACTAAAAGAATAATTACTGACTTATAGTTCATAGGACATTGAGAGAAGCATAAAAAATGAAATCATTGTCACACATCACCCCTTGACGTATGATATGCATGATGCCATCGTGTCAAAAGCATATCCAATACCAAGGATACTTACTTGCTTCACACCACCTATAGTTCATAGGTCCATCTAAATAAGGAACAAGGGTAAGGAAGAAAATGATGCAAGAGAAGTATATAAAAATGAGAATAATTGTCACAACTCGTCTTTGATGTATGTGTAACATAGAAATTTGGAAGGTTACATAAAATTTAGATAGTTAGGGAAGAATGTATTTTTTTTCCTTGCCCTTAGAAGGATGCATTTTTTTCCATATATCCTGCTCTTCAATTGGAAAGGAAGCAAAGGAAATATGGAAATCATACAGAAGAAATCAGGCATTGCAACTAATAATCTATTATATTAACGAGATAAAGGGATGCACAAGTATGTATCACAAAAAAAGTAGAGGAAACAAAATGAACATTAGGCTAACAGAAGTGCAGACCAAACAAAATTTGACTCTGATACTAGCTTGGATGAAGGGCAACTTCTTCTATTCAAGGTTCACTGGACAAAGCTTGATCAGATTTAGAAAGTACGCTAATCAAACTAAGGTGCAATGTCAAGTATCAACACAAATAGAAATATCCACACATCAAACCTAAAAGCTACCTTTGAAGAAATTTCACATTTCAAATATCAGCTTCATTTAGTAATTCCCTAAACAAACTTACAAAAGTTATATAGGTCTTTCATACATATAAAAATATTGTTTTATAAGCAATTTGTTTACGAGATAAGTAAAATATATAGACATATCTGAAGGAAAGTTATATCTAATGTTTCTCTCCTATTTTTTTATGCCATAACCATGATGGCTCTCTCTAAAAAAAATAGGCAGGTCAAGATCCTTTGGAGTTTAGGGTTTAGGATTTAGAGTTGACATGAGAGATTAGGTACAAAGTACGAGCGATACTGCTAAAAAAACCAAGAAAATGGGTTCATAACTGAGAATTAATCCCAACTAAGTTCTTTAAAAACTTCTGAAGGGCAAGATCTTTAAATGTCATAGATCCAGAAATGTCCAGCCTCACCATCTGAAGAACCACAAGATGTGGACAGGATTACATAGAAATGTTTGTCTTATAAAATCAAGAGTTATACATGGAACAAGGACAGCATTATGCCTAATGAAAGCACAGAAGATGAACATCACACTATATAGTGTCTATGAAAACTATGAAACAAAAAAAGGGAAACTGTTGCAGTAGTGCAATGCAAACATACCGCAAACATAGGGAACTTTCTGTAATTGTCAAGGAAAGCTTGTTTCTTCCTTAGCTTCTCATACTGCCCCAGGCATTTGCTGAAAAGATGCCTTATACTAGTATGGTTCGCAAGCATTAGCCCACTAACCTGAATTAATAAGCAGAAACAGTAGAATATCATATTTCTCATTACTACAAGAAACAAAGAAAACCACTTAAGTTGCACAATCAGATCAAAGCGGTAAAATGAAATAAAGTGTGAAAGATAGCAAATGATCTGAACAAGAATATGCTAAAATGATCTGAACAAGAATATGCTTACTCTATGAGTAGTTTGAACATATGGTGACTTTCTAGATAATGCAACCTGCAAAAGGAACATAGGAATTGTTATCAGTTTACGAAACGAGGATTGACACCTTAAAAATGCAGTCATGATATGACCTGAATGCTAGCTGGTCCCCATTCAATGAAATTAACGAGCTTTCTTTCGCGTATTCTCTGTAAACTCTCATGCACCTGAACCAAGTAAGAACATAACATCAAATATACTTTGTGACAGCTATAAGATGATACTTATTGCTTTTGAGAACTTGTCCTGCAAAACTTGAAGATCCAACAAATTTCAATGTGACAATCTCTCAAAAAAAGTAGAGTTCTTAAAAGAAAAGTTCCAGAAAACAATATTACCTGTGTGGGGTCAACATCTCCTTGGATAATGTTCAGTATTGATATATATTTTGCTTGGCTGGCTTCTTTTGTGCGAGCGTAAGATGATACCATGATGTTTTTGGTCTGCGGAATAACAAAAGCATAAGAGCAGAATATGCATCAAAAGTATGTCCTGACAAGGAGAATTTACTTGCCTGCAAAAGTCTTCTCATAACATCTAGTACAGTTGTCTTACGTATCATGTTAACCTGTAAAGTACCAAGTGACAAAGATAAAATATTAAGGTTGAATGCCAATTACCACCAGGTAAAATCTGAATCAGAAGACTGGAGGAGAATGTATAAGAATTTGTTAAACAAGTACAAAATGGCTAACCCTAAGAAATTTGTATTAAACAAATACAAATGGCTAACCCTAAGTATTTGTATTAAACAAATACAAAAAATATAAGAAAACATAATAAACTGCCAAGAACAGAATCTAACAATAAGGTCACATAGAACATCAGCTTATAAGCAGAATAGAAAGAAGAATAGGCATAGGGTGAGAGTTAGGAAACAAATTGAAGGTTTATCTAACTACAACAACAACAACAAAGCCTTATCCCACTAGGTGGGGTCGGCTACGTGGATCATACGACGCTATTCGTTGATCCATGTTCATGCGATTCGACAGGGTTTTACGCTGGCTGTCGGGGCCTAACACAACCCTCCTCCTTTATTCGGGCTTGGGACCGACTATAAAACATAGGCGGAAGGTTTATCTAACTAATCATTCCAAATTCGTAAGACCATCTTATTTGCAAATCAGACTTATTTGTTCGATTTAAGCATGTATTATAGCACACGATAGACAAAATAACAGAACTTTAGGATACGTTTCACAAAAAAAAAAAACTTTAGGATAACTAAAATGAGATGCTCAGTAAAACTAAAACCAATAAAGTGAGGCTGTTCTGCAAGCAATAGGTGTATCTAAGTTGTCAATCCTTCTCATGGTAACCTTATCAATCTACTATTCCCAGTTCCTCTTGTTTCCTGTATACAATCTCCTTGTTTAAATCAAGTGTTGTGCATATAATCAGGTGTGAGTAAGATTAATGAAGATTTATCTTATGAAATAACTGATAAAAACTTGGCATGAAACTGAAGCAACTATTGCTGATAGACAAATACACACTTGGTAGGGCGCAGAATGCCAATCAAGAAAAAACAAGACATGAAGAAATTGAGGATAGCTTAGATTTGGTACCAACATGAGATGCCTTTAAAAAGTATGCAATAAGCTGATATCAAAACTACTGTACAATGAAAATCACACAACTTTCACTGATCCACGTATTCTAACATAAACCAAAATTCAGGAAGCAAATTTTCTCTACCTGGCGTTCCACAGTCAGTGGTGTATATCCTGTCATGAGAAAATGACACCTTGGGGTTGGAATCAAAGAAGCAAGAAGGCCAACCAGATCATTATTCATGTATCCTGGATATCGCAAAGTGGTTGTGCTTGCGGACATAACTGTAGAAACCAAAGAGTTTGTTTGTGCAAAAGTGGGATTTGCTAGATGAAGTCGTTCCACAGCAATTCTGTTCAGTGCCGTATTATCAAGAACAACAACACAATCGGCATTTAGTGTTAACCGCTTTAGAGTTAAAAGTGAGTTATAAGGTTGGACAACAACATCACTAGTTTCCATTTGGTTAGGGAAGACACTGTATGTCTGAACAAGTTTCTTGCTGTAGCGATCATTTAAAGTCTCCAATAGATATGAGCCCATGCCTGCAACAATATCAAGGAAAAGATGAGGTAAGATATCAGGGGAGAAAATTAATTTTAAATGGAGTTTTCAAGAACCAACGGTGCAACTAAAAAATCTTCCAGATAGAAGAGAAACACATTAACATGCCTTATAATAAACTATAATAATACAATAGGGCAGAAAACAAGAAAACACAACAAAGAAACGTGCATGCTCAACAACACAAGAAATAATTAGTTCCACCACTAGAAGAGTCGAAAAGTCCTGTGCAGGAAAACCTAAGCAAGTGTAGAGTTAACTTCAATTATTAGTAGTAGAAGAGAATATTGTTTTCCATATGTCTATTGATAACAATGTATCCTCATGTATAGAAGACTACATGAAAATATCAAAAATAGACATTCACTACAAAAGGAAAGTATTGTTGGTTGTGCACAGGAATCATTGCTGATATGGAGAAATTGTTGGCCTCAATTATCTCCAACAATTTCTCTTATCATATCAAATATTTATTGACCTAAATATTTATTTCCAAAATCTCTATCTGATTTGGAGAATCTTCAACACTCCTCCTCAAGCTAGAGCATAGATATCAATCATGCTTGTCGCATAGAAAGTTGTTGCATTTCTTAGGTAACCCTTTCGTGAAAATATCAGCCAACTACAGTTAAGAAGAGATGTAGGGAGTAGTAATCTACCCTTTAGTAACAGCATCACATATGAAGTGGCAATCAACCTCAATGTGCTTCGTCCTCTCATGGAATACAGGATTGGATGCTATATAGGTTGCAGAACGATTGTCACAATACATTGGAATTGGAAGTGCAATAGGGAAACCCAAATCAGCAAGTAACAAAGTAATCCATGTCACTTCACATGCAATATGCGCCATGGCTCGGTATTTAGTTTCAACACTTGATCAAGAAACAATTGATTGTTTCTTACTGCGCCGTGCGACTAAATTGCCTCTTAAGAAAGTAGCAAATCCTATGGTGGAACATCTATCTTCAATAGAACTAGCATAGTCAGCGTCCGAGTAAGCCGAAAAGTCCAAATGCCCATTGTTTTTGAAATATAAGCCTTTTCCAGGAGAGCCTTTACGATATTTCAGAATAAGACAAACATCATTTCAATGATTATAATGCGGTTTCTCCATAAATTGACTAGCACTGACAGCAAAACCAATATCAGGTCTTGTGACTGTCAAGTATAAAAGTTTTCCAACAATGCTCCTATATCTTTTAATATCATCAAAAAGAGGATCATCACTAGACCTTGATTTGGTAGACCCATTAATAGGAATGGATGATGGCTTAGCACCCAACATACCTGCGTCTTCTAGAATATCCATCACATAATTTCTTTGAGAGAGGACCAACCCTTGTGAGTTTCTCGCAACCTCAATTTCAAGAAAGTAGCAGAGTTTTCCAAGATCTTTTGTGACAAAGATCTTTTGTAAGAATTTTTTAGTTTCCAAAATTCCATCATTGTCATCACCTGTGAGAATCATATCATCCACATAAACAACAAGTACAACACACCCATGCTCTTTCTTTCTTACAAATATAGAGTGATCAGCAGTGCAACGGGAAAAATCAATTTTCTCTATCTCCCCGCTAAGTTTATCAAACCATGCTCTAGGACTTTGCTTAAGACCATAAATGGCTTTCTTGAGTTTGCACACATACTCCCCCTCAACCTCATAGCTAGGAGGTTGTGACATGAATACATCTTCTGTCAAATCACCATACATAAATGCATTCTTGATATCAAGCTGATGTAGGGGCCAATTTTTGGTAATAGCAATGGAAATAAGAATCCGAACTTAACTGAGACGAGCAACAGGAGAAAAATCTCAAAATAGTCCACTCCATAAGTTTGAGTGAAACATTTGGCAACAAGGCAAGCTTTGAATCTGTTCAAAGTGTCGTCGTGATGATATTTAACGATATATACTCATCGACAATCAACTGAAGTTGTATTTGCAGGCCGTGGAACTAAATCACATGTATCCCGAGAGAGAAGCGCATTCATTTTCATCATCCATAGCTTGCTTCCATTTTGGATCCTGTAAAGCCTCAAGATAGTGCTTGGGAGTAATAGTACGCATTAGAGCCAAAGAAAAACTATGTAATTCAGGACTCAACTGATCAATGCAGGTGTAGTGAGACATAGGATGTAGAGTACAAGATCTTACGGGCTTCCGCAAACCTATTGGTCGATTATCATCGACAGACCCACTTGTGGGTAAAGGAGCACCCGGTGCAAGCTCTGGTTGGGGATTAGAAGAGGACTACGAAGAGGCTTCTCATATGCCTGGTCAGTGACAAGAACAATAGGTAAAGGAATAGGCATAGGTGCCTTACTTCTCCGATGATAAACATGTAAAGGGGCTGGTTCAAGTACAATAGAATCTCCCATTGAGTCAAAAAAGCTCTCTTTTTCAAAGAAAGTGACATCTAGACAAACATAATATCTTTTGGATACAACATCATAGCAACGATACCCTTTTTGGGTACGTGAGTAACCCAAAAAGGCACACTTAACAGCCCTAGGAGAGAGTTTGTCAACAATATTAAAAAGGTGAACAAAACAAACACATCCAAATATTCGAAGAGGAAGAGGGAAAACATCCATGTTAGGATGGAGCAAACCGAATGGAACCTCCCCTTAAGAACAGAGGAGGGAACATGGTTGGAACACGGTTGATGAGATAAATTGTAGTTAAAACTGCATCCCCCAAAGTGCTTGGGAACCTTCATATGAATGAGAAGGGCCCTAGCAACATCAAGGATGTGACGAAGTTCTCTCAGCAACACCATTTTGCCGAGAAGTGTAAGCACAAGTGGTTTGATGAATAGTCCCGTTGGAGGATAAGAATCACCGGAGCTCACGCTACACAAATTCTAAGGCATTATCAGATCGAAAAACTTTAACATTAAATGAATAGAAATTTTGAACCTCATTAAAGAAATGTTTGACAATACTCAAGATCTCAGAATAACTTTTTATTAAAAATATCCAAGACAAACGACTATAATCATCGATAAAAACAACAAAGTAACGATGACCAGTAGTACTTTTAACAGGACAAGACCCCAAATATCACAGTGAACTATATTAAACATAGAAGTACTTGGAGGATTAGAACATTGGGGATATGAGGTACGATGATGTTTCCCAAGATCACGAGCTTCACAATTTATCTGAAGGTTATTAGGAAGTTTGGGAAATATTTCACGTAGAACAGAGGAAGAAGGATGACCCAAATGACGATGCCATAGGACAGGATCAACGGAAATGGAGGCAACACCAACAAAGAGAGCAAGAATATCCAAGTAGTAAAGTCCATTCTTCTCATACCCCCCACCAATCATTTGCATCGTTCGGATGTCTTGAAAATGATAATGATGTTCATAAAAAATAGCCTTGCATTTCAATTGCTTACATAGCTTGCTAATAGATAATAAGTTTAAAGGAAACTCAGGAGCACAATAAACATTTATAAGCTTGAGTTTAGAAGAAAACCCAATAGTTCCAACCGATGTAATTGGAAAAAAACTTCCATTAGCCAGGCGAACATATTTAATTGTATTAGTTGGCGCAGAATGTGATAGAGTAGTACCATTCCTAGTGCGGTGATCAGAAGCACCAGAATCAATCACTCATTTTTCGTAAGCACTAATAGACGCCAAATGGGATGTGTCTGTAGAATCAATAGTGGTAGAAGGTCGCAGTATGCTCATGAAACGAGTATAATCCTCCTGAGATAGCTGAAAGAGAGACGACGAGTTCCGATGACCAATGGCTTCTATAGCATGATCATAAGATGCTTGATTAACCCATGCAGGCTTCCTCAATCTTTCCTAGCATCTGTCATTAGAGTGATTTGTGCGCTTACATTACAATGCACACAAGACCGTGAGGGACGAGTGTCCTCGTCCACGACGTGAACCATTGCCAAGGCAGTGGTGTCTGCAGAAATCATAGTAGGCTAAGTATTGGATTCAACCTTTTGAAGACGATTGTATACAATTTCTAAGTAAGGGATGACATTAGAGGATAATATATGATCTTTGACAGCTTGGAATCGAGAACTAAGTCCATCAAGAAATCAATAGGTCTGCCACTTTACCCTCTGATTATTTTGCTTCTCGCAACACAATGGATCAAAAATGGATAGCTCTTCAAATAATGATTCCATAAAAGTGTAGTAATCTACTAAAGACATATCACCTTGGTTAATCGACCAAATGTGACGATAAATATCAACAAGTTTGACATCACTAGATTGTTGTGAATATTTCTTCTCAAGACTAAACCATATCTCCTTGGCATTCTTTTCGTAAAGTAGGTTGGCAGATATTCATTGTTCAATGTTATTCATCCACCAGTTCATGACAAGGTAATTGTCTTGTTCCCACTTCTCAAATCCTTCATCAATGGGTTTCAAAACAGCCCTGTAATGATATATAACTTCTTCCATCCACCGAGAAAAAATCGAAAAGCTTGGGACCAAAGTGTATAATTCGGGATAACATTGAGTTTTATGGTAGTACCCAGAACAACATGAGAAGAGGGGGGAGGAGACTTGGCTTCAGCAGCAGAAGAAATGAGAGAAGAATCCATTGGGATAAAGAAAAAGAGAAGAATCCATTGGGATAAAGAAAAAAAATATATCAGAAACTACTGCAAGCCAAATCTCAATAGGACACTCCTTATGGAGTGCAGGAGGCCTCAAAGGCGTAGGAAGCCCTCAAGGACTTAGGGTATTATATAAATGTGACAGCAAAGCTACAGAGAAGTCCTTGTGGGGCAGCTAGTCGCCGGAAAGCAAAGGGTGGAGAAGAGGAACAAAGGAGAGAAAGGAAGGTCCAAAACCCTGATTGAGGATCACTGCTCTGATACCATGTAGAAGAGAATATTGTTTTCCATATGTCTATGATAACAATGTGTCCTCATATATAGAAGACTACATGGAAATATCAAAAATAAAAATTCACTACAAAAGGAAAGTAATTGGTGCATAGGAATCATTGCTGATATGGAGAAATTGTTGGCCTCAATTATGATGCAATAAGGAGAGAAAATCAGCAAGAATAATGAGAAATCAAGTTAGAAGATGAAAAAGATTGATAGAGGAACAATTAGGGTTTATGAGAAAACCACAAAAATCTATAATTTTGATAAAAGAGGGATTATGACGATTGAAAACTCTATTGACAACCTTAAATACTAGGGTTACAAGAGGTTATAAACTACTAATCAATCTCCACCCTTGATTAACCCACTTTTAATCAAGACCGTTATAACTAATCATGACCCTTATAACTAATTAAAAGGCCACATGCCTATCACATGATGACTAATATACTAAAACACCAACTTTAATTAAAATAACTAATTTAAAATAAAAGCTCCTACGTCAATCTCCTCAGCTTGAAAATTTTAGCTCCTTGAAAAAAACTTGCACCACATCAGCATACATCTCAGCATCGATCTTCTTGAGCTCATCTTCATTAATCCAAGTGCTTTCAGTAGCAGGTTTACCCAACCATTTAATCAAAAATCTTCTATATTTGTTACCTCTACGAGAACTGACCTCTTTGACATCCAACACATCTTCAATAACATCAGTAGAAACTTTGGGGTGTTGTTCCAATTGATTTGAAACTTCAACCATTTCCATATCAAAGCTCTAAAAAGCATACAAATCTGAGACATTAGGACTGATTTGCAAATTTGATGGAAGCTCAATGAAATAAGCATTTGAACTTATTTTCTTTAGTATCTTGCACGGTCCAAACTTCCTTGACTTGAGTTTGTGATAAGTGCCCTCTTATCTTAAGTGTACAAGGACCAAGTCGCCTTCCTCAAAATCTTTAAGACACCGATGTTGATTGGCTGCATTGGCATAAATTTCATTACTTGATTTCAGGGCAGCTTTTACCTCCACCTCCCCATGAATGTCGTGTTGAGAGAAGATGTCACTAGCTGAATATGAAAATTCTTTCAAAATATCTTGAACTTCAGACGATCGGTGAGACATTTTTCTAATATGATATTCTTCAACAATTTCAACTTCTTGACACTCTATCTTAAATTTCTCAGCACATAAAAATCCATTAACCTTGTAGTTTTTTTATAAGCCGGCAACATGTTTTCCATCATCCTCCAATGGATGCAAGGTGTACTTCGTGTTACCCTTATGAAAAGAATGTGTTTGGTTTAGTGTGATGTTCCATGTCATGGTCGTACAACCACGGTCTTCCCACAAGAATATGCCCAACATCCATAGGCACAACATCACATAAAGCTTAAGATTACCACCATAGTAAATTGCACCAAACATCGAGTAGTGACAGGAATTTCATTGCCCTTCTTAAGCCAACGATTTTTGTAAGGATGTGGATGTTTTTCAATAACCAATCCCAACTTCTCTACTGCATCTTTAGAAATGACATTTTTCATACTACCACCATCTATAACTATATCACACACCTCGCCACAAAGAACACGTGTTCTGAAAATACTATGCCTTCTCCAATCTTCTTCTTCTTTAGTTGTGGCAGTTAAGACACTTCGAACCACCAATGATTCTTCTTGAATAGAGAGAACATCTATTTCTTCACTTTCATCCACATACTGATCATGGATGGATGGATACAATGGCGAAACTAGAATGAAGATGACGGAGCTGTGACGGCACCTCCGGTGAATAGCTGCAGCGTCGAGGTTTTGGGCTTGCCGCTGCACCTTCTACGGCCGAAAATCATCACGGCTGTCACGAGCGATTGGCAACCCTACCGCCGTCAGGCTCCCGGGCATTGGGTCGCCTGACCTCTCCACCGTCACGGTCGAGGTGGAGTTGCACCCGGCATGCCGTCTCCCGGCATCGGTCACCGTGAAGGCGGGCGCCAGCAGCTTCTCTGTCCGGCTAAGATGAGCCTCCCGACACAACATCTCTCCCGCCGACCACCCTGACTCCGCCACCCACCGGCGGACCCTGTCCGTCTCAACCCAGCCTCCACCACTCATACAACCTCGCCAACCTCTAACTCCGGTCAGTATGGCCTGTCTCAGCTCAGGCAACGGCCCGAACAGCGGTGGGCAGTCACATTCTGTCCTGCTCCTCCGGCGGCCAGACACCACGCAATCCGGCAACCGCCAACAAGAGCCGATGACGACTGCCGGCCCTCACGTCTATCGGCGCAGGCGACGGCCCTCAGCTGTCCCGCTGACACAGTCCACGACTGAGGGCTCGCTGCTTGCGCAACGGCCACCCGTCTGGCAACCATCACCAGCGACCTCTCCGACAGGGGACAACCTCGCCGACTGCGGGCAGTCAATCAGTGACTCCGCCCTCCTTACTGGGCGCCTTGACGCTAATGTCCAGGTGGTGGCAGACCTAGTCGGGTTCAGGTTGCGCCGCCGCCAGTCCCGCACGCGAACAGAGGCTCCACGCCGACCTCTTGGGATTCACCGGCCTTTCCACCGCTTTCTTTTGGGTTCGAGGGGCAAACGACGGAGGATGGCGGGGGGCAATGGAGTTCCCACTGCAGGGGTGGCCACGATTTCCCAATGAAGGTGCTGACATGGAATGTCCGTGGCCTCGGCGACGTGGGGAGACGCCGAACCCTTGGCCGTTATTTGCGGGAGTGGGGAGTTGATGCGGTGTTCCTGCAGGAGACCAAGCTGACAGAATGCTGTCCTCAAACGTGGGAACAGATTGGTGGCTCTCGCCTTTCTCGTCACCTCTCCCTCAGCTCAGTGGGCCGCTCTGGGGGATGTATCATTGGCTGGCGAGATGACCTTTTTACCTTGGTGGACACGTGGATTGACAAATTCTCTATGTCAGTTCACCTGAGTTGTAGTGTGGACGGCTCCTCCTACCTCTTCTCATGTGTGTACGGCCCTTGCTCTGAGTCGCTCCGAGCCACTATGTGGGAGGAGCTTACAGCGACCCGGTCTCATCACCCAGATGCTCGATGGTTGATTGGGGGCGATTTCAATGTCACACTGGACATAGATGATCGGCCGCTCAATCATGGGATGCGGGGGCGGCACTGTTCAGGAATTTCATTGACGCTCAGTTGTTGATCGATTTCCCAGCAACGAACTGTAGATATACATGGCGGAGCACGGCATCACCGTCTACCAGATCGCGACTTGACAGGTTCTTGGGTTCTCTTGAGCTGGTCGAGGCCCACCACCTTGCGCATGTTCAGGCCATGGCTCGGCCTTTCTCCGACCACACTCCCCTCATTTGGAGGTCCGGGGTGGGTCAGCCCCTGCGATCCATATTCCGCTTTGAGCGGTCTTGGCTTTTGGATGATGGCTTTCGACAATTGGTGGCAGATCATTGGAGAAGCATCCCGATCTCTGATTCCACAGCGAGGACTCTCTTCTCGACTACATAGCCTACGGCGCTTCCTCCAGGAACACCGGAGACAGACCCGTGTGATCCGGGAGGCACAGAGGACAGAGGCTCTAGAGACGATTGCTCGGCTTGACCGGGAGGGCACTCACCATCTCACGGAGAGTGAGGTGCCACAGCGCAGGCGAGCCCAGGAGGCCATACAGCTAGAGGACAGGAGAGTGGAGACCGAGTGGGGGCAACGCTCCCGGCAAACCTGGCTTCAGGAGGGAGATGCCAATGCTCGATTTTTCCACATGTACGCGAGCTCACGCCGACGGGCGAACCGGATTGATCACTTTGAGGTGATGGGGCAGCAGATCACTGGCCACGACCGCATCGGGGAGGCCATCGCCTCATTTCACCGGGAGTTCTCCAAGCGGCAGCCCCCGTCGCCTTGGATGTGGCCCCCCCGAGGTGTTTCTTGTCTTACTAATGTCCAGTCTTCTTTATTGGTGCAGACCATTTCTGAGGATGAGGTTTTCGATGCGCTTCGGGACCTCAATGCTGAGGGGTCCCCAGGATCAGATGGCTTCCCGGTCTTCTTCTACAAGGAGTTCTAGGGTGTGGTGCGTGAGGACGTGATGGCGGTCATTCATGAGTTCACCAGCGGAAACCGGGGCTTTGAGCGCCTGAACCGGTTTTTGCTGTTTATGCTCCCTAAGCGCACCCCGACAGAGAGAGTGGAGGACTATAGGCCTATTGCATTATCCAATGCCATCTATCTCTTGGTGGCTCGGGTACTAGCGAATCAGCTGCGTGAGGTGCTCCCTGACATCATCCATCCTGTGCAGTCAGCCTTCATTCATGGCCGATCCATCACTGATAGTTATTCCATGGCCTCGAAGATCATCGCACACTGGAGGCGGAGCGGCAGTCGGGCCTTCCTCTGGAAGGTTGATTTCTCCAAAGCTTATGACTCACTTTCTTGGTCTTTTCTTTGGCACTCCTTACAAGTTCGAGGTTTCCCGAAGACTTGGATTGCCTGGATGAAGCGGTGTGTTACCACCGCTTCTTTCTCGGTCCTGATCAACGGGACGATGTCTGGAGGATTTGTGCAGCCGCAGAGGGGCGTTCGTCAGGGCTGCCCCCTCGCACCCATGCTTTTCACGATTGCTGTTGACGGACTTGCTAGGTACACTCAGACGGTGTGCGAGGCTAGTCTTTTCAGCGGTTTTGTCGACAGCCGCGTCCCTTTATTGCAGTATGCAAACGATACACTACTATTCATCAAGGGCTCAGAGCAGGAGGCTAGACGGGCAGCCATTTTGGTGGAGCTCTTCGGTCCAGTGTCGGGCCTCCAAGTCAACCATGCTAAGTCAGCATTCATTCCTTTTGGCTTGGCGACTGAGGAGGCTCTGAGATGTGCGACTGAGCTTCGCACCCCGGTTGGATCCCTACCAATCACCTACGTGGGCCTCCCCTTATCGGACCGGCATATTGGCTCACGGGGTTGGACTCCAGTCATTGAGAGACTAGAGCGCAGATTTCAGGGCTGGAGCTCTCGGCTTCTATCTCGAGGGGGTCGTCTTATCCTACTCAGATCTGTTCTTTCCTCGATCCCGATCTATTTCATGTCAGTTCTCCAGATGCCTAGTCAGGTACGGATGCGCATTGACTCTTTGAGGAGCAGATTTTTTTGGCAAGACTACAGCTCTACGCGGAGGGTCCACTTGGTTGCCTGGTCTAGCATCTGCAGGCCCACATCACACGGTGGCCTAGGCATTCGGGACCTCCGCGCCACCAACTGGGCACTCTTTGCCCGGTGGGTCGGTCGGATTATGGGGCCTCAGGATAGCTTATGGAGGGAGGTCTTTTTCACATGCTATGGTCGCGATCTCTCATGGGAGTCCAAGGGCATTGTACCACAGGGTGTCTCATCCTTCTGGAGGGCGGTGGCAGCACTTCTCCTGCGGGTGCGCCCTCTTATGTCCTCTGCACTTGGCTCTGGTGAGGCTTTTTCCTTTTGGCAGCATGACTGGCTCCCCAGGGGCACTTTGGCTGAGTCCTTCCCTCGCTTATGGGCCTTGGCGGCGCATCCGGAGGCTTCGGTGGCTGAGACCTAGTCCGAGGCAGGCGGCTTGGGCATCGGCTCTTGGACCCCTCTTTTTAGATCTCCACTCTCTGATCAGCGTTTTTCTGAGCTTCTTGATCTTCACCAGAGGATTGCCCCTTTTCGCCCGGATCCGTCGAGGACCGATGGCTAGGCCTGGATATTAGATTCCTTTTCTGCGCGCAGTATTTACCTTCGACGCCTTCCGGACACTCCTGACACGGACAGTTTTAGATCAGATTGTAGACTCATCTGGCATTCTCGAGCACCGCTCAAAGTCAAGATCTTTGCTTGGCTTATGTGGCGTGAGAGGATCCTCACCAGGGTATACAGGGCGAGATGGGCACCCCACACAGACACTTCTTGCGTATTTTGTGGGGAGGCAGAGGAGGATATCATGCATCTATTCTTCACCTATGAGGTGACTCGAGAGGTATGATCGCGGATGAGCATATTGGGCCTCCTTCCCCTAGCATTGGAGGACTTTTGGCGGACTCTACAGGGCCTTCATACTCAGAGACAGGGCTGGAGAGCTCCATTGTTGACATTCTTGGCCGGTGCCTGGGCCATCTGGCTCCAACGCAACCGGGTTATTTTTTATGGGGAGAGATGTCAGGTGGATAACATTATACACCACATATTTTGTCTTCTTCGGGAGTGGGGTTTTGGTTAGGGCCTGTACTTTTCTTTTGCTACTGCTCTCCTCTGGAGAGTACTTACTTGTACATGGTGATCCTTTTACGATGATATATATATGTGGATGACACCCATATCCTTCGGTGGTCATCCTTTTCCCCCTCAAAAAAATAAATAGGCTCTGACTCTTCATATTCTTCATCTTGCAACTCCACTAGATTAACTCTTCGTTGTGGACAAGCATAAGAACCATGACCCTTTTCACAAGTGAAACAACGAATTTGTGTTGTTTCCTTTAAAAGTCGTAGGTGCAAAATTATTTTGTCCACCGTAATGCATTATAGCTTTCCCCTTATCATCATTTTTATTTGCATAAGTTTCTTGACTGGTTCCTTGTGCAGATGTGTTATTTTTTATATTTTCAACAACACCAAAACCCTTTTGCATAATGCCTCCTGGGCGTCCCATTAAAGGTCTACGTGCTCCGTATCGCCACACTCGTTTTCAGCCAATAAAGCTTGTTGTCGGACATCTTCAAGAGTACACACACAAGCAATAGGCATCTCATAGCCCGACAAGATAACGGGCAGCTACTTGCTCATTTGTTTCATTCAATCCAATACGAATTGATAAGTTGTAAAACTCTGAAGTATACTCTTCAACATTCATACCTCGTTGTTTCAAAGAGTGAAACTTCTCATATAAATCCATTGTATAATCAACGGGTAAGAATTATTTTCGCAGCTTCGTCTTCATATGCTCCCAACTGCCAATTTTTTGTTTACCTTGTCGTTCATGTTGCTCTTCAATTCTCTTCCACCATTGAAGTACTGTCCCCTTTAACTTCAACTTCACAAATAGCACTTTTCTATTTTCTGCCATAGGTTTCCACTCAAAATAAATTTTCAGACTTGTTTCCCAATCTAAATAATTTTCAGCATGCATCTTTCCATAGAAATCAACAACTTCAATCCTAATTCCACCACTGTTCAGATCTAGGGCATGAAGCAACCTATCCTCCAATCGACCTCGCACCAGATTTGTATCGGCTCCGGCTTCATGAAAGGGATTATTAAAATACCCTTCATCAGTATCATCCTCCAAACTACCTTCCAGTATGTCTGTTAGATCGTGGCCACCTTCTAGAATCTCCATATGGGCTGCCACACGTTCCTGTCGCTGTAAGGCTTGAACACTTCGTGACAAATCTTCAATCATTCGTCAAATCTCTGCCATCTCTGCTTGCTGTCCAGGGTTGCCACGTCCTCAGCCTCTACCACATCCAAACATGGTTCAAAAACAAAGAAAACCCTAATATTTTGTAAGATTTTTTGCTCTAATACCAATTTGATACAGTAAGGAGAGAAAATCAGCAAGAATAATGAGAAATCAGGCTAGAAGATGAGAAAGATTGATAGAGGAACAATTAGGGTTTATGAGAAAACCACAAAAATCTATAATTTTGATAAAAGAGGAATTATGACGGCTGAAAACCCTATTGACAACCTTAAATACTAGGGTTATAGAGGCTATAAACTACTAATCAATCTCCACCCTTGATTAACCCACTTTTAATCAAGACCGTTATAACTAATCATGACCCTTATAACTAATTAACTCTGCCTATATTTTATAGCCGGTCCCAAGCCCGGATAAAGGAGGAGGGTTGTGTTAGGCCCCGACAGCCAGCATAAAATCATGTTGAATCTTATGAACATGGATCAACGAATATGCGTCGTATGATCCATGTAGCCGACCCCACCTAGTGGGATAAGGCTTTGTTGTTGTTGTATGACCCTTATAACTAATTAAAAAGCCACATGCCTATCACATGATGACTAATATACTAAAACACCAACTTTAATTAAAATAACTAATTTAAAATAAAAACTCCTGCGTCAATATGATAGGCATGTGGCCTTTTAATTAGTTATAAGGGTCATGATTAGTTATAACGGTCTTGATCAAAAGTGAGTTAATCAAGGGTAGAGATTGATTAGTAGTTTACAACCTCTTGTAACCCTAGTATTTAAGGTTGTCAATAGGGTTTTCAGCCGTCATAATCCCTTTTTTATCAAAATTACAGATTTTTGTGGTTTTCTCATAAACCCTAATTGTTCATCTATCAGTCCTTCTCATCTTCTAGCCTGATTTCTCATTATTCTTGCTGGTTTTCTCTCCTTACTACATCAAATTATCTCCAACAATTTCTCTTATCATATCAAATATTTATTGACCTAAATATTTATTTCCAAAATCTCTATCCGATTTGGAGAATCTTCAACATATGTCAATAAGAACTGAACGATACGAGCATTTGTCTGAAATAGTTATGAAATGACCATACAAAAAAGTAAAGATAAGTTTTTTAAGCAAGTCTTAGTGGACAAAAGAAAATTTTTTTAGGGGTGATAAAAGAAATATGTTACTAATATATGAATTTACATTAAAAAGAATAGAGAACTTGACACAGATGACAGTGTAAAAAAGAATGTTAATAACCTGAACCCGTTCCACCAGCAATTGAATGACACAGAACAAAGCCTTCAAGGCTATCACTTCCATCTGCTTCTCGATCTACCATGTCCATGATATCATCTACAACTTGTTCTCCCTACAATAAACATCTAGGAATAATCATTTGTAGTAGGGGAACTAAGCTATTCAAGTATTAATATCAACTGTGATATGCTTCTTGTGAGGGGTAATTATGATATTTTCAAAAGTAACATGTAAAACTGCTTTCATCTTCAGTGGGCAATTGACACACGGCCTTTTATTCTGAATAATCAAATCCAAAAATAGTATCAGAGTTAAGTGATATGAAGAAGAAAGAAGTATAATTGTCGTTTCCAACCTGGTGGTAGCCACTAGCCCAATTGTTTCCTGCACCGCCTCCATGCTCCGAAACAAATATGTTCTCATGGTTGTAGAGATTCCTGTATTCACTATTCTGTATTCCATTGATAACTCTGGGTTCAAGGTCCATCAAGAGAGCCCGGGGAATGTAATGTTGATCATCAGCTTGATAGAAGAATACATCTTTCCTGTCACCTCCCTGCAACAAAATTATACAGACGACTGATCATTTACACACATGCACACAAAAAAGGGAAAAAAATATGTTATTTGGACTCAAAGAATGAAACATCAAATAGTCAAGATTCTGCATAACAAAATATTCAACATGACATGCCAATGTCTTTGGAGTTGGAGAGGGCTTAATAAGCAGATACAGAAAAAAATGTATTGGCCCAAGGAATAAATTCTGATTACTATCGGACAGTACATAACAATCTAACATATCTAAACAATAATATAGAATAAATGCATGTTGTACCAAAAATAGGGGAAAACAGAATCTGAAGAGGGATGAACCAATGGACATTTACAGAAAGGTTGCCCTGGATGTTACTTAATTAATAAAGTATTACTGATATAAAATTGAGAAAAAAGAATACCATTTGAACACATACTTAGAATGGTAGATTTTAAACCACAAATGATTTCAGTCAACAAAAGGCTATGAAAGAAAAGAGATAGCTTCAACCAAACCAAACAATAGAAACTATAACTTAAAATTCCCCATAAATGTTAGTACTAAGACTTTGCAGTAGAGTATAATCGCAAAGATTCCCAGATCCGAGGACATATGCCACATACCAGAAATGAGAGGTTCCCCTTAGCTCAAGCAGACATTTCCGCAAGCATGTATCTCAATTAACACCCAACTAACTCAGATTTCTCAATATTCACCCTTACACCACTAATTCCCATTGCTTAGGTTTCAAGAATGTGACAACAGAAGTAGTTGCAACCAATTGCCATCTTTCCATCAATTATGGCATCAAATAAATTGTTTAAGCCAACTTAGGTGCACTCAACTCGCTATCACGTATTCTCTTAAAATACTGCCAAAGTCACATTTCGGGCAACTGCCGAACAGTTAATCTGCGACCGCAATGATCCATGCCAATGATCTAACGAGGAGGAACCATCGTGCAATCCAAGTGCAGGGGCACACATGATCAACTAGAAGCAAACGCTTCGACCAGATTTGAGAGAGAGAGGGAGGGAGGAGAGGACCTGAGTGGCGAAGTCCTCGAGTAGGCCGTCCTTGCCGATGCCGTGCTCGAGACAGAGCTGCTTCCAGAACTCCATGCCGATCTGGTTCCCGCATTGCCCCACCTGGATCGTGATGATCTCCCGCGGCATCGCTACGAGATACGACCACAAGAACAGGAACTAGGGTTTACAATGGGATCTGGGATTGTGAAGGTTGAGGGCTTCTGGCTACTGTTTCGCCTCACTTTTCTTTTTGTTTCGCCTCTCCGGCTGTGTCGTCGGCTTGCTCCCGCTCACTCCTCGAGATTTTTGGGCGGGGTGGGGTAGAGACGCAGAAGGGTTGAGGACTTCGAATAAAAAGGGAGGGAAAGCGAGAACAAAAATTTGGGAAAGGAAAGGAAATAGGGCGTAGGGGGTAGGGGACGAGGGTGGTGGTGGTAGGGAACGACGGTCTTACGCATTCCGACAATAGTTAATAATTAATTTTTTCTTTGATTAGTCGTAACTATTTTTTATTAGTATTTTTATTTCATTTCTAGTTCTATTATGATTTATTTAGATTTACCCTATAAGCAAAATGTCTTTAAACTCTTTTTAATCATATATGAAAATATAATTTTTTTAATAATTACAAATATCTTGAAGGCTTGTCCCTCTCGAAATGATCTATTAGAAGTTTAATCCCCTCGACGTAATTTAATTAAAATTCAAGTTGAACTAGGAACCTATCAATTAGTATGTTCGATCTTTTTTGGACAATTATGATATCTCGAGTTTTTTAGTTGGCCCAATAATTTAGTTATTTTCGTCTTCCACTGCCATCTATCACATCTACTGCTATCATTTTATCGCTATCACCGTTGCTGATTACTATCAATTGACTTCTATTATAACTTATTAATAGTTTATATTCATAATCTAACATTTCAAATGCGTAGAAAAAATTTATGGCTTCACAGGATTTATCAACTTCAGGTATTTTAACATTAGCCGATCATCTTGCTCGAATCGAAGAATGATTTAAACGAATTTTACAAGTATTCAACGATGAAATAAATATTAACAAATAAACAAGGGAAATCAAGTAGAAGATGAGCTTGCAAATATTCAATAATTAACTACGATTGATGAGTATCAGACTCGTTTCGAATTATTATTAAGTCAAATTAAAAATTTGAGCGAACATCTGTTGGTAGAAACTTTTATTGAAGGCCTTCTCCCCAATCTTCGACAGGAAGTGAAAGCTCGACGGTCCATTATTATAGTTGCTGCTTCTTTTGCACGATGGGAAGAAGAACGTTTAAATGAAGAGAGACATAAATCAAGTCGACACTTGAACAAATCGTTCAGAGGCACAAGTGCAATAATATTTTCATCAAAAGTAGAAGAATCCAACACTTCAGCTTCTTCAGAAATTTTTAATAAAACTTTATCTCAATAAGAAGCGAAGGATATTGAAAATAATTCAGTTGAAGTTCAACCTTCATATTCATCTATTGAGAAATCTTTTAAAGATGAAACGTCTATAATTTAACTATCAAACGAGCAATTATCTTTTGAAGAATTTACTACAAAAGGCATTATTATTGGAAAGTCATTAATTTGTAAAGATACTAATAATGACTCATTCACACTTATTACACTTGACTCAACCTTAAAGAATGTCGAAAGACAAGTTTATTCGTGCAAAAAGAATTTGGTCAATTTCGAATTCTATTTTTTTTAGCCAATGCAAGTTTGATCCAAAGCTACTAATGCCTAGTCAAAGCTACGTTGTGAAGAAGGATCTTTATTTTATTCGAATTAAGCATCGAAAGGAAAAGTTCTCTCATATGTTTTTGCATAGCATTGAGGACAAGGCTATTTTGAAGAGGGCGGGAATGATAAGAACCTAATTCCTAATGTCAGTAGGGATAGCTATTTTTTTATTAGAATTAACTATTTACTTCCTAGTTTGATCAATACTCTTTTTCTTTTATTTCTAGTTCTATTAGGACTTGTTTGGATTTACCTTATAAATATGGCCTGTTGGAACTCTTTTTAATCATATATGAGAATATAATCTTCTTTGATAATTGCTTAGAGCAAGTATTTTGGAGGTTTGACCTCCTCGAAGTGATCTATTGGAGGCTTGATCCTCTCGAAGTGATCTAATTAGGATCCTAGTTCGAATTCATGTGACGGGCGGTTCGTAGGACGCGGTTCGGCGAGGGCGATACAACGCAGGGTATAAAAGTTGGGGCCACCAAAATTTTGCCCCTTTAGCCCTACTCTCTCTCTCCTCTTCATGCGACGCCTGCCTCCACTCACTGATCACGAGCACCCTTTCTCCTCTCCGCGGCAAGATATCCTCTCACCGGCGATGGAGCTCTCCGTGATGTGACCTCCTCTCATCGACAATGTCCACACCGCGACCTCGTGCAGCAATGACCCCTCCCCCCTCACTATGACCTTGCTGACCTTGAGCATGCCGCGATCTGGTCGACCTTAGAGCGTACCACAATCCTGCCGCGTACCCGTTGACCTAGAGCATGGCGCGACGTGCGCACCAGCGACCCCATCCCACACTTACACCCTGCCGACCCTCACACCGCCGAACGCACCTTGCCGAATGCACCTTGCCGAACTCACGCCACCAAACGCACCCTGCCAAACTCACGTCGCCAACATTTTTTTGTTAATCATGTAGTAATTATTTTTTAATCCATGTTTTAAATATTCTAATAATGTTATAATTAATTAGTTATTAATCTGTGATGTAAATATGCTAAAGATTTTAGTAGTTGAAAATGCATGTCCCACTATCCATGCCAATTGTAGAAAATTAATATGTAGTTTGTTTTGTACTTCAACTTTATGAATAATCTTCTACAGACTCATGTTATTTAATCCTTTGATTTTAGATCAGTTTGTAACCACCATTTTAGTAGTTGTATCGCTTCTATTGATCATCACCTATCGATCGATGAAAAGCTGGGTCCTCCTTGCAGTTCTACTTTGGGCTATACAGTTACAGCAGAATAGGCTATTTTTCCAAAATGACAGGTGCTATGTTGATAATATTCTAAATCGAGCATATTTTTTGTATCATGAGTAGTGATCTATGTGATACTCATGATACTATTGTGTCTTCAATTGTCTTTTTAATGTAAGGTTTTGGATGATTAACATCATCGTTACTCATCCTTTTTCTTCTAAAAAAATAATGTGATGTCAACACGAGAGTCCACAAACTCGGATAGTCCAAAAGAAACAACACCAAGAGCGTAATCTACTTTGGTGAGAGAGAATGTTAGAGACTACCTTATTGCGTCAAGTTTGAATTCATTTTTTCTACTTGGACATTGCATAACATATGCATATGATAATTTTGTAACAAGTGAAGCAAAAAATTGAAGCCCGACAATGGTCCTCAACGCCCTGAGTCACTAAAGCATGGTAGGGTTGGCAACCCACAGAAACATCCTTTCGAAGCTCCAACCACCCCCAAGAAACACCAAGAAAAAAGAATGCTTGAATGTCGTTCGCACCTCAAACCATTGTACTAAGGGACAAATTGCCCCACACAAATTGGCCTTAGTCAACCCACATAGCACTACAAATTGTCGATGCATACTCAAACAAACTTTACTAGATGCCCCTTCGTCTAATCAGTGCACAAGGCTATCCTGCTCAAGGTCTCCCCATAACATGTGCATGCACACGAATGCTCTGGACACACATGCACACACACACTATCACGAGGGTGATCTTGAGCAATGGGCCTCATGCAACAATTAAGCCAAGGAGCTGCCAAAACGAGCCATTTTATATGCAATGGAAGTCTTGTTTGAATCCTATATTTGCCAAAGATCATTCTCGTTTGGGATGTCTTGCCCATGGTATGGGTTCAGACCAAAAAATTGAACCACAACGATAGTCCTTTGCACTTTGGGTAATTAAAGCAACACTCGTACCTCAAGCATGGCCACCCTTTGAGAAAAGAACACTCGAATGTCGTTTGTCCCTAAAGCCATTGTATTAAGGAATAAATTGCACTGCATAAGTGGCCTTTGTCAACCCACACAATCCTAGAGACTGTGGTTGTATACTCAAATAGAGTTGGCTAGACGCTTCTTTGCCTAATTAGCACAAGGCTCCTCCCCTCAAGGTCTCCCCGTAACACGTGCACACACACAAATGCCTCGTGCACACATGCACACACGTATCACAAGGTGATCCTGAGCAGGAGGGCCTCCTGTGACAGCTAAGCTAAGGGCACGACCAAGAAAGACTTTGTTTATGCAAAAAAGGTTTTTTTGTGTCTTCTAGCACCAAGAACATTGTCAACTTCCAGGACGAAGAATGTCAAAGACTTTTAATACTTCCGGCGTCAAGTTTGGGCACCGTATTTTTTCTACTTAAACATCGCATAGAGTATGTCTATGATAATTTGTAAATGACTTTGATAATTTTGTAATAAGTGGACCCAAAAATTGAAACCCTGACGATGGTCCTCTGCACCTCGAGTCACTAAAGCTGCGCTCTTTCCTCAAACATGGGGAGGCAATCTACAACAAGCATCTTTCCGAAGCTCCATAACGCAAAGTTAGCACTGGAATCCACAAGCTTGGATAGTCCAAAGCAACATGCCAACAACATCATCAACTTTGATGAGAGTGTGGTAGAGGCTTTTTATATTGTGTCCGTCAAGTTTGAACATCATAAAACTCATCGGGCACTTTCTTAAGCCATAAATATAAAAGCAAAAAAAAGCCTTCTCCCAAAATAATAAAAAATTAAAAGCATAGGACAAAAAAAGATATTGAATTATAAAGCTGAGAGCAAAGGTAATTTTGCACGAAACTAAGATTCAACGGAAATAAACCTAGCATAGAACCTTAAATTACACCAGAGAAGGAGAATACAATCTATAACTACTTCGATAACTGCCAGTAGATTAAATGGATATTTGCACATTGGCTGGAGCTTTTCATTATACCTTCTTTTTGGATGAGTAAGATGGCATTACTTATCACAAAAACAATACCTTTTTAAAGGGTATTAAGAAAGGACTATCAAATGGTTTGAACTAAACAACAACAAAATATGATTCATACCTCATATCCCATAAAATTTAGGTGGTGTTTACCTCTTACAGCCCTAGTCATGACGTGAAGCATCTGCAAGATTATAACTGAAACAATTAATCAAACCAAGATGGACATGACGTAGTTGCTCTGTGATCAGATTATTAAGCTTTCCGTTGAAGGAAATAGCATCCATGACTAATTGAATTTACTTTGACAAATTTGAGGTGCAATTGGGATCAAACATGTAACAAAGATTCAACCAAGCACGTATTGAAGACCAATTCCAAATGTTCAAATGCGTTGTGCACGAAATATAATCACCAAAGTATCTTTTGGAGCAACAAGCATCTATGTCCTATCACAATGTTCTCTCCTCTGCTCCTTCCAACTATCCACCAAAAAAGAGGGGCAAAGACCACAAGTGAGAGAAAAATGTCGCTCTAATATTTCAACAAATAGGACCCGAGGGCTTTAGGGACCAGCTCACCTGGGCGACACACGACACAAGCAAACGGGAAAGGCAAAATCAGGTGGTGCTAATACAGATACATCAGCTCTAGAGTCAAAATATGATACTTCATATTCACCAAAATTTACAGAGGAACAATTTCACAGGAATTCTAAAGCTTCTTGAAAAGGATAATGCGAATGAGATTACATAAACTTTAGTTCATATGGAAGGTAAAGATTTATCTCATAATAAAGGAGTGCAAGATGGCCGGATTATAGACACTAGTGCATCGAATCATATGTCTTTGAAAATCGATTGGTTAGCCAATGTCAAGAAATTGTTTGAAAGAAGTTCAATAACTATGCTAAATGGAGAAACTTCTTTTGTCACACATGCTGGATCTTATCAAATAGGAACTGATTAATGGCTTTCTAATGTTCTATTTGTTCATGATTTTAAGTTCAATTTAATTTCAGTAGTTCACCTTACTAAGCATCTCAATTGCTCAGTTAAATTCTCTAATGACCTTTGCACAATTTAGGAGCTGTGTAGTGGGATGATTCTAGATTGGTAGAAAGGAGAAAGATCTCTATTACTAAATTGGACTACAAAGCTTTGAAAAAGGAGGAAGTGATGAAAACCTTGTAGCTGGGATGGCTCATACAAACCTGCAGTTGTGACATCAAGACTTGGATACCTTCCTATTCAAAGCATGCTTATTTGCCTCGCAGTAGAACTAAAATGATAATACCCAAGTGTCATTGTGAGTATAGAGTAGTGGTATGAATTTCTTATACTAAACATAGCTTTTATGGATACCCTTTTTATGGCGTAAGTTTTAAAGTTTTTTTTTACATTGTAATTTCATTAAACCTATGTTGATGTTCATGAATTCTTATTATGCAAGAAGAATGAGCTTGTAACTATTTTAAATGGATGGATTGTATTTTCAAAAGTGCCCCACTCAAGTGATAAATGGATTGTTACGAAAGTTCCGATAGATTGGAGGCTCAAATTGAAGTTGAATAGGAAATTAGGATTATTAGTGGTCGCATAGTCGATGAAGGAATTATAGTTAATAGGAACGGCATCAATTGTATTTGTAATTCTTTTTTGTAATGGTTCTTGTTGTAGCTATATGTGATGTTCATGTTTATGTGACAATATCAACTTGTGATGTTTATGTGACAATATCAACATGTGATGTTTGCATAGTATTCATGTCTAGGTTCCTTTTCTATGTTATGTGATAATATCATAAAGTGAAAATGAGAGAGTAAGCATTCAATATTTAACATCTGACATCCAACATATATTATCCGACATCCAATATAACATTCAACATCAAATATCAAACATCAAGCATTAGCAAATTTGAAAATATCAATAAATGTCAACATATCATCAGCAATAGCGGCGCTAGTAGACATCAAATTAAGAGAAGTGCCCTACAAAGAGAAAATACAAGTGAGACAACTACATGAAGAGATGAACATTCTGGTAGCTACAAGTTTATGTATGCATTTACTGTACCAAATCTACGTCCATAAGAGCACAAAGCTAGTCAATTATACATAATGTGACTAATCTTCATTCTTCGCACCCTGTCAAGTAAGAAAGTCGATTAATTATGAAAGTTATGAAAAGAAAAAAAAAGTAAACAAAGAAAGATTAAATCATGAACCTGCGACAATGGACATTTTCGTTCATGTCCTTGCTTCCTACATTTCCTGCAACTCTTTTTTTTCATATCATTTTGCGACATAAAAATTTTAATATCAAATTTAATCCTTGCAACATTCTTAGGCATGTCCTTGGACTTCACACAAAGTGGTCGCATATAATAAATTGTAAGTCCTGCAAGGTTACGGCGTTTGGTTGACTCGCTACGATTGCTTGAATCTGGCTTGTGCTTGCACCACTTACATCCATAACTACATTTGGCACATGAATTATACTCATCTTTTTTATAAGATCATCTATAGTTGATGCCCCGCATTGCAAATACGTAGGTGAAATGAGACTCATCTCTTGTACTTTTCAAAAATTACTTTGCCAAGATAATTTTTGAATGGATGTTATGCAATTGCTATAAGTGGATTGGTCATCATAAATGGCATGTGCTTTTGCATATCTTCATTTATTGTTCAACAATGAAGCACATAATTTTCAAGCAAGAATCATACACCTTTCTTATGCAGAATACATCAAACATGATAGCATAATGTTCCTTCTTGTTCGAATTTTTTGCAAGAACATTTGACATTAACTTTTCCAACCTGACTAAGCTCCACAATATTTTTGACTTCATCAATAGTGCTCACACGATAAACAGAGTAGTAAGATTCATGTGTCCTTGTAAATCTTGTGCATTGTGAAGCTGAAAGATTGTGCATACTCTGATTGAAACTTACAAAATGTGGCATGTGTATAGATGTTACCTGCATGAACCTCCAAAGAACTGTTTACAATGTACACAAGTAAGGAGTTTATTGCTTGGAAGTCTTCTCCCTTCTCATACATGATGAGTATGGACATCTCTATCATATTGTTGTACAAAGTCTGAAAGCGATGTGTGCCAGTTGACATAACTATCAAAAAATGTATTAATACTTTTTGCCCTCTAGGTGGTTCTCATACATGTAATACGTCTTTAAAATATAACAAAATTCACTATTCATGCTTGTTGTACATTACTTATAACCAATGTCCAATTGGAATATCAAACTTTTATTTCAAAGAGAGTCAAACCTCTTCAAACTCATCTATATTGTAGTCCTCTTTAAACATTGGTTGTGCATATAGATCTTATAGATGAGTCACCACATTTCTAGTGATATGACACATACAAAAGATATGCTTAGTATGTGGGAAAATCTCACATATGGAATTCCCCATTGTGATATCTTGATATATAATAATACAATATTGATATTTTCCATTCATGAATTGAAACTATTTTTCAATCTCCTTTGTCTCATCAACAAGTAAAGCACAGCCAAATAATCAAGATTTTCAATGATTAATTCTCAGATTGTTGGTTCAATATGTTGTATCGAATACAACCACATCACCAAATGTCAAGTAACTATTCCTTAACCTTCCATCGGCCCAAAAAAACTTAAACACTATGCCATTTGCATCGAACTCCCATCTATGAAAGAAACATTAATTTTGGAATGTTATAAGGAGTTCACCAGGTGCTACGTAGATTACCAATAGCTTCTTTAGAACTTGTATTGATTTGATTATGTGACCTTAAGAACATTACTTTAGAAGGAGTTGTAAGAGCGTGACTATGTTCTTCCTGGAATTTTCTTACATCTCACCTTCCATCTTGTCTTAGTCCAACATATAAATGGGCATAACGATCATCCCTAACTTTTCTTCTAAGTGTAGAAATTTTTTCCTGCCTTTGCTTCATTCTCTTGTGCCCTTCCTTAAAACAAACATATTTCACATTGATAACATTTCCTGTAATTCTAGACTTATGTGAAGTTTATTTTCTATCAGAGAAACTGACTAATTTAGCATACATATTATAATACTTATAAGTTTCTTCATCTG
The DNA here is from genome assembly GCA_030549335.1 of Pontederia crassipes. NCBI lineage: Eukaryota > Viridiplantae > Streptophyta > Magnoliopsida > Commelinales > Pontederiaceae > Pontederia > Pontederia crassipes. Next base: position 22,391,865 of record CM060194.1, on the reverse strand, counting down.
TGTCAAACATCATCCCAATATATGATTTTGATAACTCATAAGCTTTGACATAATCAACATGCACTTCATCATTTTTGCCTTGTTCAATGTCTTCTTCATTGACCCATTCACTAGTCATTTCTGCCATGTTATCAAATTTGTGTTCCAAACGAAGTTAGAACATGTGGAAGTGAGACCCTGGTTTGGAATGGCCTTGTTTTTTGCCTTTTTACACTATGCAGTTAGAAAACCCAAAGTCGCTATTGCTTTTGCTTCTTTTCTGCATGTACATATCTGATCTTCATTCATTAAAAGGAAGTTGTTCTAATTGCCTGCTTGTAACATCATTACAGGTGACATGGGATGAGCCAGATCTTCTACAGAATGTGAAACGTGTGAGCCCATGGTTGGTAGAAGTGGTTTCAAACATGTCATCCGTACATCTCACACCCTTCTCTCTGCCAAGGAAAAAGCTACATATTCCGCAGCACCTTGATTTTTCTTTTGAGGATCAATTTTCAACACTAGTGTTTCCCGGGAACTTCCATTGGGCCTAGTGGAAACCCTTTGTGCTGTTTCCGAACAGTACTCCTGCAGGCATACAGGGAGCCATGCATGCACAATTTGGTCTACCTTTATCACATCTCCACCTTAACAATCTGTAGTCGGGTTTGTTCTCTCCAGGGTTTCACCGGTTTGATCACATTCCTTCACTCTCACAATTACCTACGTGGCTCATTGTTGGCAATCCTGCCACCCAGGACAATGTTTCTCGTTTACTGACAACTGGGAATTCTTTTGAGAGCATGAAGAAACAATCTGATGAGAAGCCACCACATATAGTGCTCTTTGGCAAGCTAATACTAACTGAACAACAGATGTCTGTAAGCAACTCTACTGACACTGTCCAGCTCACACGAGGGATGAGATCTAGTATCAGCATCGATCGTCGAGATGTTCCAATGAGAGGATATCGCGCCACGGAGAGGAGAGAGGGTGCTCGAGGTTGGTGAGAGGAGGCCACAACATGCACGAGATCCGAATTTGGTGAGGAAAAATGCGAGATCCGATGTTCGATGGATTCATCACGAGAGGAGGTGGGCGCCACGCAAAGAGGAGAGAGAGTAGGATGAAAGAGGCAAAATTTTGGCTACCTTGCGCTGAACCGCTCCTCATTGAACTATATCCTATGAATCACCCACACCGAACCGCCCCTCACATGAATTCTTCGACTTTTTCCCTACGAACCAGCCATAGGAGGACATCCATTTTTTCCTTTGGGAAATTGATGGAAGTTGCACCAAAAGGAGTGACACCAATCACTATCAATTAAGTAGTTGGGACAAAAAAAAATTACCACTATTAAATTAATAAGCTAACTAAAACTATCAATAATTTTTACTTTAAATCTCAATGAGCATCCTCCCTTTTTAATAAGGGAGGATAGTCCTCCCTATTTGCGCTATCGTTCGATGTCAAATGAACGACAAATGAAAATGGGCGAGATTTTGAGTTTTTTTGAACGAAATATACCGTTGGTTCAATGGGCATCTAGTTCAACATGTTTATCCTTCCCTCTTCCCACTATGCTCTACCCTAGACGCCCCCAACTGCCGATCTGCTCACTACTATCAGATCATCCATCATCGCAGATGACGATTGGCATGCCGCACCCATCGCTAGCGATGGCATGTCACTTGTGGAGGTGAGGCAACAACCCCCCTCCCCTCTATCATTCTGGACAACGGTGGGCATGTGACGTGCTTGGTGTCGACAACGGGCGTATCGCCCATGGAGGGGAGGGGATGACCCCTATCTATGCTCTGCCCTAGATGCCCCCAGCTATCATCTGACCCTATGCTCACTACGCTGACTCCTCCACCATCGCGTGCTTTCACCATCATGGATGATGGCAGGCATGCGACTCATCCCCGTCATCGGCAATGACATGTCACCTGTGTAAGGCGACGACCCTCCACCCCATTGCGGACGACAGCAGCCATGCGACACGCTCGTTGTCGCCCTTGGAGTTGAGGCGATGACTCCCCTATCATTGAAGATGACAGCAGGCAGGTGACGCGAATGAATCTGGTCGCTCGGCATTGCAGCTCGCTCAAACGGCTGATGTAGCACGTCGACAAATAGCGTATGAGGGCGGCCTTTGTTTGCTTTGCATGGGCAGCGCCCCCAGCTCATCTAGACCATAGTTAGCGAGGTTGCTAGAAGCTGGAGGGAGAGGAGGAGAGGGTGGTCGTGAGGGGAATTGTAGCGACGTCGGAGTGATAGTGAGGGGGTGTTGCGAGCTTGGTGGTGGAAAGAAGAGGTGTCAGTAAAAATCGATTTATTTTATCAAACTCATAGCGAACTGATGATTTCCTCCCTCTTTAACTAGGGAGGACGTCCATTAAATCCATATACATAACCTAAGGCATAAGAATAGTTTTGTAATTAAAATGCATGCCTTCTCCTTTCACCATCTCTATTCATCTTTTTTTTCCTATTTTTTTAATTATTTAGACTTTATTTGCATTTCCCTTTGTTTAAACATTGGACATCAATTTTCGATTACAATGACTCTTGATACAAAAATCATGGCTATGTCGGGCCATCAATCGAACTGGGAAGCAGTGGCAGGGGAGCTTCTTGGCGGGACGTGCCATGAAGTGCAGATGCCACAAAGTGGGGAGCGGTCTTGCAAGCTTGGTGAGTGCAGGATTTCGACGAGGAAGTCTTTCGACTGTGTGACAACCAGTTGACCTCTCTACACTGAGGTGTGGCAAGTCCATGATGTTGTTTTAGAGGTAGGAAGGGGAATTAACAAGGTTTCTTTGTGCATCTAATCTGAGTGTATATTAATACATTAGGCATAATTTATAAAATTGTCTAATGTTGATACACCTTATCTAATTATAGATTGATTATAAACTTTAGAAATTTATACAATTATCTAATTATATATTATTAATTGTCGTATCGATCATTAATGCGTGCACAATTTTTTAAAAATAAAAGAGTTTACATATGTATAGGATGGTTGAATCTAAATCTAATGGTAAAACTTGATAAACAAAAAATATATGTTGTCACGAGGAAATCATAAATATGTAAAATTTAGTTCAAGATACACCATTAATCCAATTCAAATGTTGAACTGTGAGTTTCTTCGGATTTACACTATGATGTTATTAATCTATAAATATAATACTTATATAATAACAATAATACCAATATCAATCTTCCGATTTTTAGGACACTACACTTAAAAAGTTGAGTTTTGGGGTGCATTTGTCCGTTATTAATCTCTTGAAAAGCTTTGCAATTGATGCATTAAATTTTCAACAAATTGTTAAATGTATCAAAATGATTCCTTATTATTTTCTATAAAATAAGAATTGAGTGTAAGGCATGAGATTTCCCAATATATATTGCACAAATTCATATTTAATTACAATTGTGCTTAACTACTACATACATATATACATTTATGAATAGGAAGATATAAAAATGAAGTTTTTTATTAAAATGAAATAATAAAATTTTAAAAATATAAAATAATATAATATTTACTTTAATATTAAATTTTATTAACGAGTTAAAATTGTACGAAGCGTGAGGGCATTCCCTAGTTCAATGATGTTGGAAACTACCGTCTCTATTAGTTGTTGGCCTATCAAGTTGATAAGCATGGAAAAAAATTGCAAGCAGCAATTTAATAAAGAGAAAATTGTATGTATAAAGCGTTTGATATAAAATAAGATGTACAATATTAAATTTTTATTTATTATATTAATAAATTAATTATATTGCATTTTATTTTATTAATTAAATAATGGCTTTCAATATCATTTGATGATTATGATTAATTAGAGGATCTTAAATTATATTATTTTATTATCAAATTTGCATCATAAATATACGTTTTTATTTCCTTGGTTTCAAAAGAGTTTTCAATTCTTATGCCACCAATCAAATAAAAGTACCAAGATAAAGTTTAATCATAGCATTGCTATCATTTATCACGATTTCTTGCAATCTTGAAGTATTATATGAATACTTGCATTGATAGAAGGCAAATATTTAATGAGCAACATATGCATTTTATGATTGAATAGTTAAATGGTCCGAAATGTTAACATGAATAATCTTTGTGATATATCCTAACTCACATGATCCTTAAGATAAACAAGATGTATCATATTCATATTTTTTTCAAACTCCAAACTACAAGTTAGTTTATGGAACTTTGACAATGTACTTGTTTCACGCGAGGTTTCAAAAGCATCCAAAGATTAATATTCAACAAGCTTCACATGATATTCAAATCATAGTAGAAAATATGCAAAGCATTTGTCAAAACATGCATTTGCACAACAAGTAAGACACTCTTATGTCATATATGCAAAAGCAAGTATCATTTCAACTTCATACTTCATGTATACAAGAATAAATAAATCCAAATTAAGTGCATATCTCATAATACAAATCTCATGCACAAAGTAAGTTTTTATTTCAATAAAACTTGTATCGAGTGATTTCACTTCTTTTACATACAAATTTTCTTTCCTTCTATAAGGCAAACCTACAACAAAAAATATTTCTTCTTTGGTATCTAAATTTGGTTGGGTCCAACATTGTTAGTTATGGCTCCTTTTGGAATCCACATCAATTTCATGCCTCTATTAATGGATTTTTTTTAATTTTACATTCAAATGACTAATGATTATAATTATTACAATAATGACATGTAATAGATGATTTAACAAAAAGACTATGATCGTGTTCAAATTACATTGAACAATATAGATTGGTTGTGATTACTTAGAAATCATAGTTCTAGTAGAGATAAAATTCTTCAAGCTCTTTAAACTTTTCTTACATGGATTGACTAACTGATGCTTATTTATTTCACATCTTCATTCCATTGTGTAATTGTTATCTTTAGTTTTGAATAGTTAGGCTACAACGAATGCGTATCATGTGTCAATTTAAATGCTTTGTTCATCGCTTATCACTTTAGTAATTCTTTAAATTTCCTATCGATTTGACAATAATTTGGTATGACCTCAACTTGCTTGTAGCATCCAATCATTAGTAGATTCACAACTTTGATTTTTCTTATTGTTACAATCTCAACACTCTTAATGTCGCCATATATATTAATATGCAGCCATTGACCTTTTGTAAAAAAAAGGCCTAATCTATTATAAGATCTAAGCTTCTTCTTGAGACACATGCCTTTCTCATTTCATTTAGTTCACATTATATTGAACAATATAGATTGGTTGTTAATACTTAAAATCATAGTTCTAATAGAGATAAATTCGCCAAGCTCTTTAGATTTTCTTACATGACTGATAAATTAATGATTATCTAAACACAAGGATTATAATATTGAATAAATCTCAAGGGCAAAAACTTCACATAGCATCAGAAGTTCAAGTTTTAGCATAGAAAGTAAGCCTAAAAACTATTTCACCCCCACTTGGTGACAGTGTCTCAGTTAAAGACATAATACATCTTCATCAAGGCACATAAAGTCTAACAAAAGTAAAAGTTGCATTTTTTAAGTGATTCTTGTAAGAAGATAGTTCAAATCATAGCTAGAACCTTGACAAGAGCATGTATCTCAAAGCCCATTGAAGAAGGCACCAAAAAGTGTCTCAAGACTTATTCACATGTCTTTTCTTAAATAAAATAAAAAGATAAAACTTAGATCCATTGGCCCCGCTGCTAGTATCCTCACTTGAAGCCAAAGGGGGCAATGTCTCATCTTTAATAGAAGGTTCTACATGGGAGTTCTCTATCCCCAAGAAGGAGATGTCGTCAATAGAGCGACGGTTGATTTCATGCTCTTTCATGATAGATATTAGGACAACATGAACGAGGTTGCTAATGAAACCTTACAAGTTGATGGATTAAGGTTGTCAGAGAGGAGTGTTAGATCTTATTGGCCGAGAATCATGCCATGGAGGAACCTATGAACATGAGAAGAGGAAACATACGAAAGTCACACTCATTCGAGAACAATAGATATTAAAAAGGGCATCATATCTCCATTGACGCGTCCTTCTATTTTGGATCATCCGATATCTCATAATTAATATCTAATGGTTTTAAGTCACATAAAATCAATATTATTACAATGATGAGTTCATTATAGTGTAACACCCATAGCCCAATCAAGATATTATTCGCTTTGGGCCATTGGTCCGCACGAATTTAAAACGCGTCTTGATAGGTAAAGAGAGTAGCTACATATAAGCCCATGACTACCTCTGTGTTTTGCCCATGTGGGACTATTCATCAAACCATCTTGGTCCTTAGACCTTAGGTCGTTACAATCTTCCCACCATAAAGGGCTCAACGTCCTCGTTGAGGAACATGACTCAAGTGAGCATGCGAGGTCGGCTCTGATACCATTCTGTAACATCTCCAGTCCAATCAAGATATTATTTGCTTTGGACCTATTGGTCCTTAGACCTCAGGTCGTTATAATCTTTCCCCCATAAAGGGTTCAACGTCCTCATTGAGGAACATGGCTCAAGTGAGCACGCGAGATCGGCTCTGATATCATTCTATAACATTTCCAATAAGCCCAAAGCGAACAATATCTTGATTGAGCCGTGGGTGTTACAAAATGGTATCAGAGCCGACCTCGCGTGCTCATTGAGCCACGTGGGAAACACGAGCTATGGGCCAACACGGACTCCACTCAACGAGGACATTGAGTCCTTTACGGAGCGAAGATTGTAATGACCTAAGGTCTAAGGACCAAGATGGTCTCATCGAATAGTCCCACATGAGCAAAACATTGTGTATTTGTGAATGCATCCGTTTTAATTGCTTTTTCAGCATGAATCTCATGTTTAGAAGGCCATTATGGACATATCTTAATTAATGAAATTCATTAATTAGGATGCATAATGGATATGCTTTGCACCAAATGCATGCATTGGCTTCTTCGATCTTTTGTTCTATTTTGAATCATTGGATACATTGATATTGATACCCGATGGTTTGAATTGTATAACATAAAGGAATATTTGAGTAGTTTTTTTAGCTTGTGGATACATATAATTGAATAAAAGATATTAATTAAGATGTGAAATGGATATGCTTTACACAAGAAAAGCACATATTTTAATTGTTCTTTTTTGTATCATTGGATATATATTTAATAATATCCAACAATTAATGTTGATTGCCTAAATGTGATATAATTGTTCATTTAATGGTATTTAAAGTAATTTATTTGTGGTTTTTATTTGATTTAATGAAAGAATTAATATTATTTATGTGGAAGGCACTTTCAATAATATATTTAATCAATAACTTTTTGTTGTTAATATTAATCAAAATAAGTATATATATACATGATTTAAGAGTTTAAGATTGTCAATTTTGTGATTAAAAATATATTTCTTCTAACATAAAGTTTATGTGGAAAGCATGTGCAGGTGGTCATTTCATTATTTTGTATTTGCATCTAAATTTTACACATATATCAATTTGATGCACGAAGATTAATTTCTCTCTCTCTCTATATGTGTGTGTGTGTAGTCTTATAATTTTTAGATGAGTTTGGGTTTTATCTTTTTATTTTATTTGAGAAAAAGACATGTGAATAGGTCTTGACATACTTTTTTGTGTCTTCTTCAATGGACTTTGAGATACATGCCCAATGATATTATGAATCATCTTGTCAAGGTTCTAGCTATGATTTGAACTTTCTAAGCTAAAACTTGAACTTTTGATGCTATGCCAAGTTTTTGTCCTTGAGATTTATTTGATATTATAATCCTTGTGTCTAGATAATCATCAATTTATCAATCCATGTAAGAAAATCTAAAGAGCTTAACGAATTTATCTTTGTTAGAACTATGATTTTTAAGTATTCACAACCAATCTATATTGTTCAATATAATGTGAACTAAATGAAACAAGAAAGGTCTGTGTCTCAAGAAGAATATTAGATGTTATAATAGGTTAGGTCTTTTTTTTTTACAAAAGGTCAATGGTTGCATATTAAATATATATGGTGACATTAAGAGTGTTGAGATTGTAACACTAAGAAAAATCAAAGTTGTGAATCTACTAATGATTGGATGCTACAAGCAAGTTGAGGTCATACCAAATTATAGTCAAATCGATAGGAAATATAAAGAATTACTAAAGTGATAAGAAATGAACAAAGCATTTAAATTGACCCATGATATGCATTCATTGTAGCCTAACTATTCAGAACTAAAGATAACGATTACATAATGTAATGAAGATGTGAAATAGATAAGCATTAGTTTGTCACTCCATGTAAGAAAAGTTTAAAGAACTTGAAGGGTGCGTTTGGCTAGTGAGAACAAGTCAGAACATTTGATTGTTCTACCAAACACAATCAAATGTTCTGGTGGGGCCCGCCAAAACATTTGTTCCGATCAACTACGATTGTTTCAATTTGTTCTCAAAAAAGGTTCTCGCCTTACGCGAGAACTTCAGAACATTTTCGTCTTAGCACGTCAAATCACATGAAAAAGTTCTCGGTGCGGAGGAACTTTGCCAAACAAGCGAATGGGATTTTCATGTCAAATCCGATTTGTTCCCAGAACATAAGTTCTCTTGCTCGGATCATGCCAAATGCAGCCGAAGAATTTTATCTTTGCTAGGACTATGATTTCTATGTAATCACAACCAATCTATATTGTTCAATGTAATTTGAACACAATCATAGTCTTTTTGTTAAATCATCTATTACGTGTCATTAATGTAATAATTATAAAGAGAGAGAGAGAGATTAATCTTCGTGCATCAAATTGATATATGTGTAAAATTTAGATGCAAGTACAAAATAATGAAATGGCCACCTGCACATGCTTTCCACATAAACTTTATGTTAAAAGAAATATAATTTTAATCAGAAAATTGACAATCTTAAACACTTAAATCATGTATATATATATATATATATATATGCAAACTTATTTTGATTAAAATTAACAACAAAACTTATTGATTAAATATATTATTGAAAGTACCTTCCACATAAATAATATCTCGTGTGCATCCTCATTAATTCTTTCATTAAATCAAATACAAACCACAAATAAATGACTTTACATACCATTAACTGAACAATTATATCACTTTTAGGCAATCAATATTAATTGTTGGATATTAATAATTATATATCCAATGATTCAAAAAAGAACGGTTAAAATATGTGCATTCCTTGTGTAAAGCATATCGATTTCACATCTTAATTAATCTCTTTTATTCAATTATATATGTCCACAAACTAAAAAAAGCACTAAAATAACCACATGTTATACAATTCTCTCAAATATCCCCTTATATTATACAATTCAAATCATTTGGTATCAATATCAATGTATCCAATGATTCAAAATAGAACAAAAGACGGGAGAAGCCAATGCATGCATTTGGTGCAAAGTGTATCCATTACGCATCCTAGTTAATGAATTTCATTAATTAAGATACGTCCATAAATGACCTTCTAAACACGAGATTTACGCTGAAAAAGCAATTAAAGCGAATACATCCACAAATACACAACTGGAATGAACTCATCATTGTATTAATATTGATTTTATGTTACTTAAACCGTTGGATATTGACTATGAGATATCGGACGATCCAAAATAGAAGGGCTCGTCAATGGAGATATGGTGTCCTTTTTTATATCTACTGTTCTCGAATGAGTGCGACTTCCGTATGTTTCTCACCTCTTCTCATGTTCATAGGTTCCTCCATGGCATGATTCTCAGCCAAGAAGATCTAATGCTCCTCTCTGACGGCCTTAATCCATCGACTTGTGAGGTTCCATTAGCAACCTCGTTTACGTCGTCCTAATATCTATCATTAGCAACCTCGTTCACGTCGTCCTAATATCTATCATGAAAGAGCATGAAATCAATTGTAGCTCTATTGGCGACATCTCCTTCTTGGGGATAGAGAACTCCCATGTAGAATCTTCTGTTAGAGATGAGCCATTGCCCCCTTTGGCTTCAAGAAGCGAGGATAGTAGCAGCGGGGACAATGGATCTAAGTCTTTGATTCTGGGAAAGATGTACTCGAAGTCAAATGCTAAGGCTTCTGATCACTATAAGGGGAATGAATCTCAATCTCCAGGAGTGGGCTATAAAGATGTCGAGATGAAGGATGTAAGTGTTTCTTATATATGTTGAACTTGGTGAGGCCGTTCCAGCTTGTTCTTATTTTATTGTGGAGTCTATCGTAGTTGTCCCTTGGTATATTAAGCATTCTAACAAAGGTATGGGTTCTTCTTACAAGGTTATTGTATCTGAAGGAGTTAGGGTTCCACACGGGTTGGTACAAATGCAAGAATTTGATATAGGCGCCATGGTTTGGGGAAAGGTGAAGTCCCATCCTTGGTGGCCTGGCCACATCTTTAGTGAGGCCTTTGCATCATCTGACGTTCGAAGGTCAAAGAGGGAGGGCCATTTCCTGGTGGCTTTTTTCGGAGACAATAGCTATGGATGGTTTCATCCATCGGAGCTTATTCCGTTTGACCCTCACTTCACTGACAAGTCTAAACAAACTACCATGAGGAACTTTGTGAATGCAGTGGAAGAGGCTGTAGACGAGACAAGTCGAAGGGAGGCTCTCGGACTGACATGTTTTTGTCGAAATAAATTCAATTTTCGACCAGCTAAAGTTCCTGGTTACTTCCATGTTGATGTCCCAAGTTTTGAGCCCGGAGGTGTTTACTCATCAAATCAAATTAGTGATGCTAGAGATGGGTTCCAGCCTAGGAATGCACTCTCCTTCGTGAAACAGGCAGCTTTGAACCCCTTGATGGGTGAATCTCTTGATTTGGACCGAATTAAAAGCATGGCCACTGTGCTTGCATATCGAAGAGCAGTGTTTGAAGAGTTCGATGACACATATGCACAAGCATTCGGGGTGGAACCCATCCACCGGTCGTCAGCCCAGATTTCCACTATTGATCAACCTGATCAGATGTTTGCTTCCCAAGGTATTAATTGATATGTTTCCTCTTGTTGTCATGATTTATTTTATTGTTTGATTAGAACATATTTTGTACTTACATTAATTGATATAAGTGTATCCTTGGTGATACTATGCTTGTTGCTAAATGATGATTAATATGATGTGCTATGAAATGCTTGAATTCATTTTCATGCATGGTTGCAAAAAATTAATTTATCAAAACTTGACACAAATATCATCAAATCCTACTTGGTAACTCTGGCATCCACTACCTTGATTTTTGCTTCCATCTCCTTTAGCTATAATTTGTGTAGGTAATTTTATCTTAATTGCTTATGCATTTAATGATTTTCTTCTTATTTGGAGAAACCATTTAAGTTTTTGACAAAAAAAGATTGAGGGATGGCAACATATTAAATCTAGCATTTCATTGTCTTAGATTTAACTGGATGTTTCATAGTTTCCAAATATTTGTGTTCTTATAACATTAGTTATGATAATTGATCATTCTTTTTAATTGACCTTTTTTATCGAGAAAAAATATCATATTTTCACAATGATGTTCATCCATTCACTAGAATTTGAAGGTATGCCAGATTTATGCTTGGGCTTATGATCTTGAAGCCTTGAAGCATGCGAGAAATATTATGATTTTCTAAAGTTTTCTAGTTCCCACTGGCTATAGACTTCTTCCTTAAGATTTAATTTGTCTTTTGCCCTGCTCTAGTATTCTTTTCATGATCGATAGCTTAGGGCTGAGCAAACCCGGGACCGGGTCCGAGCGGATCCGGTCCCGACCCGAATTATGCCGGGTCAAAAAAATTTCGACCTGGATCGGCTCGCCTGCCTGGCGGCCGGATCGGCTCACCTGGTGGTCGATCCGGCACCCGACGGCCGGAGTAGAGAGCGAGTCAGGAGAGAGGGAGGGCCGCCGGAGTCACGGTCGTCGGAGTCGTCAGTGCCGCCGCCGTCGTGAGAGAGAGAGGGAGAGAGATGGAGAGGGCGAAAGAGAGAGAGAGGGGAAGAGAGAGGGAGAGGGCAAGAGAGAGAGATGTGAGAGAGAAAGAGAGAGATTGAAATGAGAGGAGAGAGTAGAGATAGGGTTTATATAGTAAGTGATATCGGGTCGGGTCCGGGTCGAATATCTGTACTGTAGACTCGGTCCTGACCCGATATCTGGCGGGTTTCCAGCCAAGAGACCCGGTCCCGGACCGGCCCGACCCGGAAAACCGGGTAAATAACTAGCTTGGGTTGGACTTTTCATTTCCACGATAACTTTAAAAAACTTGCTTCTTTTTGGTTAGAAAGAAAAAAAAAGCTTTATCTTTGATAATTATTCTAGCTCGCTCAAGTCTCTTTTTATTATTTTTATTTTGACCCCAACATTTTTTTATTGAGCCGATATATTATTATTAACATCAGAAGACATACCACAATAATGATTTAACACGAGGATCTTTGCACGACTCTTTATTCTTCACTTCAAGGTAATATTCTACTACAACTATAAAAAAATTAACCAAAAAACAAATTATATGTGTCTTAAGGACCTCCTCCTTAAAGAGTTTAGATACACTATAAAATAAATATATTGGTACAATCACTAGTCTCTAAATAGCATCCATTTCTTGGGTCAAATACTTCTGTTTTTTATCCATTAGAGACAGCCAATTGAACTGTCATGAGTGTATATTAAAACCAAAGTGTGACTCAATTGTGAATATTTAAGATTGATTTGAGGAAATGAAAATATGTTTCAATCGTGGACACCTAAGCTTGATTTGAGGAAATAGAAATATATTCCAACTTTAAGCATGTAGGAATAACTTTAGGGAGTGGAAATATGTTTCACTTGTAGAAAATTAGGATTTATTAATGAATATTAAGCTAAAGGTCTGATGGTGCATCTGGCTTTTAGATGTCATCCATTTAAAATTGTTTTAAATGGGCTTATATGTGTCAATCCAAAAAAATAAATTGGATAGCTTAATAATCATATGGGTAAAAGGTTAATGTTCTAGGTCCACCACAAATTTTAGTTGCACACAACTTAGTTACAGTCTTGAATTTTGATAAAGGGTCCACTACAAATTTTAGTTACACAACTTATTTGGTGACGGAGACGGAACAAGAGTCAAAATTTAGGAGAGCCAAATTATATACTTATACTATAATTTGAATTTTTCTTGATTAAAATACATATAATTAGTTAGGAATTGACTGTGGCTCCATCCCTGATTGGCCATCTCAACTCTTCGATTAATCAATGGGCACATAACTTTCACAATAAGATTTGAGTTTGAGGCCACTTGATCTATGAGGTTAAGGGTGTTCACCAAGTTGGTCGACCCGGTGAACCTGAGCATCCGACCCCACCTGGGGCCGGGTCAAGTTTGGATTGAATTTTTTCAACCTGATTTGACCCAACTCGTCAACTCATTTTTATTTATTTTTTTGAATTTTAAATATTTTTTAATTAATTTAAGTATTTTCTACCATCTAAAATTTAAAATATATACAGAATAATGTATTTTAAATAGAGAATAATATGTAGATATTTAAAACAATTTTTTATGCCTAAAAATATTTTATTTTGTATTTAAAAAATAGTAAATACTTTTTTATATTAAAAATTAAAAGAAAAAAATTAATAAAAAAAATGTGGTCGAATAATCCGACACAACTCGACCCAAGCAGAGTCGGGTTGAATCGAATCATGTCTAAAAAAAATTAAAACTTGACTCAACCCGACTCGACCAAACTCGATCGGATTGGGTTGAATTTGTTCACGGATCAGATCAAACCCGACTCGCGAAAACCTCTATACCAGATAAAAGGTGTGTCACTCCACCACAGCTACAGCTCCACTTGATCTATGAGTCAAGAGTGTGCTACTGCACCTCAGGTTACATTACACCATGACTAAACCATTTGATTTATAAATGGAGTGTGTCACCACATTACACCCTTACTCCACGTGCTTCTATTTAGAAAGGGTGATTTGCTTTATCAAGTACAATAGGCTTCAGTAGGGGTGACCACGGTTCGGATCGACCTGGTCGACCCAGACCAGACTGACCCGACTTTCTAAAAAAAATTCTCGACCCGGTATATAACCGGACCAGGACCGATTCTAGGATGGTGAAAACGCAGTCGGTTCTAGGTCGGAACCGGGTCCATTGTTAAGAAATCCGATCCGAGACCCGGTCCACTTAAAATAAAAATAATGATAATAATATGTTAAATTTATCTAATTTTAAATAATATATTATAATTTTACCATCATTTTATCCAATTTTAAAATATTTTAATATGATTTGACTAAACTCGGTTCAAATTCTAGAAAAAATTCTTGGTTCATAAGTAAAATATAATTATAATAATATATTAACTTATATAAATTTTAATTTAATTTTGATAATATAAAATTATTTAATTTTAATTGATTCCGGATTTCATTCCAGATTGTATTCTCGATTTTTCGGGTCCGACTCAGTCCCGGAACCGGCCGATGACCGGTTCTTATTTTTTATTCTCGGGCGAAACCGGGTCCACCCGGACCCGAACCCAGTTTTGCTCTGCCCTAGGTTTTAGTATAATAATTTAGTTATGAATATGTAATTTTGTGTGTTGGGTGGGGTGGATGCGGAGGCCAACATTTGGGATGTGTTCACATGGTAGACTTAAGTTCTTATTAGTTTTCGAGAACTAATCGATTAGATAAAAAAATTTATGTTTGGTGTTTGGATAAAAAATGTAATAATGATGATTTAAAAGTTGGTTTGATAGATAAATTTTAGTGGGTGTTTAAATAAAAAGTAAGAAATTAGGAATATAATTTATTATTTTATGAGGTATAAAATTATAGTAAATAAAAATATTATGTGTGTATTTATTTATTTAAAATAATAACTACTAGCATATAATAAATAAGTTGTGTCGTACTATATTAATATTGATTTTGATTCATATTTTTATAGGTTATTAATATTATAATTTACGTAAATAATATCTTAAGATCCAAATATAATACAAATTAGATTATTTATAATTATTCTAAAAACACTAAAAAAATTAATTAATAAAATTATATTAGAATAAATATAATATTATACATAATATTTTACATTAATTTTATTCACTTAATATTATAATACAATAAATCCAATTATAATGTTTACATCAATTGAGTAAATTAATATGAATTTTTATAATTTTATTATACTATAATAGTAAGCAAAAATATCATAACTAATTAATAAAATACTTTTAATTATTAGAACTAAATAAATTTTAATAGTTTTATAATAATAAATAAGTATATATATTATTAAACTAAATAATTTTTTATATACATGTATATAGAAGATAAAAAAATGTTGAGAACCGGACAATGTCAAGAACTGTCAAGTGATGTTGACTAGAACTATAATAGTTCTGATTCCAATTTTTTTATAGTATTTGACAGAACTTTCGAGAACTTGAGTAACTTTTGATCCATCTTATGATGCCTTGAATAAAAAGAACCCTACCAACTTATTATTTAAAAATAAATAGTGACATAAGTTGCTTTCATGTAGAGATTATATAATTGTTATAACTTTTCTTGGCTATTCTTCATTCTATTTGTCTTCATGTTTGAAAACCTTTTGAGGCGGACATCGGCTCCTTGTCTCGTGTCATCTCCGAGTATATTATACTAAAGACCTTGGAACTTTGTTACTTAATTTTTGTACTTGAATAACTTTTTATCTTCCCATTGTTTTCTTTCTTTATGTACCCTTCATAATCAATTGCAGCCAATTTTCTAACATTTTGCCAGCTCTGTGCCTTTTTTCTTTCGTGTCACCTTCTTTTTGGGATTTTCATGCTCCTTGATTAGAACCTCTAAGGGGCTTAATGGTTTGGACCTGGGTAGGCTGAAAAAAAAAATCTATCATAACCATTCATCTAATTCATAGAGTAAAATAAGGTCCATCCCCTCCTCCCTCTTATCTACATGAGAGCCCTTTTTTAAATTTTAAATTATTTATTTAGATGAGTGGAGGTGACATGAAATATAGGGAGTGTGGTATGGTGAGCATGAAATAAGAAAATTTGTTATAATCAATCACATGAATTAACTAGCTAAGAGAACCAATTTAGTTACAATTATACAACAATGGAGGATGGCAACACAGTCTCACCAGTTATAAATTCCTCTTCACTATCGATTTAATTTTTTAATTTCTTTCATATATCTGAGATCAACTGACTTTATGATTTATATATTTCGCTAATCGAGATATTGAATTAGTCATGTTCTTTAATATGGATTCTTAATTTCACTAAAAAATGATGTTAACATACTAATAATAGCTTCTAAAGATATTATAAAATATTGTTCTCCTTATTGATTCCGAATTTGAGTTGTTCATATATTCTGATGGTCCCATTTGATTTAATATTATCTGCATAATATTAAGTTCTTAATCTTATTAATAAAATTTTATGATTTTGCCTGTTGAGTGCCATATTTCTATCCATATATATTATTTGTTTGTTTTATCAAATTAAGTTTACACTCATTGTCTCTGATTATGCCTTGTTGGCAGCAACTCCACTTAGCGGTCAAATGGTAGTCTCGGAATTTCACAATTCCAAGCTGGTTGCAGGTAGAGCGGCGACGGTCTCGTCCGCAGATCAGAACAAGTTCGTGCTGAAGCGAAGGGAGGAGAGAGGAACCTCTTCCAAACACTCGCTGGACCTCCACTCCTCCACCGTGCCCTGTCCCAGCTATTGCAACGTCGCCCCTAGTCGGCAGCTGCATCTGCAGCGGAACGAACAGTACTTCCCGTCCAGACGGTCATGCGCAGCTACCGGAGAGGCATCGCCATCTGCTAAGATCAGCTCCCAGGCCAACCCTTATCTGCTACATAAGAGGCATTCTCTTTTTCCTGGTTCGGAGGACCAGCGACTTGTTGGGGAAAGCAGCAAGGCCGCAGTGCCGAAGACAGCGCCACAGCAGTTCGTGTTCGGCGCCGCGGGTTCAACTGTCGGGCGTCCTCATGCGCCGGACAAATGTAAGCAGCTCAAGAGGGAACCTTGGAAACCGAACAGCGCCCCCGGAGGGCTGAATTACTTGAGCATTTTAACTGGGGCGGCCGGAGCTGTTGCCGATTCTAGAGATGGTGTGCGCCTGAAAGCAGTGCAGCCCACGTTATCAAATGGAAGGGTGGAGCCTCCGAAGGCGGCGAGAGGAACGGTGAAAAAGATAAATATCGGAAAGCATCTTCCCGAAGATGTTGGGTTCGTCGTCGGTCCTGGCGAAACCGGGGAGGCCAACAAAAAGAAGAAGAAAAAGAAGGCCCCGGCGGGTATTGAGTCAGGTGTTGCTGCCAACAAGAAACGAGGTGCTGCAAGTGCAGACCCGCATGGGAAATTTGCAGGCAAGTCCATTACCGTTGGAAGTGAGCAACACAGGAGTGCCGGCGTTGCTGTGAAGCCGGACGAAGCCAAAGTTGACGACGCGACATCGGGAAACGTGGACTTGCGCCTGGTTGTCAGCGATATACAGGAGCTTGCAGCAAATCAATCCTACGGATCCGAGCGTCGCGCTGCCGCCGTCGCTCTCCGTGTGGTCCGCAGGTACCGCTCTCTGGTGTATGAGAAAGGTCGGGTCGTCCATCCGACGCCAACTGGTCCAGGCGCTCCGGTGTCGAGATCACAGCCCGGTGCCAATGTTGCAAACAAGGCCCGCCTCGCTGCCTTATCCAAAGCCTCGGCGGCAGATCAAACGGTCTCATCGGTGCAATCGAAGAAGGTCATACGGAAGTCCGATGATCCTACGAAGGGAGGACGGAAGCGTACCTTTCCGGAGGGGCGGGAGGAGACCAGCGGAAAGAGGCTCAAGACGCTGGACAAACTGGAGAAGAAGGCCGCAATCGGCGTAAAGGTTGCTGCTATTACTGCAGACGGGCTAAAGCGAATCCAAAAGGGCAAGGAGCTCAGTTCGTCGACTGCGTCCCCCATGAAAGAAAAGCCCGCCATCGCTATAGCAGGAGAAGGGGCTGACAAGAAGCTGCAGGAAGAGCCACTGACTCCCCCGCCTAGAACTCCCAGTCCGACCGTGTTGATCATGAAGTTCCCGCCCACGTCGACTTTACCGTCCGTGACGTCCCTCAAAGCGCGGTTTGCTCGCTTCGGGCCGCTCGACCAATCTGCCATCCGCGTGTTCTGGACGTCCTACACCTGCAAGGTGGTGTACAAGTTCAAGCCTGATGCGGAGACGGCATTCAACTACGTCAAGAGCCACGACGTCTTCGGTGAGATTAAAGTCACCTACTACCTTCGAGAACTCGACGGGCAAGGCACTGATCCGCCACCGCCTTCTAAACTCGGCAAGCAGCAGTCTGAGTCGAGCCCTGCCATGGATGTCCTCCAGGTAACATCGCCAGGAGACCGTGCTGGTGACGCCATTGTCAACGTTGGCCCTTCGAGCCCTCTGCTAATCCGGCCGCCCAACGGCCAGCTGAAGTCCATTCTAAAGAAGCCTCGCGAAGTCGGCGGCCAGAGATCAAGCAGTAGCCCAGTTCAGGAGACTTCGCAAGGGGTGAGATTCAAGTCGGGCGGTGTGGACGATACCAAGACATCTGGTAAGACTGACGGCGGCGCTAATGGTGATGCTGCGCCCTCCCATCCTCCGTCGCTGCGCCCTCCTCCTATCACTAAGCATCCAAGATTGGTTGCTCATATCCCTCGGCCACCAATTAAGAGTACCTTCTCTCCTCCAGCTCCCGTAAAACCCGTTCCATTCCTAAGCAACCAGCATATTGTGCCGCCACTTCCACTAGGGCCGCCACCTCCACTGGGGCCGCGTCCTTCTTTCACGTATTTTCCGAGGTCGCGTCCCCCGGCGCTGCCGCAGCTTCCCGTCCCTGCCGTCCAACTCATCCCACCAACTCCACCTTGCACTCTTGTTCAGCCTCCAGCGCCAGCTCGCACTCTTGTTCAGCCTCCTTTTCCTGTTGCTCAACTCATGCCATCACCTCCACCTTGCACTTTTGTTCAGCCTCCTGCTCCTGTCACCCAACTCATGCCATCACCACCACCACCACACACTCTTGATCAGCTCCATGTTCCTGCTGTCCAACTCACGCCATCACTTCCACCTCGCGCTGTTGATCTGCCGCACGCTCGAAGCCGCGATCCCCGGCGGCGCCTGCAGGTTCCTGCTGTCCAACTCACGCCATTACCTCCACCTCGCGCTGTGGATGTGCCGCCTGCTCGGAGCCGCGATCCCCGGAGCGTGCAGCAGAACGAAGCATCGGAGAGCAGTAGGAACGAGCTCCCCGACATATCCGAAGAGCTGATGGCTCTTCTGCTTAGGTGCAAGGACGTCGTCAACAACGTCAAGGACGCCTTGGGTTATCTGCCTTACCACCCTATCTAGAGCTGCTGCAGGCTGGTCGGAGCAGGGGGGAAGAAGATGAGACGCCATGAGCTTTCTCAAAATTTTAAATGCGATTGGCAATTTGTTTCAACGCTTCTAACCTTTTTACAAGACTTTTAAATAATGCCTGTGTTTTCTTTTCTTGTTGTTATCCGGCTCTGGCCGTCTTCTCTTCTGATAGACTGGAACCGACCTCCCTCTCGATATTCAAGAAGACAATTGTTTTATATGGTGATGGATCTTTTGGCTTAAGATTTATTAGTTGGCTTTCTTTTCTTTTCTTTTGCGATCACATTATTGCACAATCTTTCAAATCCATATCAGTACAAACAAAGTTACACCTTTTTTTTCCCTAAAGTTTAGGAAAAAAATTAATGACGAAGCGATCACTATGAAATATATAAATTGATAATTCCATTCAAATTTTGTTTCTATGTAGAGTGAGAAGACAGCTACGGCACAAACCGAGCGAAGAAGAAAATTATGAGGTGAGTCACTTTTCTTGAGACATAAGTATCGTCTAGAAATTTTGATATCTAAAACGAGTTGCATGCCAAACTTTACTTTAATTTTGTTATCTAAAAAGAATATTGATCTTGAAAAGTTAATGGAGATTTGCCGGTAGAATTTGTGCAAATCCTTCCAAACATCGACGAAAGTTTCCTTGAATCCCATGGGAACTTTCATCTCAGTCAACGCCTAAAGTTCCAGAAATCCTTGGAACTTCAGTTCTTGCGACGCGCAAGAACTTCGGACGAATGAGTGTACCCCCACATCATGTCGGGCGAGTGAGTTCTTCGTTCCGAGAATTTGGCATCATTATTTTTTTCCAAACTTCGTGTTGAAATTATTGTGTCACATCGTCAAATTTATTCTGAGAACTTAAGTTCTATAAAAAGGTAGGAACTTTGAGTTCTCATTAGTTCCCGAGATCTAATCGATTTGATAGAAAAGTTTAAATTGGTGTTTGGATGAACAATGTAACGATGAAAATTTAAAAAGTTGATTTGATAGATAAGTTTTAGTAGGTGTTTGGATAAAAATAAGAACTAAGAATATCGTTTATTATTTTATGAGGCATATAATTATAGTAAATAAAAATAGTATACATATTTATTTATTTAAAATAATAAATACTAAGACATCAAAATATTATATGTAATTATAAATTTAAATTTCTATTAAAAATAAGTTGCATCACAATATATTAATATTAATTTTTATTAAATTCTTTATATGTTATTAATGTTATAATTACATAAATCATAAGATTCAAATATAATATAAATTTTTCTAAAAATTAATGAAAATTTTAATTAATAAAGTTAGATTATAAATGTAATAGTATACATAAGATTTTACATTATTTCATTCATATTATTATACACTAAATATAATTATAATAAGTATCAGAACCAAATACTTTATTATTTTTAATTAATGAAATTTCATATTTTAGTTTATAAACTGAATAATAATGTATTAATAAATAATATATATATACATTAAAAAATAATAGTAAAAAGAAATGAAAGAAAAAAAGTTAAAAAATAAAAGTTCTTACTTCCAAAACTTTTAGTTAGTTCTTGATGGAAGCAATAACTTCAGCTACAAAGCCGAGTGTCACGTGATGAAAACTTGACAAGTTCCTATCACGTGGGGTGTTTGGCAAGAACTGTCAGAACTTGGCCAAGTTACAGCTTGTCAAATACTGCCTAAAAGAACATGCATAGTATAGTTAGTAAAATATTTTAGAAAGCAACATTGTATCTATATGTTGATTATTAACATAATTTAATTATTTTATAGGATTTATGTCACGCTTCAAAATTTACGTGAATAGAATTGTTTAAAATTAATAAAATAACTTAAATTTTCATAAAGCAACTTTTCAAAATAAAACAATAAATATGAAGATAATAATAATTATAATAAATAGACTATTCAAAATGAAATAACCATGAGTTCATCATTCTAATAATGTGGTAATATAAAACTAAATAATTCTATCAAACTCAATTTAGGTCATGTGCAATTCATCCTGATTGAGCTGAGGATCATCTCACCTGCACAAATATAAATATAGAAAAAAACCATGAGTAGAGATACTTAGCACAATCAATGTGCTCAATTAAAAATAAATACGATCAATGAAAGATCAATTCACCCATCAATTCAATAATCAATTAAACAATTGAAATAATGGATCAAACAATAATCAATAGACTAATTTATATCAAATATCAATTAATAATTCTCAAGGGCTTGAACAATAATCAATTAACAATTTATCAATTTGATAATAATTGGTTGGTGAATTCAATTCGATTCAATATTGATTTTATCTAATGACGATGATTCAATTTAAATTTAATTCAATGTTCGATCTTATCCAATTCAATATGGAGCGCTTAGTGAGTTAACAAAATACCATACTACTTTCATGCAGGCAAGTGAGGGATTAGTTACATGGTAATCCAATAAATGGTGATAATAATAGATATGTCGAGGACTAGGGCCATATACAATATAACTATAGTTTTCGCTAGAGGCTTATGTATCAATTCTCTGCGTACTCTATTTGTCTCATTCAATTAAATAACAATGAGCCCCAGGTTTGTACACAATAAATAGACATGGAGACCCAAGAACTTCTTACTGTTATTTATTTACTTAGTATGTTTATATTTATTGTCTATTTCAATTAGGTTTAACAATATCCAATCCAAAAGTCTACTAGATCAATAATCAAATCAATAACAATGATTAATATATTAGTACTATAACTAAAAAATATTATTATAATAGATAATTAAATATGAACTTTTCACCCCCTCGATAAATTGGCCCATGTCATTACAAGAAAATGGTGATTTTGTGATGGACAATTTGCGACGGACAAAAATTCTTCGTAATTTGTGATAAATTTTGTGACGGATTTTCGTCTATCAACTTCGCAATGCAGTGGGAAGTCGAATCGTGTTCCCAAACTCTAATTTTCACCTAAACTTAGTGAAACCCAGGCCAAGTATGATTGGAACACCGGTTGGATTGGTTTGGTCAAATCCTTCTCCATTTCGACCTTCAGAGTTTAGAGTCCAGACCTGGTAGTTCAAAATCCAATCAAATCTCTCCGTTCGTCACACATTGTGCTTGAGTTGCTAGAAACCAAGTCGCATTGCTCTGGGACTTAGGTCGAGCTCAACGAATTAAGAACAAATCTATTTCTATTCACACCTAGATTCAATGAAATCCGGGACTAGGCCATATTTTGTCGACGACAGGATTTCATATTCTTGACACAAATTTTGGCCATCAATTTTAAGTGATCACAATAATTCAATAAAAAAACTATACCATAATAATCTCTAAAGTTTAGGGTTCTATATCAATGAAATCATTGATATAAGGTCCCTACATCCTTAAGTTCACTGAAAAACTAACTATGATTCATGTTATCTGATTGTGACACAAATGTCGAACTTTGCACATCGATTCCCACATGATTCCGCCTTGAGACTCATATTGATCACTTGCATGATGATCTCCTATAACAAGTCTTCGAAACGAATCGCCGACCATTCATAGGCATGCCTCGATTCACATGAAAATGAGAGACAAATAGGAGACTCTGGTGCAGAAAATTTTATTTTACTAATAAAGAATTCTAGCAACTCCTTTAGATCTTATTTACAATTTTTTCGAATAGAAGTTGAATTCAATTGGCCCATCCTACTTCTAGCATTAGTTAAATATCAGACAAAGTTTAATTAATTTGGATTTTAACTAATAACTCTATAACGTAATCTTATCTCCTACTCATCAAACTCCTCTCTATCATTTCCAATTCATTTTCAAATTTCCTCTTAATTTCTACTAAATAATTAAAATATATAATATAATGACGTGTCATATTTTCCAAAATTGTTTTTTTATTAATTATTCGAAATTTGGGTGTAGTTTTTTTACTCATATTTACCTCTTTAGGAGTCATTTGATTAATGGATAAACATCAGAATATTTCGATATTTTTAATATGGACAAACATCATCGAGAACAAGATTAAATCATTTAAACTTCATTTTTGTCGAAACCATCTTGAAAAATAAAATACCACTACGATAACCCACAATTCAGAATATTTATATTTTTACAAAGTAAAATAATAACTATATTCTCACCGTTTCTATCTTTTAACCATTTCTTTTATTTTTTTATAATACAACCGTATATTATTGTATTACTATTTTTATAATAATAATAAATGCCAAGTATTTGCAATAAAATATTTTAATTATAAATATTATATATGTAATTTTTAAATTTAAATAGATAGTAGAATAAGAATATAATAAAATATTATAATTTTGTAGAAGAAAATTTATTATTTCTTATAAAATATTATTTATTCAAACAGTCCATTGTTCTCTTATGGGCAGTTTGGTAGAAAATAAAATTGAATGTAATAAAGTAATGTGAAATTGTATTCCTAAAAAAGTAAATATAATCCTATTCTACTTCATGTTTGGTCGAAGGAGAATAAAATATAAAAATATAATATTTTATGGATAAAATATTTATTATAAGTAATTGATGTTTATTGTTATAATAACAATAAAAATATTAATATAATAATGAATGGATAAAATGAAAAAAAAATAAAATATGATTAAAAGTTGAAGAATAGTGATATTTTGGTGTTTTAAAAATAGTGATGTTTTATTTTGAAGGTTAAAATAGGTGGTTTTACGTATTTTGAGGTGATTTTTTATTTTTCCATGTTTGATCAAATTATTCCAATTATAGTAATTAAATTACACACATCGTCCCAACGGTCCCCCAATTCCAATTTGTAATTGGAATATCCCCCAACTTTGATTTTTCTTACACGTTTCGTCCACTTGATCGGTGATAGTGAGTTTTCCATTTTTCTCGCTTACGTGGCCGCCACATACACAATTTCTCTTTCATTCAAGTCATTTAACAAAATAATATAATATATAATAAAATAATATTAAAAATAAAAATGATGTTAGTCAGGCTACCACCGCTCGTCAGAGCCAGTGAGCGTGTGTAGGAGAGAGGGGGCATCAGAATTCTTCAAGTTATAGCAGATGGGACAAAACTTATTTTTAAGGAGGATCTCCTATGATTTTTTTTGCTAGTTGAATTTATAGAATTGAATTGCGAAATAAAAAAAAGGAGTAGTATTAAATAAAAAAAAGTTTATTGAATTGAATTCATGCCGATATAGCTATCTATAATTACCCTTTTCTTTATCCATATTGGGACTAACAAAAATGGTACATTTATTTTAAAGATTGGCATTCTATGTCCAATATCTCGAGCTAAGTTATTAAGTACGGAGGTCAGTAAAAAAAATACAATAATGATGAATGGAAGGAAAAAAGAAAAAAAATCCTTTAGCTAGATAAGGGGCGGATGTAGCCAAGTGGATCAAGGCAGCGGATTGTGAATCCACCATGCGCGGGTTTAACCCCCTTTCCTCCCTCGCAGCCAGAAAGGGGATCAAACAAGAACCTTAGATAGGATTTTGTAGGAATCTTGAATGATGATGAGAGAGAGAATGAGACAAAGTCTAAAGGGGAGAGCACTTAGACATTTCACTTGTCCAGCATTTCACAAACTTACACCATCCATTTCAAATGGGATTTGTCCCGCGGACACACGAGCAATCCAACCCGTAGGATTTCCTTTTCCTCTTCCCATTCTGACTCCAGCCAATTTGAAGGACTTCAATACTCACTTATACCATAGAATCAAACTTCCTTAGGGTTGCCTTGTGTGTCGACCCCCCTTTTCTCCTTCGTTGTGTCCTGCGGCGAAGGAGACAAGGTATCCAGCACCCCCCTTTCCCCTCTCACCAGTTGCAAGTGAGAAAGGGGGGTGCCGGGCATCTTTTTTGCTACGTCGGTTGCGAGGAAGAAAGGGGGGCACCGGCCCCCTTTTTTGCTCCGCTCACAATATCGATGAAGAAAAAGGGGTCGGCACCTCCTTTCTCCCTTGCATCCGACAAGGGAGGTGGGGGGGGGGGGCAGCGAAGGAGAAAAGGGGAGCCGACGCCCCCCTCGTCGGACGCGAGGGGAAAGAAGGCATTGGCCCCCTTTTCTCCTTTGCCGGCACCCAGGAAAAGGGGACCGGACGTCGATGCCCCCGCTGTGCAACGAGTCGTAAAGGGGGGCCGACGCCACCCTTTCCTCTCTCGCGTGTGTCGGCACTGAGAGGCGCATGCGAGAGAGGGGGACATCGTCCCCCTCTATTGGAGTTTGCCGACTTTGGTGAGCCATTTTTATTTTTGATATTATTTTATTACATATTTATATTATTTTGTTAAATGATGTGGATGAAAGAGCAATGGTGTATGTGTCGGCCATGTAATCGAGGAAACTGGAAACCCACTATCAACGGTCAAGTAGACGAAGAGTGCAAAAAAAATCAAAGTGTGGGACATTCTACTTACAAATTGAAGTTGGTGGACCATTAAGATATTGAGTCAAAGTTAGGAGACAACAAGAGTAATTTACCCCAAATTTAGCTCACGTTTGGCTATATTCCAATAATATAGCAATATTCTGCCATTTTATTCTACAACCAAATAGCCCCTTAGGCTATGTTTGACACGAGAGTAAGGTGAGAATAAAGAACTTAACCCTAAAGGGACCGTTTGTGTAATATCCCTACTTCTAGCACATATGATTAAATGCGTTAATGTTATATTATGTGATGATTTTATTATCATGATACATATATGTCAAAGTGAAAGGTCTGACCTTAATTAGGAGAGCACAGAAAATGATGAAAAATAATCTAAGTCATAAAAAGATGATTTTTGAAAACATTAGAATTAAGAAAATTAAAGTTTCGATAATTGTTATCCTATATTAGTATATCCTAAATATGATTTTAAATAATTTTTATGTAAAGTTTTGGTTAGGTTAAATGATAGCGCAAAATTGAAAAACTAGGAAAAAATGATCGATTTTGCTCTTCGAAAAAAAATTCAGATTTCGTTTCCTTTGGAATTTGATTTTATAAATATTTTATTTGAATCCAAATCAGTAGTAGTTTCTTATTTATATGTAATGTCTTAAGTAAATGAATAAATAAAATAAATAATAGAAAAAAATGACAAACTGTTTACTTGGATGATATTCATGTAAATAAGGGGAAGCTCAAGGGCATATTGGGGATTTCACTCCCAACCAACCTTCAAGAGCCGCTATCCATGTTATATAAGACCTCAAACCTTATCCTACTATCACCTATTGTTATATATATTATTTTGTACACTGTGCAATATGCAAATAGAAGTAAAGTGTTTATGCTTACACGATCCTATGATGCGTGAATTTAGAAATTAATTAATGATTTTCTTTGATAACATGATACATGATATGATATGAAATTATATGTTATATGAATAGGTGCTATGTGCACGCGTAAAGCGTATTTAATTGCTACGTGTGCAATTATTTATTACAAGAGATGATATGGCATGACATGATATGAAATTGTTGGTCCAAAGACCACATTCCAAATATTTTGATGATAGATGATATGCTAACAATTGGGTGGTGCTCCGAACATGTTAACTACGTTTTGAAAGAAAAAAGTCGATAATGATTTCTTCAGACAACGGATGATCGGAAGTCTTTCAGATGATCTCTGGAACAATACTAGATGAGCGAAATAGCTGCTAAAACGACCGCTAGTTACAGAAGGCACATACATTTTTATATCAGACGACCGAATCACTTTCGGATGACCGTTCTGGGTGACAAACGAAAGAACATGTACAAAACGGACAATCAGAGTAGCCGCTAGAACGACCGCTAGTTACAGAGAGCACAGACATTTTTAAATAGGATAACCGAATCACTTTCAGACAATCGTACTGAGTGGCAAATGAAATAACATGTATAAAACAGACGATCGAAGTAGTTGTCAGAATGACTGCTAGTTACAAAAACTCAGACATTTTTAAAACGAACGATTGAAACAATTTCGGATGACTGTTCTGGATAGCAAAGACAAACGTCAACGACTACTTTCTCTATGGACTACTATGCAAAAAAGATACGACAACGATTATTTTTGTTCACAAAACGAACAATCCAAAATGTAACTGTAATATCCCAAATTTAATTCACATGTAATCACATGGGTTAATATTATATCATATTATTGATAAGAAAATCGATATATGTGTTAAGGCATGAGTTATAACTCATAGTGTTTGATCGTTGAAATTTGGCAAAAATTTATCCAAGGCATGAAAACATGATCTTTGAAAATATTAGAAGTAAGAAAATTAAAGTCTTGATAATTGTTCCTATATATCAAAGAATTATAGATGTGATTTTTAACAATTTTTAGGAGGTGTTTTACTTGGGTAAAACATAGATGCAAAATCTAAAAATCTGTGAACTTGCGATTTTTGTTCTTCGGACAAAAAATTAGATTTCGATTCCTTAATTATTTTTTTATAAATATTTTATTTGAATTCAAATGGGGGTAGTTCCTTATTTACATGTAATGTCTTAAGTAAATAAATAAATAAATAAATAAATAGAAAAGGCAAAACCATTTACTTATGTAAATAAGCTCAATACCAAGGGCAATTACTTACCTCTATATTTGGCTGGCAATTACTTACCTCTATATTTGGCCGACCTAAGGTCGGTTTCTACATGCCTTATCTTTACCCTCTACATGATCTACCACATCTTTTCACCTCCTCACTTGCTCTATCTGAAAATCCAAGAGGAACAAAAGGATCATGTGCTTTGAAGGAATTTGAAAGAAGAGAAAGGGAATTAGGGTTTTGGCATGTGGTAAGTTCATACTTCACATTATTTTGATTTTATTTTCATACCTTCCTAATTAGGGTTTCTCTAAACTTTTTCATCTCATTCACTTTCGAATTTTAGCTAACCATGGGGCAAAACTCATGTTCTTCATGAGCAAAATTAACCCTAGCCATGTTCAGTTGGTTCCCGAATCTTTAGTTACATAATTTCTTAGGATGGTCCAAAAATTATGAAAATTACTCTGATTGATCCACTCTGAGTCTATTTTCGTTGAGCTTTGGAATCAAGTTAATATGATTTCTGTAGAGAAAGTCATGTACTTACCTTTAAGGTACTATCACTCTATCTTCCGAGATTGTTATCCGATTTTCTAAATTATGGATCAAATTCAGTATGTCATGAAATTATTTGATAATTTAGGATGTTATAGATACTGAGGTTAGGTGTCATTGAAATTTAGAATCACTCAAAAATGATATTTGTAGGGAAAGTTATAAATGGTTTACCGAGCCTCACTTAGTCTATCAAGATGAAACATAGTGCAGATTGTGCTAGTGCTTGTTAAATTTATTATGATAAGTATAGATAGATATAAGGAATTTTATGATTGCAACTTATGAAGTAAATGTTATACAAAATTTAAGTTACCCAAATATGACATGTTTCTTATTTTATATAAATAGTACAATTAAGGTCACTCATTCTGTCAGAACAAAGAAACACTCTAAAAGTTAAGGTGAATCTTGATTGTCCTGTGAACAAACCACAATGAAATAAGATCTGAAACTTTTATAGATTAAGGTATTAGTAATAAGGAAGTAAGAAAATTTGGAATGAACAAAGTTGATTATTAATTCAAGCAGATACAAATTTTCTTTCATTATGTATACAATCTGTCTTAATAGTAGGCTAACTCATCGTGATAAATAGTTACTTAAGTTATGAGAGTAAATACTCAAGGGTCATGTACCTCTTCAATTAATTGTGTTTCATGTGTGATAGGCTTCTGTTCAGATCATAGAAGTGATGTGTTTCTTATTATTATTGTATAGGAGTAGAAGAGTAAAGTAGTGAAAAAGGAAAGAAAAAACCTTTTGGTAGCTCTTATAGGTAAGTTTATTTTCTCCTACTCTATGTTTTCACCTCTTTTGAATTCGGTGCGATATAGATTATTATATGTATTGAATATGTTTTGGAATGTTATGAATCGATTTCGAGAAATGCAATTATGAAAAGTATATCCGAATGATTGTATGATTGCACATTTGAAAAACATATGTGATATGATATGAATGGATTATGAGAAGTGCAATCTTGTTCGGTTTGAAATGGTAGTTGATATGATTCATCTTTTGATATTCGAGATATAATTGTTATATGATGAATCATGAATCTGCATCTGCCCGCATTGCATGTTTGATGGTTGCAGCTATGTGCTACATCGTCGATCATGATGGGAGCCACCTCTAGAGTCCAATCCATCATTTTGTTCCCCAATAATGGGATGAGATAGACTGAAGCTAAGTGCCATACGGAGCTAAGTGCCACATCGTGAGTAGTTGCGACGGGGACCGCCTCTAGAATCTGTAGGGACCATCTCTAGAGTCCACCTATCATTATATGATTTGTTCTCCGAAAGGGATGATGTAGAATGGAGTTAAGTGCTACATCGCTAATCACGATGGGAGTCACCTCTAGAGTCCACCTACTGACCATTGGCTAGTTGGTGATCCGTGCATACATATGAGAGTATTGCATTGCATACACATGTTTGATATGTTTAAATGACTATGATTGTAAATTGGGTGTAATGATTTCGATTGCAATGTTATATATGTATTTATTAAATGTATGAAAATATTGATTTTGATATTACGATTAATGCTTATATTTTTATGTCTCTCCAAATTAATTAGATGGTAACACATAGCTTATGAGTTATCAACTTACTGCTCTATTTTAGCTCACTCTGTTGTTTTTAATATTTTTCAGATTAATATAGCTGTTTGGGGATCATGCGAAGTGATAAACTTAGAAGATTCAAACACCCTTGGTAATAAGACATTGAGAAAAAGTATGTCTCTCGTATCCTTTTATTAGGATGTCGAGGGATTTAGTTATGTATAATTCATATGTATTATTTTGTAAGAAGGCAAAGGCATTTTGTGAAGTGTAAAACTTAAGGGAGTAAGTTTGTTCTGAATGATCATCATAAGTTGTATAATTTGTTTAATGATATTTTTATTCTTATGTTACAAAAAAATTAAATGACACCACGTTTTCGCAATCTCTCTAAATTTTATTTGATCATTTGTAATTAGTCGCGAACTCCAATTTAAACCATGATTTAAATCGGGATCGTGACAGTAACGATCGACCGCTGGGCATATGACAAAAAGCACAATGGCTAGTTTCTATTTAAAATGGACACCCAAAAAAATGGGTGACTGTTTCAGAAGTGACAACACAACTTTTGAAAAAAGTTTTCCAATGACCATATTTTCAAGAGAAACTTATAAAAGAGATTCAAAAGACTGATGGAAGCTCATCTAAGCAAGGAAAATTACTCTATAGCATATTTCAAGTCCAAAGCATTTTCAAGAGCTCAATTTTATGAATCATCCCTTCCCTCTTATAGTTCCTAAGTGAGAGCATTTGTTGTAAGAAGAGAGAATTGGATGGAATTCTTGTGTTTTTGTTTGGTGAAGTTGAGGGCTTCTTGTGTGAAGAGCCTTACCTCTTGAGCAAAGAAGAAGGCAATGTGGTGTTGAAAGGGTTGTTACGTTTTTTGGTTATAAGTTTTATACACCAATTCAACCCCCCTCATGGTGCTTTTGATCCTACAATTGGTATCAGAGTGAGGTTATTCTTATTTTAAAGATTTAAACATTCTTTGAGCTATGGCATCAAACAATTTTACTTTGGGTGAAGGCCAATCTACAAATCGTCATCTACTTTTCAATGCTTCAAATTTTGCCTACTGGAAAAAATTAGAATGCAAGCTTTTATTGATATTGACATTTAGGATATGATTGAAAATAGATTTGATTTGCGTGAAAAATCATCTTTAAAATATACCAAATGTGAGAGATTACTAGTAAAGTTAGATTGGAAAGCAAAAAATAATCTTTTTTGTGCTTTAGATACAAAGAAATTTAATTGTGTTTCTAGTTGTCAAAGTGCTTATGAAATATGGAGAAAATTTATCATTACACGTGAAAGTACCGATAAGGTTAAATAATCTAGACTAAAAATTTTGAATCATCGATATGATTCCTTTAAGATGCATGAAAATGAATATATAAATGAAATGGTTGTACGTTTTCATAATATTGTGAATGACTTAGCCTCCTTGCGCGAGCCACGGACTAACTCTTAAAAAGTGAAGAAGTTTCTCAGGTTCCTTTCTTTCAAGTGGCACACAAAGAGAATCATGATTGAAGAGAAGAATTTAAATAAGTTAGATTTTGATTATCTCATATAATCTCTCTTGACCTATGAAATTGGAATCAAGGAAGATGAAGAGACAAGTACTTTCAAAAAGAATACCTTGGCTTTGAAAACAAGGATCGATGAAGGTGAAACGAATGAAGAAGATGAAGATCTAGATGAAAAGAAGCTAGTCTTGTATGTCAAGAAGCTTGACAAATATCTTAAGTTTTCCAAGCAAAAGAAAAAATTGGCTTCGCCAAGAGAAGATCCTCGACAAGAAAACACCAAATAACTTGTTTTGAATTTAAGAAAGTTGGACACTATATGAATGAGTGTCCAAATCTAGTTAAAAAAAGGAGGGAAAAAACTCAAAGAAGAATAAGAAAGCTTTTCAAACCACTTGGGATGGAAGTGAAGATGAAAAGAATGACTCCAACATCTCCTCAAATGATGATGAAGAAGTCTACATATGTCTGATAATAAATAGCTATGAGATATCATCTAGCTCATCCGAATTTAGTGATAGTGAATATTTTGATTTGCATGATGAGTTTAGAATTCTTATAGATAAATATAGATGTCTTAAAAAAAAATAATCAGTGTCCCCCCAACTTAAATTGGGGATTGCCCCCCCATGCTGTGCCGGCCGTCAGATGAATCACACGGCTGGCGCAGATTTAAGAATTTTAAAGGAGATCTGTCGCGGTTCGAACCGGTCGAACGAGCAGTTCGGAAATCAGTTTGCACGGGCTGGTGCCAAGTGGTATAAAAATATGAAAACCCTCAAATTCACTCATTTTCTTCTCTCCTCTTCGTTTTTCCTCTCCACGCCGCCTCCTCTCTCTCTCCTCTCCGTGCGGTTGTCCGACGTCGATGAGCCTCCAACTCCTCTCTCTTCCTCTTCAGCGCTTCACCTCCGTGCGACGACCTCCTCCGGCGCTCGTCACCACAGATTTTCCCACCATCGACCCCCGCGCAATGGTGTCCGAGCTGTTCAGCGCTTCACCTCCATGCGGTGACCTCATCCGACGCCTGTCGTCGTAGATCTGCCCGTCGTCGACCCCGTGCGAACAACAACAGATCTCCAAACCCGTCCGCTGTAGATCTGTCCCGCCGCTGATCCCTCGAGGTGGAAGATGCTCAGATCCACGACACCCCGGCTAGATCCGTCGGTCAGATCTATTCTTACGCACCGCCACCGCCGAGATTGAGCAATCAATGAGTCTGCACACCCCGCTGATCAGATCTGCTCTTGCGCACCACCACTGACCAGATCGAAAGCTCACTCTGCCTCTCACGCAAGACCGCCGATGAGCCCACTCCACTACCGCTGAGCTTGTGCGCCGCTGTAGAGCTCGTGCACCGCCACTGCAGAGCTCGTGCACCGCCACTGCAGAGCTCATGCACCGCCGCCGAGCTCACCCGACTCGCCGCCGTTGATCTCGCGCACTGCCGTCTTCGAGCTCGCACACTTGATCCATGCTAATCCACGTTAATTCTTCATGCTAATCCACGTTAATTCTTCATGCTGTAATCCACGTTGATCATGCTGTAACTCCGCCTATATTTTATAGCCGGTCCCAAGCCCGGATAAAGGAGGAGGGTTGTGTTAGGCCCCGACAGCCAACATAAAATCATGTCGAATCTTATGAACATGGATCAACGAATGGCGTCGTATGATCCATGTAGCCGACCCCACCTAGTGGGATAAGGCTTTGTTGTTGTTGTTAGTCCATGTTGAAGTAAACTAGTTAAACTTTTGTTAATCCATGCTTGGATTAGTTAAACTTTTGTTAATCCATTCTTGGATTAGTTAAACTTTCGTTAATTCATACTTGGATTAGTTACACTTTTGTTAATCCATATTGTAAAATTTTACACTTTTGTTAATCCATATTGTAAAATTCTTTTTCTTGCTTGTATGCAATTGACAACAATGGTGTAAAACGTTGTGTTGAGGCTCTTTTCTCATCGACATTTGTACAATTCCCGTCTTTCTGACATATTAAATAATCTTTATCTCGCTTTTCGTCGAGCTCCGCTAACATGTGGAGCAAACTGCATTATAATCCTCTCCATGTTAACAAAATCATCTCCATGCACACAATTCGAGTTGAACATATTAATTCTAAAATATTGAAAATAAGCTATCTGAAAGGTCAATCTTGTTCAGAACATCAACAAATGTTTTCGAAAAACAGTCTCGACGATAAAAACATTTTGAAGTTTTGAAGTTCTGGAGGCATCGCACAAGTCTCTGGAGGCATCACACAAATCTATGCTTTACACGATAAGAACATTTTGATAACAACAAACAAAGTTTAACTAATTTACAACATGAATTATCAACAAAAAATTTACAAAAGTGTAACTAATCATGGATTAATTAAGTTTAAATAGTTTACAACAAAATTTACACCATGAAGGATTAACGGATTAACATCGATTAATAGTGAGCTCGGCGGCTGCAGTGGTGGTGCACGACCATGGCGGTAGCAGGAGCTCGGGGTGAGGGTGTGTGGGGTCGGCGGCAGGGCGGTTGAACTCGGCGGCGATGGGGCCTCAGCATGCGTCATGCAGCGGTTCTCGGCGTGAGGGGGTGGTGGCGTGTGGTGGCGCTCGGTGTGCGGGGTCGGCGGTGGTCCGGGTTGCTGGAGATCGTCGCGGAGGTCATCATGGAGGTCGACAACACCACGGAGGGGGTGAGGTTGGCGGTGCTCGGCGGGATCGAAGCGGGGTGCTCGATGTCAAGATCGCGCGGATCTGCTCGCCGACGGTTGGATCGGGCCCTCTTCACGCACAAATCTGGTCGGCTGGTCGTGGTAGGCGAAGGGCGAGATTCGATGCTCGTGGTCGCAGGCGGTCATTGAGGCACATATCTCATCGGTGGCGGGCAGATCTAGACGGACGCAGTCACCGAGGCACAGATCTCATCGATGGGGAGCAAATCTAGATGGACGTGATCATCGAGGCTTAGATCTCATCGACGGTGGGCAGATTTGGATGGACGAGGTCGTCGAGGTGCAGATCTCATGGGCGGCGGGCAGATGTGGATGGACGAGGTCAGAGATTGCCGCACGGCGAGGAGAGGGGCAGACGTCGGCCGTGGTCTATGGTGGCCCGATCTCCGGTGGCGAAGTCGCGAGAGGAGAGGGGAAGATGTCGGCTGCGGTCTCCAGTGGCAAAGTCGCGCATGAGAGAGAGAGAGAGAGAGAGAGAGAGAGAGAGAGTAAGAGAGGTGAATTTTTTTACCCCGCGCGCTTTTGTACCTCGAGATCAGACTAGACCGCCACCGAATTTTTTTCTCCTCGAACCGCCATCGACCATCCAAATTTGGAGACGAAATCAGGCTTTTATTCTGCAACTATCTGATGCGCATCAGACGGGTGCCGTTTAATGGAGGGAGTGTCCCCCCATTTAAGTTGGCTGGACACACATTATTCCCAAAAAGAAATATGAGGGTTTGAAGGTAGAATTTGAAAAGTTAGAAAAGGAACATCATTTCAAAGTGTGTGAAAATTGCAACTTACTAGATGATGAGAACTCTAACTTAGAATTTATAATTGGAGCATTGAAAACGGAAAACAACACTTTGAAATTATCTTGTAAAAAACAAATTTGTAGTGCTAAATTTTTTAAAAATGAAAATAATGTTTTAAAAAGTGAAATTAAAAAAATTACAAATTGTGGAAAAATGATAGATGTAATTTATCAACATAAAGAATACATTTTAATAAAAATGGATTTGCTTTTAGCTCAGTTGATACAAAGAATGATAAAGAATTTATTTGTTAGAGCATCACAAAATCTTCATGCAAAATGACATATGACTTGTTTTCATTATGGCTATGAAGGAAATTTTTCTTATGAATGCAAAATTAGAAAAGGGATAAATAGCAATATGAAGAAGATTTGGGTCCTCAAAAGGATCATCTCTAATCAAAATGGACCCAAACAAATTTGGGTACCAAAATGATGAGAATCTTAATGTCTTTCTTGTAGGGAGCTCCAAATGACAATAAAGGTAAATGGCATTTGGATAGTGGATTCTCAAGATATATGACTAGTGATCCATCAAATTTCATTATCGTGGAAAAGAAAAATGGAGAAAAAGTCACATTTGGAGATAATAGTAAAAGAAGAGTAATTGGTATAGGTAATGTTGGTAAGAATGATAAAATATACTTAGAGAATATTTGGCTAGTTGAAAACTTAAAACATAACTTAATTATCATCAGTCAATTATGTGATAAGAACTATTTAGAAAATTTTGAAAAAGACTACTACTTGATTCTAGATGAAAACAAGGAGGTTCTATATATGGGTTTTAGATATAATAATGTTTATAAAATTGATTTTGAAAATTTAAAAGATGAAAGATATCTTAGTGTTATGCATGATGATGTAAACCTTTGGCATAGAAGATTATGATATGTAAATTTTAAGTTGTTAAATAAACTTTCAAGTCATGAATTAGTTAGAGGTTTGCCCAAAATTAAATTTGAAAAAAATAATGTTTGCGACT
The DNA here is from genome assembly GCA_030549335.1 of Pontederia crassipes. Lineage (NCBI taxonomy): Eukaryota > Viridiplantae > Streptophyta > Magnoliopsida > Commelinales > Pontederiaceae > Pontederia > Pontederia crassipes. Next base: position 22,355,681 of record CM060194.1, on the reverse strand, counting down.
CATGTGTTAAAGATAAACAAACAAAAAGCTCTTTTAAATTGAAAGGTGTTATTAGTACGCATAGGTCTCTAGAATTTTTGCATCTTGACTTATTTGAACCTATTGATGTAGTAAGTTTAGGAGGAAAGAGATATGTATTTGTGATCGTTGATGACTTCTCTCATTTTACTTGAATTATCTTTCTTATAAATAAAGATGAAACTACATGTACATTTTATAAGTTTGCAAAAAGAATACAAAATGAACTTGAATTAAAGATTGCACAAATTAGAAGTGACCATGGAGGTGAATTTGAAAATTAAAAATTTTAATTATTTTGTGAAGAAAATGAAATTATACATATTTTTTCTACTCTTAGGACACATCAACAAAATGGAGTGATAGAAAAAAAAAATAGAACTATTCAAGAAATGGCTAGGACAATGTTAAATGAGAGTAATTTGCCTAAATATTTTTGGGCGGAAGCGTAAACATATCATATTATGTTTTAAATATAATTTTACTTAGACCTCTTGTAAAGAAAATATGTTTTGAAACTTTATATGAAAAAAAGGCCAAATATTTGATATTTTAAAATGTTTGATTGTAAATGTTATATCTTAAATATTAAATATAGATTACGCATATTTGATGCAAAATGTGATGATGTTGTGTTTCTTAGTTACTCTAGTACAAGTAAGGCATATAGATTGTATAATAAAAGAACATTAATTGTTGAAAAATCTATCAATGTTAAATTCAATGAAGTTAATGATTTTTTGATGAGCAAGCAAGTGAATGATGATGAGGAAGAAATAGTTGAAGTGAAAAGACATCTTGAAGATATGCAAATTCAAAATGAAGACTTGGAAGAAGTGAGAATGGATACTTCAAATGTGGAAGAAATGGAAAAACCACAAGTGGAGGATAATCAAATTATTACAAAGAATTGGAAACATGCATCATCACATCCACTTGACCAAGTCATAGGTAATATAAATGAAGGTATAAATACTAGACATTCCTTGAAAAATTTGTGTGCATTTTTGGCATTTCTTGCATAATTTGAACCTAGTAATATTGATGAGGCTTTAAATGATTCAAATTGGATAAATGCTATGCATGAAGAATTAAATAATTTTGAAAGAAATCAAGTTTGGAAGCTTGTAGAAAGATCAAAAGATTATCCCATGTTTGGTACTAAATGTGTTTTTAGAAATTAACCAGATGAAAATGACATCATAATAAGAAATAACGCAAGACTTGTAGCAAAAGATTATTCGCAAATAGAAGGAGTTGATTTTGAAGAAACTTTTGCTCCTGTTGCTAAACTTGATGCCATTAAAATACTTTTAGCTTTTGCATGTTTTAGAGGATTTAAACTTTTTCAAGTGGATGTAAAATCGGCTTTTCTAAATAGTTTTATAAATGAAGAAGTTTATGTTGAGCAATCTCAAGATTTTAAAAATCTGGATCATGTATTCAAACTTTCCAAACTCTTTATGAACTTAAACAAGCTCTTAGAGTTTGGTATGAAAGACTAAGTATTTTTGTAATTGAAAATGATTTTCAAAAAGGGAAAGTTGATACCACATTATTTTTTAAACATTTGAAAAATAATATTTTAATAGTTCATATTTATGTTGATGATATTGTTTATAGTGCCACTAATGAATGCTTGTGCAAAGAGTTTGAGTCTCTTACGTAAAAAGAGTTTGAGATGAGTCTTGTAGGTGAGCTCACATTCTTCTTAGGATTACAAATTAAGCAAAGAAAATCTTTTTCAATCAAGAGAAGTATACAAAGGAGTTGCTCAAAAGATTTAGAATGGATGAATGCAAGCCAAGTTCAACTCCCATGAGCACTATAACAAAATTGGATAAAGATGAGAAATGCAAATCCATTGGATCAAAAGAGGTATAGAGGTATGATTGGTGGTTTGCTTTATTTCATGGCATCTAGGCCAGATATCATGTTTAATGTATGTTTATGTGCAAGATTTCAATCCGCACCTAAATAATCATACTTAGTTTTTGTTAAGAGAATATTGCGCTATTTAAAGCATACTTGTAAGTTAGACATTTATATAACAAGAACTCATCTTTTGACTTACATGACCACACTAATGCGAATTTTGTCGATGTAAAGTTGATAGAAAAAGTACTAGTGGAATGTGTTACTTTCTTGATAGCTCTCTTATCTCATGAGCTAGCAAAAAGCAAAACTCCATTGCATTCTTTGCCGCCGAGGCCGAATATATAACAGCCAGTAGTTGTTGTGCACAAATATTATGGCTAAAATAATAATTACTTGATTATGGTATAAATTGTTCAAGTGCACCCATGAAGTGCGATAACACAAGTGCAATAGAAATGACCAAAAACCCAATTCAACATTATAAGACAAAGCATTTTAATTTGTGTTATCACTTCATTAGAGAACATATGACACTTAAGGATATTTCTATTGAACATGTGCCTACCGAAATTCAACTTGCGGTTATTTTACAAAACCCTTAAGTGAGGAAAGATTTTGTATGCTTAGTAGTGAACCTGGGATGTTAGGAACTTATTTGCCTCTCAATTCATCTCATAAGTGAATTAGTTATGCAAGTATCATTTGTGAATCGAATTGAATATAAAAATGTGTTGCACAATACAAACATCCAGATCGATCGACCATTATTATATCAGTCGACTGCTTTAAATCTTACTGGACGTTTGTTAGGTTATCAAACATTCGATTTTCGCTTGACAATTTTGCACTTTCAAATCGAGCGCCCGAAAGTACTTCGGACACCCGCATCCCTATTGTTAAAACATAAGGCTGATTGTAAAAAGGATGTCCGTTAATAATGCGTAGATGCAATCATAACGGTCGCCCGAAATTATATCGGTCGTCCATTCAACACAATATAAAAGACCCCAACGTGAAAAAAATTCCAATTCTTGAGAAACCTCATTTGTTTATGCCTATTTTCACGTATTTGCGCCCACCGTTGTCGACGCCTATCCCTCTATGACTCTAGTGACCACTCCAGCGACCCTCCACACGTCCCGCGACCCTCCCCAGTGACAGGCGAACCCAATCTCGTCTCCCAGTGGCCGACGAACACACCACTACTTGGTTTGAACAATCGATTTCTCTCAATTCTTCTTCAAATTTTTTTTTGTCTCAAGAGCTCATCTCTTCCGGCGTCGTCACCATTTCAGGGATCTCTGAGGTGGCTCTCTAATGTCTCTCTCTCTCCATCAGCCTCCCTCCTTCTTTGAGTTGTTCTTCATGTCTTCATCCTTCTCTCTGTATTCCTTAATCGGTCGTGAAGGTCTCCTCTGTCGCCCCGGCACCGTCGCTCCTCTTTCTCTCACCAAACCGGCATCGTCATTCTCCCCCTTGTCTCTCCCTGTTGATCACTGCGGCTGTGCCCCATAGCAGTCGATCTTTCTCATCCTGCTTCCGCCGCACCAGCACTATCATCCTCACTGCCGTCCACGTCGTCGCTCCTTCTCTTGTTCCCATCGCCCAACGCCATCGCGTTGTCTCCTCCTACTCTCAACGAATCGGCATCGTCCCTCTTTCTCCTCCTACTCCCATCGAATAAGCATCGTCATTCTTACCGTCGAGTCATCCTCATCAATGTGTCGTCCCCATCTGCTCCCGCCGCCCCGGCGATGTCATTTTTCTACGTCTGTCAGCGAGCTACAGCAGTCAACTTTTTCTATTGACATTGTCATTGTTCAACCACTATCGAAAAATCTATGAAACATGCCACCAAAGAAAGCGCTCGTTACTGGTCCCCAAAAACGAAAGGCTCAAGCATCCTTCTCTCGTCCACCTTCAGTTTCACCAACACCACCTCAAGACGAGTTTGATTATCTCCTCTTTGTCGACGCGGCCACTGCTTGAAGTTTTGAACCATTGTTCGCTTCAAGAGAAGTGGCATGAAACATTTGAGTTGATTGGGATTCATTGAATATGACATTTGTACATGATCTCTTTGACAGCATTGGATGGCTCCCACTCCTTGATGTCAAAGAACCTATATATCCAAGGTTGGTTAGACTCTTCTATGCCAACCTCCAAGTTCCTAACTTCCGATCGTATGTAACCTCTAAAATTCTCAGTCATAACATCAAAGTCACATCCTTTATGATTTTTACAATTTTTAATGTTCCCCATGAGGGACTTGAAAATATTGTAACTCATAAGTGGCCTTTCGATATTTCCATTACCAAGGCTCTTAGGGTTGTCATTTGTGGTGAGGTCGAACACTTTCCGATGAAAATGACTCAAAAGAAATCGAATCCCTCACTTCTTGTCGCTCAACATATTGTTAGTAGGATTATATTTTTCCATTCAGACCATTACACCGACATGACTTATTATGATCTTCGTCTACTTTATTGTCTTCTTCGGAATGATCTTTCTCTGGTGAACTTTTGGGCCTATATGATTCGCCACTTCATGTCCACTAAAGAAAAGATTTATTCTAGACAATCTCACTACTTGTTCTTCACTATGGCTCTTTTCTTACTTGAATCTTTCGTGAGAGTGGTATCATCATTCCTGAGACGAAGATATGTTATACTGAGGGACCCACAGATATTATTGGGAAATCCACTATGAAGCGTAAGGGACTTGTCCTTGAAGGAAATGAGTGGATCTTCACCAAGACAGGATAAGAGGCATCACATGATTCTGAGTCTGATGATACTACTGATATCGAATATCCTACAGGTGTTGCTACCAGGGAGGATATGGGTCCATCGTGGGAACCTTACTTATGTCCCACACCTGCGTCGACTAGTGGATGGCGTTCTTCTACAAGTCCCTCACGTGATGAATGGGATGGGATGATGACAAGCATAGATGGCATAGCTACACATATGGATATGCTCGTATAGATGACATGGTCACACATATGGAGTGCTTGGAGATCGATCATCATTGCATTCAGATTATCTCTTTGCATACTGAAGGGCAAATGGACTTTTGGGCTACACAGTGGGATGCGTGCGCGACCCACTCGGATGGCAAGCTAAGATCTTGATGCATGCAAAATATAACATATTTTAGATTATTATTTTAGTTAATTTTTCTGTAATTTGATCATGGCATGCATCATTTTAGACCACTTTTAGTCATAATTCCGTATTTATCAATTTTTAGTATTAATTCTCTGAATATTTTAATTGTGGATGGATTAATTAAATTTTGATAATAATTTTGCAGGAGAAATCGAATATATGATTATCCGAGAATTATATTTGATCAATCCGATTGGACGTATCGGCCGAAATTCCGAAGAATTTATCCTTACGGCCGAGATCTCCGATTCAAATATGTTTATCGATTCAAAAGAGGTGTTACGGCCGATAACTCAAATGGAATCATCATTTTGGCCGAGATTAGAGAGAAAATTTGTTTTTTTGGCCGAGATATGAAAGGTAAAGATAAATGATTTTATCTTTTGGGCATAACAAGATTAAATTCTTTCCTTACGGCCGAGATTTGGAGGGAGTAAAAGGGTTTGTCTCTTTGGGCGTAAAGATAAAAGAATTTCATTACGGCCGATATTCGAAGGGGGTAATGGCAAGGAAATGTTGGTTTTGGCCGAGATTCAAAGGGGGTAACAATTAAAAGGATTTATCTTTGGCCGAGTTTATCTCATAAATTTAAATTCATCCGTACGATATTTTACGATCGTGATCAAATTGAAGGTCGTCCGCACCTATAAATACGTGGAGAATCCGTCATTCCAAGGTGTGCTCGGAAGTTTAGGTTTTCTTCCACGGCGAGTCGTGAGTCTGCAGGCTACGACCAAGAGGAGAGAGGTGCGACGGCTGGAGGTTGATCGCGACCCTGATCAAGTTCGAGAGGTTGCCCGACTGTATGCCCAATTCGAGAGCTCTACTTCTATTTTGGGTGTAATTCTTCCAATTATTATTGTTATTATGTTATTATCTCTCCAAAATTTCTAGGATGAACTCCATGTTTTTTTTAAGATTATTATTTTAGGAGATTATTGTTGAAGGGAAACTATTTGGACTCTACATTATTTGTTTTAATCTTTTCTGATTAATTAGTTAATTGTGCTTAGTGCTTTTGATTTAATTAATTGAATTTCTGAGTTGAGTGATTACCAGTTTGTGGACTATTTAATTTCAGAATTCATTAATTAAATTAATTGATTTTATGTGAAATTAATAATTGACATGAATTTGATAAGTAGTATGTGGAGAATCAAATTTATGTGGTCTGTTAATCTATACCAGTTTGTGGAGTGATTAATAGTCTAGGGAATCCAATTTAATGCGTCTTAATTTTAATATGATTTGATGGGATGCCAGTTTGTGGAGACTTCAATTCTTATTAAATTAAGATAATTTAATTTGCATACTTAGATTGAGGGGATGCCAGTTTGTGGAGACCACAATTTAATTATGTCAAGTTAATAATTTAAGGGGACTCTATCCATCATTAAAGATTAAAATTTTCTTTTATGATTCAAATATTTATCCTGATCTATTTTCATCCTAAGGCCTAACTTCAACACCACTATCTTATCTTTATTTTATTTTATAAAACTCATTTTCAAAATCTATATTTTTCCTCTCTTATTAATTTAAAGATTCAAATATTGAATTAATAATATTCCTCGTGGGTTCGACACTCTTACTCCTTTTTACTATATTACTTGAGCGACTAGTGCACTTGCTAGCGATTTTATTTTGCTACATCATTTCAACGCATCAGATCCCCTGCGAGGTGCACGCAGATCTTGCGTGTTGACGTGCCCTGAGCGCGCACATCCGTACAATTTTGTGTGATTCGTTCTGCCTAACTTATCACCCAAGTCTTCCTACACTTTAAAAGGGGACCCATACCATAGGTTCTAAACACGCTTTCGTAGAGGTTCGTCCAGAAATATTTGTACTGTGGCAAAGAGTTCTGTACCCGTTCCCGAGGTGCAAGTGAGCTTGTCAAGAGTTCGTGAAAAAGCCCTGACGATCCGCTTTTGCTGCAAGAGGAATTCCGCAACCTCTAGAATTTATATTTGTTATAAATTTCAACATTGGTGTCAGAGCTTTTTTAGGTTCTTCTCGAGCTCATGAATGCACAAAAAATAATATTTGTTATTATTTTTGGGATCTACCCACTACAACTGAGGGACAAAGTGGACTTTGTCATCACAAATATATTATGGATGAACCTAGACCATAATATAATTTTTGGAATTACTTTAATATTTTTGACGAATTTTTTCGGATTTATTTCTGAATATGTTGCAGCAAAAAAAAATAGAAAAAAAGAAAAACTGTTCCAATAAGCACACGGCTCATTGCAAGGCCCAACTTTGAGTGCAAAGGAGTTGCACGCAAAATGATTGGCAATTTGACTAGCAAAGAGGCCCGATAAACAATTTATTTTCCTTTTCTTTTCTGATTTTTGCCAGATTTTTAAAATATTCCAAAAATAGAAAAATTCTATTATAAAATCATGAAAAATTAGGAAAACTTTGCTTTTTTCTTAGAAATTGTTCTGCAATATTGCATGTAATTTAATGTTATAAAAAATCATTTTTTGATTTAAAACATTAAATTAAATGATTAGATTTGCAAGTCAATATCAAATATTGCCTAATAAATTTGTTATCATGCATGAAATAAATATTTTCATTTATGTATGTCATAATGATATTTATTTCTATGATTAAAATTTTGACTATGTTAAAATTAAAATTGGTATGTTCAATCTTGTTAAGCATGATAACTTGCCTAGAATTTCTAATTGATTCCTTTTGTGAGAATTGATTAAGATGACAATATTAATTTTGACTATGTGCTGAAATACATGTTTCATGCAAACCTATAATAAAATAACTAGTTCATCTAATTATACAAACTATAGGTAATTAAAGAATACATGAAACATAGGTAGTTCTTTTGTAGGATTAAGGCACCTTGATATTCAAATATTGTCACAATAACCAATGTCTTCCTGTTAAGTTGTGCGTGACCCGAAATGCACGTCTAGAAAGGTTTCGAGAAATTGGCCTGGTGCATGGTCGATGCAGTCTCCAGAAATAGAGTTGATGTGTGACAATGGTAGCACAATTTTTTTAATGTGATGTCGAGGTGAAGGATAGTGCACGGTTATTTAATTGGCACCCCTTGGGGAAGCGCCCCCGTTGCATTAGTCCTGATTGTCCTGATCATATTAGAAATAATTTGGTGGACCACACGAAATGAATTTCGGTGATTTTGAATTATAAGTTGATTCAAAATATATAGAGTAGAAATTTTTGAATTATGTGTTGATTCAAAATTGAAACATTTAGATTAATTTTGTCGCATTGTTAAAATAATGAATGATAATATTTCTTGGAGACAATGGGAGATGAGTGGGAGTCTAACAACCTCTCGATGTCACTACTTCATGAATATTGTTATTTCATTTTTTATGTTGTTTGTGGAAAAAATTGCAACATGCATAACACTGATGATTTTCTCCTATTTTTTGTGACCAAACTATACGATGTGTTCCAAAACAATAATTGCTTACCTGAATAAGAATGAAAAGCCAAATGACGACAATTATGATATTTGGCACAACAAGGTCCAATATCTTCTAGAAGAACAAGAGGTCTTGGAGACCATCAATCATGTTGTCAATGAACTTGCACCTGGACATAATGCCCAACGCCAGAGGGATATGGAGGCATATCAGGCCTGGACAAAAAAGAATCACATTGCTCGCATTATGTTGCTGAGCACGATGAATAATTCCCTCCTATGTGAATTCAAAGTCTATAAGACAACATTCGAAATGTGGACGGCGCTCCGCAATAAGTATGGGGTCACCGCGATCATCAAGCGCCGGATGCTCACGATCAAGTTTGACTTTTATCGGAAGGGACTAAATCATACGATGAGATCCAGGAGATGTCCAACATGATCCATGAACTCAAAAGTGGGGGACAAGTGCTCGATGACGAGCAATAGGTGCAAGCTCTGATCCACTCGCTTCCAAAAAGTTGGGAACATATGCGTTGTAATTTGATGCACAACGAAGGTGTCAAAACTTTTGACCAAGCTGCTCGCCCCATTGAAATGGAAGATGAGCCCCTTAAAGCCATGAACCAATCTTATGAAGCATTAGTTGCTGACAATGGTGGACAAAGAGCTGGTTCCCAATCCAAGAGAAAAAGGTCGCAACCAAATAAAAAGAGCGGAGATGCCGACAGAAGAAAGTCCAAGGCCACCAGCGCAAACGTGAAAAACGTGGCAGCAAGGTAGACACGAATAAAGTAAAATGCTACAATTGTAGCAAACGTGGTCACTTTGCTCGTGATTGCATTGAGCCAAAGAAGGTTTGTCCTGACCATAATTCTTTTTCTTATGTCTCATGTTGTGCTTTAATTGCTGAAACTATCCTTCGCGGATTGCAGATTCAGGAGCCACCGACCATGTAGCAAGAGATCGGGGGGTCTTCAAGAAATTTTGTCGAATAAGTGCGGGGAGCAAATGGATTTACGTTGGAAACAACGAAAGAGTTGAAGTTAAAGGCATTGGATCGTGCAAGTTAGACCTTCACAACGGCCAAATACTTTACCTTCACGACATTCTATATGCTTTAGCTTTTATATGAAATTTACTTTCTGTGTCAGTATTAGACAAGCTTAGTTATGTAATAAGTTTTCGGAGGAAACAATTGACAATATGTCATGACAATGTTTTTCTATGCAATGATTTTCTCAATAATGGTTTCTATGTCTTAAATATAGCATCTGTTGCTAATATTATTCTTTTATATCATCTATTGATGTGAATGAAAGTGCCAACATTTGGAATGCCAGACTAGGACACATTGATCAAGATCGAATGAATAGACTTGGTAGAGAAGGCCTCTTGAGGTCTCTCGCAAAAGTTGATATTCCAACTGTGAGGAATGTCTAGCTAGTAAGAAAATAAGAACACCATTTGGGATGGAAAAACATGCCGAATGCCCATTACAATTAATCCATTCGCACATATGTGGTCCGATGAATGTTCACACAAGACACTATTTTTCTTACTTCATCACATTTATTGACGACTATTCACGTTATGGTGTTGTATACTTGATTTCTCATAAGTCTAAAGCCTTGTATTATTTTGTACGATTCATGAACATGACAGAGAATCAAGTGGATCACAAGATTAAAGCCTTGCGAACCGACTGTGAACGCGAATATCTCTCTGACTTATTTAAAAGGTTATGTGATAAAAAAGATATAGTTAGGAAACTAATAGTATCGAGAACTCCATAAGTATGGAAAGTTGGGTAATAGAGGGTAGAAATGTATCTTTATAAGATATTGTGAAACCTCCAAGGGCTATATATTCATAGGAGAAAGAGAAGATGATACGATAACGAAAATCGAAAGTAGAGATGTGACATTCATAGAGAATGAGTTTACAAAGTAAGGCGAGATTGACAAGTAACTTCTCCTAGATGAAGAAGAATATACTGAGTTGACGGCACAAGTGGATCAACTCGTTGAGGAGTTAGTCTCTTTCATCCCACAACTTGATCCGAGTGGGAGAGATTTGCAATCTCCAACCGACCAACTTGAAAGTTCTCTTCGACGAACTACTAGAGAACATGTTCCACGCTGATGATTTGAAATGAAGGGTTGCACACCACATAAGGTCAACATAGTAAGTCTGAAAGATGAACTCGAGCCCAAATCTATCAAAGAGGCTCTCTCGTCCCTGCTAAGGAAGAATGGATTAAGACAATGGAGGAAGAGTTAGGGTCCATATAGAAAAATCAAGTCTGGGACTTGGTTGATCTCTCGCTAGGCCGTAAGGCAATTGAGAATAAATGGGTTCTCAAAATTAAACATGGCATGGATGGATCAATTGAAAGATATAAAGCCCACCTAGTGGCGAAAGGTTTCACCCAAACAACGGGTGTTGACTATGAAGAAACTTTTGCACCTGTTGTAAGGTTTGCTTCAATTCGCCTAATATTAGCTATAATTGCACCTATGGATTTAGAATTACATCAAATGGATGTAAAAACCGCATTTATCAATGGAGAACTAGATAAAAAAATTTACATGGAGAAACCTCAAGGCTTCGTTGTAAAAGGAGAAGAGTGCAAAGTTTGCAAGTTGCGTCGGTCCATTTATGGGCTCAAACAATCATATAGACAGTGGTACCTAAAATTTCATCAGTCAATCATTTTATACGATGATTGATGAAGATCACTGTGTGTATGTTCATAAGTCCGAGGATAATTTTGTTATCTCGACATTATATGTGGACGACATTCTAATAGTTGAAAATAATAGAGACTATGTCATTACCATTAAGCAATGATTGCCCTCCATATTTGAGATGAAGGACATGGGTGAAACATCATACATACTTGGTGTGAAAATCCAACGCGATCATTCCAAACGACTCCTTGCTTTGTCACAAGAATCATATATAAAGAAGGTTTTGGAACGATTCCGCATGGATGACTGCAAACCCATTGACACTCCTATTATGAAAGACGAGGTTTTAAGCTTGGACATGTACCCTAAAACTCTAGAGGAACAAAATGAAATGTTCAATGTTCCCTATGCGAGTGTGGTCGATAGCCTGACGTACGCTATGCTGTGTACTCGGCCGGACATATGTTTTGCAGTGGGTCTAGTTAGTCGATATCAGGCTAATACAGGATGCCAACATTGGAAGGCGGTGAAGAGAATCATGAGATACCTCAAGGGTATTGCAGATCTTGCACTGTGCTATCATGGAGGAAGTCTATGACTTGTTGGATTCACCGATCCCAATTGGGTTAATGATGTTGATGAATAGAAATTCATCTTCGGATACATTTTTTTGCTCAACAATGGTGTTGTTACTTGGAGTAGCAAGAAACAAGATTGTGTGACACTGTCAATTATGGAGGCAGAATTCATAGCTTGTTCAATGGCAGTACAAGAGGCCTTATGTCTTAAAATATTTCTTCAAAACCTGAAGATTTTTGAGAATTCAATGAAGAAGATGATCATTCACTGTGACAATCAAGCGGCCATTGCTTATGTGAAGGACGAGAAATACCATTGCAAAGGAAAGCACATAGACACGAAGTACAAATTTGTACGAAATCAAGTAGTCAAAGATGAGATATAAATTGAGTATATATCAATGCACAAAATGGTTGCTGATCCGTTCACCAAACCATTGCCAAGATAGGCATTCTTGAGATATGTAAATGCCTTAGGGCTGTGTAGATTATAAACACGATATTGTACTCAAATTTTTCAATGAATAAAAGATTAATTTTGTTTGATAAATTCATTGTCGTGAAACCTTGTTATCACTACAAGAAAAGCCTGATTTTCGACGATTTGTTTTCGACGGGCAAAAATCCGTCTGAAATACCGATGGATTTTTTGGCGGATCGAATAAACCGTCAAAATTATCATCGGATATTTTTCGACGGTTCTAGCCGTCTAAACATTCGACGGTTCAGAATTCGTCAAAACTTTCCGTCAAAAATTTCGATGATCGTAACCGTCGATGATGTTAAAACCGGCTGATCAATTTCCATGCTGGTTTTTCGATGGTTCAGACCGTCGAAAGTTTCGACGATTCACCTATCCGTCGAAACTTCCAGTGTCTTAGCCGTCGAAATATTCTAACGTTGGTCGGGTATTATTATTTTATTTTTCGATGGTTCCGACCGTCGAAAGTTGTGATGTTTCACAGAACCGTCGATATTTCGGCAGTCAGACTCGTCGAAATGTTAACTGATTTTAATTAATTAAAATATTCTACTTTAATTGTTTTCGATGGTGTTGACCGTCGAAAATGGAAATTTATAATTTATATAATTCTCTTCAATTGACATATATTATTCTATATTTTGATGGCTAAAACTGTCGAAAGTTTCGACGATTTGGAGAACCGTGAAATTTTTTGACGGTTCGTCCAACGAGTTTGACCATCTTAATTCAAATTAATATTATATTATATTTACCTACTTTCCGATGGTTTACGACCGTCGAAAACTGGCTACATAAATACCCGACTCCATTGTCACTTTCTCTGTTTTGATCCCTCTCTTCTACGTATAGTCGAATGCCCACGCGCATTTCATCCGGTGGCAACCTCCGGCAACCTTCCCGACATCCGCGCTCCGCCAAACGCATGCCACCTTTACCGTCGGCCGCCGGCGCTTGTCTCCGCCACCTGCATTGCCTTCCCTCGATCGCCGCCTAAAGCCCTCGTCCGTCGCCAACTCGCCGCCGCGTTTGCAATCTCCGGCGCAGGTAGGCTCCGATCCCCACCCTCCGTGCTCTCTCCGCCCTCCCAGATCCCCGCCCTCCATGCTCTCTCCGCCCTCCCAGACCCAGCCGCCATCCGCGCGGCGGCTAGATCCGACCGCCCTCCGCGCGCGGCCGGCGCCTAGATTAAGGTCACTCTCAAAAAAGGAACTTTGTGTTATGCAATTATTTTGCGATAAAATATTGTGATAAAAATGAGCACTTTTCCTTTTTCCTGCTACATGTTTTCGAGATTTTTGATAATATGATAGAAGGAAGCATAAGCATTGATGCATACAAAGATGCTTTTTCTTTATTGTGATAAATTGTTTTTTCTTTATTTCCCCATTCACAACAGAGCAGAGTGCTTCTCGGAGAAAAAAAAGAAAAGATTCTCAATGGATGAGAAAATATTACTTGCATGCAAAAGAAACAATGGACATGAACTGATAGCAAAAATTAAGCTCGCTTCATACAACCTGATCCATTTTCTTTTATTCCTGACGACTAGTACATAAATAAGCTTAGGTTTTCAAACAAATTTTTGAACTCCAAATCAAATGTTTCCCTCCGCATTGGACTGGTTTTATCCGTCCATCATTTATCATTTCTGATCGATAATATTGTCATAGCTTCAGACAATATATACACACATATCCTTAACAACATTTAGATATATCTCAGCATTACATCTTTATGAAAATTTGAGATTGAACCAAGAAACTTTTCATATGCATCATTGACGCATAATCGCACTTTGTTTGGCAAATTGGCCATTTGAGTATTTATTTCTCATTCTACTTATTGCCTTTTATTTGTTAGAACCAATGGTCAGTTGAAGCGCCTTGTGCTATCATTCTGCTACCACCGAGTCTCAGATAAAACATTGGTTGAACTCGCAAGGAGATCTCCCTAATTGGAAGTTATTGTGCTTTCTTTCTCTTCAATACAAGGAGCCGAGTTTATTGAGCAGGTTAGTCGAGCATGTTCACAGCTCAAAGTTTTCTATCGGAGCAGGAATTGGTGTTACTTTGATTATGCTCCTGAGAATCAAGATTCCTCGAACTTTGAAGCTTTCGCAATAGCAAATAACATGCAAGAACTTATGGTACTTCAGTTGAATGGCAGTGGGCTAACTAATGTTGGACTTGAGGCTATCCTTGATGGATGCCTCAACGTTCGACGACCGTGCCCCCCAGCTGGACCGTCGAAGATATCGACGGTTCAGAAATAACCGTCGCAAATAGTTTGCGACGCCTCATTTTCGCACGGATGCTATCCGTCGAAAGAACCGTCAGAAAACGTCATTTCCGATAGTTCTGGCCAAATTACAGACGGTTCGGACCGTCTGTAATAGCCTATTTTTTTGTAGTGTATGCATGTGAAAAGTATGTCGATGAGGACTAGATTTGCTCACTCATACGAACAAATATTTATGGCGCTCACGAAGATAATGAGCGGAATGAACTATATGAGTCATGGTGTGATTGCTAAAACATGAGTTTTAGTAACTAAAATATCGTCCGACTAAGAGAGAGAGAGGCCAGATGCGAGATTCAAATTTGGTGCTATTGGATAGCGTGCAATTTGAAAACTTGGGTCAGACGCTAAAATGTAGCAACTAAATTTAAGTCTGTGCGGTGTATAATTAAACAGAGCTAGACATACACTCCTTTAGTGTGAGTCTCCACCGTAACACTTGTGTTTAGTACCAAGTATGCAAAGTCTCCCTAGAGAGACATGATGAATTGATTAGTTCGATGGTCATCATGGTGTGAGTCTCTGGCAGATGATTCATCTGCACGTGCCCTTAAACCTTGACTATGTCTTAAGGAAAGGAATTACTGATTGCTACTTTAGTGGGATACTCAAAGGTGAAAAGTATAGTAGCCTATCGAGCCATGTCTAGGAAAGCAGCTAATTCACTACTAAAAGACATGAGGGTGAGAGAAAGAACTGTTATGAGTTGCATTAAGCTATCACGTACAATTGGCCAGCTATTTTTCTTATGTTGAAAATAGTGTATGTGAAAGATAGTTACTGCGGAGCAAGACATGCGTTGTTTTGGCTATGCTGCAAGGCAAATCTAGGGCATAATGAGTTACATTATCTGAGCATTTGTTGGCTCATGTGTGAGCTGTCATGAATCCCTAATGGGCATGACATACGCTCTAGAGATAGTTGAATGAAAACCTTAACAGGTATCTTTCTAGCTCCTATAAAGAAGCGAGCTTGTACTCGTGGGTCGCATGACACATTTATCAATTCTGGACGAATGAAAGTGCAATGCCTAATGCGGGCAAGTGGGAGATTGAAGGGCAAATGCCCTTTTGGGCTACATAGTGGGCCGCGTGCGTGGCCCACTCGAATGGCAGGCACGTTATGCGCCTGCCCCATCCACAAAGCGTGCGGATCACGCGTGTAAGGCCCCAAGGTGAAAGGACCAAAGGGTGAAGAAAGATAGTCCCACATGGACAAAACATGGAGATGGTCATGGACTTATAAGTGGCATCCCCTTTACCTATCAAGATGCATTTTAAATTCGTGCGGACCTAAGGCCCAAAGCGAACAGTATCTTGATGGAGCTAAGGGGGTGTTACAAAAGGTATCAGAGCTATCCTCGCATGCTCACTTGAACCATGTGGGAATGAACTCGGCCCACGGGCCACTTAACGAGGATGTTGAGTCCCTTAGGGGGGTGATTGTAAGGCCCTAAGGTGAAAGGACCAAAGGGTGAAGAAAGATAGTCCCATATGGACAAAACACGGAGATGGTCATGGGCTTATAAGTGGCATCCCCTTTACCTATCAAGACACATTTTAAATTCGTGCGGGCCTAAGGCCCAAAGCGAACAGTATCTTGACGGAGTTAAGGGGGTGTTACAGAGAAAATATGAAGTGGCAATTAGAAATAGCAACACCACTAGAGAGGGTCTCCACCAAGCAATACCTTCCAGAGACACCGGTGATGATAGAGGAAGAAAATTATTCGATTGATCTCATAGTGCTACCTATGGTAGACTATGATGTCATACTGGGTATGGATTGGTTGTCATATCATGATGCCTATATGATATATCGGCAAAGGAAGGTCATGATCAATAAGAAGGATGACAGTTCCATAATTGTCCACAAAATTCCATTCAAGGAAAGGAAGATGATGATTTCTTTAGCCAAGGCAGCCAAGATGGTGAACAAGGGTTGCCGAGGATTCTTGTCGAATGTAGTCAAGAGTGATTTCTTGTGACAATATTAAGACGCGTTTTAAATTCATGCGGGCCTAAGGCCCAAAGCGAACAGTATCTTGACGAAGCTAAGGGGGTGTTACAAAAGGTATCATAGCCAACCTCGCGTGCTCACTTGAACCATATGGGAACGAACCCGGCCTACGAGTCACTCAACGAGGACGTTGAGTCCCTTAGGGGGGGTGATTATAAGACCCCAAGGTGAAAGGACCAAAGGGGAAAAGATAGTCCCACATGGACAAAATACGAAGGTGGTCATGGGCTTATAAGTGGCATCCCCTTTACCTATCAAGACGTATTTTAAATTCATGCGGGTCTAAGGCCCAAAGCGAACAGTATCTTGATGGAGCTAAGGAGGTGTTACAAAAGGTATCAAAGCCACTCCGCGTGAGCCTCTGTGCATGGTGGGGTGCGATCACTCATCGAGGACGTTGAGTCCCCTAAGGGGGGAAGGGGGTGCATGAGGCATGCCTTGGATTAGTCCCACATGCATAAGTCATGGGAGAGATGCTGGGTATATATAGGAACATGTCCTTCATTAGGTGTGACGCATTTTGAGAAAACCGTGCGGACTAAGGCCAAGAGCAGATAATATCACACACTGATCAGGAATGATACAACGCGCGCAGATCCCGCGCGATCATGCATGCATGTTAGCGCACGTTCCACGCGCGCTGACCATGCAGATCACGCGCACGAGGTGCGTGCAGATCCTGTGTGATGACGTGCCCAGAGCGCGCATGTCCGTACAATCTCGCGTGATTCATTCTGCCTAACTTATCGCCCAAGTCTCCCTACACTATAAATGGGGACCCATACCATAGGTCCTAAACACACTTTCGTAGAGGTTTGTCAAGAAGTACTTGTGTTGTGGCAAAGAGTTCCGTTCCCCAGAGGTTCGATTTCCGATCTCGAGATGCAAGTGCGTTCATTAAATAAGCCTCAACGATCCGCTTTCACTACAAGAGGTATTCACAACGTCTAGAATTTATATCTATTATAAATTCCAACATGTACTTTCATTCTCAGGGCTTCGGCACTTCACCATATGAGAGAGCTGCACCTCCACCGCCCGATGGTGATAGTTTCTTGTTTTTTTTGTTTTTTGTTGTTCCCCATTTTGATGATGTCAAAAGCGAGAGATTTATATTGTGACAAGGATGTGATGTATAATGGATGTTATCTTTTATGCTTTTATGTATTACGATGAGCATGGATGTTATTTTATGCTTTTATGCATTATGATAAGTATGTATGTTATCTTTTATGCTTTTTTAGGGATGAGGATGTTGTTATGGCTATTGTTATGGCTACTATCTCTTAGGCCTCTTGATATGTACGTGGAACTTATTTTACGATGCACTAGACGATGCATATAGATGATATGCTTATATGTATTATCACGTGTCATATTACAAAATTATCATATTGTGTATTAGAAGATAAGCATTAATTAAGGGGGAGTAATTTACATTTCGTCATTTATTTATCTCCTCGTCACTTTGTTTGCCATCATAAAAATGGGGGAGATTGTTGGTCCGAAGACCACATTCCAAGTATTTTGATTATAGCAAACAAGGAACATGATATTCTAATGATTGGTTGAAGTGGTTCTCCAAATAGGTTAACTAAATTTTGAATGAAAAAAGTTGATAATGATTTTTGCAAACAAAACGGATGACCGGAAGTCTTTCGGTTGACCTCTGGAACAATATTGAACAACCAAAATAGTTGCCAGAATGATCGCTAGTTACATAGAGCATAGATATTTTTAAATCGGATGATCGAATCACTTTCGAACGATCATTCTAGGTGGAAAATGAAAGAACATGTACAAAACGGACGGCCGAAGTAGCTGCTAGAATGATCACTAGGTACATAAAGCATATACATTTCTAAATCGGACGACCGAATACATTCGGATGACCGTTCTGGGTGGCAAATGAAAGAATATGTACAAAACGGACGACCAATATCAGAACAACCTCTAGTTAAGAGAACTCAAACATTTTTAAAACGGACGACCAAAATAGTTTCAAACGATCGTTCTAGGCAGCAAAGACAAACATCGTCTACTTTCTTTATGGATTGCTATCAATGGACTACTACGTAGAAAAGACACGACAACGGCTATTTTTGTTCACAAAATAGATGATCAAAACTATAAAGATCGATCATTGAGCATACGACAAAAAGCACAATGACTAGTTTGTTCAAAACGGACGCCCGAAAACAAAACGGACGATCATTTCAGAAGTGAAAATCCAACTTCTTTAAAAAGTTTTTCAACGACAATGTTTTCAAGAGAAGCCTATAAAAGGGATTCAAAAGACTGAAGGAAACTCATCCAAGTAAGGGAAATTACTCTATAGCATATTTCAAGTCCAAAGTATTTTCAAGAGCTCAATTTTGTAAATCTGACATGAACTTATCGTAGTTATGAAATTTCGGATTCTCACACAAGAAATAATTCTAGTCACGTTTTAATTTTACTCAAGAGTTCACGTAACTGCAAGTGCACAGGTCGTGTAGAAATCCTGAGTGTCGTAACCCTGTTGATTTAGATCAATTACTTATTCTACGTATATCTCGGAAGTCATCACGAAATTATAAAAGAATAAATCAGATGAATGCATGAACATGGATTAAGAATAATAAAGAAAGGTAAGAAGAGATCAAGGAGTGAAGGAAGGGATTCCCTCATAATGAACTCGTTGATGCTATTGCAATCGTCGTATCTAACTCATTGATTTTATAATCTCACTCTATCTCTCAGCCTATCGGTGTATCTATAAATCAAGAAGAGAGTAGCCGCTAATCACTAAATTAAGATTACTGATTAATAAAATTCTCATCCTTAATCAGAAGAAGAGTTTGATCTCTCGATCTCCTACAACTCATTCTTTTAATCTTAATCAAATGATCAAAATGCAGTTGACATCTCACACAACTGTAAGGATTCTCATCTCATAACAGTCACTATAGCATATCTCTCGATCCTTTAATGAAAAGTAAACAAGCAATTACTAGAAACATAGCAAGTAATGTGGCTAATTTCTCCTCTCGGACGAAATTAGCTAAAGCAGAAAAACAATTGATCTCTCGATCTAATTGAAATCAGACATAAATTCTAAACAGCCATGCATCACGTAAATAGAAATGAGGAGTCAAATTCACGATATCAAAAAGTCGGAATAAAAGTCAGCATCAACAAAGTTTCATCACGAGAGAATCTAGAATCTTCTTTAGTTCATCTTCATTCTTTCAAGCCTTCGTCTTTCTCCTTTCACTCCCCCTTCTCGCCCCCCCTCTGTCCGGCTTCTTCTCCCCTTTTTGTTTCATCTCCTGTTCAGTCTTCTCTTTTACTAATTCAACTTCTCCACTAAAAAATTATAAAAACATTTAAATATGCTCAATTTTTACATAAATTTGTGGATTTAATTGCAGTGTTTATAAGTACATAAAATAGGTGATCAAATTCTCCCAAGCTTAGCTTTTTGCTTGTCCTCAAGCAATGTTCAAGATAGGGGTAGTCTTCAATTTGCTTTTCCGCCAACCTTTTAATATACCAACCTAATATTCTTTGCCTAAGTGCCCTCTCTGTTCCTTCATTCCCTGACTTTAATGAAGATATTAACAACAAGACATTTTTAACTTCCTCTTTTTAGCTCAAGCCGGAGAATTCAAATAAGAAAAATAGATAATAAGAGTGTTAATGCTAAATCTACCGGTGCAGTATAGGCTTTCTTGAATTCTTATTTCTTTTCATGTGACCAGTACTCATGTGATTATCCATAATGCTCAGGGGAATTCATGTAGCAGGTTTTTAATCGGCACAGTCCAGGGCAGTTGCTCTTAGGGTACTAGGCATGAACCCCTACGGATCTATTCATCCAAATTCACCCTGGCTCAGGAATGCACCCTTTTTGTACCTTTTGGGGCTCTCTTGGCCCTCTTTTCTTTTGCTTTGCTTATTGCTTTTTTTTTTTTCTTTCATTTGGTTTCATACTGCACTGGAAAATATTAGTATTAACAATTTTATTAGCAGTTATTTAAATTCAGAGGCAAGCTTAAATAAGATTGGTCGTCAAGCTCTTAATATATCAAAATAGTCACTTTTCACTAGCCTTTGCCCTTTCACTTTAAGCATTGAATTTGGTTGCAAAATATGTTAAAATGTTAGGGGCTAGCAAGATGTTCTTGAACAAAGTTTCAGGAGGTTGCAAAAGTGGCTATAACTACGAGATGAGTTTGAAATATCTTACTGTACTACGTGAGGTTAATATGGTGCAATGTCAATTTATAATGTGAAAATTTGAATATAAAATTGTGAAAAATGAGAGTTAGATAGAGAGTAGAAATGTACCGCCCTCTCTCCCAAGCTTAGTATCGACTCTGTCCTCAGTGTCGATCATGCCAGGAAGAGGGACCCGGAGTTGGTTGAAGCTCAAGTATACGGTCAGTGACTTGCTGGATGTAGGGTTGTTACGACAGAATTCTGGACATCTTCCACTCCTTGGACTCACTGTTGGTGCACCAAGTTCTGTTGTTCCAGTTTATGCAGTTGATCTTTAAGCGCTTGGATATCCTGGTGATGGAGGGTTGTGGCTTCCACAAGTTTTGTCACTTGGTCCAAGATAAGGTCCAATTTGTTGGATGTGGTGAGTGATAAAGATGGAGAGGCATCTGGAGCTGATGAGGAGGAGGAAGAGACAATGCGCTTTCGAGGAGTTCTGGAACCAGAGGGAAGTTGCGAAGTGGTTTTGTAGTCCAAAAGTAGTGGGATAGTGTTGGAATAGGTCTTGTGACCTGAATGAAATCATTCATCCACCAATTCCGGCCTTCCAGGATTGAAGTATGTCGAGGGTCAGGTAGTTGGAAGAGGGTAGATGGATTAGATTGTCGCCAAAAATGTTGGCCGTTTACCATAGAAGAACCCCTTCCTTGGTCAAAAAATCCAAGTCGATTAATGCTGCAGGTGTGGGGTTGGTGTCTGCTAAGAACACATAGTGTTCTGCTAAGGGTGTAATGAGGTTGCTACAGAGGATTGGACTAATTTCACGGGTTGATTCCGTAATCAAACTTTGCAGGAAGAACGAGGCAAGGTTAATCTCTGTGTTGGACAGCAGACACCAGAGAATAAAATGTTCATCGGTAGAAATAAGGCCCCGTTCGTATTCATTGGGGCGGATTAGGATAGTGTTGGTAAGAAGGATATGGAGATATCGAAGAACAGGGTTCTTCAGGTCGTGGCCGACTAGGTGTAACATGTTATCTGTTCGTCGGACAGTAAGTTGATACCAAACTTCGAATGTAGGGAAAGAGGGCGGAGGGGTTCTATAGCCAACATTAGGCAGATTCATGAAACGGGCTAAAGTGTCTAGACCCATGGCGAGTTTGTGATTACACAACCGAAACTCAATGTGATCAGGAACTCCATCTTCATCGAAACTGGTGGGATACATAGTTCCTAAGAACTCGATTGATACCTCTTTGTAGAGGTCCCACTGTTTCATAAAGAAAGGGAGGAAAAGGGATTGATGAAGTATGGTCCTGATATCATCAAATAGTCCGAGAGATTCGAGAGTGGAAAAATTTAGGAATCGAGTAGAAGAAAAATTTCTGAACCTTGTATTAAGGAGACGTTGAGCTTCATTGCTGTCTTCTGGCTGTCGTGGGTTGGACGTTGGTTGTAGAAGACCATCCGGATGAAGCCGTCACCTGATGGACTCAGATGAACTGTTGGTCGGGGAATCAGACGATGTATGTGTTCTCTTCATGTTGCCGGTTGAAAATATTGGCGATCGTAAGGGTGGAGGACGGCTGAGGTTTCTCGGAGGATGGTGGAGCGTTGTTAGGAATTTTGAGAGGTAGATGAGGGACGATGGGTGTTGGGGAAGGGATTAGTCGATCAGGTGGAAAACGAAGCGACGTGAGGGAGTTCGTGTGGGACTTGGAAAAGTGGATATTTGGGTAGATATGGTGTTAGATTCTGTTGGGATTCTCAACTAAATCTAAAAAGTGTACTTTCAGGTGATTTTTCTGATACTTCTGACCTTGCAGGTGCTGACGTGGCTGCTGACCGTTTATTTGGTTGGGTTGCCTCCCTATAGCGCATTTTTTTAATGCCGTTGGCTCGACCTTATTTCTTCTAGTAGTCCGATTGCAGATGTAGCACTTCTTCGAACCTTGCTGCGCCTGGATTGTAACATTTCAATCTTTGCCCATTGACCTTGAAGGTTTCTGAATTACTATTTTTGATATCCACTGCGTCATGGGGGTATATTTTTTTGATGATAAACGGTCCAGACCATCGCGTTCTTAACTTTCTGGGAAAAAATCGTAGTCGGGAGTTAAATAGCAGAACCTGGTCGCCCTCTTTAAAACTCCTTCTCAATATGTGCATATCATGCCATTTCTTTGTTCTTTCTTTATAGATGTGGGAATTGTTATAGGCATCTAATCTCAATTCATCTAGCTGATTGAGCTGCAATAAACATTTTCCAGAGGCTGCTTGGAAATCATAGTTCAGTGTTTTAATTGCCCAAAAAGCCTTATGTTCTAATTCCATTAATAGGTGACAATGTTTGCCATAAATCAGCCTGAATGGTGTTGTCCCAATTGGTGTTTTATATGCGGTCCGATATGCCCACAGGCTTCATTGAGTTTCAGGCTCCAATCCTTCCTAGTTATTGAAACAGTTTTCTCGAGAATTAGTTTGATCTCTCTATTTGAGACTTCTGCTTGCCCGTTGGTTTGAGGGTGATAAGCGGTAGAAATCCGATGCTTGATCTCATATTTGAGCGGTAATTTTTCAAAACTCCGTTCGATAAAATGTGATCCTCCATCACTAATAACCAATCTCGGCATCCAAAATCTTGGAAATATTATGTCTTTAAAGAGTTTAGCAACCGACCTTGATTCTGCTGAGATTGTAGGGATAGCCTCAATCCATTTTGAGACATAATCAACAGCTAGAAGTATGAACTTGTACCCGCAAGAGGGGGAAAGGTCCCATGTAGTCCACTCCCCATACATAAAATATTTCTACCTTGAGTATAGGTTGCTGAGGTGCTTCATTTCTTCTGCCTATATTTCCAGTTCTTTGACATGCATCACAAAATTTAACAACATTGATTGCATCCTTGAATAGGATTGGCCAATAAAAACCTATTTGAAGAACTTTAGCGGCTATTTTCTGATATCCTCCATGACCACCATAAGGAGATGAATGGCATTCCTGTAATATAGCAGATTGTTCTTCGTCTGGTACACACCTAAGATATATTCCATTCGCACATTTTTTTTGAATAAAAATGGTTCATTAGTATTTGATATCAGAGAAATTTTTTTTCTTTTGTTGATAGGATAGATAAGGTCGTAGAACTCTGGTAGCTAAGTAGTTAGCATAATCAGCAAACCAAGGAAGTTGTGTTTTCTGAATCGAAAACAATTGATCATCTGGAAAAGAGTCGTTAATAGCACTTTGGGCGCCAGGGTTAACGTCTCCTTCTGATAATTGAAGTCGAGAGAGATGATCAGCTATTAAGTTTTCTGTCCCCCTTCGATCTTTGATTTCTAAATCGAATTCCTATAACAAAAGGATCTATCTGATGAGTCTAGGTTTGGCATCTTTTTTAGCAATCAAGTATCGCACAACTTGGTGATCAGTGTACACAATGACTTTGGAGCCAACTAGGTAGGATCTGAATTTGTCTATTACAAAATGACTGCTAGGAATTCTTTTTCAGTTGTAGCATAATACATTGCATGTTGCTCCCACAGCTTGATCAATAGCATCACACATAATTTCGAATGGCAAGGACCAATCGGATGGTTGGATGATTGGAGTTGTTGTAAGAGCTTTTTTCAGCGTATCAAAAGCCTCTAAACAGTGTTCATCAAATATATCTGCTTCCTTAGATAGTAGTTTTGTCAATGGCCTTGCAATTAGAGAAAAGTTGATGAAACGTCGATAGAACCCAGCATCTCCAAGAAAACTTCTGATTCCTTTGATATTAGTAGGCGGAGGTAATTTTTCAATTACTTTTGTCTTAGCTTTATCAACTTGAATGCCCCGGCCTGAAACAATATGCCCTAGGACTACACCTTCTTGTACCATGAAGTGACATTTCTCCCAGTTCAATATGAGATTAGATTCGGCGCATCTCTGTAATACCTTTCCTAAATTCTGAAGACAAATTTCGAAGGAAGTGCCATACACTGAAAAGTCATCCATAAATACCTCCATTATTTCTTTAATGTAATCGGAAAAGATTGACATCATGCACCTTTGAAAACTTGCTGGAGCATTACATAATCCAAAGGGCATCCTTTTGTATGCAAAGGTTCCATAGGGACAAGTAAAGGTAATTTTTTCCTGATCTTCTGGATGAATAGGAATTTGATGAAATCCAGAAAATCCGTCCAAGTAACAAAAATAAGAGTGATTTGCTAACCTTTCTAACATCTGGTCAATGAAAGGTAATGGAAAATGGTCCTTTCTTGTGGCTTGATTAAGTTTCCTAAAGTCGATACACATCCTCCATCCGGTTACCATTCGTGTGGAAATGAATTTGTCCGACTCTGTCTTTACTACAGTCATTCCGCCCTTTTTTGGCACGACCTGCATGGGGCTCACCCACTGACTGTCTGATATGGGGTAGATAATA
Organism: Pontederia crassipes; assembly: GCA_030549335.1. Lineage (NCBI taxonomy): Eukaryota > Viridiplantae > Streptophyta > Magnoliopsida > Commelinales > Pontederiaceae > Pontederia > Pontederia crassipes. The sequence continues at coordinate 22,330,477 of CM060194.1, read as the reverse complement.
CCTGCTCACCCACTGACTGTCTGATATGGGTCAATGAAAGGTAATAGAAAATGGTCCTTTCTTGTGGCTTGATTAAGTTTCCTAAAGTCGATACACATCCTCCATCTGGTTACCATTCATGTGAAAATAAATTTGTCCGACTCTGTCTTTACTACAGTCATTCCACCCTTTTTTGGCACGACCTGCATGGGGCTCACCCACTGACTGTCTGATATGGGGTAGATAATACCTGCATCCAAAGTTTAATCACTTCTTTTTTCACTACTTCCTTTAATACTAGATTAAGCCTTCTTTGTCCCTCTATGGAAGGTTTATAGTCCTTTTCCATATGGACGCAATGAATGCATATAGCAGGATTAATTCCTTTGAGATCATCCAATGTGTATCCGATGACATGCTTGTAAGCTTTCAACTTATCCAATAGCTGCTGAAGTTGAGTTGTCTTTAAATCTGCACTGACAATTACTGGACAAGTGAAGTCTTCTCCTAAAAATTCATACTTGAGATTTTGAGAAAGTTTCTTTAACTTTGGCTTTGTTGGCTTCTTTGAGCTAGACTGTTGCATGAACTCTGCAGAGTGGTCTTCTAGTGGAGTGTCAGGATACTGTATTTTAGTTGAGAGCATATGACTTGTAAGAATGCCTGCTTCTTCTTCTGTCCACAAAGATGATTCTTGGGCTTCAAGGGATACTTCCAGAGAGTCTGATATGTGAATGACTGATGCCACTTTCTGTATAAGGGAATCCAGCAGCTCAGGTTGAAGATGGTGATCTTCAATGTCTGGGCAATTAATAATGTGATTCAATCGAAATTCGACTATGTCATCGCCTATTTGAAAGGTAAGACGACCTTGTTTAACGTCTATCACTGCTCCGGCGATAGCTAGGAAGGGTCTCCCCAACAAAATGGGAGTTTGATTGTCTTCGTCCATGTCTAAAACCACAAAGTCGGCTGGTATGTAGAAATTGCCTACTTTGATGGGTATGTCCTCCAGAATTCCTTGTGAAATTTTTATAGATCTGTCTACTAATTGGAGAGGCATATTCGTGGGCTTAATATCACCCATTTCAAGTTTCCTACTCAATGACAGAGGAATAACACTCACTGAGGCACCAAGATCACACAAGGCTCTTCGTATCCTTCGGTTTCCAATTTCACAAGGTATGGAGAAACTCCCCGGATCTTTTAGCTTCGGAGTTAATTTGTTTTGAATTACAACACTTGCCTCAGTAGTTAGCCCGACTGTTTCATTTTCTTGTATACTCCTCTTCTTCGATAGAATGTCCTTCAGGAATTTGGCATATGCTGGCATTTCTTGAATAGCTTCCACGAAAGGTGCATTGATATAGAGTTTCTTTAGGATCTCTACAAATTTGCCAAATTGTTGATCCTGTCGAGATTTCTCAAGGGCTTTAGGAAATGGTATCCGAGAAGAATAACTAGGATGTCCTTCAGCAAGCTGTTGTTTGGATTTATTTTGTCCATTCATTGTATCTTCTGGTTGAACTGCCTGACTTTGATCACCAATTCCCTCGGTTGCCTCTATTGAGACCTATGTTCTTGTTCTTTTAGTGTTATCTATTGTTTTTCCACTTCTTAAAGTTACAGCTTGAACTTGTTCCTTTGAATTCTTCTCTAGCTGTCCAAGTAAGATTCCCGGTTGTCTTGAAGAGGATGTAGCTTGTTGAGCTATCTGAGTTTTCAGCATTTTATTATGAATGGAAAGACTTTCAATTTTCTCGAACATTTTTTGCATCAGAGTGTCCTGTTTTGACATATATTTTTCCATCATTACTTCTAGCTTGTTGGTGGAAGATGACCCTTGGTCTGACGAAGAGTTTTGAGGTTGTGCTCTCTGATTAAATCTGTTTTGCCAAGTGGGAACTTGAGTTTGTTGAGGATTGTCTCTGTAGGAAAATTTTGGATTGTTCCTCCATCCAAGATTGAAAGTGTTTGAATATGGGTCATTATTCGATGGATAATGGCCTATCACATTAGCATGTTGTTGATACCCTTGCTGTTTTAGTAGCTCACAGTGCACAGAAATGTGATCAGGCGAGCCACATATTTCGCAACATCTTGCTATCATATTGACAGTAGGAGTAGCTTCGTTGAGTCCCAGTCTACTAATTGCTTTTTGAACTATATACTCCACTTTAGAAGAAAAATTCTCACCGTCAAATCAAGTTTGAGTTAATGCAGCTGACTCATTAGACCTTGAATGAGTTAGGAAATGTTGATTCCTGGCTATTTCTTCTATAAGTTGATAGGTTTCGTCTACATTTTTCTTTATAAACACACCATCTGCAGCATTATCGAGCGCCACTTTTGAAGTGTAGTTGAGTCCATTATGGAAGAATTGAACCAAAATCCATTTGCTTAAGCCATGATGAGGACATGACCTTAGCAATGTCTTAAACCTTTGTCAGGCTTCATGCAACGTCTCCTGATCTTTTTGCACAAAACCGATGACTTGATTTCTGATTCTTGTAGTTTTACTGGGAGGAAAGTATTCTGACGAAAATGCTTTTACTAGTTGCTCCCAGGTAGTTAATTCCCGGGGTTCCAATAATTGTAGCCATTGCTTGGCTTTACCCCTTAACGAGAAAGAGAAGACCCTTAGTCTCAATGCCTCTGGTGATACTCCATTCAACTTGGTTGTCTCGCATATTTCCAGAAAGTCTTTAAGATGTTGATTTGGGTCCTCATCTGGAGTTTCTCCGAATTGGTTCTGTTGGATTGTAGAGATTAGAGATGATTTTAACTCGAAATTATTGGCTTGAATGGCAGGCTTCAGAATCGCAGACTCCAGTCCATCTGCAGTGGGAGTATAGAGTTCTTCTAATGATGGGACTGGTGGTCGTGGTTGGAGTGGCTCTTGTTGTTCAGCCATCGTTTCTGCTTCTGGATCAGAATTCTCCTCGAGCTCTATGGATTGAGTGCTGCTTGCACCTTCAAGAAGGGATGTTCTATTCTTATACTCTCGCACCCTTTTTTTAAAAGTTCGATCTATTTCAGGGTCTAGTTCAAGCAGTTGGCTACGGATGTTTTTGGGCATATACTAATTCCTGAAATCAATGAAAAAGATTCAGTTGTGAATAACACTTAAATAAACTAAGCAAGGATATAAACAAAAAATAAATAAATAAACTAAATCCCCGGCAACGGCGCCAAAAACTTGACGTGAACTTATCGTAGTTATGAAATTTTGGATTCTCGCATAAGAAATAATTCTAGTCATATTTTAATTTTACTCAAGAGTTCACGTAACTGCAAGTGCACAGGTCGAGTAGAAACCCTGAGTGTCGTAACCCTGTTGATTTAGATCAATTACTTATTCTACGTATATTCCGGAAGTTGTCACAAAATTATAAAAGAATAAATCAGATGAATGAATGAACATGGATTAAGAATAATAAAGAAAGGTAAGAAAAGATCAAGGAGTGAAGGAAGAGATTCCCTCGTAATGAACTCGTTGATGCTATTGCAATCACCGTATTCGACTTACTGATTTTATAATCTCACTCTATCTCTCAGCCTATCGGTGTATCTATAAATCAAGAAGAGAGTAGCCGCTAATCACTAAATTAAGATTACTGATTAATAAGATTCTCATCCTTAATCAGAAGAAGAGTTTGATCTCTCGATCTCCTACAACTCATTCTTTTAATCTTAATCAAATGATCAAAATGCAGTTGACATCTCACACAACTGTAAGGATTCTCATCTCATAACAGTCACTATAGCATATCTCTCGATCCTTTAATGAAAAGTAAACAAGCAATTACTAGAAACATAGCAAGTAATGTGGCTAATTTCTCCTCTCGGACGAAATTAGCTAAAGCAGAAAAACAATTGATCTCTCGATCTAATTGAAATCAGACATAAATTCTAAACAGCCATGCATCACGTAAATAGAAATGAGGAGTCAAATTCACAATATCAAAAAGTCAGAATAAAAGTCAGCATCAACAAAGTTTCATCACAAGAGAATCTAGAATCTTCTTTAGTTCATCTTCATTCTTCCAAGCCTTCGTCTTTCTCCTTTCACTCCCCCTTCTTGCCTCCCCCTCTGTCCGACTCCTTCTCCCCTTTTTGTTTCATCTCCTGTTCAAAATTCAAATTTCGAAAAGTGGTTAGTCTTCTCTTTTACTCATTCAACTTCTCCACTAAAAAATGATAAAAACATTTAAATATGCTCAATTTTTACATAAATTCGTCGATTTAATTGCAATGATTACAAGTACATAGAAGAGGTGATCAAAATCATTTCTTCCATCTTCTAATTTCTAAGTGAGAGCATTTGCTATAAGAAGAGAGAATTGGAGTAAATTCTTGTATTCTTGTTTAGTATAGTTGAGGGCTCCTTGTGAGAAGAGGTGTGCTTTACCTCTTGAGCAAAAAAAGGCAGTGTGGTGTAGAAAGAGTTGTTCTTTCCCTATAAGAAAAGAAAAAGCTAGTGGATCTCTGACGATCTTGAGGTCGAGAAGTCGAAGCAAGAACGTAGGCCAAGGAGTTGGGCCTAACCTCGTCAACATATTGTACTTTCTTGAGTTTGATTCTTCTTACTTGCCTTTACTTGCTTGTAATCGTATTTCATAAACTTGTTTTTTACGTTTTTCGGTTATAAATTTTATACACCAAATTCATCCCCTCTCTTGGTGCTTTCGATCATACAGAAATGATTTGATTTCACAAGACATGTCAGGTAATATGATATAATATGATAGGACATGACATGATATAATTGGGTCTTGCTTCTCATTATCATGCATTTGCATTACTTCTGTCGGGCGATAGTTTACTCTTGTATAGTTGAAAGACTTGCAATTGCATGGTTGAAAAATCATGTAAGACCAACAACTGACCCCTCTTTGGTTGAAAGACTTTATAGGACCTACATATCCCATAAGGGATTTTAGATTGTTTGGAGCTAAATGCCATATGAACCGAATTATGGAATCGTACCCACCATTTGTATTCACAAGGGACACATCTAGAATCAATCAACCTTCTCGACAGGATCGACAGATATTCAGAAATGGATGCCTTAGGCTAGTTGGCGATATGAAATGTACAGACATACAAGATTCATGCATCTATGCATTTATGGTTTGTGGATCGATGTCTCATTCTTATGTATGATATGCTAATTGTACTTTTGACATGATTTATACATGTATAGATATTTTTCATATCTTATGACATGATAAAGGTTTGAATTGCTTATAACTTATTGTTATATGATATGTGATGAAATAAAATAGTAATACTTTTAAAGCATGAAGAAATATTGTTAATCTTGATTTACTCAAATGGAATATGTGATAACACATAAGTTATGAATTTTTTACTTATTGCACTGTTGTTTGCTCATATTGTTACTCTCAACATTTTTCAGATGTGGTTGTGCTTTGTGATCTTCTATCAGGATTGGAAGCACTTTTGGTAAAAGATGTATATGGGCCTTAGCTGATCCTATAAATGTTTTAATTGCTTATAATTTATTGTTATATGATATATACTGAAATAAAATAGTAATACTTTTCAAGCATGAAGGAATAATGTTAATCTTATTTTACTCAAATAGAATATGTGATATTATGAGTTTTTGACGTACTGAGCTGTTGTTTTCTTATATTGTTATTCTCAATATTTTTCAGATTATTAGACCAGTATCTAGCTGTGCTTAGTGATCCTCTATCAGGATTAGAAGCACTTTTGGTAAAAAACATATATGGGCCTGAGGTGTTTTAAGTCCCTTTGAGAGGATTAAAGAAGAGTGTTTTGGATGTGTATTATTAGACAAAATAAAAAGGTTTCATTGTAATTGTAATATGTGATACTACTTTTGTACAAGTATACTTACTCTCAATAATATAATATCATATGTTGGAATTTATAATAGATATAAATTCTAGAGGTTGCGGAATACCTCTTGCAGCGGAAGCGGATCGTCGGGGCTTTCCCACAAACTCTTAACGAACGCACTTGCACCTCGAGATCGGGAACCAAACCTCTGAGGAACGAAACTCTTTGCCACAGCACAAGTACTCTGGATGAACCTCTGCGAAAGTATGTTTGGGATCTATGGTATAGGTCCCCTTTTATAGGGTAGGAAGACTTTGAGATAAGTTAGGCAGAACGCATCACACGCGTCCATCGTGCGTGATGACATGTCTGTGCAGACTCCTTTTCTCACGCAAATATTAGATCACGCTATCTGCGCTATCTTGCACGATGCCTACGTGGGCACTTATCCAACAATCTCCAGTTGCCCGCATTGGGCATTGTACTTTCGTTTATTCAGAATTTGTAAATGTGTCGTGCGACCCACGAGTACAAGCACGCTTTTTTATAGGAGCTAGAAAGATACCTGTTAAGGTTCAATCGCTCAACTATCTCTAGAGCGTATGTCATGCCCGTTAGGGATTCATGACAGCTCATACATGAGCCAACAAATGCTCAAATAATGTAACTCATTATGCCTTAGATTTGTCTTGCAGCCTAGCCAAGACAACGCATGTCTTGCTCCACGGTAACTATCTTTCACATATACTATTTTTAAAAAATAGTTGGCCAATTGTATGTGAAAGTTTTATACAGCTCATAATAGTTCTTTATCTCGCCCTCATGTCTCTTAGTAGTGAACTAGTTGCTTTTCTAGACGTGGCTCGTCGGGCTACTTTACTTTTCACCTTTGAGTACCACGCTAAAATAGCAAACACTAATTCCTTTCCTTAAGACATAGTCAAGATCTAAGGGCACGTGCAGATGAAACATCTATCAGAGACTCACACCATGATGACCATCGAACTAATCAATTCATCATGTCTCTCTAGGTCGACTTTGCATACTTGGTACTAAACACAAGTACTGCGGTGGAGACTCCCACTGAAGGAGCGTATGTCTAGCTCTGCTTAATTACACACCGCACAGACTTAAGTCCAGTCGCTAACTTTTAGTGCCTGACCCAAGTTTTCAAATTGCTCGCTAATCAATAGCGCCAAATTTGAATCTCGCATCTGGCCTTTCTCTCTCTAAATCAGGCGATATTGAGTTACTAAAACACATGTTAAATCACACTATGACTCACATAGTTCATTTCGCTCTCTATCTTCATGATCGCCGGAAACATTTGTTCGTGTGAGTGAACAAATCTAGGCCTGATCGACATACTTTTCACATGCATAACAAGACTTCACAACAATGAATTTATAAAAAAAATAATCTTTTATTCATTAAAAAATTTAAGTACATCGTTACATTTATAATCTATGCAACCTTAAGACATTTACATGTCTCAAAAATGCCTCTCTTGGCAATGGCTTGGTGAACGGATCAACAACTATTTTGTGCATTGATATGTATTCAACTGAGATCTCCTCTTTGGCCTCTTGATTTCGTACAAATTTATACTTTGTGTCGATATGATTTCCTTTGCAATGATATTTTTCGTCCTTCACATAAGCTATGGCTGCTTGATTATTACAGTGAAGAATAATCTTCTTCATTGCATTATCAGAAATCCTCAGGTTTTGAAGGAATCTCTTAAGACATAAGACCTCTTGTACTGCCACTGAACAAGCTATGAATTCTACCTCCATAGTTGATAGTGTCACACAATCTTGTTTCTTGCTACTCCAAGTAATAGCACCATTGCTGAGCAAGAAAGTGTATCCGGAGGTGGATTTCCGTTCATCAACGCCACCAGCCCAATCGGCATTGGTGAATCCAACAAGTCGTAAACTTCCTCCATGATAGCACAGTGCAAGATCTGCAGTACCCTTGAGGTATCTCATGATTCTCTTCACCGCCTTCCAGTGTTGGCATCCCGGATTAGCCTGATATCGACTAAATAGACCCATAACAAAATATATGTCCGGCCGAGTACACATCATAGCGTATATCAAGCTGCCGACCACACTCGCATAGGGAACATTGGACATTTTCTTTTGTTTCTCTGAAGTCTTTGGGCACATGTCCAAGCTTAAAACCTCGCCTTTCATGATAGGAGTGTCAAGGGGTTTGCGGCCATCCACGCGGAATCATTCCAAAACCGTCTTTATATATGATTCTTATGACAAGGCAAGGAGTCGTTTAGAACGGTCGCGTTGGATTTTCACACTCAGTATGTATGCTGCTTCACCCATGTCCTTCATCTCAAACATGGAGGACAACCATTGCTTAATGGTAATGACATAGTCTCTATTATTCCGAGCTATTAGAATGTCGTTGACAAATAACGTCAGGATAGCAAAATTATCCTCGGACTTATGAACATACACACAGTGAACTTCATCAATCATGTTAAAACCATACGAAATAATTGACAGATGAAATTTCAGATACCACTGTCTAGATGATTGTTTGAGTCCATAAATGGACCGGCGTAGCTTGCAAACTTTGCGCTCTTCTCCTTTTACAATGAAGCTTTGAGGTTGCTCCATGTAAATTTTCTCATCTAGTTTTCCATTGAGAAATGCGGTTTTTACATCCATTTGATGTAATTCTAAGTCCATATCTGCGACTATAGCTAATATTAGGCAAATTGAAGTAAACCTTACAACAAGTGCAAAAGTTTCTTCATAGTCAACACCTACAGTTTGGGTGAAACCTTTCGCCAGTAGGCGGGCTTTATATCTCCCAATTGATCCATCTATGCCACGTTTAATTTTAAGAACCCATTTATTCCCAATTGCCTTATGGCCTGACGAGAGATCAACTAAGTCCCAGACTTGATTTTTCTGCATGGACTCTAACTCTTCCTCCATTGCTTTAATCCATTCTTCCTTACAGGGGACGAGAGAGCCTCTTTGATGGATTTTGGCTCAAATTCATCTTCCAAACTTACTATGTTGACCTCATGTGGTCCATGTTTATGCAGCCCTTTGATTTTAAATCATCGGCGCAGAACATGTTTTCTAGTAGTCCGTCGAAGAGAACTTTCATGTTGGTCATTAGTTGACGGTTGTGAATCTCTCCCACTCAGATCAAGCTGTGAGATAGAGGAGACTAACTCATCAACTGGTTGATCCGCTTGAACCGTCAACTCAGGATCTTCTTCTACATCTAGGAAAAATCCCTTGTCTATCTCGCCTTGATTAGAAAATTCGTTCTCTATGAATGTCACATCTCTACTTTCGATTTTCGTTACCGTACCATCTTCTCTTTCTCTTATGAATACATAGCCCTTAGAGGTTTCACAATATCTTATAAAGATACATTTCTGCCCTCAAGGACCCAACTTTCTATACTTATGAGAGTTATTTAGAACATAGGCTGCACAACTCCAAAGGCGCAAATAACTAAGGTTAGGCTTTCGACATGTCCAAAGTTCATAAGGTGTTGTAGAAATGGATTTCGATGGTACACAATTTAAAATGTAGGCTGCAGTCAATAACGCATCTCCCCAATACGAAATTGGAAAATTTGCTTGCGCCATCATGGATCGGACCATATCAAGTAAGGTACGATTCCGTCTTTCCGCAACACCATTTTGTTGCGGAGTTCTCGATACTGTTAGTTTCCTAACTATACCCTTTTCATCACATAACTTTTTGAATAAATAAAAAAGATATTCACTTCCACGGTCGGTTCGTAAGGCTTTAATCTTGCGATCCACTTGATTTTCTGTCATGTTCATGAATCGTACAAAACAATCCAAGGCTTCAGACTTATGAGAAATCAAGTATACAACACCGTAACGTGAATAATCATCAATAAATGTGATGAAGTAAGACCACATATGTCCGAATGGATTAATTATAATGGGTACTCGGCGTGTTTTCCCATCCCAAATGGTGTTCTTGTTTTCTTACCAGCTAGACATTCTTCACATGTTGGAAGATCAATTTTTGCGAAAAAACCCAAGAAGCCTTCTCTAGCAAGTCTGTTCATTCGATCTTGACCAATGTGTCCTAGTTTGGCATGCCAAATGTTGACACTATCATTCACATCAACAGATGATATAAAAGAATAACTATTAGCAACAGATGCTATATTTAAAACATACAAACCATTATTGAGAAAACCATTGCATAGAAGAATATTGTCATGACATATTGTCATTTGTTTCTTTTGGAAACTTATTACATAACCAAGTTTGTCTAATGCTGACACAGAAAGTAAATTTCGTCTAAAAGCTGGAGCATATAGAACGCGTGAAGGTAAAGTATTTGGCCGTTGCGAAGTTCTAACTTGCACGATCCAATGCCTTTAACTTCAACTCTTTTGTTGTTTCCAACGTAAACCCATTTGCTCTCCGCACTTATTCGGCGAAATTCCACGAAGACCCCGCGATCTCTCGCTACATGGTCGGTGGCTCCTGAATTTGCAATCCACGAAGGATGAGTTTCAGCAATTAAGACACAACTTGAGACATAAGAAAAAGAATTATGGTCAGGATAAACTTTTTTGGCTCAGTGCAATCACGAGCAAAGTGACCACATTTGCTACAATTGTAGCACTTTACTTTATTCATGTCTACTTTGCCGCCACATTTTCTATGTTTGTGCTGGTGGCCTTGGGCTTTCTTCCGTCCAACATCTCCGCTCTTATTATTTGGTTGCGACTTATGCGACCTTTTTTTCTTGGATTGGGAACCAGCTCTTTGTCCACCATTATCAGCAACTAATGCTTCAGAGGTTTGATTCATGGCTTGTAGGGCCTCATCCTCCATTTCAATGTGGCGAGCAGCCTGGTCAAAAGTTTTGACACCTTCGTTGTGTATCAAATTACAACAGATATGTTTCCAACTTTTTGGAAGAGAGCGGATCAGAGTTTGCACCTGTTGCTCGTCATCGAGCACTTGTCTCGCACTTTTGAGTTCACGGATCATGTTAGACATTTCCTGAATATGCTCCCTCATCGTATGATTTGGTCGCTTCCGATAAGAGTCAAACTTGACCGTGAGCATCCGGCGCTTGATGGTCATAGTGACCCCATACTTATTGCGGAGCACCGCCCACATTTCGAATGCTGTCTTATAGACTTCGAATTTGCACAGCAAGGAGTTATTCATCATGCTCAGCAATGTAATGCGAGCAATACGATTCTTTTTGGTCCAGGCCTGATAGGCCTCCATGTCCCTCTGGTGTTGGGCATTATGTCCGAATGCAGGTTCAATGACAACATGGTTAATGGTCTCCAAGACCTCTTGTTCTTCTAGAAGATATTGGACCTTACGATGCCAAATATCACAATTGTCACCATTGAGCTTCTCATTCTTGTTCAGGTCAGCAATTATTATTTTGGAACCCATGGTCTAGTTTGGTCACAAAAAATTAGGAGAAATCAGTGTTATGCATGTTTTAATTTTGTCCGCAAACAACATAAAAAATGAAATAACAATATTAATGAAGTAGTGACAACGAGAGGTTGTTGGACTCCCACTCATCTCCCACTATCTCCAAGAAATATTATTATTCATTATTTTAACAATGCGACAAAAATTATCTAAATGATTGAATTTTGAATCAACACATAATTCAAAATTTTCTACTCTATCCATTTTGAATCAACTTAGAATTCAATATCACCGAAATTCATTTCGTGTGGTGCATCAAATTATTTCTAATATGATCAGGACAATTAGAACTAGTGCAATAGGAGCTCTTCCCTGAAGGGTGCCAATTAAATAACCGTGCATTATCCTTCGCCTCGACATCACATTGAAAAAAATTGTCCTTCCACTGCCACACGTCAACCCTATTTCTGAAGACTGCGTTGACCATGCACTAGGCCAGTTCCTCGGAACTTTTCTAGACATGCATTTCGGGTCACGCACTACTCAACAGAAAGACGTTGGTTATTGTGACAATATTTGAATCTCAAGGTGCGTTATTCCTACAAAAGAACTACCTATGTTCCATATATTCTTTAATTACCTATAGTTTGTATAATTAGACCAACTAATTATTGTATTATAGGCTTTGCATGAAACATGTATTTCAGCACATAGTCAAAATTAATATTGTCATCTTAATTAATTCTCACAAAATGAATTAATTTAATTTAACCAATTTCAAATCAATTTGATATTCTAGGCAAACTTATCATGCTTAACAAGATTGGACATACCAATTTGATTTTAACACATAGTCAAAATTTTAATCACAGAAATAAATATCATTATAACATACATAAACGAAAATGTTTATTTCATGCATGATAACACATTTATTAGGTAATATTTGATATTGACATGCAAATCTAATCATTTAATTTAATGTTTTAAATCAACAAATGATTTTCTTTTGATAACATTAAATTGCATGCAATATTACAGAAAAATTTCTGAGAAACAAATAAAATTTTCCTGATTTTTGGAGATTTTATAATAAATCTTTTCTATTTTCAAAATATTTTAAAAATTGGCAAAAATCAGAAAAGAAAAGAAAAAGAAAAACTGTTTATTGGGCCTCTCAGCCCAATTGTCACTTCTCATATGTGCAACTCTTTTGCACAAATTGGACCTTCTAGCGGGTCGTGTGCCTGCTGGAAGAGTTTTTCCTTTTGTTTTATATTTTTTTCTGCAACATATGCAAAAAAAATTTGAAAATTTCATAAAAAATATTAAAATAAATCCAAAAAATATATTATGGTCCAGGTTCATCCATAATATATTTGTGATGACAAACTCTACTTTGTCTCTTGATTGTGGTCATACAATCGAGGTGCGCAGATCCCAAATAATAACGAATATTATTTTTCGATGCAATCACGAGTTCGAGAAAAAACTTAAAAAAACTCTGATACCAATGTTGGAATTTATAACAGATATAAATTCTAGAAATTGCGGAATACCTCTTTCACATAAGTGGATCATCGGGGCTTTCTCAGAACTCTTGACGAGTGCACTTGCACATCGGGATCGAAAACCGAACCTCTAGAGAACCGAACTCCTTTTCTCACGCAAATATTAGATCGCATTATCTGCGCGATCTTGCACAATGCCCACGTGGGCACTTATCCAACATCATATGATGTAGTTTAGATATCTTAATTACTATATAAATAAATTATTGTATGCTTCTGCAATCACTGATTAAATTGTGATCGTGACAATTTGATTACCGAATAAATGATAAAATATATAATTATTGCAAAAATATAACCAAACATCACGAAGAATAAGAATAAGTCGATCAAACTTTATTTTTTTGCTAATATATTATCCCACGAAATCAGATATTCCACGAGAATTATATTCCAGAATAGTTTTCTCACCTTTTCCACCTTTCAATTATTTCTTTATTGTTCTTTATAATTTAACCATACATTATTATTATATTATTTTTAATATAATTAGAATAAGAGATGTTAAATATTTATAAAAAATATTTTAATTATAAAATATTACGTATTTAAAATTTATTCCTTTTAAATTAAACAGAAAAAAATAAAAATATTATATTCATATAAATAAATTTTTTTATTTCTCCTTCGTCCAAATGATTTCTAAGAATTCAGCCATAGATTATTTTGTAGCCCCACATCCAATCATTGAAAAAAAATGCTGAATTTTGTGTTCTCTGTCTCACGAAGATATGGTGCTCTCGGTGGAGATAAGAAGATGGGATTTAAGATGGATTGCCAACATTCACTTTAGAATATGAAAAATGTTTTCAAATGGGTCCTTAAAAAATAATATTATAAGTCGGCGATGACCAAGAGCTTGGCTCTCTTGTGACAGCGATGGCATCCGCGTGTCATCCGCGTCCCTGGAGATAATCAACTTCAGAATTTTTAAAATAACTTTTCTGTGACGCTGAAAATCTTAATATCAGTTTCTCATTATTATTTACTATTATTATCATATCATATAAATAAAAAAAGTTGATTAAGGGAAAATGGTTTTGGAACGTATATCAATTATTGAGGAGTGGACAATGAATATCTCAAAAGAAATGTCTATTGCAAATCATGTCATTTCATTTTATTGATCGTGGATTTTTTTTATTATAATAATATAAAAGTGTCACTACTACTGTTTGCTTTTAGCGATAATATCGTCATGAGAAAAAAAAAAATATCACTTTTTCGAAGCGTTTATGTAATCGCGTTGCGTGCACAACCAAAAAATAAAAAAAAAATCCATCATTCCGCGTTTCATCAGGTCCACCCGTCGTTAAAGCCGACGGTTCGGATGCTCGGTGATGTTAGACTTCCCGATGTAACTGTCTTAACAACCTCTTTTTTATACCCCACCTTCGTCGCCACCTTCCTCACAAGTCCCATAACTTAACCGACCTTGTAGTCGTTATTTCAAAGGCGCTCCGTGATCATTCCCAGTTCATCGCCCTCAAAAGTCAAAACATTTCGATCGAAATCCTCCTAACCTATTCGTTTCCATTCGATTCGGTTCCTTTTCGAGTTTCTCGATCCCTCCGATCATGGCGTACAGGACCCTTGAGCTGACGCTGATCTCCGCAAAGGACATCAGCGACGTCAACGTCTTCTCCAAGATGGACGTCTACGCCGTGGCCTCCATCGCCGGCGACCACCGATCGCAGCGCACCACGACCGACAAGGACGGCGGCAAGAGCCCCTCGTGGTACGCCACGCTCCGCTTCACCATCCCCGCGGACCCTGCCGCCGCCTCCCGCCTCGTCCTCCAGATCCTCCTCCGATCGGAGCGCGCCCTCGGCGATCGTGACATCGGCGAGGTCCACGTCCCATTGAAAGAGCTCCTGGACGCGGGCGGCGTCTCCCGCGGGAAGCAGTTTGTCAGTTATCAGGTGCGCAAGCCAGCGTCCGGCAAGGCCAAGGGCGTCCTGAACATCTCATATCAGTTTCTCGATTCCCCCACTCCAGACAAGGTCGCGGCCGTGCCGCAGCCCGTGGCGTACCCTGATCCAGCGATGGCGGCAGCTCCTCCGGTCGCTTACCCTACTCCTTCGACGGCGACCCCTCCCCCGCCGGCTGGCTACCCTCCGACCTCAGAGAAGGCTGATAAGCACGATAAGCCTGTCACCGCGTACCCTGCCTCCGTCGGCGCTTCCTCTGGCTACCCGCCTCCGGGCTCTACGTACCCGCCTGCTGGTCCGTCCGGGTACCCTCCTCAGCCTGCAGGGTATTCGCCGTACCCCCCGCAGCAGCCATATTACGCGCCGCCGCCGACCGGATACGGCTACCCGCCTCATCCACCCGCCGGATACGGTTACCCGCCACCGCAAGCGGGGTACGGTTACGGCGCAGTGCCAGCGGCGAAACCCCCGAAGAAGAGCGGGTTCGGCACGGGCCTCGGCGCGGGACTGCTCGGTGGCGCCCTCGGCGGGCTGCTGATCGGGGATATGATCTCGGATGCGTCCTCCTACGACGCGGGCTACGACGCCGGGTTCGACGATGGCGGGGGCTTCGACTTCTGAACGCGCACAACTTGCTGGAGTCTTTTCTTGTCGCAGTTTCACGCCTCTAGCTAGCGTTTCACTTTCTACTGGCGTCATTTTGGTGACGCTTTGTTTTGTTTTATTCCATTGATTTTACTTGCAGTGTTTATATATATATATATATATATTAAGTTTATGCCACGGTTGTTAAATTATTGGTTTGACAGTGGGGTGTGTTCGGTCATGATAGTCTTAATTTTCACTCAACCTATTTTCCCTCTAGTTTTATGACAAATAAATATGTCAGCCCAGCCCTTCATCCCAAAAAAATTACACATCAATGTTATAAGACATTGAAAAGGAGAACTGAGGTCAGCTTCTTCTTTCACATTGAGAACCTCCGGATCTCCAAATTGCAAAGGATATAATGAATCTCTCGCCAGGAAATCCTTCTTAATTTGTAAAAAGAAATACTGTGGGAGAGAGATTTTTAAAATTTCAATTGTTCTTGATTTCACCATATACTGTATGTCTCAGGATCATTTTTCTCTCGATCAACTCGTGCGGTGTTCGACGTTTAAGTAAATTCTTTTGGACATTTTACAAAAGCTTTCTTATGTCACTTTTTTAATGACACAATTTTTTGAACACTTGGACGCTTCGGCGAAAGCGTTTATGATCAAACGGGTGCTTAGATGGAATGTTTGATCGCTTGAGACTTTTTGAGACGCTTTGTTGATTGTCACACGACGATTGAGATACAATGTTAAATTTCAGGCAGGTTTGAAATTTTTATTAAGTAATATAATGATTACAAAGGGCTTTGGGGGAGAGAGTCTCTCCTATTATACCACAGGCTTGGGAGGTAGCTTTGTGACATGTGATGTAGAAAGACAAGTTAAGGGTGCACTTTTCTCGAGTGGATATTATAAAATTGTCACCACTAGAAAATAAGACTAAGTTATAAAAGTGGACTAAAATAAGGAAAAGTACAAGGAACTTAGATAACTCGGTGGTCCTTAGAAAGTCTTCAAGACATTTTCCCACTCAAGTCAGCAACGCTTCGAATTCTTCAATCTTTTGCTTGAACTATCACAAGGCTTCGATTGTCTCCCAACTTGTGTCGGTGTCTGCTCTTTCGCTCCATCGAACAAGATACTCCTTCCGATTCTTAATACGCGCGGCGAGCACTTTTTTAACTTGATTAGTAAACCGCTGGCGGATGGCCGGCGGGACGTGGTTTGAAACCCCACGCCTAAGGTTTTCTATGTAAGGCTTGAGGAAGCTGACATGAAAGATGAGGTGTTGTTGCATTTGCGGCGAGAGCTCAAGTTTGTAGGTCACCTTACCTATCTTCTTCAGGATTTTGAATGGACACTCGTAACGCCTAACGAGGCTCTTGTGCAGATTCTTTTCGCTTAGCCGAAGATGTTGAACCAGCTTCACAAGGATCAAATCTCTGACTTCAAAGTTGACGTTGCGTCGGGCAGTGTCTGCCCATTTCTTCATGTGCTTCGATGCCTTGTGCAAATATGTCCGAGCCATATAATTCTGCTCATGCCATTCCCTCTCCATGAGGTGAGCGGCGAGGACTTTGCCACTATAAGAAGTGGTGACAGTTTGTGGGGTGAGAGGTTTCTATCCCGTCGCTATGTTGAAGGGACTCCGATTGGTCGACTCGCTTCGTTGCAGGTTGTAAAAGAATTGTGATGTCAAGTAGCTTCAATTCTAATTGGCACTCTCATAATGCCACAAGTAGATCTCCATCATCCTCTCAGTTTGGTTTGAGGATAAAGTGAGATTGATAAATGCAAGTTGAAGCCCATCATCTTGAACAACTCCTTCCAAAAGTTCCCAACGAACCGTCTGTCTCGATTGCTGACTATACTTTGGGGAAGGCCCTAATATTTCACTACATGCGTCATGAATAACTTTGCAGCTTCATTGGCAGAAAACTAGCGGAGCCGGCGGTGAAGATGACATATTTGGAGAACCGATCAACAACCACCATGATGGTACCTGCTCCTTCAGATTTGGGTAGGCCCATGATGAAGTCCATAAACATCTTTCCATGGTCGCTCTGGAATAGAAAGAGATTCTAGAAGTCCGTCGGGTGCTTAATTGGTATCTTTGTCGTGCTGGCAAAAAAGGCATATCTTCATAAAAGTTTCAACATCATCTTCCATCATTGGCAAAAAATAATTTTCCTCGATGAGTGTCAAAGTGTGGAGGATGCCCGAATGTCCCGCCCACTTAAAGTCATGACACTCTTGCATGATGGCATGCCGCAAGTTGCCTAATAGTGGAACGTAGATGCGATGTTCCTTAGTGAAGATTGACCCATCTTTCATCCAAAATTGGTGTGTCTTACCCTTTTATGCTTGTTCCAAGAAATTTTTTACCGTGGGATCCGACTCCAATCCGTTCTTGATCCTTTTGATTAGGTCAGCCTAAGAGGAGCTCATGGCTGCCAATTTCGTGCGTCGGCTGAGGGCGTCAACAGCGGCATTCGTCTTGGCGGGCTTGTACTCTAGGACGAGTCGAACTTCATCATGAAATCTTGCCACCATGCTTGCTTTGGTGAGAGTTTTTTTTGCGTCTTAAAATAGCTTGTCGCGACATTGTTCGTTTTGATATAAAATCAAGACCCGAGTAGGTAGTGCCGCAATGTTATAAGACAATGGATCACCACGGTCATCTCCTTTTCCTGAATGGCATAACGTTGCTCCGTTTCATTGAGTTTGCGACTCTCGAACGCTACAAGATGCACCTCCTGTATAAGAACTCCTCCGATAGCCTAGTCAGAAGCATCTTTTTGTACTTCGTAAGGTTTGGTGTGGTCTAGCAATGGTTCTTCCGTTATGGTCCTTTTGAGGGTGTGAACTCTTCATGGCATGTACGCATCCACTTCCATTTCACATCCTTTCGAAGGAGGTTCGTCAAAGGAGTCGTCACATGTGAATACCTCTTGACAAGCCGCCTATAGTAGTTCATTATGCCAAGGAACGAACGTAGATCGAGAACCCACTTGGACGGCTCCCACTACATGATGGTTTGACTCGCACTATCCATCTTCAGCTTGCCACTTCCGACGACATGCCCCAAGAAGTGCACTTCCGATTGATCGAAGGCACACTTCTCCTGCTTGACGTAGAGCTGGCTTTGTCGCAACACCTCGAACACTTCCCCAATGTGCTATATGTGCTCCTCCAAAATGTGGCTGTAGATTATGATGTCATCGAAGAAGTCAATCACGAACCTATCAAAGAAGGGTTGCAATACCTTGTTCATGAGCATGTAAAAGGTTGCTAGAGCATTGGTAAGGCCGAAAGGCATCACGAGGAACTCGAAGGATCCATATCTTGTGACGCACACCATCTTCTGCACATCTTCATTGGTGATTCGGACTTGCCAATAGGCCGACGAAGATCCAACTTGGTAAACAATCTTGTACCGCCAAGTTGGCCAAACAAGTCCGTCATAAGGGGATGAGGTACTTGTTCTTCATCGTAAGCTTGTTGAGTGTCCGGTAGTTGATGCACATATGAGGGATCCATCATGCTTCCTTTGAAAAAGAATCGCGGTACCATATGGAGACTTCGAGGGACGAACATATCTTGCATCCAATATCTCGGTAAGTTGCTTACGATATTTTATGAGTTCCAGAGGGGCTAGCCAATAAAGGACTCCATATGGGGTTTTGATTTGGGGATCAAGTCGATGACATGATCCACTTCATGCTTCGGAGGAAATGGCTTTGGGAGTTCCTGGGGCATGACGTCCGCAAAGTTCTCAAGGGTCTCAAGAACTTTGGGCGGTGTTAGAGTGAAGGATCCCGAATCTTCCAAGACAGTGGTCTTCAGGAAGGTGTGCTCCTATTATCGCAACCCCTTCGCCTAACCTCATGGGCGGAGAGGGTCTTTTGCTTTAGATCTTCACCTAACCTCATGAGAATGTTACAAGGTCCATTGGGGTAAAAAATGACCATAGAATTGGTGAGCGGAATGACACATATAGTAATGTGTCACAAAACAGAGATACCCGCTACCACTTTGTAGTCATCCGCTAGTGCCACTGTCACGTTGAAGCTTCCCGATCATTTGCCAATATGAATCTTCACTCCGGAAGAAATTCTTCTGGTCGAGATAGACTTCGCGTCCATCGTCTTGGACAAGGTTGTCAAGAACTCAATTTAGATCTTAAGATCTTACGATGTTACGATCTTATAGATCCCTTTCGATCTCGATCTTATCTTGAGGATCTTATGTGTAAGATATTAATATGATCTTAATTTTGTACGATATCATATGATTAATATAATAATTTAAATATTTATCAAAATATATTTATGATAATAAGGATTAATTTATATGAAGTTAAATATACTTTTTTTCATTTTTAATATGTTTTGATATAATTTGACATAAGAATTGATAAAAAATGTCTTAGTGAGGTATAATTTAAGATTCAATGCGAAAAATTTGTCAAAAATATATTATTTTACTAATAGGTAGGATCTTACGATCCTCGATCCGATCTTACGATCTTCGATCTTATGACCCTCCTCCGAACTTATATAAGATCTCGATCTTGACAACCTTGGTTTTGGATGTGGCGGAAGTCTTCTTTGTGGCAGCTTCAACTTTTTGGTAGCCACTTAAGACACGAATAACTCTGATGCTCCCGTGTTGATAAGGGGGTTGGAGACTTTCTCGTTGAACTCGATATCCGCTTAAAGTCGAACAGCCAATGAGGAACCCCTTCGAGGCATTGATGATGCTAAGAACATGTATCGAACTAAGACATGTCTCTTCCTTCTCCTTCTGGATGAGGAAATACATGGCGTTGACTATCGTCTTATGTGGGCAATCGCTTGTCCAATGTGAATCCTTGCAAATATAGCAAAGCTTAGACTATTTTTCATCCCTCTTGAACCTGTCATTATTAGGCCTCTTATCATTATTACTCCACAAGCGATTCAGCAGCGACGACTAACGAGCAGAGGTTGGAGCAATCTCGTCGCTCCAACGCCGTCCTATCCTAAGACTTCAACCTTTTGACGAAGACCACCAACAATGTTTCTTCGTCCACTTGGGAATTTTGTAGGTGGAGTTTGGTAAACTCTTTCATGTACTCTTTCAATGCGCTCTACTAGCAAATGTTAAAATACAATCTTGACCTCCAATACCGACTTGGCAGGGCAAAAATAGTTAGTAAGCTGCATTTTGAAGTCGTCCAATGCACTCAATGGGATTGACGTTGCCACGTTTCACATCGTCACAGTGGCATCGCCACCATAAACTCTCTGTATCTTGCAAGTAGAAGGATGTGGTCTTTATCATCCTCGCTTCTGAAGTTACATCCAAGGCCTCCATGTATCGTCAAACGTTCCACAGAAAGTCATTGATCTCTTTTGTCGATCTCTCACCCAATGTTTAGACAAGTTCTTTTGTGCGCTTTGCGAAAGCTTTCTTAATGCCATAGCTTTTGTGATGCTTGTTCCGGGAGGACGCTTCATCGGAGGTGTCTGTGAACAAACGAGCGCCTAGGTGGAACGCTCAATCGCTTGAAATGCTTTGTGGATTGCCATACCATGCTTGAGGTACAATGTTAGGTTTTGGGAAACTTTGAAATTTTTGATGAGTAAATTGAATGATTACAAAGGGCTTAGACGGAGCACTAGCAGGTCTCCCCTACTATATCGTAGGCTCAGGAGATAGCTTTGTGATGTGTGATGTGGAAGACAAGCAAGGGGGTGCACTTTTTTGGACTGCATATTACAAAATTGCCATCACACTTGAAGATAAGACTAAGTTATTAAAATGGATTGAAACAAGAAAAAGTACAAGAAAGTAAGATAATACGACGATTCCGAGAAATCCAACGAGGACATATGCACCCTTCTTCTCACTCACAATCTTAGTTGGACCACCGACAATGACCTTCCAATCAGAGGATTTCTGATCGGCCTTGTGGTAGGAAGGAAGGAATAATATCTTGTTTGTGATAGATGGAACATTCCTTGCTACAGGAATGTATGATGTACGATCCCCCCGAAATAATAATACTATTTAACTTATAATTCAAATAAAGACAAGATGCAGAAGTTGTGATTAAAAAAGAAAATTAGTCATGAATTTATTAAAAAATCGATGTGGTCTCTGGATAGTGGTCAAAATGATAATATGCATGTACAATGTGCTCATCTGAAAATCTGTCATATCGTAAAAACTCGTAACATGACAATAAAGTACAAGAGCATCTCAACTCAACATCAAGTAACACAAAAAAGACTTCAACCAAACAATAAAATATGAAATCATGATCATAAAATCTAAAATCATTTGTCAAAAGTTTTCAAAAGTAAAAACTAAAATAGATTTAAAGTTCTTTTTTCCTAAAAGCCATAGATAAATAAAAAGAACTGAAAATGTAACATCCCAATTTTTTTCAAATTAAAAATTAATTTTTGTAATTATAATAAATCCAAAAATTTAGAATTTGTTAGAGGAAGTTCAAGTTAAAATAAAATGAAAGTATAGCTGGTTGAGAGATAATTAGAAAAATATAAGATAAAGAGAGAGATTGCAAAGTGAATAAAACTTTAGTTAGGTAAGAGATAAGAAAAGATAAATTCTAGTTGAAATCATAATTAGAATTTTAATTAAGATTAGGGATTCAAATTTGAATTTGAATCTAGCAAAAAATTTAGAATAAAATGGATTTCCAATGAGAGATGAAGTGAAAATCTGATGTCTAAAAATATCTAGAAGATAAAATAATATTATATTATTATTTTATTCTGAAATTTAAAAGATAAGAATGATAATTAAGTATTCAATTAAAAAATTCGGGATAGTTATGTATAGAAGAGAAGGAATAAAGAAAAGGTAATTAGAAGAAGATTAAGAATGAAGTTTAATGTATGATTGAATTAGAATTCCTAGCAAGGTTGAAATTAGGAGTTTTAAAATTTAACTATTTAGGAAATAAAATAATAATATATTCTTATTTTAATTCCGAAAAGTATGTAAATATGAATGATAATAATTATTTAATTCTGAACATATATAGAAGTTAGAAGAGAAGTAAATATCATAATGAGATGCACTTTGAATGGATGAAAGAAGAAAAGAAAAGTTAAACCCTAATTGAATTAGGAGTTTTGATTAGATTAATATTAGAAAATTTAAATATAATTTCAAATTTAACAAGGTTTTTTAATATGGGTAAAATCCAGAGTTTTATGTTTAGGAATTAAAATAATATTATTTTATTTTATTATTTTAATTCCAAAAATGAAAATTCATTATTAAGAATAGTTAATATTATTTAATTCCATAAATAGATGGAAATCAGAAGATGAAGGATGTTATGAAGAGATAAGAGTTTGATTGGAAAAGAAGAAAGGAAGTGGAAGAGGATAAAAAACTTAAGATAATTAAGATAAAGAGTCAGAATTAAATTAAACAAATATTTAGTTATCTAATTTCTGAATTTATTTAAAATAGGGAATAATGAAGTGAAGAAAAGATAGGAAGAACTTAAGGAAAGAGATAAGACTTTGAACTAAAGAATGAGAAAAAGAAAAGGTTAAATAATTTTCCAAGCTTAATTAAATAGATAAATAAAATAATTAGTTATTTAATTAATTAAAAAATTATGTTAAATAAAAGATAAGAAAGGTTATGAAGTGGAAAAGAAGAGGATAAGATTTTGAGAAGAAGAAAATAAAGGAAAAAAAGAAAATAAATAAACTATTTAAAATTGGATTATTAATTGTGATTATCAATAAGATTCAAGATTAGATTTAGTGGTGATTAAGAAGTTAATCCCCCATTGGAATTTATTTAACCCACCAAGACTCAAAGTTTTCTTCCCTATAAATAAATCTCCTCGGCCATTAGCCTTCTCTTACCACAGATTTTAAAATGAGGTCAAAGTTTTGGTATTTCGACATTGGCGTTCCGATGTATGGGAATTCGACTCGAGTTGGATGAACTCGACCCGAGTTCATCAATGATAGATGATACCCAGGGCGTGCCTGTTCAATCAGACCCGGATTTGATTTGTGCCCACCATGCTCGGGTTACTTGTTTGAAGTCACGCATTGGTCTCCATTTCCGACATGCGAGACCCGACCCGAGCTCTAGTATACCCGACCCGGTTCTGGAGGTTGAATGTGAAGAAATGATGCACGCTTGGCCCAGTCTGAGTCTCCCTTGACCCAATCCACGTTGGAACAAACCCGACCCATGTTTGATTGTACTCGGCCCGGATTCTACACAAATCATGGATATGATTTTGGTATTGATTTTTAGATGCATCAAATGACTTTTTGCCCTTGTATTGACACCTAATGAACCGAATAGAAAAGATAGGTAAATAGGAAAAAAAAAGTTGTAAAATGGGATTCTCATGTGCACTGGCTGTTATATGCCAACAGATGGATATTAATAGTGTCATCACGACAAGAGGCGCTATTAATAGTCCCACTGTAGCGATTTTAAGGAAATCATATGTGGTGAGCTTACAATTCTCTTCCATTGGAGTGAATGCTAGCTTGAAGGAATTCAGTCCAGAGTCCATGATAAGATTGGGTATATACTTCCTTTGAGACAAGAGAATCCCCTTCTCAGATCTTAGCACTTCCATTCCAAGAAAAATTTCAAAAGGCCGAGATCTTTGAGTTTCAAACTTGAAATAAGACTAATTTTGACTTGCTGAATTAGAATAGGGCAGCTACCCATTAGAAGTATGCCATCAACATAAACAAGTAGAGCCACAAATTCACCATTATTACTCTTGATAAAAAGAGTATAATCATTTCTACTTTGGTTGAATCCATCCGCTAAAAGAATTTTAGAAAATTTTATATACCACTGCCTTGATGCCTGTTTCAGATTTTTGGAGCTTATATACTTTGTTAGTGCCAACAAACCATGTGGAATTGACATGTAAACTTCCCCAAACAAGTCACCATTTAAAAAAGCATTATTGACATCTAGGTGATAGATGGGAAGGTTTTTCTGAACTGCCGCTATAAGGAAGGTTCTTATGGTCACAATCTTTGCCACAAATGAGAATGTTTCTTTGTAATCAATTCCTTCTTTTTGGCTGAACCCTTTTGGCACCAACCTGGTTTTATATCTTTCCACCTCTCCATTGGCTTTCATCTTGATTTTGAAAACCCATTTCCAACCTATTGCCTTTTTTCGTTTTAGTAATTCAAGTAGATACCATGTATGATTGGCCTCAAGTGCATCTAATTCCAACTGCATTGCTTGAACCCATTCAGGGGACTGAGAGGCTTGAGCATAAGAAGTGGGTTCTAGGTGAGAATCAAGTGCTGAAAGAAATGAGGCACAAATGGGTTTCAAGGTATTGAGTGACACATAATTTGACATAGGATATAGATGTTTTGAATCGATCACATAATTCTTCATCCATTCTAGTCTTTTGATGTCTCTTCTTGGTCTCTGAGTTTGTGGAATATCAAAAATCCGATTTCTGGTGGAGCTACTGTGACATTCTAGATGAGTTGTTATATGATAATTGAGGTAGAGAAACCTGAATATCCAAAGTGGACTTTGAATTATAAGACTCGTCATTTTATTGATCAGCAGGATATAAAGGGATGGTTGGGTTATCACAAACATCAGTGGGATCAATAGTTATCTGCACTATTGTTGGGAAGAAGTCATCATGAATTATGGGTGCTCCAGGTAATTTTTTAGAAGAATGACCACCATTTATATATTGGTTCTTGATGCGAAAATTGATAACAGTAAATCTAGCAAGTGCACTAGTCGCTCAAGTAATAAAGTGAAAAGTATAGATTATCGATCCCACGAGGAACTAATTTGCTTATTTATCAAATCTCAGAGGCTAACAAGAGATGACATGGTTTGGGTAACGATGTGCAAAAACTAAAATAATAGAAAAATAAAGAAAACTAAAAATTAAATTACCGATGCATAGGTCCTTAGGATGATAAATTACAAGATAAACAAACTGATAATAAGTGAGAATATTAATTTTGTTTCAATTGACGGACTAGAACCTACTCAATGTTTTGACCTCTTACCAAGATAAATCAAACTATCCTAATATCAATTTTAACATAAATTAGTCCATCTAAGATCATAACCAAGTAAATAGAGATTGAGATGCATTAAAATGTAGATTCGAAACTATTAACATCCATACGATGGTAATGATTAACAAACCACACAACACACATCCTCTCTAAGATCCTACGAGTCGTGTTATGCAATGCTTTGCCATAATAATCTTAAATCAATTTCACAGACATCATGCAAACATAATCAACTATTCCCACAAGGATAATAACCAACCAATGAGAACAATTAATCTCTAAAAAGCATTAATAACAACATGTATAATCATAAGAAACTGAACTTCAATAATTGAAAATTGAAGGTCTAAGAGTTTGCCTTTAGCAATAGAACTTATTGCAAATCATATAACCAAGAAGATAACTAAGAATACTAAACTACAGAAACGATAAAAATAAGAAAATAAATGTCTAACATCATCCTAACATTATATAGAACAGATAATACTCTTTGGGAATCATTGATGAACTACAGCTTGATTCTCGTTTAGAGTCGATCCATCAGAAATCTTCTCAAAGATCCTTTTGAGTCTTCTCATGTTCTTGACTTCAAGAAATAGGTTGCAGGTCCTAGCATGATTATTTCTAACTGCCAGATGTCCCTTTTTATAAAGGTTCAGGTTTCCATGAGATTTGAGAATAAACAAAAACCTTTTTCATGTGAAATAAGGTAAATTCGGAGTCCTATTGATTCTAAAAGTTTTGCCTTATAAAACTTCAAAATTTTTGGTCTAATTTGTTTTCAATTGATCCCTGGTAAGAGCTGGAGTCCTTGTGCATTGAGAATTCTTTCGAAAATGAACTTTGAGTTGAATTTTTTTGTCTATCACGCCCCCTGTAATTGATTTAACGGTTCAATAAGAGTTGAAATTGGAGTTTTCTAATTCCTTCACGGGGCATGAGAAGGGTTTCACGACTGTGATTTGGGCAATTTCTCTTTGGCTATGCGACTTATGTGATTTCACGATCGGTGATAAAGTGCTAATGGCCTGTGAAGATTCATATGTTGATCTGAAGTATTCTGATCGACACGTTAGACGTAGATCATGACCTGTTAATCGATGATCATCGATTTCAACACCTCTGTGACGTCCGTGAAATCAATGTAACGATGGGATATGTTTGCCTTGGAATTACTGTAATGCTTAAAGATCCGTGAATGTCAGATGATGGGGCGTGAGGTAGACCTTCATGGCCGTGAGAATTGTATAACGGTTCGTGAAGAAAGCTCTTTTGAATTTTAGAAGCTAATAACTCTCCGTTTTACATTATTCTTCTTTTCTTCCATTCCTCCACCATTTTCATCAATAATTTCTGCAAAATACACCAAGTAGAGGTAGATGGCTACTTTAAAGAATTTAAAGAAATAAATGTAAGAATAGATTCATGCTATGGAAAAATTATACAAAATAAGCTTAAATGCAAGTCTAATTATATGTTGTACAATACATGCATCAGTTCTTATAAGAAAAAGGGAATATATTCTCATAAAAAGGGAATATATTCTCATAAAAAAATGACAATCCGGCTTACATCTTCTTTGTGTTTATATCAACACATATTTGTATCCTTTTTTAGTGTTACTCCAACAAATGAAAGCTCCAGGACTTGATCTGGCTCCAAACTTGTCTGAGATATTTAAGTTTGTGGCATAACACGAACAACCAAAGTCTTTAAAATGGCTCATATCAGGCTCTTTCTCAAAAAAATTCTGAAAAGTTGAAATGTCCCCAGTATTTCTAACGGTATTCTGTTGATGATATGTGCAATAGCTCTAACACATTCATCCCAATACTCAATGCCTACCAAAGACTTTAAAATGACCCAGATCAATCTCTTTTTCAAAAAAAATTCTGAAAAGCTAAAATGTCCCAGTATTTCTAATGGTATTCTGTTGATGATATATGCAACAACTCTAACACATTCATCACAATACTCAATAGGCATTGAAGCTTGGAATAATTGGGCTCGAGCTATCTCTAGTAAATGCTTGTGCTTTCTCTCAACCAAGCCATTTTGTTGTGGGCTATAAGGACAAGAACTCTCATGTATGATCCTTTGTTGTCCAACATTGCATTAAATTCATTGCTAAAAAAATTAGCTCCATTATCTGATCTAATTTTCTTAATTTTGATTTCGTCTCCATTTGTGTAATAAATTGTCTCAAACAAGTTAAGCTATCAGATTTTTTTCTTTAAGAGATTAATCCAAGTAAAGTGGCTGAAATCATCAACTATTTTTTTAAAAAAAAGAATTTATTGCCAGCATGAGAAACGAATATGTATGGTCCCAATATATCAATATGTAAAGTATCAAGCCTTCTCATACATTGCTTCCTTTCATGATTTTTGAAAGGCAATCTAACTTTCTTAGCTAATGGACTGACAGTGAAATGCATTTCTATTTTCAATTTCTTTACAATCAATTATATGTCCAAGTCTTTGATGCCAAATAGATGACCATCTCTTGAGAATCAGTACCCATTGCTACCTTATATCGAACCAAGTTAAAGTGTCTTGATCACCTAAAGCAACCAGGTAATATGACACCCTGCTCTCTATCAATCAGGTGTAAATTCCCACTGTGCTGCTCTTGTACCATACACAATTTTGGAGAGAACTAAATTGAGCACTTCAGGTCTTTAGTTAGCTGAGATACTGATATTAAATTGTACTGAAAATTAAGGATATACAGTACATTAAACAAGGTTTTTCCAGGGGAAAAATCAAAGTTGCCTTTATGAGTTACTAAGACAACATTGAGCTTGGCAATCTATGCATTGATCAGTCGATCGATATGTGATCGGTCGACTGGTGCCTCGACCGACCTTCATTGCTTCGACCGGCAGGTTGATCATAACTTTGAGCATAGCTTTGATCATCCTGCACTATTTTGAGCATAACTTTCTACATGGTTATCCAAATTAGGTAATCTTAGATTCTATGGATAGCTACAGAATTCTCTACAACTTTGCTATTTATCATTCATTCAAAATCTAATGATATTGTAGTCAATTATTCAATCAAAGTTTAGTTCATAAAGTTGTCCATTTCTATTTAATCTTTTTCATATAACTCTAGTTTTTCTAAGTTTGTATCATCAAAATATAATAGGCATTAAAACTTTTCTCCAACATCATGGAAGATAGACAAGTGCGAAGAAGAAACCCATCTTCAGAAAGTCCAACAACCATCCACCATTACCTCCATATCATTCATTGGTAGAAGAGAATACACCATCATCATCTCAGGCATCACAAAATTCTATGCATTGGAAGTCCAAAGCTCCACAAGATTATCCAAGTAATTTTTTCAAAGTGGAGGATCAATGCCTTGGGCATTACATCAGAGGTAAGATGGAAAAAAGTCACTTCGAGTCCCTTCCAAACACTTGAGGTAATCAAAGGGTAAAAGTCAAGCTAGCACTATAACTTAGAACTATACTCAACTTTTGTCCTCTTAGTTTCCAGTTAGCATTAGTATGGGATTCTTTAGATTAGTTATTAGAACTTTTTTTTTCGATTTAGCATCTCTCCAGGGAGGACATTGTCACGGCTGTGCCTCTGTGATGGCATGGCCGTTCCATGGTATGTGCGCATCCAGCACCTCGATCACGGCCATGCCCATGTAAGTGACGGCCATGACATTCTGAAGGCATTGTGCACGGCCGCTTTTCTGAAATGGGTTGAAGCACAGTCGATACAAAGTCAAGCACAACCATTACGAAACGAAAATATTGGGCACACATGCATTACGATCTTTCACCGATTTTTTTTATATAGGACACGTGGTGCAATTTGGGATGATAAGAGGTGCACATCAGACCGTCCAACATCCATCAAGTTTAGGGCACGGGAGCGAGCCTTAGCCATCTTCCCCGTGCCACCTGCTGCATACCACCGCCCTTCATCCCCATCACCATCGTCGAGCCCTAGTCCACGCCGCGTCACCTCACACATGAACACCAGCCACCGTGCCAACTATGAGGTTCCATCATAGTCAATCACACATCGTCGGCGTGACTGAACACTGCCGACACATCATTCTGTGATCTTGGGAGTTCACCAACCTTTTCACCCCTTCTGATCTACACAAAATCGAGTTGCTGCCATTCCGCATGAGGACCCCATTTCGAACTGCTACAAACTCAACAGAGGGGTGTGGAAATGATGATCCTTGTGGTCGCACTATTGTCGAGTTCACGATAGCATAGGCTTTGTCTTTGACGACAACCTCTTTCCTTTGACATTGGCATCATCCTGCCTTTGCGCATACACCCTACTCACAGCACCGCCTTCAAACTGCGGCCACCAAGAGATCGACGATGATGCCGGCACCTTCGCTTTAGTTGCCGTCTCTTGCGAGCTTGCTGTTGACAGCCACCTCCTCTCCTATAAACTCTGGCGACACATCGCAACCCTTTTTTATATGCATATCCGACTGCTAGTTTTGTACATGCACGGCCATGAAGGATAAAGGCATGGCCATGGCATTCTTCATTCCGATGACACAGTCATGATACTGATCAGAACAGTCGTGTGTGACCGAGCCCTAAGGCTGCATAATCATGTCTGAACCATACCAAAAGAAGCCCGTGAGCTGCCCTCGGAAGCAGCCAAGGCTTGGAGAGCCTTCACACCAGTTGATTGCTCAGCCAGATCAAATGAAATAGTATGATAGGGATCAACAAGTTCATGTGCGAAAACTTTGACAACTACCACTAGCTCCTACTCGATTTTACATGATGACGGAGTTCCATATGAAAGATGATGTCCTTCTTATGTATGAGAACATTGGCTTGTATTCATTTTCTACAAGCTATGAGAGGCTCACAATTGAATTCCTCTCTTCTTTTGCTACTGACTACAAGTTTTCAGTCCTTAGTTTCAGATGCATAATAGGGAGTTCCAACTCACATGGAAAGAGCTCAGTGACATATAACTTTCCCAATGAAGGCTTGCAAGATTATGATAAAGAGTTTGATGGCCCAACATTCTGGAAAGAGATCACAGGAGAGCCAACTTCGCCTTAAAATAGCTAAGAGTATGAGTATCCAGAATCCTATTTTGAGATATGTTCATAGATTTTTATCATGTGACTTATTTTTTTAGAGGAGATAGTGAGGGGTCTGTTACTTTATTTCAGTTATTTGTTATATGAGCTATACTGCATAATGTTATTATAGATCGCCGATTGGAGATTGATTAGGAGCACGCCACATGAGTACCAGGTCCTATCTTTTTGGACATGATATGTCAGCTCCATGAACATGGTTGAGAATCTGAGGGATATGTATTCAAGTTCAAAGACTCTTCCATCCCTATTTCTTCAGTGGACATCGATAGAATCACGATGTTCAACCATGATGATTGGCTATTCTTCTCGACATTGGGGGTAAGACAGGAAGCACCTCCTACTCTTCCAGAGGATTATGATGCAGAAGCAAACCCTTCATGAACTACTCCACTAGCTTAGATGGACGTCGATCAGCCTCAGCCGCCTCTGACATATGATTTCTTGAGCTTTCATGACATTCTTATAGCTATGCAGGCCCATCAGTAGGAGTTCTTCCAAGAACAGTGACAAAGCCTCGCTGAAATATCAGCACAACTACGTCGAACAGAGAGGAGGAACAAACAGATGTATGATTATCATGTGAGGCAGGGACACTTCGTACCATACCTGCCATCGCCGCCAGAGGGCTGGACTTAGGTTGTTTCTTCTCCTTTCTTTTGCATTTTACCACTTTTGTATTTTCTATTTCTTTTTTTTTTTGTCTTTGTATGGGCCTAACACTAGGACAGTATTAGGTTCAAGCTTGGGGAAGAGACTTAGTCTTGTTTGCATTTGCATGACATGTCTACTTTTAGCAATTTGAGTCCATCATCTTATTTTGTTTGGCATGCATCTATTTATGAAAATTCAAAAAGAAATTTAAGAAAAAGTGTCATCTCATTTCTCCTTGTTTACTATTTTACTGTCTTAAAGTTTATTTTGAGAATATCGCTTAATCTATGAAATTCAATCACTGTTTCTTTTTATCTGGCGTCATTAGAGTATTGGGATTTGGATTGAGTTTGTTGCTAAGTAGAAGGACTAGCTTTTAAATGATGATTTTTACTATTATTTACTGTGATGTTAATCTTGATTATAATTGCATCTTTATTGAAAACATGAAGCCTTTCATGAGCTTATAATTATGCTAGAAATGATAAATAAATATAATAATAAAGTGAAAATGAAAAGAGGACTAGTTGAGCCCAAAAAGTAAGTGAAAAGTACAAAGTGCCCTCTGGAACCTTGGTGTGTCCAGGTAATTAGACTCGTAAGGGATGCTTGCATGGTAATCTAAGAGAAATTGCTATGGAATCCGTCGGTCGAAAGCTCGTTACATGGATCACCTTGTGCAATATGGAGAAGCACACAAATACATAAAAAATATATAAACTAAGTAAAAAGAAAAAGTATGAAAATAAGCTCATGGAAGACTTGTGGTTCAACATTGATGTTCTTATGAGATTGACTAATATTATTTGTAGATATGCAAGAAGGACATGTTTAAAGGCTAAGAATTTTTCAAGGCTGGGTATTGATTGAGAATAGATACTCTGGTGATGGTCGTGTAAAAGAACAATGAGATTGATTTTGTGATGGAGCCTTGTGCCTTATCTGAAATTTGCTTGAGGACGAGCAAAATATTAAGCTTGGGGGTATTTGATGCATGAAAAATCATGCATTAGTTTAAGTCATTTAATTTGTATATTAGGAGTATTTTGTGGTTAAGAATGGAGAGAAGTGAATTACTTTTATAAAATTTCTTTAAGATTGATTTCTACCTAAGTTTGGATAATTTCATTTTAAGAAATTAAAATGACAAGAAAATGGTCGGAAATAGACGCACAACAATAGCCTCTGTCATGACCGTGCCTCACTTGGTCACGGCCGTGACTATACCACTATCATGGTCAGTCCACATTGGGTCACGATCGTGCCTTTCTCCATGGTCTGGAAGTCTCGGTCACGGCCATGACTTAACCTATCATGGCCGTGAGCGCGAGTTTGAAGCTAAAATGAAAACATGGGCTCTCTCACGGCCATGACGAATCTTGTCACGGCCATGACGAATCTTGTCACGGCCATGACAGCGGATGGTAAGGCGATTTGAAGGCAAATTTTATCCACTTTTCGAATAGATTTTTGATTTTTTCCTTTGAGTACAATAAAATCTATAAAAGGTTGTAGAAGAGGATCTGGAAAAGGCTCATTGGAGCATAGATTTGAAGCCTCTAAGAGGATAAGAATGAGAACAATAACGAAGCTCTATCGGAAACTCGAGAGAGTACGTGCAGATCGACTGCAAGAGTTCTTTATTTTCTTTTCCTACTCTTTTATATTAGATTTGATGTCATTATTCTCAGATTTATTCTTTCATTAAGGTCATTTTAGTTGAACCCTATTTGTGTTTTGGCCCTCTTTTACAATCAGTTTCGCTATAACATCTACTCCTAATCTCCACAATTTCCTCTTCATGTATGGTTATATGATGCCATGGAAGGGCCCACCCCTAGCTCGGCTCTTATACACGCAGCCACTATGTTAGCTGCAGGGATGTTTCTTGTAGCTCGGCTTCTTCCTCTTTTCCTTGTTTACGTATCATTGGAAAGTTCATTAACATAAATACAACAATAAGAAGAGGTCCAAATCCAATTCTCTCTCGATACGTTCCTCAAAAAAATTGTTTCGAGCTGATTCAATTTTTAATATTCCTATTTGCGACGACGAAGAATAA
Source organism: Pontederia crassipes (assembly GCA_030549335.1). Taxonomy (NCBI): domain Eukaryota; kingdom Viridiplantae; phylum Streptophyta; class Magnoliopsida; order Commelinales; family Pontederiaceae; genus Pontederia; species Pontederia crassipes. The sequence goes on along the minus strand of CM060194.1, from coordinate 22,297,219 downwards.
AATTATCATTATATTTTTTCCTTTTCCTTGTTCTTCTTCCAAGCGTAGGATAACCCCAAGGGGTTGCAGGTTTTTTTCTACCAATTGGGGCTCTACCTTCACCGACCTCATGGGGATGGTCTACAGGATTCATAGTTACTTCTCTTACTACAGGACGCTTACCTAGCCAACACTTACTTCTCAAAGAGTATATTTGAGGAAAATATACATTCTCACGATTTGTATCCACAGGCCAATTTGAAATACAATATTTGAAATTAACCTCTAATTAGCTTTTCGGGAAATTTCCAAATATTAGTTTAGTTTGAATCTTTAATATCATTGCAATTTCATGTTTAATGCTTTCCTTTGATTTCATGATTTATGATTTAATTGCTATCTAAGAAGAAGTAATTATTTTCATAAGTTTCTAGGATTGATCTTATTCATTGCATGCCATAATTAGGAAAATCAAAAGAGACCTAGTTTGTGTAGTTATTAAGGTGACTTGAGAAAGCACTTAATATTAATTCCATTTTAATGCATTTTTTATTAATTAGATAAGTTAAAAACTGAAAGGATTGATTTATTCTAATTATTCATAAGATAGTAGTTAGACTTTTGCTAGGGCTTGTGTTTATTCGAATTATTCATAAGATAGTGTGGACTGCTAGGGCTTGTGTTGATGATGACTCCATGCCCTGCACCGAGGCTCTTTGTTGGACTTAATGCCCTCATGGGCCAAGCCCAATCATTGGACCTTTGTAGCACAACTTATATTAACTATAATGTAGTTATCATAACTATGTAATTGTAGTTATGTTAACCATGCACTTAGCACACATAAATAGAAGGCATTTTGACCCCCCCCCCCCCTCTCTCTCTCCCTATGCATGCCGACGCAGGGAAAGGTGGGGGTCACCCCCCCCCCCCCCCCCTTCTCGATCGTCGTCTGATGATGACGGTTTGTAATGTTTAGATTTTACCCAACTATTTATTTATCTTTTGATAAAATGGTTAATTTCATATCATCATAATTATGTTATATTTATATTTACATAACTATTATTCTATTTCACAGTTATAAATATTTTTACATTACAAAGTAATTTAACATAAGTAACAATTATGTCAAATAACTAGTTGAAACAAATAATCTTCATTAGGAGAATATACTTAATAATTTTTATCTCAAGTAATTTATTTTTTATAATTAAAATATATATAACTTAATTTTATTATTTTATGCAATTAGAGAATAAATTTCTTGACCATACATTTGTATTTAAAATACCATTTGTTTTTCTTTTTAATACCATTTTATATTTAAAATATTTATGCATATTTTTAATCTTTAAAATATAAAACATTTAAGTCTTAGATTAATAATAATAATTAATAATTCTATGTAAACTCACTCACTAAATTGTTTGGCTCCGCCACTGGCTATGATAGCATAAGTTGTACTGTTTTGGCATAGCATACCCTAAGGGTGCGTTTGTGTAGAGGTAATCTTTATAGATTATCAGGTAACATTGTATTAAATTACTTGGCCCCACCACATTTGCTTGTTCATTTGTGATAGATAATGAATAATCTGCATTGCTTAGGCAATTCACATTGTATATGAAGTGACAATGCAGATTGCTTATAGAAGGGTAGGCAATTCATATTACCATAATCTTTTAAATTTTACTTTTCACATTTGTCCTTTATAGTTTTATTTAAATAAATTCTAAAACACATTGAATAAATTATAATAATAATTAAATAAATTATAAAATTAATCAAATAAATACTATAATTATTATGACTATATTATTATCATATTTTAAAAATATATTAATTATTTTATAAATTTTAATTTTATAAGTGAGAATATATATATTTGTAATTTAAGTTTACGAAGTTAAAAATAATTTATATATCTAAACATAATTCTTTTGATTAGGGGTATATTGGTAAAAATTATATATTAACTCATCAATCTGTATTTTCTTATGAATAATTAATATGGATTGCTAGATATATTACTTATGCAACTAAACAAGGTAATGTACATTGTTAGTAATTTAACAAGTGGTAAGCTTTCTGAGAGGCAATCCACATTACTAGGTAATGTTGAATGGCAATGCAGTGAACGCACCCTAAAAGTGGAGAGTTCTTTCAACCCATAGATAAGATGAAATGAAAAGAATGGTTAAAGAAGGACTATATCTTATGAACATGAAAAGAAATGGAATAATCATAAAATGAATATCTTTCCAAGAGAAAGAAAAATGCTCTTATGAGCCATACTGATTATAGATGTTGACTCTTTCTATCATGGCTCATGAAATGATCAAATACTAAAGATGTTACAAGAAATAAATCATATGATCCATATGACCCACCATCATGGTCCATGAAATGATCAATAGATAAAGATGCTACATGAAATGAACTATATGATCCATATGACCACGGATGTTGACTCATTTCCTTATGGTCCATGAAATTATCAAATGTTAAAGATACTACATGAATTAAACTATATGTTCCATATGACCGGCCATAGATGTTGATGAGGGGTGTTCACGGGACGGTTAAACTCGACCCGACCTGTGACAAATCCGATCCAACATGGTCGGGTCGGGGCTTTTGGGAGCACGGTCCAACCCAACCCGACCCCGTTCGTTCGGATCGATCGGGTCAGGTGGTCAGGTTACCCTACAATCCAATTTTCTTTTTTTATTTTTCTTCCTTATTTTATATTTATTTAATATAAACAATAATATTTAATATTTATTTTAAAGCACAAATAGGTTTTCTAACTATGTAATATTATTTCTATACTTGAAATATTTTATTTCAATTCTTTAAAAAAATTTAAATCAAATATAAGCTTAAATTTAAATACAAAAAGGAAAAAAATAAAAAAAATAGGGCGTCGACTCGGGTTGAAAAATTCCAATCCATACCCGACCCCTAACTAGGTCGAGTCGGATCCGTTGAACACCCCTAATGTTTACTACTTCTATCATAGTCCATGGAGTGATTAAATGTTAAAGATGCTAAATGAAATGAACCATACGAACATTGTTCCTCACATGATGACCTCAAGAATCTTATATGATGTTGTTTATAATTCATCAGGCTTATGCTTTATCCATCATCGTCATAGCTTATTACTTATCGCACTTAGCCTTGTGCTAATGGGAGGGTTTCCTCCCTTGTGTTGATTCCCGCAAGCATTTGATTTATCATGTGTGGTTCGGTTGCGATTTTTTGCTCGGGCAGTGTGTGCACATGGATATAGTTGTTGTCTTTACTCATTTATGTTATCGAGTTGTATGTGGGACCTATGTAGACTTGTATTATGGCATAGTCCATGGACGCCTTCTTATATATGTCACGTGATTTACTTTTATATTACTGAGCTTCTACACTATGTATACTCATATTTATGGACCTTATCAATTTAGCTTCTGCATTAATGATTTAAATATTGTATATTTTATTTATACAGGTCTTTCACTTATTTAGCACCCTTCTTAACCGTCCTGATCAATAAAATGGTCAAGATGATCGAGAAAATCGCGATGCACTGAGAGGAAATTTTATCAAGTGACGGGGAAATCTTAGGACGTTATACTTTATGATTCCACCATTTGTTTTAACATTACAATTCTTTTCCTTCCTTCTTTGACAAGCTCCAACTCTTCCCTCTCATACCCACTCTCTTCCTTTTCTCTAATATCATAAAACATTTAATTAACTCATACTTTACTATTAGAATATTGATTTATTTCATTAAATCAATCAAAATGCTAAACTCATCACAAAAAATATTTATTAATTATCTGATGTACATAAGTTTATAAGAGATATTTCATTGCAAATAATATATTTACTACAAATAAGATTAATTTAGTGTTATTTATTGTCTTTTCCCCCTAAAAGTATCCCATTATATTCTAGAAATATATTTTCCTATAGAGATCATTTATGATATTTTTAAAACTTTAACTTAACATTTATCTCTTTAAAAGAAATATTTTATCTTTAGATTTATCACGTTTAATTTAAATATTCATTAAAACTAATATATCAAATTTAATTTTAACTCGCATCATTATGTTTAATTTCACGGCTATCGATTTATTAAACGCTATCTCAATATAAGCTAGGGTAACATAACAATCTATTTGTTCAGTGGGTGCCCTAGAATTGTGTTCCTATATTAATTAATGAATATTTCATAATAAATAGTATCTTTTGAGACAAAAGTGTGACCATGATTAAAATAGAATTAGAATCTAATTAGAAAATGGATAAACTCTAAAAGAGAAAAAAAGGGAGTAAGGATATTAATAATTTTTACTAAGAGACAATGACTATTTTATGCTTGGATCAAAAGAAAAAGAGAAAATAAACATAAAAATAAAGGTAAAACAAATGTACGCGTGCAACGACTTTCTATCGCTTTAATTATTATTCAAAGTGCAGCACTACGCCACGCCTTCAACTTCAACTTCAACTTCAACTTCAACTTCTTCTGGGTGACTCAAAAGGTGTAATCGACCTTTACAGCTCAAAGTTGTGAAACTCGGAAATATCCTCGTGACGCCATAATATATATATATATATATATATATATGATCATTTTAGATGCAACGACTCGAAGGGAACCAGGATCGGATCAAATTATGACTATCTGAAGTAATCACAATAAAATAAAAAAACAAATTAAATTTTTAATTGTGTAATAATTCAAAAGTGTTTCACCTCTATTAAGTCTTGCACCGTGAAACAATTGAATTTGAACGTCGTATCTTATTATGAGCGATTCAAATTAAATTATGATTTTTTTTTAAAATTTCTGCCATTCTGTAATGAAATAAAATGGCTTGGCTTGGGTTTAATTATTTTATGGTTGCAACATTAGTAATATTTTAATTTTTCACTCTTATCCATTATAACATGTTTTAGTATTTAAATTCGAATTACAAAATCACATTTTGTCATTTTCTTTTCTCCGTATATATTTTAGTTTGGATTTTTTATATTTCCCGTGCATTTCTTTCCGTTTCTAGGTCTAATAATTGAATTATTCTCGGGAACATATACAGAGAAATATCATTTAATATGAGAGAGCGCGCATCCATCCACTGGGGCGAGAGAGAGAGAGTTCCATCCGCTGGGCCTCCGGATCCGTAAACCGAGCGGTGAGAGTGGAATAACGTCACCGCGGCCCGAAACTTCTGGAGAAGCTTGGGGCGCGGTGATGATCATTCGCGTATAATGACCTCTGTCTGTCTATAAGAAAGAACACTCCTCCACCGCGGCAGCACACGCGTCGCTGCTGTTAGAGATCGGAGTGAGAGAAACAGTACAGAGGTGACTGAGATCAGGCGGGGATGGGCGTCAAGGTTTACGGTTCTCCCATGTCCACCTGCACGGCTCGCGTCACCATCAGCCTCTTGGAAGCCGGAGCCGATTACGAGCTCGTGCCCATCGACTTCGCCACCGGCGAGCACAAATCCCCCGCTCATCTCGAGCGGAACGTACGCATCTTTTTCCCACGATTCCCATCTCTCTCTTTCTCCCCCCTCCCTCCCTCCCCATCTGTGTCACATTGCTCATCTCGTTTGGCGATTTGTTTCCTCGTGCAGCCGTTCGGTCAGGTCCCGACCCTTGAGGACGATCATGTGAAGCTCTTTGGTAAGATCCCCCCCCACCCCCCACCCCCCACCCGTCGGATCAGACTGTTACTGTTAATTATGAGGACAACAAAGCAGAATTTTTTTATGTAGAATCGATCCACCCAAAAATTGGAAAGTTCTCAGTTCTGTATAATTCGTCATTAATTGTTGCGTTTTTTTTCTTTCTCTGAACTGCTCCTCATCTCTGTTGCCGGAACGATCTTAGAGTCCAGAGCCATCGCGCGCTACGTGCTTCGCAAGTACAAGTCGGACCTCCTGAGGGACGGCAACCCGGAGGATGCCGCGGCTGTAGACGTCTGGCTGGAGGTGGAGGCGCACCAGTTCACGCCGGCCATCACCCCGATTTTCATGCAGTACGTCATCAACCCCCTCTTCTTCGGCGGCGCCCCCGACGAGGCCGCCGTTGCCGCGGCGTCGGAGAAGTTCGCCCAGGTCCTCGACGTGTACGAGGCCCGCCTGTCCAAGTCCAAGTACCTCGCCGGCGACTTCGTGAGCCTGGCGGACCTCAGCCACGTCCCGCACACCGTCTACATCATGTCCACGCCGGCCGCCTCGCTCATCGAGTCGCGCCCGCACATGAAGGCCTGGTGGGAGGACATTTCTTCGCGGCCGGCCGTGAAGAGGGGCACCGCCGGTTTCATCCTGAGCCCCAAGAAGTGAGCACGGAGTCGCCGTCGTCGTGTCCGGCGGCTATCGCCGTAGATAGAGAGAGGGAATAAGATTAAGGCTTGGTGTGCTTTAATATGGCTCTGACTCTGGTTTAATTTGTTGAGGGGAGTTGTGCGGTTGCTTTAATTGTTCAGCGCTTTCCTAGTTCAAGTGTCCACGGGATGTGGTTGCATGCAATGAAAATAAAATTATGTAATCCTCAATTATTCATCTGAAATAAAACTTGAAGAAGAACACTAGCAAGATTATTTTAAATAGACAAAGACAATTCATACACTCATCTATTCAAATAATAACTAAGTTCATCATAAATAATAACTGTTGCCGACGAATTAAAAAGTGTTTAATGTTTGTCTCAAACTGCTGAAGTTAACACTCAAACATTGAATTTATAATCATTCTAATTGATGGTGTATGTAGTTTGGTGATTAAATTCATTTTAGGGTTATTTACTTAGATCTCTCATAAATTATCATGATTTATAAATGTCCCTAGATTATACCAATTTTCCCTAAATTATACCAATTTTCTATTTAGTAAAGGATTAAACTATTATTCTACTCTCATTTAATCTTTAAAAATTTTAAATAATATATATAAAAAAATAAAAAGTGCCCTCTCTCCCTCGCCGCATCGGGACGCTGAAGGTGAGCTCGCCCTCGCCAGCATCGGAAGGAGGGGGCGTCACACCCTTCTGCCGGTGAGCTCGCATGGTGAGAAGGAGGGGGTGACAATGCCCCCCTCTGCCGATCTCACAGTGGAGTCGGCGAGGGGGGTTTCGCCGGCGGAGTGTGCAGGGCACGCCAATGTGCGCGTGCATGTGGGAGGATCACGAGAGGGTTGTTCTGCGGATAGAGAGGGGGCATCACTCGGTAGCAAAAGGTGGGTGTCACCCCCCCTCGCGATCTCTCCAGCAGAGCGGAGGTGTCGCTGGCAGGGTGTCGCGAGGGGGCTGCTCACCAGCACAGAGGGGGTGTCGCTCGGCAACAAAGGGGGCTGTTGTCCCCCTCGCGAGCTTGCCGACAGAGGGGAGATCTCTTGAGCAGAGTGTGCCTTGGGGGTGTGGAGGGTCGCCGATTTGTCAACAATCGCCGCGTGGGGGTGGAGAGGGGTAGGGGGTCGCCATGATGGCGGGAGGGGATCGTCAAGACCAGCTGGAATAAATGTTGACGACATTGTCTTCACCACTGCTCACCTTGATCGCGACCCCCACTTTGCCTCCCTTCTCCTCGACAACAATAACTTCATATGAAAAATCATAATAATTTAGTTGAGTATAAGAAAATAAGCTTTTATCTTATGGATAGTACTATTACGAACCATTCCATTTCTTTTATAATGCATATAGTGACAAATTTAAAATTTAATTATCACTATTAAAATACATTATTTATAATAGATTGTCAATAAATAACCTGTTCATGCAAAAATTAAATTTGGTCCATTATTTAAAAATATATAATATAAGGTCATATTCCTAGACGCCAATATTTTTACTCCTCCTGTTAGTTACATCAAATAAAAATAAATTATAAACGCATACATTAATAATTAGTAGCTTAAAATATGTCATTTTTAAAAGTAGAAATATTTTATTAATCAATCAGCCACTAAGGTGCGAGAATAAAAGACTAAGAATATTACAAAAAATTATCAAAACATACCAAAGGTAAAAACTGCATATCCAGCATTGAGTATAATATGAAAATAAATTATGCAATTAACAATTGTCAAAATAAATTAAGATCCAAATAACAGTGATCAATACATGTATTTATTAGGCATAGTAGCGAATATGATATGGAACAATATAATGTGTAAAGACGGAGTGTTGAAATTTTTATGATGGGTAAAAATTCAAATCACATGAAAGGATTCATATATATAGATGGTCATAGTTCTCAAAACATACTTATTCAAGAATTCATGAAAGGTTGTATTCTTTTTTTGCTTTTCCCATTTTAAAAAGAAGAAAAGTTTTCGGTGTTGTTTTGAAAGTCCATTTCATTATGTTGTTCTTCACTTATCATTAGGCGATGGACAATTGTAAGTAGATGTATTTAACTTTAAGTTTTTTAATTATTTTAACATGATTCGATTAAGCCTATATGTTAAAACATTAAGATTTTTTTCGGCAATGAAAAGCTTTTTTATGTCTTCGATGATACCTTATGTTCGGTCTTGTTCTTCATCTGCATGTACGTGCCTATGCTTTATTTTCTCATGCATGCATGAAACATTTTGATGTCTTCAAAACGTAATACGTATGAGCACTCTTATCAAGTCTTATCTCAATGATTTAAAAAAATCTTGACGGTAGCCACAACTTTTAATTATAATGGCTCTAAACATTTTTACAATGACATCCTTAATTACTTATGCTATTGTCTCACTTTTCTATCTCTCTCATTTCATTAGAAGTACTCTTATTAGTAATTTAGTGAGTTTGATAATTCTTGAAGCTTAATCCAAAATCACGGCTTCGTGAGTGATATCAATATTTGCCATGCCTTAAAAGTTGTGTCATTATGCATTAAAATGGAATTGATGCTCTCATTGATACTAGCAAAAGAAACTGAACAGAGAACAAAAAAAACATAAGTGTCATATTAAACAATAACAATATTTAAATATTGGTAAACTTCATCATAAAACATTGGCACAACAATCGTAGTCTTTGGTCAAAAATACTAATTTATAAGTGATATCTTCTCATAATAATAATTTGATAATAAAATAATATATCGAATAATAATTTTTTCTTTGAGTCAATTTATTATCATATGTAATACTAAATAATTATCACAAAACAATAGCAAAAATTATGTATGGAGAAACCCCATCGTAAGATATAATATTTAGTTTTTGATAGAAATATTAACTTGCAAGTGATATCTTAATTAATAATAAAAATGATAATAAATAACATATCAAATAATACATTTTCCTTTGGTCTAATTTATTACTTACATGTAATATTAAATAATTATCACAAATATTACTACAATTCTATATATTACATTTTCAAATATTAAATTTCCTTTGGGTCACTCAATATTTAATTAATAACACATATACCACTATTTATATTTTAAAATAAATTAAACTGCAAAAAAGGTACTACTTTGATAACATATTATGCAATGTTAATTTATTTCAAATATGTTACACACTCATATTTATTAAATAAAAAAAATTCACAATATTGAATTATTTTCTATCATATTTTCTCATGCATACTTTATGACATAAATAAATATCAATAATGACAGAAGAAAGACATGATGGACGAAAGATACATCACAATGCATATTGGATACATCCAAAATGAATTATTGTGAAAAGCTACTAATAGGCCCGAAACAATACATGTTTTATCATCGTTAACTAATTGGTCTATTATGTCAAAAAAATCATTAAGAAATCAGAAAATGTAATAAGCACTTTTTTTAAACTCTTTTCAAAGAGTCCATTCAGAGAGAGTTGTTAAGGGACATGACTCTTCACAAAAAATGCATATACATACGTTAAAAAATGAATAGCTTTATATTATAAACCCACTAAAAAAACAAAAATGTCCTCATACTATTAGTGCAGCTTTTATGTACATGTTGAAAATAAAATATCTTTCACTGGACGACAAAATAATGTAATTTACCAAACCATATAGAACAACTACCCGCAATTCTGGAACTCGATTTTCTTTTCTTTTCTTTAAAGAGCTCGAACGTATATATTGCCATCTTGTCAATGGAATATGTATATATATGCATTCTCATACATGTAGGATAGTCAAACAAGATGTCAATCAGTGCATGGTTTGTACGCGTTCATCGACAGAACATGGAGTATCCAAATTACACATCTAAGCAAAATAAACAGTGGCATGTTTATTAGGATGACAATATCGAGTGCAAAAGATGAAAGAATTTTTGTGTTGTACGATGGAACAACCATCCCTTAGATTAGATGTTCAGAGAAAGAAATTTTCATCCACTTATTTTGAGGATGTTGAATTTGAGAGATGAGATAATATTAGGAACACTATCTTGAAGGATGAACTAATTGAAATTTCAATTAACATTGGTCAGGAATTTATTTTCTATATTGATAATGTCACTAATCTTGATAATGTTGCACAACCTTCCATATTAAATATCATTTTAGAGTAACAAACTCTGCAACCTAAAAAATAATTGCCATTAAGAAGATTCACATGATTACATTGTGTATTTCGAAGATCATGAGTTTGACATTCGTATAATGGAGGATGATTCAAGAAATATCTATCAAGCTTTGGAAAGTTGTAATTCTCAAAAGTGAATTGACGTCATGAATGAGAAAATAAATTTCATGAATAACAATAAAGTTTGGGATCTCGTCCCATTTGTCTAGAGGTATGAATCCCATTTATTCTAAATGGATACTTAAAACTAAAAGGAATTCAAATGATAATGTAGGAAAATATAATGTGAGATTTATTGTTATTGGACTTCATACATACATATATCATCTAATGACATTCTCTCTTGTATGAATATTATATGATATATCTTGAAAGAAAGTATTGATTTTGAGATTATAGTGGCATATGGGAGCATATTTTGATTTTGAGAAACATCATATGAATATTAATATTACAGATTTCATGAACTTATCATCTCATTTGATTTTGGAATGAACTCAACACATAATTGTGTATATCATAAGTTCGGTGGGAATAAGCAAGTACATTCAAGATATAAGATATTTTGAGATAAAGGAGACAAGTTTAGATATATCAAAATTGTACTTACAAATCAAGAAGTACTTTCTACATCTAAACGAGACAAGTTTAATCCTAACCAATGTCATAAGAATGATTCTGAGAGAATGAAAATGTAGAAGATTTCTTAAGCATTAGCAATACTTCTGTGTATTGCATATAATATTGAGATATTCAACAGATATTTAAGTCATCCAAGAATGAATTAATGAAAAGCAGCCAAAAAGGTCCTATGTTATTTTACAGAGGACAAAGGATAATATGTTGACATATCGGTGGATAGATCATCTTGAAATCATTGAATATTCAGACTTCGATTTGTCAGATGCGCCCCCACATAGTATGAAATCAACATTAGACTACATTTATTTGTAGGTGTGTTATATTATGGTAGAGTGTCAAATAATTAATTATTGCACTATTCAACTATGGAAGTAGAATCCATTTACGAGACATTCAATTGTCTGTAAACTTTGTCACAAGACAGTACAAAGTTGATGGTATTAAAAGAACATTAAACCTATTTTGTAACAAAGATGATAGTCTTATATTCATATAACAATAGGAGCTGGACATTAAAGTTGAGTTCTTTGTTGTCAAAGAAAGAGTGAAGAAAATATAATTTCCTATTGAGCATATTGGGACAAACTCGATGATTGTGGGTTCACTTATTATGGATTGTCACCCAAGTTGTTTATCGAGCACACCAATAATGTGGGTGTATTTTAGTTTAGGATATTCAGTTTCAATAGGAGTTTGTAATTATACATGCTCATTTTATAGAAATTTTATTTTATAGTTTAGTTTATGTATTAAAGTTAAGATATCACTACAAGAAAATGGGCGCTTAACGATGCAAAATAGCGTCGCATAAGAGGTGACGCTACATACACGCCATTAGTGCCTTTATGGCGTCCACTTTGCGTCACAACAATGAAACGCTATTTGTCTCTCGCTAGCGTCTTATTAGCGTGTTCTTAGCTATTCATGACATAGACGCTAATGCTGGCGCAATGGAGACGCTACGTAGACGCTATTATTGTGCGCTACGGAGCAAAAATGCGCAGCAGAACTTAGCGTCGTTCTCGCGTCGACCACGATCGACGCGAATCTCATGTCGCAAGCTTTGCGGCTCTAAAGCGACGCTATATTGCGTCACAGGCTTAGGCAACGCTATGTAGACGCGAATGTATATTTATATTGCTAATTTGTTTATATTTAAACCCTATATATTATATATACTATAAGTTAATCAATAAATTAATTAAATATTATATTAGTATTATCAACATATATATGTATTCGTACATGATTACCCATATTATATATATGTATTACACGATTATATATATATGTATTTTTACATGATAGGAGTGTTCCTAAATATATAATTTGTTACCTATATTATTTATGTTATCTATACATACAATATATATAATATCTTAATTATGCATTTATTATTATTATATACTTAATCATGAAATTACGGTGGTTGAATTAAGAAAGTGATTTGCTACATATTATCCCATTTTAGCGTCACCGTGGAGACTTAATAGCGTCAACTTCGCGTCTAACTAGAGCCGCTGATGATGTCGACGCTATGGTAACACTATTGGCGTCTCTGTAGCGTCGCCGACTTGAGACGGGACAAGGTTTTAGACGCTAGTTCGGCGCTACGGGGTCGCTAAAAGTACCTAGCGACTCAATAGCGTATGTATTGCGCCTCCTTAGCCGACTTTGTATCCCCCTCGCTTAATTGGGCACATGTAGACATAAATATGCGTATATACTTATACTTATATATTATAAGTACATATATACATATTATTATCACTTAATCTCACACATATAAACATATACACATATATTCACATATAATAAGTACATATATACACATATACACGTTATCTATATATGACTCACACATGTATAGACATATACATACACATATATATTTATAATACATATAGACATACATACATGATAGATTTATAATACTTAATCTTCCACACGTAGACAGATACATACGCATATATTACATTATATATATATACATATATATATACACACACACACAATTTTGTTATAAACACATATATTTAGATTTATAATTTTATATACATACATGATAGATTGTCGGAAGGAAGTAAAACAATTGGAACGGGGCACAATGCGATGAGACGCTATATTGATAAATAAAATTACATACGTACTAGAAAATTTGAAAAAGACTTTTAATTAGCGTCTCACTGGCGTCGCATTTGTGGGACGCTACATCTGTGGCGACGCCCCTACGACGCTATGGTGTCACTATATTAGCTTAGCGACACATTAGCTTCTCCATAATGCCGCATTAGCCGAATTTTGATAGAAGCGGCCTACATTGCATCTACGTAGCGTCGCGTCCTTGGGAGATGCTAAAAAATTTACTTAAATCCCTAATCCCTCTTCTTCATTTTCACTGTTATTGTTTTACCTTCCACCGTCCGATGCCCAACCTCCGAGCCTGATGCCTGACGCCTGACGTCGACGATCAACTCCTCCGACACCCATTGCCCGACGTCGACGAACGACTCCTCAGACGCCCGATGCCTCTGTCGCCCTCCACCACCGACGCCTTTAGCCTCCTCCGTCTCTACCACTAATGCCTCTGCCTCCGCCGCCGACGCCTTCAGCCTCCTCCGCCTCTGCCTCTACTGCCTCCGCCTCCGCCGCCAACGCCTCTGCCTCTGCTGCCTCCGACGCCTCTTCCTCCTCCGCCGCCTCCTCCTCCTCCGTCGCCACCCTCCTCCTCCTCCTCCATAGTGCCGCCCTCCGCCTTCGCCGCCCTCCGCCTCCACCGTCGCCTCCTCCTCCACCACGCCCCTCCGCCGCCCTCTGCCTCCACCGCCTCCTCCTCTGACGTTCACCCTCCGCCTCCGCCTCCTCCACCATGCCCCTCCGCATACTCCACCGCCTCCTCCACCGCGCCCGTCCGCCACCTCCACCGCGACCCTCCGCCGCCCTCCACAGCCGCCTCCGCCTCCTCCACCGCCCTCCGCCATCGCGCCGACATCCGCCTCCGCCTCCACCGCCGCCTCCTCCTCCTCCCTCTGCCTCGTCCGCCCTCCACCACCGCCTCCTCCTCCTCCTCCTCCCTCCGCCTCGTCCGCCCTCCACCGCCGCCTCCTCCTCCTCCACTGCCCTCCGCCACCGTGCCGACATCCGCCTCTGCCTCCTCCTCCTCCTCCCCCCTCCGCCTCGTCCGCCCGCCTATTGTGTTCTTTTGTCGATCGTCGCCCGCCGCTTTCCTCCACCTCCGTCCACCGCCATCCCTCATCGGTTAAGAAGGTACTAGCCGGCCACCATGTTAAGTTAGTTATTAATGCATGAAGTTAAATACTACTTAATTACTTGAAAGTTATGAACTAATGCATGTTAAGTTAAATACTACTTAATTGCTTGATTGTTTTGCTGTTAAGTTAGTTAGTAATGCATATTAAGTTAGATACTACTTAATTACTTGAAACTATTGTTGTTAAGTTAGTTACTAAGGATGTACTAAGTTAGTAATACATGTTAAGTTAAACTATTTTTTTTCATAATTCTTGAACCTCTTTTTGATCATGTTCTCATAAATTTTACTAAGGATGTACTTCCACATTCTTGGTGATAAAATGAGATTATGATTCGACGATGAAGTACTTGAAACATGTGATTTTGAACTTCATAAGTTCAAAATCACACGTTTCAAGTACACGAATTTATTGACATATGGTTTAATGTTGTTCGTTACAAAAATGATAAAGTCAGATCGTAGTTGGATTCGTCGTTGGAAGGATAAACATGGCATCTGAAGAATATAAGGATGGTGTTGATGAATTCATTAATGTGGCATATTAAAATGAAGGTGTTGCTTCTTCATATGGCGAAATCTTATGTCCATGCCGAAAGTGCAAATGTTATCAGTGGAAAGTAAGATATGACGTGCAGAAAAATTTATATTACAATGATTTCTTACTGACATACACCAATTGGTTCTTTCATGGCGAAGAAAGTTGGGCTAAAGAAACAAGTAATGTAGATATCATTGTGGGCGACTCGAGCAATCCGTACAGGGACATGATACGAGATGCAATGTTAGGAGAAAATGTTGGCGAAACATTGATTGAAGAAGACTCGAATCCTTCGGCTTCTAAGTTTTTTAATCTTTTCGAAGAAGCAGATGAACCTTTATGGGATGGATGTGTGAAGCAAACTAGACTTTCTACAGTGGCACAACTAATGAACTTAAAATCAGAATTTAATATGAGCGAAAGTTATTTTGTCCGGATGCTTGTCATTATTAAGAGTATGCTTATAGCTTCAGAGAAATTACTGCTACATTTTTACAAGTGCAAGCGGTTGTTGAGAGATTTAGGATTGAAATATCAGAAGATTGATGCATGCCGCAATCATTGCATGTTGTACTACAAGGAAAACAACTCACTTATGAGTTGTTCTATTTATGACGAGCCTAGATTCAAGTCGAAAAAGAATTCCCAAAGTTCGAAAAAAATGTGGCAAATGCAATATTTAGATACTTTCCGATTGTTCCAAGATTACAACGACTATTTCTTTCTGAAAAAATTGCATCATTTATGAGGTGACACAGAGAAGGGGCACGTGAAGATCAAAATTCAATTACACAACCTTTGGATGCGGAGGCATGAGACGATTTGATGCACTTCATCCGACTTTTTCTGCAGAATCACGCAATGTTAGATTAGGACTTTTCACTGATGGCTTCAACCCATTTGGCTCATTAAGTACTACTTAGTCATGTTGGCCAGTTTTTGTGACACCTTATAATTTGCCTCCAAGCATGTGTGAGAGACAAGAGAATATATTGCTTACCAGTATGATTCCGGGTCCTCGATCTCCTGGTAAAAGTTTAAATGTTTACTTAAGACCTTTGATTAATGAACTCAAGATGTTGTGGGAGGATGGCGTGATTACCTATGACAAATTTAAAAAGCAAAATTTCATTATGAGAGCCGTATTAATGTGGACCATAAGTGATTTTTCGGCATATGGAATGTTGAGTGGTTGGAGCACAAAAGGAAAACGTGTTTGTCCCGTATGTGGAAAGAATACAAAATCATTTTATTTGAAAAACTGTAAGAAAGTTTGCTGGTTTGATTGTTATAGGATGTTTTTGCCATTGGAGAATTCGTTGCGTCGTGATCGAATCTCATTTAAAAAGAATACATCCGAGAACACTTTGTCTCCAACTCATTTGAGGGGACAAAAATTGCTAGAGCAAGTAAACAAGCTTAGTGCAAATTGGGATTGGAAGTGAACATAATTGGAAGAAAAGAAATATTTTTTGGGAGTTGCCTTACTGGTCTTCAAACTTGGTACGTCATAACTTGGACGTCATGCATGTGGAGAAGAACGTATTTGACAACATCTTCAACACTATTATGGATGTTAAAGGAAGAATAAAAGATATCATACAGGCTCGCGAAGACATGAAATTAATATGCAAAAGACCAGAGTTAGATATTATTCATCTTCAAAATGGTAAATGCAAAAAGCCAAAAGATACTTATGTCTTGAGCAATGATCAAAGAAAAGTGGTTTTCGAATGGGTAAAGTAATTAAAATTCCCCGACGAATATGTATCAAACATATCTCGTTGTTTTAACTTGGACAATGGGAAGATAAATGGGATGAAGAGTCATGACTGTCATATTTTTATGCAAAGGCTGCTTTCAATTGCCTTTAAAGAACTTTTGTCAAAGGTCATCTGGGAGGTTTTAACAGAATTGTATATGTTCTTTAAAGAGCTTTGTGCATCCATCGTTCAAAAAGAAGACATCTCTCGGTTAGAGGCTTCTATTGTGATTACCGTGTGCAAGGCTGAGAAGATATTTCCACCTTCTTTCTTTGATGTGATAGAAATTTGTTTGTACATCTACCATATGAAACAAAAATTACGAGTCCGATTCAGTATCGATGGATGTATCCTTTCGAAAGTGCATGTTATATTTGAAAAGGAAGGCGAAGAATATGGCAAACATTGAAGGCTCCATATGTGAAGCATATTTCATTGAGGAGGTGTCAAACTTCACTTCAAAATACTTTGAGCTACACATACAATCACGACACACTCAAGTTCCAAGAAACGATGATGGTGGTGAAAGAGAAATTGACATGAATATTCTATCCATCTTCAAGTACCCATGTCGACTTCTTGGTGCAGGACACAAAGTTATCTTGAATGATAGAGATCTCACCGCCGTTGAGAATTATGTTCTTGCAAATTGTAGTGAAGTGACGCCGTATCTCGAGTAAGATAATTTATTCTAATTTGTTATATAATTTAAAGTTAATTGTTGATATATGATTTCATTATATGAAAACTATGAATTCAGGAAATTCGAAGAATTACAGCAACAAATCAATTCGTTAATTTCAAACGATGAGTTATTGAAACTACGAGATGAACTACGAGATGAACATTTTGCCGAGTGGTTGAGATGTGAAGTGAGAAATCTTTCAGCTTGTTCTTATAAATTGTTATAAGTTTGTAACTTTTACTAAAGTCTTTAGTTAATTTTGTTATAGGTTATTAATGGCTCAGTCAAAGAGAACAAAATACGAGATCTCGGTCATGGCGTGAAGAAACAAGTTCTTAGCTACTGCGGCGTCATAGTCAATGGATATCGTTTTCATACAGAAGAATATAGCTGACAACGTTCAATTATTAATAGCGGCATATGTGTTCTAGGAAGTATGTATGGGGACAACGACTTTGATTACTACGGTGTTATAGAAGACATCCTACAATTGTCTTATTTGGGAAAATCTAACAAAGTCGTGGTGCTAAAATGTTGTTGGTTTGATCCAGAGAAAGGAGTTCGGTTCGATCAAAGGTTTAAATTGGTGGATATTAACCCTCGGTCGAGACTTTAGTCATACGTCCCATTCGTATTGGCGGAACAAGTACAACAAGTGTACTACACTAAGTATCCATCGAAAAGAACCAAGGATGAATGGTGGGCGTCATGCAAGGTGATGAGTAGACTATTCTTAGCAGAAACAATGGTAGATGACAATGAAACATCATCCGTACACAAAGATGTGCACATGAACGATTACTATCAAGAAGATAGAGTAAATGAGATGATTGATGTGGCCGACGGAGTTGAGAATTTTCAATTGGTCGACACGCTGAGCTAATGGAAGAGTTCAATTCAAATGACCTCTTGGATGTGAACTTTGATAATTTCGTTGATGATGACTCGAACCAAGATTATAGCGACAATGATGAAAATGAATCAGAATACGAAACAAGCGAATGAATCCCGTAGTTATTCTAATGACATAAGCTTTTACTTCTTTTTTTAGGTTATATATGATTACTGATAATAAGAGAAGCTTCTTTCTTTTTTTTCAATCATAAATGAGGGGTCGAGCATTTGAGTCATCTCGCTCTTCTAGGCATTCACTCCAAATGAGTCAAACATTACAACCACCAGGTAATATAATTATTGTCAGCTGTTTATTTATAGTTGATTATAATAGTTAATTTTATTTTTTAATAATATCAGTTCCTCCGCTACTGACGTGGCACGTAGTCGGATCGTCATATAGTACGTGATCCATTGGTGGGTCTGCTCCGCATATCACTCTAGGTACGTGACACATTGTAGGCGATATACAATTTTAAATACGAGTCAAATTTTATGTATTTTCTTATGATGACAGTAGCTACCCCACCGTCATCGACGAGAATACTAGACGTTTCACCACATTCTAGCATTGGCAAGCGACATCTTATGTCAGGTGATATATTTATTATTATTGACATTTCTTAAGTAATTATATTAATTATTTTTTAATAATGTTAGTTGCTATGCCGTCGATAGCACGAGCAGTTGGCTCAATACATTCAGACGAGCGGACTGCCACTGATCATGCTGCGGTACACATCAATCGAGGTGAGAACATTACTGTACATCTATGAATTATCACAACTTTAATTTAATATGACACTAACGATTTATTTATGTATTAGGGCCCGTAGATGACGTCGGACCTTCACAGCCTACCCTAGTTGTACCGGATGATGATTCCTCTTCGAGTGATGAAGAGGGGTTACAAGATAATGGGGTGGTCACTGTGAATAATATTGCTCGACCGTAAGTTAAATAAGTTGTACAAATTTTATTATAGTTTTGATTATCATTGAAAATTAATTCTTCTTTGTAATTGGCATGACCACTTTCATACCCGCTAGTATCGTGTAGGATGTCAGTGCTCTCGTTCTTTCCCACTTGCCGAAAGGGGCAAGATCCTGGAAATATGTTCCAATTCAAGTGCGGGATGACATCTTTCGAGCCTTTACGGTACGATCTTCTATTTGGATTACATAATTTGATTTATATTTATTTTAAAATTACTAAGTTTTAATGTTCTATTTTTAGGAGGCAAATCAGTTTCATCTGGATCTTAGTTTAGGGACGATCCAGAGAGCTTTTGAGGAGGTCGCTGTGAAATGCTTCTGAAATCGATTATACAAGTTTCGCAAGATCGTCACGTCCGTCGGCCTCACTTTGGAGCAGGGCATACAAAGATGCCCAAGACATATTAGGCGCTCGGTTTGGGAGTCCCTCTGTAGGAAGTGGTAAGTATGTTTACTTTTAAATTATTTTTATGAAAATTATAGTTTTTGAAAGTGTAAGTATTTGATGTTCACAAAGGACGGATGAATGATGGCAAAGGAACTCAGAAAAGGCAAGAGTTAACCGTCTTACGAAGCCCGAGGCCCACATCCACATAGGGGGATCGATGCGATTTGACGAGCATCGATGGCACATGGTAATTTACATATAAATTCAATTTATCAAACTTTCGCCTTATACTTATGTTATCAAATTTGAAACTTTATTGTAGGAGGAGAAAGAAGGCAGTCCTGTAGACTTTCGTGTGGTCTATGAGGCCACGCATAAGAGTCAAAAGACAAACGACCTAGTCATGCCCACTGCTCGTAGGCTTCTGGTAAGTCTCATGACATGGTCATTTGGTTGTTGCCGTTAGTGCACTATTTTTTAAATACAAAATGTTTAAATTTTATAGGATGATTATAATGTGAAAATGGCTGAAAAGTATGGAGATGATCCGAGTACTCAGGCACGAGGTAATGTTTCTTCGTTGGTTTTGTCATGTTTTTAATTTGTGTTTCTTGATATATAATTTATATATTATATGATTGTATGATTTTTTCTATTTCGTAGAGGACCCTGCTATTTGGGAGGAGGTGGCCAGCACGACACGAGGGGGTACTTGCGTGGCCTTGGCACAGCCGCTCAGATACGTTGGAGGATCGAAGGATATGCAGACGATCCATCTGCTACGAGCTCATCTGCTGCACCTGATGTGACGCAGTTACTATAGTAGTTATCGAAGCAGATATCGCGGCTGGTGTCGGAGCATTTGTCGCAGCTCCGCTATTGTAGGCGATTTAGGGATTGATCCTGACGCAGAATCCATCCCCGCGAGGCCATGGACCGAGCACGTTTGGGTTGAATGTCCGGAATGATAGCAATAACTCCCAAACCTAGGATAGAAACAACCCATGAATACAAATAATACTTTTGTTACTTATAGATTTAGATATACATATAGTTTGTTAATTAGGTTTATTACTTTTCGTATTCTTGTGTTAAATATTATGCATGTGATGCTTTTATATTGTCTGTGATGCTCTTATATTGCTTGTGATGCTCTTATACTGCCTGTGATGCTTTTATATTGCCTATGATGAATATAAATGCATTTTTATATGCATTATATAATTGTATGGTATGGGAAGGGGGAAAATGAGGATTGAATGGATAAAAAAATATGAATGTAGCGACTCCATAGCGTCCCATTCGCGTCGCAAAGATTGTCGATGCTGAGTTAAATATATCGTCCTTAGCGCCATAGTCGTGTCTGATTGGCGATGCGTACACCATCATATTGTGTCACTTCAGCGCCTAGAGTAGCGACTCGTGGGCGTCGGAATCGCGCCTCATACCTAATGCCCCTTGCGCATCTACTTAGTGACGCATGTCTTCTACGTACTGCCATGAACCACGCGTCTTAATAATGTTGAGATAGCGTCAACTCGTGACGCTAGTAGCGTCTCATTTCCTTTGACTCTATTGCGATGCTAGTAGCCACCGATATGCAGCGTCCCATTTTTGTGGCGCTAGCTAGACGCAAATGAGACACTCTTCACCACAGAGACGTAATAGCGCCACCCTAGTGACGCTTTTCTTGGGTCGCTAATCGCCCATTTTCTTGTAGTGTATGTAGATATACAATTTTGTTTCACTCTTTATTAACTTTGATTTTGGTAAAGTTAAGTTGACTAGTTGGATGTAGACATGTATTATCACATTGCATGTAACTTTCATGCTACACATCCATATCATGAACTCGTATGATTATATTAATATATGTGACCATTGTCGAGTCGAGTTATGGTGATTGCGATAAATACTTCTTTGATCTCGTATTGGTATATTGATGGATGAGATTGTTTTTGGCATTATGATTTTATCAATAAAGCTGAATTCATTTTGGTGTTTGTAGTGTATAATTATAAGATTGCATATATAACCCAAGTGCGAGATGGTTGGATCATATCCAACATTGGGTTTAATATGAAAATAAATTATAGAATTAACAATTGTCAAAATAAATTAAGACCTAAATAAAAGTGATCA
Source organism: Pontederia crassipes (assembly GCA_030549335.1). NCBI lineage: Eukaryota > Viridiplantae > Streptophyta > Magnoliopsida > Commelinales > Pontederiaceae > Pontederia > Pontederia crassipes. Next base: position 22,275,359 of record CM060194.1, on the reverse strand, counting down.
ATACATGTATTTATTGGGCATGATAATTAATATATATGGAATAATATAATGTGTAGAGATCAAATGATGCATTAAAATTCCTATGATGGGTACAAATTCAAATGAGGTTCATATATATAAATGGTGATGGCTCTCAAAACACACTTTTTGAAGAATTCATAAAAGGTTGCATCTTAGAAAAGAAGAAAAGTTCTTGGTGTTATTTTAGAAGTTCATTCCATCAAGTTATTTTTTACCATTCATTAGCGATAGACAATTGTAAGTTGGTGCATTTAAACTTTTAAGTTTCTGTAACGACCTCAATTTTTTTTTAGAATTTAATAAATGAATAATTCTGAAAAATAAAATAAAATTGGAGAGGAGTTTGACTAGTGATGGGATTATTTAAATAATTTCAGAATTTACTTAAATTGGAACAAATCTGACTTGGTTAAAGAGATAAAAAAAAGGATTAAATTTGAGAGAGATTAGATATTATAGGTGGAATTAAATTAATGATTTATAAATCCCATAAATAAGAAGTTGGCCGACTAAACTTAAAAAAAAAAGAAAAAAAAGAGGAATTATTTTCTGTGCGTGGCGTTCTTTGGCGACGGACGCAATTTCTCGACGGTGAAGGCGGGACTTGAGACGTCAGCAAATGATTCACATAGGTATGTACGGGGAATCAACTTTGTATCGTATGATTATTATTATTTTTCTTTATGATCCATTACGGTCGATTTTGGCGCTATGTCAATATGAGAGAGAATCGAAAAAAAAACATAACGTCTGGCATTGAAGAGGGAAAAAAGGGGCGTAAGGTGAAGGAGAAATTCAGACAGGAGTAAAGAAAAAAGAAAAATACAGTTGGCAGCCAAAAATAGATTGGCCATAACATGATTGGAGAGGGAAGAAGTGAAGACGTAAAAGACTTGGAAAGAAGAATTGAAAAAAAAATAGAAAGAATTTCATGCCCGCAAAAGAAGTAGAAGTAAAGAGAGGGGTAAAATCAAAAGAGAGAGAAAAGGGGGAGATTTCAAGGGAGAAATATGGTGGCCGTAACATTAGAAAAAAAAGAAGAAATGGTGATGGGATGATTTGGTGTATGATTGGCCGTAATAGAAAATTAGAGAGATTTGAGAGAGGAATAATAAAACACAAAAAGAAAACATGTGTGTGCAGTTGATAAGGAGAGAGAAGTTGAGAGAGAAAAGAAAATAAAAGAAAATAAGGAGAAAAGAGATTCGCGGCCAATAAGCAGAAGAAATAATGAATTTCTTTTAGTTTTTTTAATTTGATTTTAAATTTTCTGGCAATGAAATTCTTCATTTTATTTCTCGGCCAGGAAAAAAATAGAATATATAGAGGAAAATGAGTGAAATTGCTGGTCAAAATTCAGTATTGGTGTAACCAACTGACGACCGAAAATAGAGTTAGTTTTTCAACCAACTTGAGGTACGTAGAGGGATCCCCATGGCGTCGGTTTTCCACGACATGAACCCCGAACTCTTCTCCATTTTATAGAGATTATATTATATATTGTTTGCATCTATTAGATATCGTATGGCATAGATAGAATGATCGAAAGTTGTCCGAAACACAATTTTTTGATGATGATAGAACTCGACTTGGGTTCTGTTGAGCCCGACCCAAGTTCAATAGAATCCGGACCAAATCATAATAGGAAACCTGACCGAGTTCCATGAACCTGGTCCATGTTCCCATAGGCGTGGCTCGAGTTCTCTTACCTGAGTGTGACGCGATATTATATCATAGAACCGAACCGGGTTCCGGCTTATCCGGCTCGGGTTTTGAAGACTCATTGATAATGGATTGGAACTGAGCCAATATGGCCCGGGGTCTTATATGAAAATTGGAGAAAATAAAATAGATGAACCAGCTCGAGTTTGTCCTAACGCAGGCCGGATTTTAAGCGTTTAAAATATATTTTTAAACAATTACGGTTAATTGTATCATTTAATAGCATTGATTGTTCCTGATCATGCATTGATATGTATTGGTTAATTGATTGTGATGTTATGTTGATTAATGTTAATCAGTTATTACTGTAATATGCTAATTAATAATAATTGATTATGGATTAATGACCTATTGTTCAATTGCCATAAATTGATAGATAATGGAATTATTAGTATTGGTTGTGCATCGTCCAAGTGATGATATGAAAAATTGCTATTATGGAATTTTAAATTGATAATTGAGGCTGTTATGGTCGATAGAGGCCCTCGTGATCGATAGAGATCCTTGTGATTGATTGAGGCTCATTGGGTCGATAGAGGCTCATGGAGTCGATTGTTGATGCATCATGGAGGGCCTTGTGGTCGATTGAGATCTTTATGGTCGATGGAGGCTCATGGAATCGATTGTTAATGCATAATAGTTAATGGAGATCCTTGTGGTCGATTGAGACCTTTACGATCGATGGAGACCCTCGTGGTCGATTGAGACCTTTATGGCCGATGGAGGCCCTCGTGGTCGATTGAGATCCTTGTGATCGATGGAGGCCCATTGTGGTCGATGGAGATCGTTATGGTCGATTGATATTTTCTTAATTGAATTGAACTATTAATTGAATTGAATTGTTCATTGAATTGCATCGTTGATTGAATTGCGCCCTAGTGGCTGATTGATAATTGAATTGCTTTTTAGTGAATGATGAAAAATTGAATAGATAAATTGTTAATAGATATGATAATTGATAATCGTTTATTGTGGCCTTCACCGACTTATGGTCAATTGGTAATTGCTTTAAGATAATTGAGTCGAATTAAATGTATATTGGTCATCAGTAATTGATGACATGGATAATTACTATCACTGGTCATAATTATATATTCATTAGTAATTTATTGATTATTGTTAAATGTTACCTATTCTTACCAATTATATATTCATGTTTATTGATAGCATTGATATTAATTTACATAATTTATTATTATATTATTATTTATACGAATATAATGTTATCAGTTATTATTTTGAATACTACATATGTTTATTATCATTATTTATACTTAAAATGTATAAAATATTAATAATTAAATTTATTTAATTTATCAAATTTTAAGCTTTTATTTGAGTTTTTAGTCGAATTATATAATTTAACTTGAATGATAAAGGGTTTTTTAGTAAAAATTATATGTTACCTAATAAGTTTTTGTTATAAGTAAATTATGTTATTTGAATTATTGGAGAGATTACTTGTTTAATAAAAGGTAATTTTTATGTCAAGTAATATAAATTGGTAGGTAATATGAAATGATAACAGACGAAACATATAAGTTTTGATAATACATATAGTTAAAAGATTAAATTTTATAATTTCCATGTCATCTTGCCCGCTAGTGGCGTCCCCATTCCCAGTTTAAAATTTGATTCGCATGCCGTTTGGAAACTATTTTTAAATATATGAGATCCTATATATATAGGGTAAAATGTAGGTGTTGAGCACCTATTTTCAGCATACATGTTGAGCAAATCTGGAACGTACAGCCATGAATCTACGGATGTAGATTTAAGTGAGAGAGAGGTGAGATCATAGCCGTCAGTTTCATTTGAATGATCAAGATCTCCAGCAACCCCGCACTGCACGGGGCTGTGATGCCGAAGATAAAAAATGAGCTGCGATGGTACGCAACACTTGGCGAAGAATGAAGAAAAGCATCAGCAGCGAACCTCGCGAAAATTGTGTATAGAGGCGACGGCGAGAGGCAGCGACACAATCTGGTGAAAATTGTAGAGAGGCAACGACGCACCTGACAAACGACAAACGAGAGAGGGATGCACCTAGGTAAGAACGTCGAATGTCGATGAGGATTCAATATGATTTCGCATGCACCTGGCGAAGAACGAAGAATGCCGATAGGGATTCAACAGTGATTTCGCAAAGAGGCCTGCACCTTGATGAACAACGACGGATGCCAATGGTTGTGTACGTGTACAGGCAAACCTTGCAATTCCTGATAGCTTGGTGAGTGGGGGTGAGACATGCACCTGGTGAACGACGATGGCAGCAACAATTTCGCAAAGAGGCGAACAATGATGGCGATTTAGAAACAAAATTGCAGAGGAAAAAAATCATCCCCACCACCCTCATCGTCCCTTTAGCCACTTGAAACAGAAGCATTAGAAGGGGCGACAGGGACAGAAGCAGAACAAGTAGTGTAAGAAGAAGAACAAGGTGTTGATGAATGCAAGGAAGGAGCGACAACAGTGACAAAAGGAGGAGGAAGCGTTGCTGAAGGCATACGTGAGGCAGTATGGGGCGAAGGAGTGGGGCTTGTGGCAGAGTCTCTCCACAGCGACCCCAAGTCATGCCATGAGTGCTGGACTGTGGCTGGGTTTCAAGAAGGGCTCCCTCACCACTGACGAGCAAACTCCCTCCAGTCACATCTCTCTCATTTAAATTTATGTCCGTGGATTGATGACTGTACGCTGCAGATTTGTTCAACATGTATGTTGAAAATAGGCGTTCAGCATCTACATTTTACATATATATATATATATATATATATATATATATATATATATATATATATATATATATATATACACGCGAGCGTGCATGAATAATTGAGTATATGTCTACACACAAAAAATGACCTCAATTCCACTTGAAAAAAAGAAACAATTATCAACAGAAGTGACGTATACTAACAAAGTAAGGGCATGTTTGGCAGTTTTAAAGTTTTCTTCCTATTTAATAACTGAAACAAAAAGTTGATAGGCACTTATTTTATTTATTTATAAGTAAAAAAATAAGTTGGGGTCTTGATCATTTTGATCAAGTAATATATTATTTTTTTCTTCACATATTTCATTTATTATAATATTAAGGAATTTTTTGTCATTTGACTAAAATAATAATTATAATTTTTTTATTATTAAACATATAATTATTTATTTTTAAAATAAACTTCAATCATTAAACTACTTATCAGCACTTCAACTTATAGCTATTTTATATTAGCTAAGCTAGACAGGCCCTAAGAGACACTCAACAAGAAGATTAATCAATTCTCTACATCCTAAAATATTGTCCTTATAATTAGATATTGAAATGATTACTAAAGGTTATTTTCATATGGGAACTATAAAGTATAATGTACTTTTATTTTCACTCTAAAAATAATGAATTAATCACCTAACTTCAATTATTTATCAAGTTTTCCAGTTTAACTTACCACATGATCTTCTATTATCTTTTCCTTTTTTATTAATTCGATAAGACTTTTGTTTTGTTTCTTTTACTTTTGAATGAAATGAAGCGTACACATGCAATTACTCAAATAAAAAAGTAAAGCGGAAAATAGAATAATTAAGAAAAGTGAGATGATTTCTTTTTTCTTTTTGTTTAAGGTGAGCTCCAGTGGTGTCGATTACTTGTTTGCCAAAATAGAATGGAGAACCGACTCGGAGAAGAGGTCGCAGAGGAAAAATAAAATGCAGAGAAGGAAAATTCTAGTCAAACTAAACTAATCATACATCTATTACAATCAACTAAACCTCTATTTATACTAAAACTGGATTGATATGAGATGATTAAACTAGTAACAATGTTGTTACAATGTACATGATAACTCTGCAGCTACTAACACTCAAGAGACAACTTCTTGTTCTTCCATGGCTACGAGTGACAAACGACGATGTGATACACTTCAACACACTCCCCTCAAGTTGGAGGTTGAGAAACAGAGACGAACAGCGCCAAATTGGAGTGACCACACATCGTCGAGCCGAACAACAACGAAGGAAAGTTGCATATGCAAAAGTTGCAGATGGTGATGAGATTGTCGAGGATGATGGAGATGCTAATGATGGAGACGTGCACAGAAGACAACTTGAAGAGATCTTGCGTGTTGGCAGTAGAGCAATCCGATGATGTGCATAATCCGCTGAAGTTGCAAAGAAAATGAACACCTGCTAGGATCTAGAGAAATAGAAGACGCAAAAACTACAAGTGAAGAAGAAGAACGACCGGAAAGAGAAGAACAAGTAAGATGATCTCCGATTGGATCGAAATGAAGAAGAAGAACAGAACAAAAAGAACGAACAACTAAAAAGACAATGAGAAGTTCCAAGAAGGATGACTAGAATGAACACAAAGAGATGAGGATGAAGAAACGAAGAAATCGAAGATTGAAATCGATGATCTCAACAAGTTGGAGAGAAGACGACCAGCGCTGGATCGAAGGTCGAAGATGGTGGCCTTGACAAGCCGAAGAAGAAGAGGAACCCAATGAGCTATAAAGAAATCCTGAAGGAGAACAATGATCGAGAAGGACATCAGAGAAATTAACTGTAATGCACCATGTTTTCAAAAAAAAAAAAAAAAAAAGAGGAGACAAAGGGAGCTCGGCCCCTTCCTCTACATTGCACCCCTTCTTCTCCCCCTCTTCATTGCGCTCTCTCTCCCTCTTCCTATCCCCTCTTAATTGCATCAGGCCAAGGGATGTAACTCACGTACACGGGAGATTAGGAGACAAGAACATCCACTTTAAAACCCCAACCCTCTTTCTCCTTTCCATTTTTTCTTCTCATCCAATGTGTGGGATTGCTGCTGATCCAAAAGACGAGAGGTAGGCGTTGACAGCTCCATCCAGTGCAGGAGACGTCGAAGAGACCTGAGGATGATCTGCCGTGAGGAGAACCGAGAAACATAAGTTGAAAGGTGTGCTTTTCAGGATCTATCTCATAGATTAAGTTTTGGAAAAATCATGCATGCCTTTAGATCTAAATAGACGTAGGATCTATACTAGAAAGAACAGAACTCGTACGATATGATTTCATGCAATTCTGGGACTAATTCGTTATTGATCTTATGCTTAATCAAAAAACACCATGCCTGCTGAAACACTCGACTGTTAGAGATGTATGATTTCATGTTAAGAATGATTCATTTATATGATCAATGATTAGATCCTTTTACATATGATTTGCCTAGTTACATAATGCATCATTTCACGTCTTTAGATTACAAATAGTTGTCTCATGATACTGGCAATCGCTAGAAAGGTGAACTGATAATTGTCTCGACGTGACAGGACCCAGCCTGGGTTCACTGAAACATGGCCCGGGTTATGTCCAACCTGAACCGAGTTCCATCGAACTCAGCTCGGATCCGCCATGGCTGCGAACTCAAAAGTTTTGCAACTAGCACGACCCGGCCCGGGTTTGTCCCAAGGGAGACGATCGTCTCGACGCCCGATCATGCTCCAACTTGGCTCAAGTATAACACACCCAACTCGGGTTCTACTCAAACTTTTCTGAGAAGAACTCCATCATAACACGGCCCGGGTTCTATCTGTACTCGGCCCGAGTTTTGACTACCATAATAATAATCTTCATGATTTTGACCCTTGATTTAAGTACTTATATTATATCTGATTACAATGACAAATTGTGTCTACTTATGCCTTTGATTTATTCCCCATGATTACATCAGTAACTAAAATGAAATTCCACGCACTATGATTATGATATTAGAGTAAATGAATGTCCAAATCCCCTTTTTGACGACCATCGATGAACCTTGAATGGACAACCGGTCCAATTTCGATCGACTAAGACTCGATCGGACGACCAATATGGATCAAAACATAAGTCCAAAATCATTCCGGGTGATCGAACTAGAAATATGTTGAGACACAAAGATGGCAATGATAACTAGTTGGTCGATCGAAACCGTTTCAGATGGCTGACCTGGATTATCATGCCCAACTGACAATCGACGAAGAAGGAAGACGACATTATTCCCAGGGGACAATCAATCTAGTATCGACCGATCAAAACTTTCGATCGAAAGTCCGAGAATGTTATCATGTTATGCCGGACAACCGCATCTTTGCGGTCGACCTGTGGATACTAATAAACAGACGTCTAAACCTCTTTCGAATGAGCACTGATGAATCTCAAGCAGGCGACCGTTGATGTTTCGGTCGTCCGATTTATGGACAGAGAGAAATTTGATTTTAATTTAACCTGCATGAATTGGCAAGTTCCTGTCCACTTGATTGGTACTAAATGATATGAAATTCAAAGATGACCCGGAGCTACCCTTGCTCCCTACAACCTTGATTGATCCAAGTGATCGAAAGAAAGGTCCATGATTTAATAAAGATAAAAGATGAAGGGTTAGCATTGCCTACCTAGATAGGAAGTTACGATAGTCTTGTGTGAGGTGCTTCCTACGAGGTCATCTCCACTGAGGGATGTTGGCATCTAATGCGAGGTCATCCTCACCTTTACGGATGATGCTGCCTAGTGCGAGGTCATCCTCACTTTTACGGATGATGCCACTTGGTGCATAGTCATCTCCACTAAGGGATGTTGCCGACTAGTGCGAGGTCATCCTCATCTTTACGGATATTGCCGCCTAGTGCGAGGTCATCTCCACTGAGGGATGTTGCCGACTAGTGCGAGGTCATCCATATCTTTACGGATGTTGCCAACTAGTGCAAGGCCACCTCTATTGAGGAATGTTACCGTCTATTGAGGGATGTTACCGTCTAGGTCACCTCCCCTATGGAAATGAATAAGATGAAATAACATGAATGGACAAAAGAAGAATGAGAGGACTTTGTCCTTATGAACATGAATATGAACAAGAACCATGAGTATGAATGATAAATATGAATAATGGACATAAACGCGAACATAGAATGGAAAAGAAATGAAAAGGCATGAACTATAATCTCTTTTAGCGACTCATCTATTATGATTTACTGTTATACTTGACTATAATTTAAACTCTTTCTCCCAATTCAAGTAATTTAAACTTTCATTACCACGTGAGGCATACATATAAGCATTAGAAGACTATTGAATTGTGACGATCCTTGATTGTAATGAACTTGTGATGATTCTTCAAAATCAAAATCATATTTTTGAAGAGTTTTAAATACGATATCTTCAACTTCAGAATATAATTTGTCCTGGTTGATTGGCATTTTGCTTTATTGATGATAGTCCTGGAGCCAAGTCTGCCAACTTATATCCATTTATTATTCTTTCTATCTCAGAAGACAAATTCAGAATTTTCTGCACTCTTGCAACTTGTTATACAATGAAGTTAAGTGCAAAGATATCATTAAACATGAAAAAGGAATAACCTAATAAAAAAATGATAGACAAAAATAGGACTGAATATAAACAATGGAGTGTGATATAAACAATGATATCATAAGAAAAAGCAGAGGTAAATATAAACAAAAGCTAAACTAAAGAAAAGAAAATAACCATTGAAAAGTATACTAATCTAAACTATAGAAAGTGAATCTAATCATCCTAAAATCCTCGGCAACGATGCCAAAAACTTTATGTGAAATTTCAGAGTGTGATTAGTTGATTGATCTATTGGACTCTATGCACAAAATGCAAAAGTCTAAGGTCTAAGCGTAGACTATGCACAAATGAAAACTAAACAAAGTTTAGGCTTAGACTATGGACAATATGAAACTGAACAATGTCTATGCGTAGACTATGCATTCCTCACTTCACTGAACTGCAAGTGCACAGATTGGAGTAGTTAACTCGAATGGCGTATCCACAGTGATTTGAAACATAAGATTCACTAACTAATCTAAATTAGCCCTAGACTAAGTTAACTCTTTTTTATGTTTTAAGATGATTGATATAAAATGATAACTACAAATAATGAAATGTTCTCTTAGGAATGTAGTTCATTTAATATTCTGTTATGGAATGGATTAGAACAACTTAGCAATATAAATCAAACCAGATTCAACCTATAAAGACTGCTCTCACCGTGCATTAAAATTAGAACTAAGAATCATACTTTTATATGAATGTTAGTTAGGTTGATTCAACAAGGGATTCAACTGATATTAGATTATCATGAAACCTCTAACTCAACTAGTGCTAACGCTCTTTATTTATTTTTAAACATCAAGAGAATCTAAAATCAACCTCTCGGTTGCCATTCCAATATGAGATTCACATTAATAAAAGCTAAATTGATAAATCAATTCTCAGCATGGAAAGATTAGAACCAGGAAATCAAGTCAACAGAAATCACAAATGAAATCAAACAAAAAACTAATTGTTAACATTTTTAGTTCATGCCTAAACACAAGAGAATCTAGAATCAGCCTCTCAGCTTCCATTAAAAGATGAGATTCACATTAATAAGAAGTAAAAGGATGCATTCAGATCTTTGCATGGATTAGAATAAGAAAACATGCTAATGTTCTTTACTCATTTCTGAACAAGAAAAGAATCAAACATCAACTTCTCAGTTGTCATTATAAAATAGGATTCACATCAACATAAAATTGATTAAAAAACATTGAGAAACTATACTAACATCAGTGGCAAAAGTGATGTTCAATCATCCATCCATAAACAAAAATTAAACTACTATCCTATCCTAAGAGATGAAATTAATAAAATAACAAATGAGGAACAAAATAAAAAACATCCTAAAACGTCAAGATAAAACCCTCAACTCCAAGACTCTAGCAAAAACTCGGACTCCAGCCAAATGGCTAGGAGAGGAGATCCCCTTTTTGCTCCTTAACATCCTCTTTATATATGACATTATCATCACCATTTGATCATCATCGGAAGCTTCTATCCATTATGATTCTGCCACCTGTCATCTGGTCTTTTTGCTTTTGTGCTGAGAAGATATTCCTTTGTCATTACCTTTGGCAGCTGCCTGTGGTCCTCTCCTACTTTTGCAGCAAGAATATTTGTCTCTTGTGCTTGATTTTGATGCTGCATCAACATGAACAATAAGCATCAATTATTCAAATGAAAATTAGACAAATAAAAACTAAAACAGTATATTATCTAGCTCAAATGTGCAAATGCAATATAACATTATGCTGAGAAGATCGATGTATGTATATTAAGCATAATTATCAGAATATAAACATTTCAAGTCTTATATGCACATGAATTAAGATGAAAAATAAGTAGAAATTTAGTATGATCGACTAGTGATCAATTCTTGATTATATGTTCATTTAGTTTTAGTATGTATCTATGATTTATACGAACTCACACTTAGTTTAATGCTAACAGTTGAGCTTGCTACTTTATGTGATCCTCACAGGTACATGATTGAATTGCGAGCTTGGTTGATGTGTGTGCGACGATTACAGCTTGGTGGCATGTGCACTTGCTTATCATAGAATTTATATGGAGTCTTATCTTTTATTGACCGAGTTGTATTTAGGACTTCATATAGACATGTAGTGTGACATGGACCTTTTATATGTCACATATGATGTGCTCGTTATTTCATCTATTTTAGCTTCCACATTTCTTATGTTCCATTATTGTAATAGTTAATTTTAAGTCTTCCTCTTACGTGTCATGAGTCTTGACCATTTGGGTCAACAAAAGAGTCAAAGAAATATCGAAAAGAGTAAGGACCGAAAGGAAGTTCCATCACGTGGATCGAAAAAATAATGACCAAAAGGAGGTTCCGTCACATGAAGGGATCGAATTTCAGAGCATTACATTAATATGATATCCACTGTGAAAAGGTGATGATCGGTGATTTTCACTGTGAAGAGAAGCCTGAGCACCAAAAATTGACGAACGATTTGATCAACAAAGAAGGAAAAACAAAAAATAAAAGTCAAAAGAGAAGAGATGAGAGTGGAGATTGAATGCTCGAAACAAGAGACAAAAAGAAAAAAAAATGAAAGTGGCAACTTTAACACTGCCAAAAAAGCAGAGCTCGTAGCCAGAAGAGAAACAATTAACAAGCTAAAGGCAGAAAAGAAGAGATGGCAAATTATCGGAGTCAGGGGAACAAAAAAAACAAAGAACGTTTGAAGATCACAAACAAAACAGGGAAGAGATCTAACTTCAACCAATAGAGGAAGTCGAGGACCCAGCATGGTCGGAGGCAAGTTCAATCACAACACACCTATATTGGCGTCGGCAATAACCAAATCGGCGCCGACCGAGGCTTGCTGGTAGGTTGATGGCCCTGTCAGCCGACGATGAGCAAGGCGAAGATGAATGGGGATGAGCTCTCGGTAAGAGGCAACAACGCCTTCAACGAAGTGGAAGTAACTTTGGCGCCGATTACTTGTTCGCCGGAATGGAATGGAGAACCAACGGAGAAGAAGTTGCAAAGGAGAAATAAAACGTAGAGAAGGAAATTTCTATTCAAAATGAAGAACAACTACAACTAATGGGGCATCTATTGCAATCAATTAAACCTTTATTTATACTAAAATTGTACTGATATGAGAAAATTAAACTTGTAATAATACTATCACAAGATAAATGATAACTTTGCAGTTAATAATAGTCAAGAGACAACTACTGGTTCGACAATACACTTCAGCAATGACTCCATAAAACTTAGATAAGAAGATAAGTCTATTTTCATTAGGGGTGTCCACTAGGTCGGTTTGACCCATTGAACCCGAGTACCCGAACCGACCCAAACTCTTTTGGGTCAGTTCAGATCTGGCATCGGGTCGGACCCGATCCGACCCGAAGCTGATCCAAGAGCGAACGGGTTGGGTACAGGTTGAAAATTTTCAACCCGATATGAACCGACCTGACTCGTTCGATCCGAAGCGCTGCCACACGCCCACACAAGTCGGAGTCAATACTCTAGTCATGGAGTCACACGACTCACGACACGACACAGCCACACAGGTCCTCCTCGTCGTCCTCGACTCAAAGTTGGTTGTAAGGTTGTCATTTTAACCCTAGATGGGCGAGGGCAATTTTTTATTCCTCTTTCTCTTTGCCTCTGCCCTCTGGAGTCTGGATCTTCTGCTCTTCGCACGGATCTTCTGCTTCGCCTTCGATCTTCTTCTCTTCGCCTCGATCTTCTGAAATCAGCATCGATTCATCGCCTCCCCTCTTTGTTTTTGGATCTTTTGCTCTTCGCTTCTTCCTTTAGAAACCAATTGAAGGAAATCAGCATTGATTCATCACCTCGCCTCTTTCTTTTTGGATCTTTTGCTCTTCGCCTCTTCCTTCAGAAATCAGCATCGATTCGTCCCCTCATTGATGCTTTTAATGGCATCCTGCACAGCTCTGCACTGCACTCGAGTATGAGTTGCAGCATATACAGACATCGTTGGCTCGCTGCAACTCTTAGCTGCAAGTCTACAACTCGATATCTTCGTTGAAGGTCATCATATCTAAAGTATCACCATGCATAGAATTTTTTCTTTGTTCTTAAGGTAATATGCCATATAAACTTTGAACCATTGCAGATGGGATCCTTGGTGGGAACTGGGAAGCATCCATTGATGCAGTTGTAGACTTCTTCAGTGTCCCGTGTCGAAGTAGCTCGTGTCAAAGTACTTTCTTTGGCTCTTTGCCCAATCGTTGCTTCCTGCTAGGTTCATTCTGGTTCTTCTGCAATTCTGCCAATCGATTTCTTGTTGTAAAAATTTTGGTTGCTTGATGAATGATGGGAACATTTTCCCATATAATTTTATCTATTGTTTGATTTTATCACAAAACAGAACAAGAGCTCTGATTACTTTTATGTAAAATTTCAAGATGAGAGAGAGAGAGAGATAGAGTTTGCTTTTGTGTTGTGTTGGATGACATGCAAGCACACAACATTCTGGCTTGCTTCTATGTTGTGTATCAGACCAACCAAATGACATGCAACCAAATAATTATTCTTTTTTGGAACTTAGTATTTTGTCTTGGCATGTTTTCATGATTTAGTCACGGTTGGTTTGTTGCATGGGTACTACAATTTTATCTTTTTCCCGTACTATCAAGGTGACAAGGTTCTTAGGTTCATGTAATCAATAATCATGTGTTTATGTACACTGCCTAGTTAACTAAGTTAACATTGGAATCTTGTATGTAAAATTGTTAAATAGAGTTAATAAGTTTTATGAACTTATTATTTAATACTTTTTCTTATTATACAGGCTTATTAAAATAATTATGGAGAGAGAAATTTTGGCACAAAACACTAGCGGAACTCAAGTTGGAAGTGCTCCTAATCCAACAAGCTTGACTGAAAGTGAACTAGATGGCACACAACTTACAACTAATCCTCAAACAATGGAAGAAATTGCTTCGTCGGAACAAATTACTACAGATAAAAAGGTACTACTAAAGAGAAAACCTTGTAGGCCTTCTTCTAATGCTTGGGTTCATTTCAAGAGAGAAAAGGACAGAGCTATTTGTAACTATTATCAAAAATCTTATGCTTGCAATGCTGCCTTTCATGGAACTTCAAATTTATTAAAACATCTCAGAAACTGTGTGAGAAATCCGGACAATAATGTTATTGATAAAAAGTAGAAAACAATTGTGGTTGGCAAGCAATGTGAAGATGATCCAAATAATTCTGTTAGTATGAAACTTGTAGACTTTAATCAAGAAAAGTCTCGTTTATCACTTGCCAAAATGCTTATTGTTGATGAGCTTCCATTCAAATTTGTTGAGAATCAAGGTTTTAAAGAATTTGTCGCTGAATCTCAACCAAGGTTTCAGATTCCATCTCGTATAACTATTGCTATAGATTGTATGCAATTGTTTAAACTCGAGAAGCATAAATTGAAAAATATTTTTTTTGAAAATCGGCAAATGGTTTCTTTAACAATAGTCACTTGGACTTCGATTCAAAATATGAATTATATATGTGCCACTGCTCATTACATAGATGATAGGTGGGATTTGCACAAGTATATTATCAGTTTTAATTTGATTAGTGATCACAAAGCTGATACTATAGGGAAAGCTCTGGAAACATGCTTAAAAGATTGGAAATTTTGAATATTGATTGTGTTATAGTAGTAATGCAAGTTCCAACAAACCAGTTATTGCCTATTTAGTTGATGGTATGAGTGTTTGGGGTGGTGCAACTTTTCTTCAGGGGAGTTAATGCATATGAGATGTGTTGCTCATATTTTAAACTTAATTTTTCGAGAAGGAATGTCTATAATAGATGCATATATTAGATGTGTGAGAACTGCATGCAAATATGTGAAATCCTCTCCAGCTCGATTGGCTACTTTTAAGAGGTGCATAGAAATGGCGAACATAAGTTGTAAAAGACAACTAATACTTGATGTAACTACACGGTGGAATTCCAGTTATTTAATGTTAGAAGTTGTTGAAAAATTTGAGAAAGCATTCAAGAGACTTGATCATGATGGCTCATACATAGCATTCTTTACGGATGCTAAGATATCAATTCCTACAAATGAAGATTGGGCCCGTGTTCGAGTGTTTGTAAACTTTTTAAAAGTATTCTATTACTTTATCATTTTCAGGATCATTGTACGTCACTTCCAATGTTTTCTTTCATAGTTTGATTGTCATTCAGAAACAATTGAGAAAATGGGGATAGAATGAAGATCCAGTGTTGCAAATGATGACAATGAAAATGCAATTGAAATTTGATGAATATTGGGACAATGATAAAATGTTGAATTATCTTCTATTTGTGGCTGTTTTCCTTGATACATGTTACAAGTTGGAGTATATCGAGTTTTGTTTTACTCGAATGTATAGTGTAAATAGAAGCAAAGAAATGTTACAAAAGTTAAAATTGCTCATCGATTATTTCAACAGTACAAAATATCGACTCCTCTGTACAGGGCTGATTCTAGTTGCTTAACCTCCATAACAGAGTCAACATCCAATACTTCTGGAGAAGACATTGATTGGAAGGATGAATTTAGATTGAAGGGAAGAAGAAAACAAGGTGAAGTGAGAAAGAATGAATTAGATAGGTACATGGAAGATGATGTTGAGGAAAATAGTGATGGATTTGAGATTTTGAAGTGGTGGAAACTAAAAGCGTCAAAATATTATATTCTTTCTCATATGGCTAGAGATATATTGGCTGTTCTCATTTCTTCTGTATCATCTGAGAGTGCAGGAGGTTGAGTTCTCGATCCATTTCGTAGTAGCTTACGCCCTATCACCATCAAGTCTTTGGTTTGCACTCAAAACTGGTTAAGAACTCCACTAAAGTTAAGTGATCTTCGGCTTGAACTTGATGAAGTAGAGAAAATTGAAGAAGGTAACAAAAATTGATTAATAACTTATTTTTTTTACTTAGATTATTCATTTTATTAACTCACATTGATTATGTTGTTTGTAGGTTTTCTAGGAACAAAGGATAATGAATCATGCAATTGATTTGTTTACTGCATCACATGTCCGATAGATTTTGAAGTTTAAGGAGTAAGTAAAACTAATGTGATTTCTTGGTAAACTAAAAGTTAATGTGTTGTTGTCTTGTTGAATCTTTTGATACGAAAGATATTATTATTACAATTTTACTTCTAATTAGAGCATGGTTTCTTTTTGCAGGATCTAAATATAATGAAGCTGATGGTGTCTAATTGGCTTGATGTTACTATAATGGACAATATTTAGTGAATCTTTATTACTATTCTCTTTTTTTGAATAGACAGCCTTTTGGGACTGGTGATGAACACGTTGTTTATGGTAAAGTAATTATTTTAGATTTGTTCTTGATTAAAGAAAATAGCTAAAGGCATACAAATAACACATGACATTCTTTTATTTTCTCATCGACAACTATATATGTGATGATTTGATTTCCAGAAGAGTTATTTCAAGTAATGTGTTTTCTTGATCTTTGGCTGGACTCTTGCATAGGGTGTTATTTGGTAACTTTGCTGCAAACTAAAATTTCTTCAAATATACTTTGTTATCTCCAAATCTTTAATTGTGCTTGTGCACCAGCATCATGCATGTTTAATTGTGCTTGTGCATCATGCATGTTATCTCCAAACTAAAATATTTTTTGCTTTGGCTATATGCATCATGATTAGGAGTTGACTTTCTTAACTGCTTGCAAGCTCCCTAGTTCTGTTGTCTCTCCATAGTCCATATGGGCAATTTATGTTTGTAGCTGAACACCGAGTCACTAACAAACATATTTCTTATTTCCTTTGTTAAAACTTTGATATAGGAAAATCTGCTGAAGACAAGAGTACAAACTTCTTATTGCAGTTCTTTGTATGTGATATATGCATCTAAGAGACCAAAAAAAGGACATGTATTCAATGTGTCTAGTTCTGGGGTGAGTCGTTAAGTGATATTCTCAGGAAATGTTATAGTTATCTTTCTGTTAAGTTGATATTCATACAATCAGGATTTTGATTTTCTATTCTAGAGGGTAATGAGCTTTTCGTTTCTGTGCATCATCTTATAAGCCAGATATGGTATTTGCACAATGGCGGTGGAGTCTAGTGCTGCAAATTAGTGCTACAAGTTTGCAGCATCCCATGTGAGGCATTTGTCAGCCAACAAATGTTCCATACATGTAAAGATTCTCCGATATTATTAAGTGATTTCCAGTTGAAGACTCTCCAATGAAACAAAAGGATGCAATTTGTTTGATCAGTTTTGTTGTTCACTTCTCTTTCAAACTTAGAATAAGTAACTAAGCAAGTTTTATTCTTTGAAATATACCTAAATTAACTAGGTGAGTTTGATATTTTCAAGAAGCAGAGAAGCTGAGGTTAATCTCATGGAGTCATGGGCACGGGTGATACGTGATGTTTGTATTATCTAAGAAGAAATTGTCAAATTGAGTTAGCTAGTATGTGATAAGTGAATATTGAAAAGTGAAAACTATGTTGCTGCCTTGGCCCTTGCTGGTGTTTTGTTTCTTTTGTTGTTTAGTTGATTTGGAAATATCGTGCAACAAAAGTAAGTGATCGATAGTTCGATACAAATATAGTGTAATGTGCTAAGTTCTCTAGTTAATGGTTTGCTTCAATGATAGTTATTTATGATTTTTGGATGAGATACAAACAGTGTGGAGTGTGGTTGTGTCACTTGTGTGTCTGTGGATGGATGCAATTTCCACTCGAGTCTTGTGGGCATTTGGAAGTAGATGGGGAGGAGCCTCTTCTGTGTAATTTGTAAAGGTGCAATTGCTGGTTATTTATGATGCTTTCATAATCAATTTGAGATTGCTTGCCTTCTGTACATACTCCTTTTGGCCTTCCTCGGGTCAGGATCTTATTCTGCATGTTTTACTCAGTTTTAGAGCTATAAAAGTTCCACTGGTAAAAAAAAGAACAAATAACCCGAAGACCCGACCCCAACCGACCCGACCCAATCAAGGTCGGGTTGATTCGGATTTTAAGACCCAAATGAGTTTTGCCCGACCCAACCCAATCCGAATAAATTTGTTCGGGTTGGGTCGAGTTCAAGATCGGGTCGGGCCCGACCCGACCCATGAACAGGCCTAATTTTCATTTATTGCATTAATTTATTTTGTTAAAGTAAGATTTAAGACTAACCTGAATAATTTTCAACATCACAAATCTAGTGCTCTATTATTAATATGATGTCATATTTCGGAATTTTAATTCAAATCAAATTGATTGTTTCAATGTGATCAAGATTATTCGTTTTGCCTTTAGTCAAACAGTCAATTAATCAAATAGTCAATATTCGCTAGAGACTCAATGTTGGTGAAAAAACCAAGACATACGATATATAGATGCACAATCAAGTAGCTCAACACATCAACCAAAGTTGATGGCTAATTTCAACCGCTCGATTGATATTAGTAGTCCACATTCTTGAAAGCATCACTTTAATCAAAAAATAAATTATTACTATTTTTTTTAATTTTAAATTAATGGAGGCACTTGGATCAGCACCAAAAGAAAAAGACGACATAAGTACTTGAACTCATCCTACTTATTGTATCTCACCCACCGTTCCCCACTTCCCCTCCACCCGAGCAAGTGGAGTTGGTGCTGGGTGGGTGAGGAAGAAGAGGAACAAGGGTGCTCTCTTGAGTATATCTTAAATATTTTCAAATTAAGATCGAACTTAAATTTTGTTTCATTATATTTTAATAATTAATTCTGAAGTTAATGCTACTTCATATATGAGCTTATGTATTAAAATATTTAATTTAAGTGCAGGAATTTTTCTGCATGATGAGCTTATGTATAAAATATTTGTGTCGGACTCATGCTAAATTATGTTAGGCTGCGAAGAGCCTGCACATTAAATATAGAGTTATTTTTTCTGATCACTTCTAAAGTATTACGATTTTTCACATCTAATCATAAACTATGAACTTCATTTTTTGAGTCTCTATACTATCACGATTTTTTCAATTTGATCCTTCCGTCCAATTCTATCGACTTCTCCGTTATTTTTTATTTTTTGAATTTGTGAAAAGTCTATGATACCCCTACCTTAAGTGTTACTCCATTTTTACATAAAATAATATATAATAATGGATATAAAAATAATTAAAAAAAGAGAAAAAAAACAAGGCCACGTGTCACCGGAGGGGGGTTCGTCGACGCAGAGGGGGCAACAACCCCTCCCCCCCCCCCCCCCCCCCCACACCTCTTTCCCTGTGCCGGCGTGCGCAGGGTGCCGACGCAGGGAAAGAGAGGGGGGGTTGCCGCCCCCCTCTGCGTCGACGCAAATGGGTGGGCGGCGACCCCCTCTCCCCCGTCCCCTTCGCTCTTTCCCTGCTCATGCCGGCTAGGGATCGTCAACGCAGAGGGGGACCGGCGACCCCTCCGATGACAAGTGGCCTTATTTTTTATCTTTTTTAAAATAATTTTTATATCTATTATTATATATTATTTTATGTAAAAATGAACTAACACTTAAGACAAGGGTATCATGGACTTTTTACAAGTGCGAAAAATAAAAAATAATAGAGAAGTTGTCGGAATTGGACAGAAGGATCAAATTAGAAAAATCGTGATAGTTTAGGGACTCAAATAATGAAGTTCGTAGTTTGGGGTTAGATGTGAAAAATCGTGATAGTGTAGGGGTGGTCAGAGGATAATCCTTAAATATATTCTATAACATATAAGTATATTCTCGCTTGAAGTAGTAGGAGCAAGGTTGCCAAAATCTCGATTTAGATTTTATTAAGATTTTTATTACTCTTTACCAATCTCGATCTTATCTTGAAAATTTTATTTTTAAGTTTTTAATACGATCATAATTTTGATTACATGATCTTATGATATTATTTGATTAATATAATTATTTAAATATTAATGAAAAATATATTCATGATAGTAAAATTAATTTAGAATAAGGTTAATATATTTTGTTTATTCTTTATATGCTTTGATATAATTTTGCTTAAGAATCGATAAATAAACTGAGGTGTAATTTAATATTTAAATGCGATAAATTTATTCAAAATTTATTTATTATTTTTTAATATATTTTTTATTAATAGGTAAGAATTTGATCTTACGATCTTTGATCTTATGTAAAATTCTGATCTTGAATACCTTGAGTAGGAGTGTGCATCAATAAGTTCGAATAATGAATTGATCTGATCAGTTAATTGTTAAACAGTCTATTCACAAGGTTGTTGTTGATATACTGTTGTGGGACAAAATATAACGTTCAAGCTCTCAACATCCTAGGTAATTGCATATGTGATAAGTAGCTGATACACACATAATTTCTTCATTTCCTTGAATAATTGTCACTGCAAGAAAATATCGAATAGTGACGCGGATTAGCATCACCATAATATGCGTCGCTAAATAGATGCCAATAGCATCACAATAGCATTGTCATTGGATCAACAAATATAGAAGCTAACTGCCTCTCTATAGCATCAATTTAGCGTCGCCTTAGCGTCAAAGGATGTCGATGCTAAATGAAGCGCCATCGCGATGCTATTTTGATGCTATTATCATGCGCGAAAACTAGAAAACACACGCCAGATGATGGCGTTTTATTAGTGTCGCAATCTTGCGATGCTAAGTTAGCGTCATCATAACGATGACGCTAAAATAAGAGACAATATTAGCGTCGGCATCTTGCATTGTATTGGCGTCAACAGTTGCGACGCTATATTAACGTCGGAGGATTGAGATGCTAAGCAGACACTAGTTTGTGCTCTTTTGGCAATGTATGTTATATACTGTATGCTATACTATATTATACTATATTATATTGTACTATAGTAAACTATACTATACTATACTACATAATACTATGTTATATTATACTATACAATATTGTACGAACTATATTATACTATACATTATACTATATTATATACCATGATATACTATATTATTCTATTATATAATATATAAAAATTAATATACATGCTATACATACATTATACTCCGATTCCCAAATTTTAAAATTGGGGGATAGTGCTTCTTCATTTTCCATGGGATTCAAATGGTGATTGTCAGAGATCCGACCATCGAATCATCGTGAAATTTGTACCTCCCATAGACCATGAGCAACACCGATTTTTCAGTATTTTTTGGCAATTTTAGGAGGTCAGAAGGCTGAGTTAAGAACTTAGGGAAAAAAAGGCTTTCGACGATCGCCGACGTGAATCTGACGGGAATCAGTCGAAAAATATTACAGACCCATAGAGATAGACGCAAGCTGTCCAGCAGCACAAGAATCACGACGATCAGAGGGTAAAAAAAATTCAATAAAATGGAAAAGCTTCGGAATAGAAAAGGTCAGTTCTCCGCGGTCCTCGCTCGGATTGCCACGAAAAAATTGGCATTTCGAAGGGCTCGAGAAAGTGGGGCGGCGCTAATTTCCTCCAATTCTCAAAATATCTATTTTTCATAATTATAAAAATTTCTCAAAACTTTTGTCCCATTAAGAAACCTAAAAATGTGCATTCTCAAATATTAGAACTTACTTTTCTCGAAAATCATACCTCTCTGGACTTCTTAGAATGGCCTCATTTGATTGACATATGATTCTCGAATTTTTCGGATGACGTCCATAAACATATACATATACATATATACATATACATACATATATACACACATATACATATACATACATATATATATATATATATAGTTAATAACTTTATAGTTAATGAATCTACTTTTTAGCGCCATCTTTGCGACGCATTAGCGCTGCATACGTGTAGCGACACAATGGCTTCACAATAGCATCACAGCTCCGTCACTACTCCATTTTAGTGTCACAATAACATCGTTGTTTAATGACGCTAGTCTAGCATCTCAGTATGTCGGCATCAATGCGATGCTATATTCTAGCTTAGCGTCGTAATTTTTTAGTCGCTAATATGTGATGCTATTTGACATGTTTCAGAATTAATTATCTATCAAAATTGAATTAACGTGGCACATCACCAAATTTGCGTCACTATGTGGTGATCCATGTGCTCATCGAATAATGAATCTTAAACGTCCTTTTGTTTAATCCGATGATTCAACACCGTCTGTTCCCCCTTTTAACCACTCTCCTCCTTATTGCCTGCTTGGATGATGCCACCGCCTCCTCCTCCACCTCCTCCTTCTGTTGTTGCTGCTCCGACGCCGCCCGGATGCCTACTTCTCCTCCTCCTCTTGTTGTTGCTACTACTCCGACGCCGCTCGGACACCTCCTCCTGTTGTTGCCCCGACACCGCCCACGTGTCTCCTCCTCCTCCTACTGTTGTTTGTGCCCGATCGCAGCGGGTGGTGCACCGATGAAATTTGATCCTCTCTAGGCATCTCGTAGAGGAACGACTAGCTGTGGGACATCTCCTTGTAGTTATGCAAATACATTTGATGCAAATTCATTTGATGTAATGAAAATGTGAAATTTGATGTAATCTTTTGATGTATTTAATGCGAAATGATCCTATGTAATTGATCCTCTCCAGTTGTATTTGATCCTCTCCGAGATTTTGTTCATTAAATGAACATATCATATATAGCCCCACATTAGCATCACATTGGCATCCCACAATAGCAACGCATTGGTGTCAAAGTAGCACCCCCTTGACGGCAAGGTAACGATTATATTAGCGCCTTATTAGCGTCGTCATGCAGCGTCAAATCAGCATCGATTTAGCGTCGAATTAATGATGCACCTGAGCTCTTCGCAATGACACTTTTTGCATTATCATATCGTCACGATTCACTACAAGAAAACATGACTTTAAGTGACCAAAAATTGTGACGAAAAAAATTCATCACAAAATATGATAAAATAGTCACAGAATTGTGATGAACCAATTTTTAAAATTTTTTTCTGAAATATTAGTGTCAATTTTGTGATGGAAATATGGTCACAAAATGTCTAATCTCTCACAATTCTGTCACAAAACTTTTTGTGGCTTAATCAATTATGACCAACACATTTTATTACAGATTTGTCACAAATCATTATTAGTGACGAATTTTCACTATTTTGTGACAGAAATTTCCGTCGTAGTAGCTTAATTTTCTTGTAGTGAATGCAACGACATGTGGCACTACTAGCGCAGTCGAGTCTCTTGGCGCTAATGGTTATCAAATCCAGACATCCCATTGTTGTGATGCCAGGTCAATGCTAATGTGTGGCTAACTCTTTTAGCCATGATTTAGTGTCCCTTTAGCGACACGACACTTGTGTCGCTAATCGGCATATATTTCTTATAGTGTGTCTCAAGATGCTTAAGCTTTGCATATCAAGTAGCTCTATTCTACGTTTTTTCAATACTTCATTTTTTTTCTTCTCAAAGGGAAAGGTATGCCATATTTTCATTAAATATTGGATTTATAATTGGCTTGCAAAATGATGCTTAGGGCATAATAGCCTCCGCATGGGCCGTTGTGTTCTCCACATGACAACTGCTAGCTTGAAAAATCTTTTAGGTTTGTTTGGATTGAGGAATAAGCAGGGATGGGGTGGGAAATGAAGGGATGAATTCTCTAAAATCTTGTTTGGCAAAATTTATTTTAAAAGTTATGAGGGGTTTGGTGGCATGAGTTATACCTCCACATTTCAATTTTTTCATTCCACCAAATTGGTGGAATGAGAAGGGTTAATAATTTTTTAGACAACATTATCCTTGATTAAGATTATCTTATTTACCCCAGCTTCTTTTCTCTCATCTCATAATCTATCTTTCTCTCCGCTACATGTAGACTCTTATGATTTTCCATCATATCCTTATCTCTCTCTATATGCTATGTAATCCTTGCAGGCAATAATTTATAAATTCTCAATGGCAGACAATTTTCGAGGTTCTCTCTTTCTCCTTAATATCTTAATTTTGTAAGCAACAATTTCTCTCTCTTTCTATACACACTCTCTCTCTCATAGTTCTTGATTTCTTAGTTTTGCGGTCAACAATTGGAAATTCTCAATGGCAGATAATTTTCGAGATTTGTGCTCTCTCTCTCCCCTCTCTCTCTCTCAGTCCTTGATTTCTCAATTTTGCATAATTTTTCTCTCTCCTTGATGTCTTAGTTTTGCAGGTAACAATTTGAAACTCTCGGTGGCATATAATTTTCAAGATTTGCTCTTTCTCTCTTCTCTCTCTCTCCTTGAGTTCTTGGTTTCGCATGCAACAATTTGAAATTCTCGGTGGCAAATAATTTTTGAGGTTTGCACTCTCTCTCTTGTTGAATCCTATGTTTTGATAATAACAAATTAAAATGGACTTAAAACTTACTAATCTATTCTCAAGTGATGATAATACAGATGTAAGATTATATGAACAGATTCGTAGAAGAATTCGACAAATTAAAAAATTGGAAGAAGAGTTTCAGACATGACCGGTCGATCCATCGGTCGACCGACAATGAGCACCGGTTGATTGATATTCGGTGGAAGGAAAGACAACAAGATGTCGGTCGACGTCGAGACTATATCGGTCGATATACTGGTCGACAGTAATATATATCAGTCGACGTCGAGACATTACCGGTCATTGCATCGGTCGAAGGACCGGTCGACCAGACATCGTCAAATCGCAGAAATAAGACAACGGTCAGATAGACCGGTTGACCGGCCCATCCCAGCGGTCGACCGACCATTCAGTCAAATGAACAGTAACGGCTAGAATTTTGAGGAGAAATTTGGGGGAGACTTTTTGAACGAATTCTCACCCCTAGGAGCCTATAAAAGAAGTGCCAAAGCTGAAGAAAAATCATTCAAGCAAGAAAGAATATCCTAGAGCTCCTCTCAAGTTTTTGAGCGTAGAATTGCAAATTTCTTCCCTTTTCTTTTCTTAGTCTTGAGTGTGAGAAAATTTTTTGTAAAAGAAAAGAGTTAGAGGGAACATTTACTTTCTGAATCTAGTGAGATTGAGAGCTCCTTGTATAAGAGGTGTGCCTAGCCTCTTGAGCAGAGAAGAAGGCATGATTGTATAAAGAGGGTTGTTCTCTCCCTACAAGAAAAGAGAAAAATAGTGAATCTCCGACGGTCTCGAGGTCGAGAAGTCGATGCGGGGACGTAGGCCAAAGTGTTGGGGCCGAACCTCGTCAACATATCATGTCTTCTTGTGTTTGTTCTTTATTCTTCATCTACGCATTATCTTTATTTGCTTGTGATCATTTTTATCAGTTTTCTCCGAAGGTGAATATTTGAAAATTTTAATTTCACCAATTCACCCCCTCCCCCCTCTTGGTGCTTTCGATCCTACAATTGGTATCAGAGTCAAGTTGCTCTAGCTTTAAGATTTAAAAATATCTTTAGAGCTATGGCATCAAGTGGTTCCGGTTTTTCTGAAGGTCAATCTATTAATCGTCCTCCACTTTTTAATGCATCAAATTTTGCATATTGGAAAATTAGGATGCAAGCCTATGTTTGTTCTATTGATATTGAGATGTGGGATATTATTTAAAAAGGTTTTGATCTAAGTAAAAAAACTCATCTTGAATATACCGAAGGAGAAAGACTTTTAGTAAAACTAGATTGGAAAGCTAAAAATATTTTTTATTGTGCTTTGAATCCAACCGAGTTTAATCGGATTTCTAGTTGTGAAAGTGCTAATGAGATTTAGACGAAACTTATTATTACTCATGAAGGAACGGATAAAGTTAAGGAGTCTAGACTAAACATTCTAAATCATCAATATGACTCTTTCAAAATGCTTAAAAATGAATCTATAAATGAGATGGTCGTTCACTTTAATGATATTATAAATGGCTTAGCCTCTTTGGGCGAGCCAAGGACTAACCCTCAAAAAGTGAAAAAGTTTCTCAGGTCTCTCTCCTCCAAATGGCATACAAAGAGGACGGTGATTGAAGAAAAGGACTTAAACAAGTTAGACTTTGATGATCTTATAGGTTCGCTCTTAACCTATGAGATCGGGATCAAGGAAGATGAAGAAGCAAATACTCCAGAAAGAAAAATATTGGTATTAAAAGTAAATAAAGATGAGGAAGATATAAGTGAAGAGGATGAAGATTTTGATGAAAAGAAGCTTTCCCTATATACAAAGAAGCTTGATAAATATTTTAGGTTTGCTAAGCAAAATAAGAAAGGCTTCACCAAGAAGATCGTCATCGAGCAAAAGTCAAATAACTTGCTTTGAATGCAAAAAGATTGGACACTACAAAAATGAATGTCCAAATTTGATCAAAAAGGAGAAAGATGAAGAAAGCTCAAGAAGGAAGAATAAAGGCTCTCCAAGCCACTTGTGATGAAAGCGAAGATGAAGATAATGACTTCAACACCTCCTCTAGTGATGACGAAAAAACCTACATATGTCTAATGGCTAGTAGCCATGAGGTATCATCTAACTCCTCTAACTCTAGTGATAGTGAATCTTTCAATGTGCATGAGGAGATTAGAGGTTTAAATAATAAATATGGATGCCTAAAAAAGAAATACGATGAGATAAAAATAGAGCTTGAAAATTTGCAAACAAAAAATAAGAATGTTAAAGCATGTGAAAAGTGTAATATATTGAATGCAAAAAGTTCTAGCTTAGAATTCTTAATTGAAGAATTGAAAACGGAAAATAGTGCACTAAAATCATTATGTAAAAGACAAATTGTAGAAATTGCATGCTTGAACAAAGAAACTAATAAATTGAAAGTTCAACTTGAAAAATTCTCAAATGGAAGTAAAATGTTAGATGTCATGCTTAGTGGATCTAGAATATGTTCAAACAAAAAGGGACTTGGTTTCACCTCTTTTGAAAAGAAGAATTACAAGAGAATTTTGTTTGTCAAAGCATCGCATGATTACACAAGGTCACATATTGTTTGTTTTCATTGTGGATATGAAGGGCATTATTCTTATGATTGTAGAATTAGGAAATGAATAAGTAAATGAATGAAGAAAATTTGGGTCTCAAAAAGGACCATGACTAACCAAGATGGACCCAAGCAAGTTTTGGTACCAAAAAAATGAAACTCCTAATTTCTTTCTTGTATGAAGCTTCTAAGTACAATGAAGGTAAATGGTATTTGGATAGTGGATGCACATATGACCGACGATGCCTCAAATTTCATCAATTTGGAAAAGAAAAATGGAGGAAAAGTCACCTTTGGAGACAATAGCAAAGGAAGAGTAATTGGTATAGGTAATATTGGTAAGAATGACAAAGTGTATTTAGAAAATATTTGGCTTGTTGAAAATTTAAAACATAATCTAATTAGCATAAGTCAACTATGCGATAAAAATTATTTAGTCAAATTTGAAAAGGACAAATGTTTAATACTAGATGAAAACAACAAAGTTTTACACATGGGTTTTAGGTACAACAATGTATATAAAATTGATTTTGATAACTTGAAAAATGAAAAATGTCTTAGTGTCATGCATGATGACATAAACTTGTGGCATTGAAGATTAGGACATGCAAATTAAAAATTGCTAAATAAAATTTCAAATCATGAATTGGTTAGAGGCTTGCCTAAAATCAAATTTGAGAAAAACAATATTTGTGATTCATGTCTAAAAGGTAAACAAACCAAAAGTTCTTTTAAATTAAAAGGAGTTATTAGTACACCTTGAAACTTTTACATCTTGACTTGTTTGGACCTATTGATGTGACAAGTTTAGGAGGAAAAAGATATGTATTTATAATTGTTGATGATTTCTCCCGTTTCACTTGGACAATTTTTTTCGCTAGTAAAGATGAAACGCTAAACATGTTTTCCAAATTTGCAAAAAGAGTTCAAAACTAATTTGAACAAAAGATTTCAAAAATTAGAAGTGATCATGGAGGAGAATTTGAAATTCATAAATTTGAATTATTTTGCGAAGAAAATAGAATTACTCATAATTTTTCCACTCCTAGAACACCTCAACAAAATGGAGCAGTAGAAAGAAAAAATAGAACTATACAAGAAATGGCTAGAACAATTTTAAATGAAAGCAAGTTACCAAAATATTTTTGGGCGGAAGCCGTAAACACATCATGCTATGTTCTCAATAGAATTATACTTAGACCTCTTGAAAAGAAAACATGTTTTGAAATGTTATTCGGTAAGAAATCAAATATCTCCTATTTTAAAGTTTTTGGATGTAAATGTTATATTTTGAATATCAAAGATAAACTAGACAAATTTGATGATAAATGTGATGATGGTATTTTTTTTCTTGATTATTTTAGTACAAGTAAAGCCTATAGAGTGTATAACAAAAGAGCATTAGTTGTTAAAGAGTCTATTAATGTTAAATTCAATGAAACTAATGATTTTTTGAGCAAACAAGCACATGATGATTATGAAGAAATAGTTGAAGTACAAAGAAAACCTGAAGTTGTGGACATAGAGGAAGCAAAAGCTTACACCCCAAAGGTGGAAGAAATGAAAGTACCTCAAAAAGAAGAGAATCAAATCATCCCAAGAAATTAGAGGCATGCCTCATCACACCCACTTGATCAAGTTATAGGTAATATAAATGAAGGTATAAAAATTAGAAATTCTTTAAAAAAATCTATGTGCTTTTTCGGCCTTTCTTGCAAATTTTGAGCCTAAAAATATAAATGAAGCACTTGAAGATCCAAATTGGATAAATGCAATGCATGAGGAATTAAATAATTTTGAAAGAAATCAAGTGTGAAAACTTGTGGAAAAACCCAAGGACCATCCTATCATTGGAACCAAATGGGTCTTTCGAAACAAGTTAGATAAAAATGGTGTCATTGTGAGGAATAAGGCTAGATTAGTGGCCAAGAGTTACTCACAAATTGAGGAAATTGATTTTGATGAAACTTTTGCTCCCGTTGCTAGACTTGAGGCAATTCGAATGCTTTTGACTTTTGCATGCTATAAAGGTTTTAAACTTTTTCAAATTGATGTTAAATCGGCTTTTTTGAATGATTTTATAAATGAGAAAGTTTATGTCGAACAACCTCAAGGTTTTGAAAATCCAAATTTTCCCCATCATATTTTCAAACTCTCAAAATCTCTTTATGGATTGAAGCAAGCCCTCGTGCTTGATATGAAAGATTGAGTTCATTTTTAATTGAAAATGATTTTCAAAAAGGGAAAGTTGACACCACATTGTTCTTAAAACATTTTAAAAATGATATTTTAATAGTTCACATTTATGTTGATGATATTATTTATGGTGCTACTAATGATTGTCTATGCAAAGAGTTTGAAACTCTTATGCAACAAGAATTTGAAATGAGTCTCATAGGAGAACTCACCTTCTTTCTAGGCCTACAAGTAAAACAATCCAAGGAAGGTATTTTTCTTAATCAAGAAAAATATACAAGGGAACTACTCAAAAGATTCGGAATGAACGAATGCAAGCTGAGCACAACTCCTATGAGTACTACTACAAAATTAGATAAAGATGAAAAAGGCAAGTCCATTGATCAAAAAAAGTACAAAGGTATGATTGGTAGTTTGCTCTACTTGACGGCATTTAGGCCGGACATAATGTTTAGTGTGTGTTTGTGTGCTAGGTTTCAATCTGCCCCCAAAGAATCGCACTTAATCGCCGTAAAAAGAATATTGCGCTATTTAAAGCATACAAGTGAATTAGGCATTTGGTATGATAGAAATTTCTCATTTGAATTGCATGCTTATACCGATGCGGATTTTGTCGGGTGTAAAATTGATAGAAAAAGCGCTAGTGGGATGTGTTGTTTTCTTGGTAGTTCTCTCATTTCATGGGCTAGTAAGAAATAAAACTCCATCGCGCTTTCTACTGCGGAGGCCAAATATATAGCCGTCAGTAGTTATTGTGCACAAATACTATGAGTAAAACAACAATTGCTTGATTATGGAGTAAATTATTCAAATGTACCCATGAAGTGCGATAACACAAGTGCTATAGAAATGACCAAAAATCCAATTCAACACTTTAGGACTAAACACATTAACTTACGGTATCATTTCATTAGAGAACATGTGACCCTTAAGGATATTGCCATTGAACATGTGTCCACCGAAGTTCAACTTGCAGACATATTTACAAAACCCCTGAGTGAAGAATGGTTTTGCATGCTTAGAAGGGAATTATGAATGATTATCTCTTGATTGCATATCAATTCAAAGTAAAAGTGACTTGGTTATACAATATCACTTTTGACATGAATTGAACATTAAAAGTGTTGCACAACACTTACATTTGTATGATCTTTTTGGAATATGATTTTTAATGATTTTAAATGTTTCAAAGTTTGAAAAATATAGGGATCGGTCGATCTACTTGAAGGACCGGTCGACCGACTGAAAGGACCGGTCGAACGCTATAAAGTTCAAATACGCAGACAAACGATCGGTCGACCGATATGATACAACCATTCGACCGGTATATTACTGTGATCGGTTGACATCGATCGACCGTTATATGATCTATTTGAAAAAGAAATGTCCGGTCGATCGCGGAGCATGACCGGTCGACCGGTATATGCCAAAATCGCACGATATAAGCAATAAACCACTCGAAACGGTCGACCAAACCCTTTCTCTTCGCACAACCGCCGCCCCCTATGAATTGTCCTCCTTCGACAACCGCCTACAGAACTCCGGCCAGCCGCCCTCTGGCGAACCCTGCAGTCACCGTCAACTCCAGCCACCGGCCACATCCGCCGGCCGCCGCCTCCTCGATCGGCCGCTCTCTCCCTCTCTCTTTATCTCCGGCCGCTCTCTCCCTTTCTCTCTCCAGCCAACTCTCCAGCCGACCGACCATCTCTCTTTCCGCCTCTCTCCGGACAAACCGCTCTGCCACCCCCGGCCAACCGTCCCGTCGGCCACATCACTCTCTCTCGGTATCTCTCCTCTCTCACTGTCCATCAGCAACACAGCAAACTCCGGCGACCCGTCGTTCGCCGCTGACCAACCGCCTCCGTTCTCACCTCTATCTCCCTCTCTCCGTCACCTCCTGCTCTTTCCGGATTTCCGCCCCTCTTCGTCTCGAAGCCTTAGCCCTGTTCTCGGCAGCCCTCTCTCTCTCCTCTCTGGCACATTCCTTCTGACATTCGTCTCAGTTCAGTTTCGACCTTCCATTCACTTCAGACCACCATTGTTGAATCCATGGCCAACGACGACGGGCATTCACATGTTCGGATGGTCTTTCAGTGTCGTCGTCGCTTCCCCGGTTCTGGTGGTACCATTCATATCCTCCCACCAGAACTGGAACCCGAACCCGAGCCTGTCCGACATGGACGAAGCCGTGGACGTACTCGTCAACCATCCTCTCCCAAGCTCACTGAGTTTGATAGTCATCTATTTTTCACTAGGGACATCTCTGTCAGATTCGAAGCCTTGTATGCCTCTCGCGAAGTCCGGCGTGCCTATACCATTGATTGGGATGCTCTGAACATTCCAGATGTTCAAGAGATGTTCACAACCATCGGTTGGCCGCCACTTCTCTCCCTCACAGAGCGTGTGTACCCTCGTCTTGTTCGTCATTTTTATGCGAATATGACAATCACTCGAGAGGCCATTATTACTATGTCCTTGGCATGCCCATTCGATTTGATCCAGACCATCTTTGTCGCATCTTTGGGGTTGCGTGCCCATTACCTGGTCTTTATTCATTTGTCACTCATGGTTGGTCTTCCGACTATCTTCCCATTTCAGATGGCATTCATACCATTTTTGCTGGATAAGACGTCCAATATACTATCGAAACGGCCTATCGACATCTTCATCCACTGATGAAAATGGCACATCACCTCCTTAGCCGCATGGTCACTCCTCGAGCCGGGCACTATACAAAGGTCACTCACTTTGATCTCTTCTTTCTTCACTGTCTCTGTATCCGTGATGCCTCATTTCTTCATTTTGGTCATTATGTCTTCTATCACATGGACTACACCTTTCAGAAGATCTCTTCTGTTGCTCGTGGACGGCACCACTTATATTTTGCTGCTCGTGGACTACACCTTTCAGAAGATTTTACTCCACTTTAGTGTCGACATTCCTGCTGACGAGGAGTACATTCGACCTCGCCCCACTTATGTCATTGGTTCCGGGACCTTGCACCGGAAGGGTCTTAAGTTTGGAGGGCAGACATCACTCGATTCAAACGACAGAGATGATCCCACAGATGGCGAGCCAGCACCGATGGATACTCAGAATGCATCGGAGGCTGGCCCCAGCTTTCCACCACCATGTGGACCTTCCCAGCATGATACCTCAGATTTCTATGACTTCATGGCTCTTTCACAGCAGGTGACTGTCATAGACCATCGTGTGACCCAGATGGATCGTCGTGTTCGATGGATGGAGCGTGACTCTCGTTACCTTGTTGGTTCACTACTATACATCGCAGGGATTTATTCCGCCCGTAGCTCGTGAGGATGATAGTTCCGATGAGGAGTAGTTGGGTTGTCTCCCTCTTTGATGATATCAAAAGGGGGAGAAGTTTAGGACGATATCATATGTTATGTGTCTTAGTATGTTATGTGCTTACACTTGTATTGTGCATATCGTGCACCATTTTTGTGACTTAACTATGTAATGTAATGACTCTTTTTATGTGGTGACTTTTGACTTTTCTTATGTGATGACTTTTTTATTTCATATTTATTTTTCGTCATATGTTCATATCAATTATGAGAATATCAATGCCACTTATTTAGGGGGAGAAAAAGTAAAATATGCATAAATATAGGGGGAGCTTGTTTACTACTTTCTAAACTCATATTTCATTTCCTTTTCTTTCTTCCTATCGTCCAATTAATTTGTCATCATCAAAAAGGGGGAGATTGTTGAATCTTATGTTTTGATGATAATAAATTAAAATGGACTTAAAAGTCACTAATCTATTCTCAAGTGATGATAATACAGGTGTAGGATTGATATGAACAGATTCGCAGAAGAATTTGGCAAATTAAAAAATTAGAAGAAAAAGTTTTAGACACGACCGGTCGATCCACCGGTCGACCGACAATGAGCACCGGCCGATTGATATTCGGTGGAAGGAAAGACAACAAGATGCCGGTCAACATCGAGACTATACTGGTCAATATATCGGTCGACAACAATATATATCGATCGACGTCGAGACATTATCGGTCGTTGCATCGGTCGAAAGACCGGTCGACCGGCCCATCCCAGCGGTCGATCGACCATTCAATCAAATGAACAGTAACGGCTATAATTTTGGGGGAAATTTTGAGGAGACTTTTTGAACGAATTCTCACCCATAGGAGCCTATAAAAGGAGTGTCAAAGCCTGAAGAAAAATCATTCAAGCAAGAAAGAATATCCTAGAGCTCCTCTCAAGTTTTTTAGCATAGAATTGCAAATTTCTTCCCTTTTCTTTTCTTAGTCTTGAGTGTGAGAAAAATTTTTGTAAAAGAAAAGAGTTAGAGGGAGCATTTACTTTCTGAATCTAGTGAGATTGAGAGCTCCTTGTATAAGAGGTGTGTCTAGCCTCTTGAGCGGAGAAGAAGGCGTGATTGTATAAAGATGGTTGTTCTCTCCCTATAAGAAAAGAGAAAGATAGTGAAACTCCGGCGGTCTCGAGGTCAAAAAGTCGGAGCGGGGACGTAGGCCAAAGTGTTGGGACCGAACCTCATCAACATATCTTGTCTTCTTGTGTTTGTTCTTTATTCTTCCTCTACGCATTATCTTTATTTGCTTGTGATCATTTTTATCGGTTTTCTCCGAAGGTGAATTTTTGAAAATTTTAATTTCATCAATTCACCCCCCCCCCCCTCTTGGTGCTTTCAATCCTACATCTCTCTCTCCTTGATTTTTTAGTTTCGTAGGCAATAATTTGTTAACTCTCGGTGGCAAATAATTTTTTAAGTTTGCGGTCTCTTTCTCCTCTTTTTCCTTGATTTTTCGATTTTGTAGGCAATAATTTGAAAGTCTCGGTGATAGATAATTTTTTAGGTTTGCACGCTCTCTCTCTTTCTCCTTAATTTCTTGATTTTACAGGCAACAATTTGCAAATTTTCAGTGGCAGACAATTTTCGAGGTTTGCGCTCTATACCCCCTCCCCCTTCACTCTCTCTATTTTTTTAGTTTTGCAAGCAACAATTTACAAACTCTCGATGATAGACAATTTTCGATATTTGCGCTCTATACGGGACCCTCCCCTCTCTCTCTTTTTAATTTCTTGGTTTTGCAGGCAACAATTTGTAAACTCTCAGTGACAGACAATTTTCGAAGTTTGCGCTCTTCCCCCCCCCCCCCCCTCCTGTTCTTGATTTTTTAATTTTGTAGATAATAATTTAAAACTATCGATGGTAGATAATTTTAGATGTTAGCACGCGTGCTCTCTCTCCTTGATTTCTTAGTTTTGCAGGCAATAATTTACAAACTCTCGATGACAGATAATTTTCGAGGTTTGCACGCTCTCTCTCCTTGATTTATTGGTTTTGTAGACAATAATTTGAAACTTTTGATGGTAAATAATTTTCGAGATTTGTGCTCTCTTTCTCCCCTCTATCTCTTTATTTTCAAGATAATCTTTTTATTATCCATTAATGATAATAATACATAATAAATCATTTTAAGTTTATTTAACTCAAAAAATTTCACCTTTCAGATATTTTTGTACTTTAATTCCAATATTAACTTGCATTATAAAATAAACAATTTACTAAGTAATATAAATAAGAATAAAATATAGAGTAAAAAATTATCTAAATTAACCTCTCAAACCCCATATTTTAAATATTGCATCCAAACAAAAATTGATTTAATTTATTTCATTCTTTCCCATTATCTTTTATCCAAATATGAGTTTAATAAAATCATATTACATCATCCTTCACCACCTCATACCACACTATCTCATTCCATCTCTCCATTGATTATTTCTGAAACAAACCCTTAGTCTGGCTGTAATTAACCACATTTGCTTTCTTGGGTCTGTAATTGTATGCAGTGATCGTTTGGCTAACACCTCCCTTTGCGACGATGCGGACGAAAAGAAGATGATTTTGATACTCTTCTGTCATGTCACGGATGCTTGCCGCAGTTGGTGGTTTCGCCACCTTAGCTCCATATTTTCAGGTCCATGTTCTTTTGCATCTAAATAGCCAACATAATGATCTTAATTTTGATACTACAATAAAACGTTCAAAGAGAAAATGATGCAATGAGCTATAAATAATGATGAATTTATTTTTCTTTTCAATGGGAAAGTTGAACAATTGCATAAAAGGACTATATCCTAGTGGTGATTAACAAATAATAATTATGAGCTTATGGACTCTTAAAATGATTTTCTTTCAACTGAGAGATGACCGAGACCGATTACATTATGATTTACAATCCCATCAAGACGTGTTATTTGTTATGTTTATCACTCTCTTTTCACATTTATGTTGTTGTCCAAAATGAACCATGAAAGTTTTATGATTATATGACACGAATCAAACTTTACTATTCCTTGTCCATGTTGATTTTTACCAACATGAAAGATTAAATGTTTTTATTAATTAATGCTTATGGTCGAAAGAATCACCTTATGTTATCATATTTAGTTCCATGCTTTTGGGAGGATTGTCTCCATTACAGGTATTTCATGTCTTGCTTAGCTAGTTGAGTGTGCCTGCGACAACATTTTGCTCAGTTGCACATTTTTTTTCGATGGAACAGCTGCATATGGAACTGTCCTTTTATATTATTATGTGTCCTTATGCAAGACATTATGTTGTCTTAAAGCATTTTACTTTGGAGGCTTATTATGTGTTATATGTACTTGGATTATGATGTCATGATATGTTAATTACCGAAGTTATGCACTTTTTTTTCCAGCTTCTGCTCATCTTCAAAGATATAGGTATTTTATATAAATATTTCCTCATTTTTCTTGACCATCTTGATCAGCAAGATGTATGACTATGTAGGGCCCGAGAGGAGAAAGACAAAAGGTAAAACATCTTGTGCCACTTTGAAGAAAGGTATGAACTTTGGCATCACCTCCGTCATGCTCTCAATTCCAAAATGGAGATGCATCAACATATATGTTGAATTCAGAGTCCACCAAATCGGTACCGTAGAATGTGCAGAAAACAAGAGAAGAGGTCCTCCCTTGACATTCAGAATGCAACAACGCCATTCACAAAGCAGAACTTTGTGTTTCGTATGTTAATAACCCTTAGGCCTTCTTCACAAGTGGGATTGGCACAATGATGTACAATATTGCCAGCAGAACCTCTTGGAGTCAGGAGTCAGACTGCCCACGTTCAGCAGGGACTGCAAACCCACAAATGCAAATTGATAAGAAAATTCCCCTAAAAACATTGAAAAGAAATTTCACATTGCTCGTTTTAAACAAATCATATTGCTATTGAATTCTGAATTATTACTTCGAGAGAGGAACAAAACTTATTGTTTCATACTAGAATTTGGAAGACAGTAGGTTATTTTACTTTAGCTTCTTCTAGTATGACAACAAAATCTGTGAACTGTAAGATGTCAATTACTTTTAGTATGACAACAAAATCTAGTATGACTAAGACTTTCCGATGAGATGTCTTCTAAAATACAACAACAACAACAACAAAGCCTTATCCCACTAGGTGGGGTCGGCTACATGGATCATACGACGTCATTCCGCTCTATTAGTAACCAAACCTTTCGGTAAGATGTCTTCTAAAATGTTCGACATTTTTCCTTGAGGTCGTCTTGTTTGTTATTTGATAAGACCAAGGATTTGTGTCATAGAGAAATAAATTAAAATACTGTTGTACTGTTCATAGCCAAATATATTTTATTGCTAAATCATATGATTGCTGGCCATTTAGACCTTACCTTAGTGTGTTCCAGTAGTTGGCATCACTTGTTCACAATAAACACCACATGGTGTAATAAAGAAAAAGAAGTGAACTTTTTGAAATGAAAAAAAGTGACAAGAACAAAACATCTCTTACTGATTCCAAATGGATTTGACGTGGCCAATCTCCATGCAGTCAGAAATTAAATTAGGAATGCTAGAGAGGCACGTGCTCCTGCAGTAAGATCTATACATATGCATATATCCTAAAGATTAACTTGGGACAATTCAGAAATATTCCCTTGTTAATCATGAAATGTGTTTTCAATATTCCATGCTCTATTCTTCTCAAAATATAAAATGCATTATAACTGAAAAGACATTGATGATCACTTAAAGGTCCAACACGTAGTTTTAATCCATTTATCTCTGAAGAAAATATTGTTATCATCATTTGCCAGTTAATTAGAAAAAGAACTAGAGTAAGAAAGTTTACCATGTCAATGAATCACTTGCGTATATTGTCCTGCCTTAAGAAAACCCGAAAAGATAGTAGCTTTTGTTTGATCTTCTCCCCTATTCATCTGTCTACTAACCATATTTTCTATTCTTCAAAAACCTATGAAATCAAACCATAGCTTATTACTATTACTTTAACAGAAAATTGACTGTGACTTTACAAAGAAATTATTAATATACATGATTTGTGTGTACTAGCCAACAATCAAGTTTGTGCAAAAAGAGAATCATGAACTTGACTATAAGGCAAGGATAAAAGAAACATGAATTAGATGTTCAATTGGGACTATTCAAGATAAAGTGGTATGTGAGAACAACCAAGTATATAAAAAGTTGTGCAAGTCTTTGAATAAACAGAAGTTACCTCTTAACTCCATGTTAAAAAACACTTTGGTTGTCATGAGCAAATCTTCAAAGTTTCTGTCGACAAATTTACCATTTAATTTCTTCGAGCTGTCATACAATAAATCATACAAAATAAAATACAAGCAAAAAGATAGCTCACATGCACATATATTCACAAGCCTCAACATATCAAACTATTAAAAGAACTAGAAAAGTACAGAATTACAATACCTGAATCTGTAAAGGGTCCATCTATTGCGATCATAAATTGGACCAAGAAATTTTCCATGACATTAATGATGTAGGCACTATTTGACACGTAGAACAAGTATAGCATCAAGTTACGGATAAAAGTTTGACTGACGTAAGTGTTAGGTTAACGTTTAGAGATTTGAGTACAAAACTCCAAAGGCAAGTGGGACTAACTTATAAAGTATGAAATATAACGGTTCCATGTGTTATTCTTAACATACCCTCATTCATTTTAATAGTTTTTTAAAAAAAATTAAACATCATACTTTATAAAAAAATTATTTTTTTATTTTAATGTTTCACATCATTAATTTTACTTACAGCACGAATAAAATTTTATTTTAAAATAATCAACATTTTATATTAAAATAATATATTTTAAATATTACTATCCAAAATAAACCATCATAAATCAATTATGATGCATATAAAAATGAGCATAATTATATTCTTATGTTCATTTTCATCATTTTATAAGTATACAATAGTTCAACCACTATGTTTATCAAATTTACAAAAAACAAATCGCTATGCTCTAATCAAATCATTATTTCTAGTCGTTACCCTCTAATTCAACCGCTAACTTTGTCAAACAAAGCCAAACATAGATAGGCTAAGGTGATTTAATCATGTCGTCAAACCTAGGTTTTTTTTTTTTTTTTGAAAGGGTCAAACCTAGAAGAGAATCTTTCTTAAGTTAATCGATAACATTACAAGGGCAGACCTTACAGCTAAGGCACACCAAAATTCCATGCTAGGAAGAGACCTTACAAACAACTATATATCAGACATCTCAATGACATCAGTAACAAGTTGAACAGCAAGAAAAGAACCTGTGTGTGGTAGCAAATATTTCCTAAATGGCCTTGAAGCAGGAATTCTGTTTGAATACCTAAATCTTTGCTGCACATACCATTTGTGCTTCCCACCCAAATGTCCAGTGACGGATGCTCTCATCTGCATCAGTGACGAGAACCATTCACCTGATCGTTCCTTCGATGAATCATAGACTAACAGTATGACCTTCGCTTGCACAAGGGAATTTCCAAAGAGTTGTGTTTAATTTCTGGCTTGCATGCGGAGGATTGCTTCACCCACGCTCTTCAATCTTGTAGGAATCAGCAAAGCTCCAACCAGCGTCCTTCCGGAGTCCTTTCTCCTTCGCTAGTTTCCTCACTTTCTCAGCTTCACTCCAACAACCCATCTCCGCGTACAAGTTGGACAGTGCAACGTAGTGTGTGACGTTGGTTGGCTCCAACTCCATGAGTTTCTTTGCTGCAAGCTCGCTAAACCTCAAGTCCCCGACCACACGTGAGCCGCCCAGAAGCGATCCCCATATGACTACGTTGGGAGAGAATGGCATTGTCTCAATCAGCTCGAGCGCAGTGTCAAAAAGGCCGGCACGTCCCAGGAGATTGACCATGCAGCCATAGTGTTTGATCCCAGGATAAAATCCGTATCTCCCATCCAAGAGCGAGTCAAAGATCCACCTTCCTGTCTCAACCATGTTGGAATGGCTACAAGCAAAAAGGATGCCGGTCATAGTGACATGGTCGGGTCTAACGCCCTCGTCCTCCATCCTCAGGAACCACCTCAATGCTTCCTTCCCATCCTTGGCCAATGCGAACCCTGCAATGAGGGAATTCCAAGTGTACAGGTTCCTCTCGGGCATGCTCACGAAGACGCTCACACCAACATCGATCCTACCGCACTTGCCGTACATGTCGACCAAAGAAGTCCCGAGGACCACGTCCAATGCCCACCCATTGTTCCTGATGCGGTTGTGAATCCAAACACCCATGTCAAGCGCGCCATGGGCAGCACAGGCGGCCAGCGCATTGACCATCGTCACACGATTGGGTGCCACACTGGCGAAGTGCATGCGCTCAAAGGCGACCAAGGCCTCGTCGAGGCGGTTGCAATTCCTGTAGCCCATGATCATGGTGCTCCAGGCAACGACCTCCCTCGTTGGCATTTCATCAAACAGGCGCTCGCAAGACCCCATCCGACAGCAGGCGGAGTAGAGGTTGAGGAGGGAGTTTTGCACATAGAGATCAGAAAGGAGGCCGGTGCGGACGGCGTGGGCATGGACGGCACGTCCGCGCAGGAGGTCACGGGAGAGGGACTTGAGAAGGAGAGGGAGGGTGTAGTTGTTGGGGCGGACGGAGGAGCGGAGCATATGGGAGTAAACGAGCAAGGGGAGGAGGTCAATGCGGTGACGTGCTCCATGGCAGGGCTGGAGGAGGAGCGAGCGGAGGAGGGCATTGCAAACGAAGACGTGGGGGCGGCGAAGGCGGGAGAAGAGGGAGAGGGCGGGGGAGAGTGAGCAGAGGGAGATGGAGGTGGAGATGAAGGAGGCGGCAATGGTGGTGTCCGGGTGGAGGTTGTGGAGGAGGATTTGGGCGTGGATTTGGGAGAGGAGGGAAGGGGACGTGCAGGTGTTGAGGGAGTGCAGGATCCGCTGGGCGATCGAGGCCTTGTTGTTGTTTGTTAAAGATGACGACGACGAGGAGGAGGAGGAGGGGAGTGGTCTCAAGGGTGGTGGTAACTGTGGCTCCTGTTGTGGTTGTGGGAGGGGCATCTTTTTTGTTGTTTGTGCTCCCTTTCAACACGCACGCGATTAGAAGGAAGCAAAGAAAAACAAAAGGCTAGCAGGTTTCTGCCAGGTAATCAATCTATCAATCAAAGAATCCATAAGCACAAGCAAATAGCAATATTGTAGAAACGGGAAAAAAGAAAAGGATTTACCTGCGAAGGGCCGGGGCCGGGGCCGGGGCCGGGGCCGGGCCGACGAGGCGTCGTCAGATTAAGCTGCCTTCCTTCCTCACGTCGGTTTTGGACTGAATCTCAGGGGCGTCGTCGGCGGGGCATGCGCAAGTCGACGAGCTCGAGGCGACGGGGCCGTCACTTCACTTGCCCGACGAGACATGGTTGGGAGTTTGAAGGCAATAATAATTGGGTAAACGAAAATTGAATATATTAATAAATAATCTTATAAGGCACTTTTTGGTGTAATTATTTAATAGTGGATTACGTTTTTTAATGTCAAAATATTACTAGTAAATGCTTTCTTTTTTTTTTGTGTTTGAACACAAAATACTATAAACTATTGCTATTTTATTCCTATTGTATCCTTATTTTTTAAAATAAAAATTTTATTTATTTATTAAACATCATATATTGTTTTTATTTTAATATATCACATTTTTTTATTTTTACTTACAACTCAATTAAGATTTTTATTTTAAAATAATCCATCTTTTTATGTTAATATAATATTTTACAAAAAAATATTATTATAAGTTAATTATTATGAATATGATGTCTATAAATATTATCATAAATTATATCTTATATCATTTTTTATCATTTTTATATAATATATTAATTTAATCACTATATTTATCATTTATTGAATTTATAAATAAATCA
The DNA here is from genome assembly GCA_030549335.1 of Pontederia crassipes. Taxonomy (NCBI): domain Eukaryota; kingdom Viridiplantae; phylum Streptophyta; class Magnoliopsida; order Commelinales; family Pontederiaceae; genus Pontederia; species Pontederia crassipes. The sequence goes on along the minus strand of CM060194.1, from coordinate 22,233,969 downwards.
TTATCCGCTAATATTTTTTAACAAGGTTAGCTAAGTTTGTGTAGAGACAAATAATATGTTTGGTATAACTGAAAATACTAAGACTTTATTATGTGTTACTTTCCCGAAAGGGTACGTGATTAAGTAAATAAATAATTCAAAATAGACAGTATATATATAAGAAAATGTTCCTTTTAGAGTTTTTATATACTTATTTCTCTAAATAAAAATATAAATTTTAAATTAGTAAATTATTGTTATCATAATCATCATGGTGTGAAAATGACTTTCGAACAACTATTTTTGTTCACGCCATTAATTTATTTGAAATTAACCTTAATAATTTCCAACACCATGAATGTGGTGCTCTATCATTCACAATTCTATGAGTCTTTTTTTTATTAACGCTTCGAAAAATGTGAGTAAAACTGTAAAAGTATAACAGCACAAGTGCTTTTATGGATGATTCTCTTACTATGATTTATTTTACATATATCATGCAACTTTATAATCTTTTAGGCAATAGTAAACGTATTGTTAAACATATTTTCCTTGCACTATTTCTTTCTTTTCTGAAAAAGGAAGTCTAAGAAACTATTTTATTTGTCTAGAATTTACTTTTAACTAAACAAATCAAATCTGATCGAAGAAAAAGATTACATGATGACTATATGAGAAAAATGTCTGTCTAACTATTATATTTTTTTTCTATGATTATTAAGATCAGACTGATCGGTTCAATCGGTTCAATCACGAATCGACTACTAGTTCGGTCCGAATTAATTTAAAAATCGGAATTGAAGTTGAATCAGCCAAAAACCGGTTCAACTACTAAATTGGAAAAATTCGATTCAACATTTAAAGTGAAAAAAATTAGAAAATAAAAGTAAAAATAGGAAATCAAAAATTAGAAAGGACTGAGAAAGTATTTGAATTAAGAATTGGTAAAAATTAAAAAGAAAATAAATGTGGAAAATCAATATGAGAGAGGAATTAATGTAAATAAAAAAGGAAAGTATTAAAATGAAAATAAAGAAGAAAATAAAAGGAAGTAAGCGTGATGTATGAAAAATTATTATCGTCACAAAATAGTATAAAAGAATTAATATAGTATATCAATAATAATAAGTTAAAGTTTTTTACGAATATTAAAAATTTTAAGATCTTTTTATTATAAAAAAAGTAAATAAATATGGAAATTAATGGGGAAAGACGAATTAATGGAAATAGAAAAATAAAAATATTAAAATGAAAGTAAAGAAAAAAATAAACATGAGAGTGATATATGTCAAAAGTAATTAATATATTATCACCCTAAAATATTATTGAAGAATAAAATAAAATAATTAATATACTATATTAATAATAAAAATTCAAAATATTTTTATGAATATCAATATTTAATTATATTTGTATATTATATTTTATTGTGAATTATAAGTATTATATATTTTTTATTATATATAATTATTTTAAATAATATTAATTTAATAAAATTCGGTTGAACCCGATTGAATCCGATCAAATCAGTCCAAGTCCAACCACGACTCAATTGGTCGTTCGGTCGGGTGGCCGATCCGGTTTTAATAATATTATTTTTTTTATCACTTTCATGTATCACGAAAACTTATTTTATTAAAAATACATTATCAAAATAAATACGTTTTTAAAAAATTCTGTGAACAAATAATTAAATTAAAATTTCAAATCATACTTTTTTGGGGAAAACTATTTTCCACAAATAGACAATGCATAAACAAATAATGAAAGGAAAGATAAAACAGATTTAACATTTAAATGTCGGTCCGCATTTGTTATTGACGGATGGTGGTGCGGGCATGTTTGTTTGCAATGCATTCACTACCGTCCATGGTTATATGAACCAACTCTATTTTCAAATGGAAACACGAGAGCAAATTGTAAATATGATTATATGAACCAACTCTATGTTAAGTTGGATCAGTTGATGTAACACCCGGATAAAAAAATAAAATAAAATAATAATAAATATAAATTCAAGTTTTTAAATCAATAATAATAGCTCATAATGAAACTCATTAACATAATAGGTCCTAAATCTAAGCTATAAAAGTTTTAGTGCCCTAAGTTCACCTAATCATTTTATTTCCTCTCCCTCACTTCTCTCTCCTTATCCCAAAAACACTCCAGCCAGCAAGAGCAAGGGAGCTCCAGCAACCCCCTTACCATCAAGGATCATAGGTTCTCTCATTTCTACACTAATTTTGATTTCTAACCACATTCCCTTACCTTCTTCTCCAATCGGATTGCTTCATAAGTGGGGAATGACAAGAGGAGGACAACCGCTGATGACTGGACGGATTTCGTGCAAGAATCGATCAAAGGAACAGGTGGGTGAATCTGAAATCCCTCTGCATAACCTAAATAGGATTAGGCTAGAATGATATGCTTATGGCCATATGAAAAGATTGAAGGAAACGAAGTGCTTGATTGCATTCTTATTGTTTGATCCCTGATTTGTGCTTCTCTGCGACTATGGATGTATTTGTTTCATTACTCCATGTTTAGATGATTGTTTGTAAGCTGTGATTGTTTTACGTTGACCGGTCGATCGATCCAGAGATATCGATTGACCGGTGATGTGGAAATCGGTTGACTGACCGACAGAGACAGGTCGACAGATAATGCCTTCAAAGCTGCTTAGTTCGACTGACTGGCCGAGACCCATTGAACATACACAGACTCATCGGTCGACCGATCTAGAGATATCGGTCGACCGGTGATAGTTAACCGGCCAACCGAGCTCTATTGAACAAACATAGACTCATCGATTGACCCATATATCGGTCGACCGATCAGGGAGAACCGGTCGATCGACCCTTAAGCAAATTTCATCTTGTTTGCTGATTGATTTAAATTCTTTCCATGATTATGATGTGCTATTTCTACTGATTGAATTATTGTATGACTGAATCATTTTGTTTTGTGATTGATCTGTCCAGTGATCCAATCCTCTTATAGAATGAAAGAATGATGAATCAATAAAGTGATTAAAGTAAGAAAGATGAAAGGATAAAAAGGGAGGGTGGCCAGCCCATGCTAAGTGCTATAGTGAAGGATCGCTCCCTTAGTCATGGCTTGATCACCCATAGGTTGCACAAGATTGTATTGTTTTGCTCGGCATAAAACTCCTAACAAGTTAAAGGCACCTAAAATCATGTAAGGCTAAGAAAGAGGTTCAAGAGTAAAGAGAATGTATGAATGGTATGAGTATGATAGTGAATGAAGTGAGATTGTTAATTCAGAATGATAACTGCATTCTTTTCATGATTATAAGATTGATACATGATTTCTATCTCTTTTATCCATTGATATCTCAAATCGAATGATCTTATGCTCTCTATCTGATCTTGATATAAATGATTATTGATTCTGACTAATTCTGTTTATTGTTATGCATTGTGTACTATATTGATTCTCCACTAGGCTGTATAGTTTACGGGAGGACCTTCTCGTTGATTTTCACGGGGCCAGGTCAATGATGGTGTTGAGAACATGTGTCGCGACCAGCTCGAACGATAATAAAGCACATGAACTGACAAAGGGCCTAGTTATCATTTTCTCTATTTTCTGCATTTATGAACTTGGATGTAATTCAGATGTTATTCCTATTATGGAGACTTTGTATTACTTTGAGACTTTCGCTATTTTGATATTCTATTTTCCTCTTTATTTCTATTGTTGACATAGTCATTGTTTTAATGGAGTTTTGGTCAATCTTTAGTCAAAGTTATAGTTTTTCGTAACGCCTTTAAAGAGATCCTCACCACGTGGCGTTGATCAATTTGGGGACGTTACATTTGAATTTTTCTAACTCCGCCTATGTTTTATAGCCGGTCCCAAGCCCGGATAAAGGAGGAGGATTATGTTAGGCCCCGACAGCTAGCGTAAAATCCTGTCGAATCTTATGAACATGGATCAACGAATAGAATGACGTCGTATGATCCATGTAGCCGACCCCACCTAGTGGGATAAGGCTTTGTTGTTGTTGTTGTTGTTGTTGTTGTACATTTAAATTTTTCTGATTGGAGGATCGAATCTTAATGATCAACTTATCGAGTATGAATTTGAGAATTCACCTGGTTCAATTAGATTCAGAGTTAAAATTATTTAAAACTAAACATATTCAAATGGAATTATTTATAGTTTCAAAGATTATTTTAAACCTTTGAAAGGAAAAAACAAACAATCTATCTATTTATACTATATTAAAAGTAAAACAATTTGAAAGGAGGTGATGACATGTGTCCTCTAGCATTTATAACTAATTAAAATATTTTATATGGTTTATGAGTGATTTGAATAATTAATTTGTAATCTCTTCATTTCTTATGTATTACTACGTTTATTAACATCAAGAAAAAATCATTCCATTTTCATATGTTATATTAACTTAATTATAAAAATTTCTCCTAAGTATTTTTGTATATTATATCTTATGCAATCATCATGCATGCTTTAATAACGTTTGTTTAGACAAAAGACTAGAAAATATCTACCACCATCTAAAATAAATTTCTCTCAAAAGAAAACTTACGTTAGAAATATAATACCAATATCTAATATCAATTAGTCCCAAAAGAAAATTATGTTAGAAATAAAACTAAATGATTACTAATTTTTTTATAATAATAAACATGATAAACTATATTTGTTATTAGTATATCTCAATCTAATGGAGTCTAAAAAGTAATTATAATGGCAACGGCTCCATTTTTTATGCATTATAGATTTATAACGAATTAAACTATTATAGAGTCTATTATGATTTTCTATATTTATTGACATTTTTCAAAATCAAAGTGTCCACAAGATATTAATTATAAATTAAAAGGTTAATAAACAGTTATGATTATATAATATTAGTTAGTTATGTGATAATTATATAATTCATAGGATAGTATTGAGTGACATTTGACAAAGTCTTAATTCGATATGTGTCCTATATGTATTACAATTAGTTAAAATTTAATCTGTTATTGGCCAACTAATTTGCATGCTTAAAGAATACTTTTCTATGTAGTATCCTTATAATTTTTTTAAAAAATTATCTGTTACATAGTTTATGGAGGATGAACCATTTTATGATAACATTGTTCTAATAAATTATTATTTTATATAAATTTCAAATAAAATTTATATCTAAATTGACGATTGATTAATTAATTAGTATATTATCTATAATATATTAAAAGTAAAATAGTTTGTAAGGACACAATTGGCACATAGATACATGATCGTGTCCTTTGATATATTATAGCTAAATAAAATTTTATTTTATAAATTAATTGACCAGCTACTTAATAACTAAAATATTATTGGATCACTAGTCTTTTTAAAAGTACAGATAAATGCACGAGATTGAGATTGTGATAAGTGTCGTATTGCCCAGATGCCATGCCATTCACATCAAATAAAATTATAATAAAATAAAAAATCAATATGAAATATCTAAATAAGATTTTTATAGTTTTTGAAAAACCATTTTTAATTTTGAAAAGAAAGCATTTCCATTTTTTTAAAAAGAAGAGTAATTAATATTAAATATTACATTTATTCCAACGCTTTATTTTGTGCTGAATAAAATAACTGCTTTTAGCATTTTATTCGTGTCAAGTGAAGAATGTCCAATATGTATGCATACAAAAGTAACTGTTTTTGAGTATTTTGCTATGCCCAATTTGAGGGTTGAGAAATAATAAGATAAATGAAAGTCGTCCCTCACGAATTACATCCATTCCACCATTTTATTTGTCTTTTTATCAACTTGAGGAATTAGACAAATGCATTGACGCCTTTTTCACTTCTTATCTGGAAGCTTTTCTAGCAGCTCTGGAAGAACATCGAACAAATCAGCAACGATACCATAATCAGCAACCTGAAAGATAGTTAAAGTTAGGATGTGACAGATCAAACATTGTGTAATTTTAAATAATATTTTCGTACATGGAACAACTTGATCATTGTTCGCTAATTCTTTTTTTTTCTGAATGCAGACTAGTAAAGTTGGCAAAAACCAAGATCCATTGAATCATGAGAAATAAACTTATGGAGTTAAACCAGAGTCCTCTTAAAATGTCTCTCACTTGCTAGTAGTTAGTTCAATTAGTGGATACCCAAGAACCATGTATCAAAAGTCTGTCAACAAGTTGAAGAAAGCCTTTTATTCTTATTATCAAAAGAAATCCATATTACCTGAAAGATGGGTGCATCTGCATCCTTGTTTACAGCTACTATAACCTTAGAATCTCTCATTCCTGCCAGGTGCTGGATGGCACCAGAAATCCCAAAAGCCATATAGAGTTCTGGAGCAACAATTTTTCCAGTCTGACCAACCTGCAAGGGAATGATGTAGTGGCCGAGAGAGGAAGGGTGGAGGGAGGGAAAGATTTATGAGCAAGAGGTACAGTGCATCAAACAAAATTCTGGTATATAAGGATTGTCGAGAGTTTATTAATTGCGTCCCATAAGGTCATATTGCAAAATTGTACGGTCTATATTCTAAACATATTTGATTAAAAAATAAGTATAATCTTACCAACGACATTACTACATTTACACCTACATTATATAATAGCTTGTCATGGTTAGCATGTTAAATTTACTTGTTAAAAAACTTATGACATATGACATCGTCCAAATAAGTGATAGTGATAATATAATAAAAAAATTAAGAGCCAATACATTTTAATTACTATAACTATATTTTATATTATAAAATATGTGATATTGTGAAAAATATAATAATTGTTTTTTGAAAATAAAAGCTATTTGAGGCAACTAATAAATTAAGTTTTTTTTTTTTGGGAGAAACTAATAAATAAAGTTTGTATCGCAAAGATATAAACTACGAAATATAAGAATGAATATATTAAGTTGTAGTTCCATCTATCTCATCAAAAGTTGTATTGTAGAACAATTCTGAAGGGAAGACTCGATAAATGAAAAAGAAAAAGTATAAAAATTATGATTCAAAACAACTGAAGTGAGTGATGTATGAAAACCAAATAACATATATAAAAGAGAAAGTCCGACCATGAGGTTACCATTGACAAGGGCAAGTAGATGATGACAATGAACTAGTGATAACCATACGAGAGTGAATTAACATTAAGCAATTATAAGGTTAAACTAGTTGCAGTAAAATAATGGATGAAACAATTATAAGATTGAAGTAATTCTGCGGAAATCAAATTCTTAGAAGAAACAATAATGTTCTTGGGAACGAAGAGATTTAGTGACTAGGATAGGAAAATAATATTTCGGAGAGAAGCAACCATAGTTATCTTTATCAACTATACTTTTGAATTCAAGCTTATTTCGTCATTTTTTTCACTTGGAACGTGGACTCTAAGATTTTACAAGTAGACTGTGATGAGTCAACTGAGTTTAAAGAGTTGACTCACAAGTCAACCAGAGTTCACTTCTATTTCCGACTGTAATCTGAATTGGACTGTACACTCATGACTCATGAATTAACAACATTGTTTTAGATTCCTTTGAAAACTCGGAAAAAAAGGGACTATAGTTGAGAGAATAAAGTCGAACCGTCCAAATACTTACTTGGAGATCATTAGATACATATCCTGCATCAACAGCAGCACGGCTGGCACCAACTAGATCAAAGAAAGCAACTAGTCAATATGGCACAATGAAGTACAATCCACGGGAGGCAATCATGAAAAATCAGTAGCATGAATTTTTGCAAGTTTATGAGTGAGATGGGCAATACATACACATTGTAAAAGACAGAGATATTGTTCACGAAACTGCAATCCAACCCAATCCAACAATTTTGGTCAGGTCGAGTTGATAACAAAGGGATGGTGGAATATGAACCAACGTGGAACCCATTGGATCAAGTTGGATCGTATCATCAGGTTGCCCAATTGCATTTTTCTTTTTTTTCCTTTTATTTTTATCATTTGCTTTTATAATATTTTTTAAATAAAAGTTATAAGTTTTTTTCAACATCTAAATAAATTTCATAGATATTATTTTACTACAATTTAATTTTAAAACAATTTAACAAAACTGATTCAAACTAAAAAAGATAACAAAACTTCATTGGGTCATCAAGTTGGGTTAATCGGGTTAGTAAAATCGGAACTCGTGCCCAGCCCATTAATGGGCACCCCTAGATAATGACATTCTCCTGTCAAGCTCAAATGCAGAAATAATAGTTCTTGTTTGTCCGCTGTTTAAGTCTAGAATCTGTAGTCAATCTTCTTTGCCATTGTCAGCCTCCTAGAGTTAACACCTACGCACTACTACGTAAATTTATGAAGCCAGCAACTATTGTCTTGATACAACAGAAATCGTTTAGCTAATTTTTTCCTTGAGCAGGTTTACAAAGTCAAAGGAAAAGAAGCCTTCTATATAACTGACAATGCCAATTTGTTGAGGCAACCTATGAAACACGGTCGTGCCTAAGATTCCAACATGGTCGTGCCTAAGATTCCAAGATTCATGTTTTTTAGCTTATATCAGCAGGCAAAAGATAATATGCTGAATCCAAACTTTGATGTATTGATGAACGAAATAATGTCACATTAGAAATCAACAAGAAGGATAACCATGGCAACTACGAATACCATTAAGAATTACTAAAATCTTTCAAAATATTGTTGCATCATGCAGAGTTGAGTCCAACTATCAATGAAGGTTTTAAGCTTTTACTTTATATTATTCTGAAGTTTAGTATTTTCATAACAAATTCGGCTAGATATGTGTTGGGATCGGGTCATAAGACACTAATCTGTCAAAATTAGGAGATAAATAAGTATAAATATTCATTTTATCTCATGGAAATTCCTGTCAATCCCATAGGAAGGATAAACCTGGAAAAAAATAAAAAGATCGTAGTTTTCAATGTATGAACATAAAATTCAAATATAACCACAACTGAGTTTATGTGAACTGTTTATGTATCCTAAATTTTCAGCTAAGCTATTAGTCAATACATTGGCCTCCAGAACGCCAGATAATACACAGGTGTAAAGAAAGCTGGAAAAAAAGTTCATCTTCTTCAAGGGAAGTTATTACTATTATTCAACAGTATGCAACATGAGAATACTTTTGCCCCAAAACTGTACACTTTATGTTGCATCAGCACCTGATAGTGCAATTAAATAAATATTTCTTATCTGAAAATATCTGTGCATAAATTGTAAACAATTGGCTACCTGCTGCACCAAGTTTTTCTGCAAGCTTCTCTAACAACTTGAAGTTTTCGGCACTTTTCAGACCACGCCCTCCTGTGACCACAATGCGTGCATTTCCAAGATCCGGTCTCTCCGTTTTCTGAGAACTGAGATTCAGCCAACTAGATTTGGGCAAAGAACCTGTTTACAGAAAAACGGAATAGATGTGTTGTAGATGTTTGTCTTCTGCCAAGGAAAAGTCATTGGAACATACAATTTCCAAAAACATCCTAACACATAGCCTTATATCAGTAATGATGACAAGGACTTCCTAACATATGGCCTTATCTCAGTCGTCAGCGTTGAATTCAATCATACTCAAGGCCATAATATATAATCTCAGAAGTTACTATTGAAAAGATTAGACAGACCTTCATCAAAGTTTGAAAGATCAACTGCAGAAATTGGTGCTACTTCAGATTCAGCATCAGTCGAGCTAGAAGATGGAGTGAATGATGTGGACCTAATGGTCATGATACAAGGATCCGAACCTTTGTAACTAACAGTACAAAGTGCATTACCTGCATATATTGGTCTGCGAAAAAGACAATGTACACATTTCGATAAGCCCATCTATCGAAAAAATCGATCAAGCTACTATGATCAACATTGAAACACCCTGAACATAAAAGAATAGTGACTGAAACAGAAAAAAGACAGAAAACTCAAGGATTACATCTGGGAAGGAAAAGGATATATCTTAAATGCAGTGTGATAATACAAGAATAGAATGATAGTTGGCATTTATAACAGGGAAGATGAAAGAAGCCCAATCTCACAATGCAGATTATTTTCCAGCTACCACATTCCAAAAACTCAGTAAAATGAGCAGACCTTACAAACAAATGTGGGTCAGATATGTCAGTGACATCAGTAACAGGTTGAACATCAAGAAGAGCTGCTGCGCGAGGTAACACATTCTTCCCAAACGAACTTGAAGCAGCAATTATGTGTGAATAGCCACTTCTTTGCTGCACCAATCGAATGAGTTCTGCCCAAGTCTCGGCTAAAGGATGCACAAATTTGTCCGCATCAGCCACAAGAACCTGCAACAGTTTATCTGATCGATTACATAAGAAGAAAAGCAGCAGAGCAACATCTTCAATGAATCAAGGTACCTTAACATCGTTAATTAACAGTTCACCTTCTGACACTATGAATCATGTCCAAAGGTTGTTTATTACATGTTATGTAAAAATAAGGTTAATCATGGAAGCATGACGATTGATAAAGGTAGACTGAGGAACTTGTGCCTGAGAAATTGAGGGATGGCAAGACGCAGCATGAGACGCAGCCTTGTGGAGCGTTGCACCTGATCCGCCCAAGAGAACTGAGATTGATTTCTCACCGCCCAGTCCCGCGGCGGCGGCGACCGCGCTCAAAGACGATTGCTTCACCAACCCGCCTTCGTGCTCAGCGACCACCAATGTGCTTACCTAAACAATGACATATTCCAAGAACACACCCAACCATTATCTAACACCACCACTGGATCATCAATCTAAACCTAATCCACCTAAACGAATTCTCAAAAAGAAGAGCTTCGATTGTAAAATTGTGAGCAAAACGAGTTCTTCTGGCAATCAAAACAAAAGTTAAAAAGACTCCAATCGACGGGAGACTCACGAATCGAGCCAAGAACGAACTCCGGAGGGCGTGCTTCGCCGGCGACGAAGAAATCAAGCGACTTCGCACAGCTCTCATCGCCATAAGGGCGGCCGTCGTTCCTTCGCGTTGCTGCTAATTTTGTGATTTCCGAACGCTCTCCATTTATACGGAAACGAAAGGTTCGGATCAGGACAAGCCGCCAGATTTGCGTATAAATTTACACACCGTCGAAGAAGTCCGCATACAAATTTATTATATGCTGCTTGGCACTGCGGATGTGCGCCACGTGTTACATGATAGAGTGGTGACCGATGGATCTGGCTGGTGGTCGTGCTCTCGCATGCGGTCGCTCCGCAAGGGAGTAATTTGACCCCGCTACTTCCGTCTCTTTTTGTATTTCTTTGCTCTGTTACTTTCTCCAAGTTCGAGACGAAGAGGAAGAGGGAGATGAGGGTGGTGGGATTGACGGGAGGAATCGCCTCCGGCAAGAGCACCGTGTCCGGCCTCTTCAAATCGGAAGGCCTCCCCGTCGTCGACGCCGACGTCGTCGCCCGGGTATGTCCAATCCTTCTTTCCCCAATTCATATCTGTGATCCCTAAGAAGGAGAAGAAGAAGAAGAAGAAGAAGAAGGGGCAAGAAAATATGACAGACTTGACCTTGTGCATTGTGGTTGATCCAAGAGAAATATTTCTTTATGGGAAATTTTCAGTATAATCTGTTTTCGTTGGATGGAGTTTTGCTTTCGTTGTCAATGTTTTTAGTGAGGGAAATTGCAATTGAGTACCTGAATTACGAGTTGTGTTCTTATAAGTATCATTTTTCGTTAGTGTTAATTGAATTATTATTGTAATATTTGTATCTTGATGGTACTGTATTCATGGATTCAATACATTCACAGTAAAATTGCTAATTTACTTGTTCATTGCGGGAAAGTTTGCCATGGGTTTTAATGCATTATCATTATCTTATCATGTAATTGAACTAAAAAACGTGAATGTGTTCCAGTTTATCACTGTGAAAGAAATACATCAATAAGTGGAATCCCAATTATTTGTGAATCTCGTCCCAAAGTTCTCATTTACCTTAAGAGGAATCTTATTAATATATAGTGTAATAAACGGCATTATTTTTTTCTTTGTAATTCTCTATGTCTTCCGAAACTATGAACTCAAAAATATTCATAACCCATTTGCATGAGATCAAATTTTGCCTTTCTTTGATTTGGTACCTGACTTTGGATTTCTGTTGACTTTATTCTGAACCTCTCATCATTTTGTTGTTAGTTGAATGGGAAGAATGTCAGGGTAAAAATGAATATTGTTGTAATGTGTGATTCATGTTAGTACAATTTGCTCAGAGGTTGACAACAAATTTACAAACTTGTTAAATATGAGTTTGGTTGTTTCCATGTCATTTTCAAATGATATGGCTGCTTATTTGATTATTGTGAAGAAACATAACTATTTCTGAATCATAGCTTCTTTTTTTTCTTTTTTTTTTATTTTTTTGAGGAGATTATTCATAACTTTCCACAGCTACAAAGTTGAACAGTTTCGATTATTTTCAAGTAGAATTCAATACAACTGGGGAGCTTAAAGCATGGTTTCTTTCCCACGAGTTTTAGTGGGAAAAGACAAATAGCAACCTCCCACCACCAGAGAAGCTAATAATGCCGCTCTTGTGCTTTCCTCAGAAGGGAGTGATAACTTTTTATTAAAAAAACAACCACAAATGCAGCTTTAATATCATGTCAAAACCATCTTAATTTTCAATAATCATTGTTAACCCTAACATGTTCCATATGTAATTGTTCTTTAATCTGGAGCTCCCTGTGGCATCCTAGCATTCTTATATTAACTTCCTAGACTTTTAGAGTTTTCTATTTTTTATCATCCGACATTTGGATTCATGTATTATAGTTTACATAACCATTGTTGCATAAAGTGTACCTTTCAAATAGAGAGATATTTCATGATCTCGCTTGACCCTAGTTATTTTGTATGATTTTCTTCTATTATGTTCCAGTTCCCTTGAATTATTCACTGAAGTTGCCTAAATTTTGCTTTGAAGTAGTTCACTATTATCCACCATAATTGTTCATTCTTTTCTGCGAAGTACTTTATAGCTTTACCTTATTTTTCTCTATAGATGACTTCACTTCTTTTATGCAGGATGTTGTGAGAAAAGGAACTGGCAGTTGGAAGAAAGTTGTGAAGGCATTTGGGAATGACATCTTACTTGAGAATGGTGAAATTGACAGAGCACGCCTAGGTCAAATTGTATTTACAGATGCAACAAAACGCCAATTGCTAAATCGGTATGACTTTCACTTGACGTTAAGGTGCTACAATTATGTACATACCTTTTAAATAATATTGTTAATTGTTGCCTATAATGAAGTTCAGAACCCTATAATTGTTGACGTTTCAACACCAGTTGGCTGCTAAAGAAATAAAAATTTCATCTCGTTTTTCCATGAAGTATGAAAAATTTGCATTTGATGGAACCTGCCTTTACCTACTTGCAGGATATTGGCCCCCTATATTTCTTTTGGCATTTTCAAAGAAATTGCAAAGCTCTGGTTAAAAGGATTCTCAGTTATTGTTCTTGATATTCCGTTACTATTTGAGGCTAAAATGGATCATTGGACTTCACCTATCATTGTCGTATGGATTGACCCCAAAACACAAATCCAACGACTCGTCACAAGGGATTCCATGTCTGAGGAGCAAGCAAAAAATAGGATCAATGCCCAGATGGAATTAGACTTGAAGAAGTCAAAGGCAGATATAGTCATTGACAATTCAGGCACAATTGAAGAAACCAAATCCCAGTTTCAAAAGGTCCTGAGTCATGTGAATCGACCTTTGACATGGAAAGAGTATGCTACATGCAGAGAAGGCACGTTTTGGGTTATTGCCACTGCCGTGGTAGGAGTTTTGGCAATTAAAAAGAGTTTATTAGGATGAATAGTACAACTCTCAGAGACAGAACTGGAGGATTGGAACATACTCCACTAATTTGTTGCTATCTTGAATTGCAATAATGGTTAACCATCGTAGCTTTACTCTGAGATTAGAATTTTCAGTTCATCTTATGAACTTTGTCCTAGTCCTCTTGATTTCATGATATATACAAGGGGAAATATCAGTTGTTTCAAATATTTATTGTAAGATTCTCGTTGTGCGCACGCTTCTAAAATGTCTTTTTTTAGATATAGTGATGGCTTTGTAGGCACCCAAATTGCCAAAATAAAAATTAACATTTTAGTTTAAGAAGAGCAAACTTATTCTATTATGTTATTTATTTCCTTATGTGGTTGGTATAATGAAGCATCATCTAAGCACGATCATTGGATCGGATTGATTGCGTGAACCTGGTGATCTGAGCATGGTTGAAAAATCCCAACCAGTCGGCTTGAATTTATTTTTTAAAATTATACTTTTTATTTAGCTTTAAACTTCTATTTGATCTAAAAATTAAAAGTTACTAAATAAATAATTTTACTTGTGAAAATAAGTGAAATAATACAAAAAAGATAGAATAAAAGAGAATAAAAAAAGTTGGTCGGCTGATCCCATCCTTACTGGATCGGATGTAAAGCTAAAAATAGGCACAATTTCAAAGTTGGTCGGATCTTATTTGAAGATTTCCAACCTGATCCTCCTAGCATCTTCTTTCAAGTGGCTCATCGGTTTCCTAGTTAAAAGATTGATATTGTACGATGATGAAGGATGGGTGGCAGAATTGGAATTGGAGACATCTGAGTTGTGTTTTGAGGTTGTGGGGTAATTCTTAAGTTCGATTTTCAAATATCAGGATTTATTCATGTTTAATAATTCTGAATATTGATGGATTTTGACCGAAAAAAGAAAAGATTGATAGTGATATAAAAAATGTCAAGAAGCTTGAAATGTCATAAGCTGGAATCATAGAATATAACATTCCTGAATTTCGTTCAAACAGTCCAACCATCTTTTTTTAACTTAACGGATATACAAAATATTCAACATCATAAATGCATAAACAATAAAAAAAAACAAAGTTGAAAGATGGCCGGCCCCTTTCTCAAATCCTGAGGAATCAAAGAGTTCTTCCTCCTGCCTACGCGAGTCCTTGTTTGTCTCAGAGCCTTTATCTATACACGATTAGTTTCTCAACTTTGAGTCCATTTCTAATTTATCATCTAACTTCAATTTGTAATCAGAACGTGATTCTTCTTTGATTTTCTTGCATGATTAGTCTCCTTGACCGGTGATAGTAGGTTTTTCGATTGTCTTGCGTACGTGGCCGTCACATGAGTCGTTTCTCTTTCATCCGCATCATTCAAGTCATACACATCATTTAACGCTACTAAACTGGGTAATTACACGGATCGTCTTCCAACTTTGAGTTGATTTCTAAATGGTCCCCTAACTTTAATTTATAACTAGAACGTCCCCCAATTTTGATTTTATTGCACGATTCATTCACTTGTCCAGTAACAGATAATCTCCCGATTACCTAGCTGGCGTGACATAATAAAATATAATAAAAAAACCTTAACTTGTTGACATGACACGATAAAAAATATTATAAAAAATAATAAAAAATAAAATATGACAAGGGGCGCCGATGAGCTCGAGGGGGCCGATGCCCTCTTTGCGAGCTCGCAAGAGGGCAAGCTCCGAGAGGGGGACCAATGCGCCCCTCTATCGGGCTAGCTAGCAGAATAGGGCGTCAACCCCCATTTGCTCCTTGTCGCGCACGAGGACAAAAAGGCCGGCCCTCTTTTATTTCTCGCCGCGCGCGAGGACGAAAAGGGGGCCTAGCGCCCATATCTGCTAGCTCGTTGGTGTGCTAGCGAGTAGAGGGGGGTGTCGACCCTCCTTCTAGTTTTCACACGTAGAGAGGAACAAAAGGGGGGCCGTGTTCCAGTCTGCCAGCTCGCACGCCGATGAGCTAGAAGAGGAAGTGCCGACCTTCCTTTTCGTCCTCGCGCGCGATGAGGAGCAAAAAGAGAGCCGACGCTCTCCTCTAGCGAGCTCGCATAAGGGGCACCGACGAGCTCGAGTCATTTTTATTAATTTTTATAATATTTTTATTTTTTATTATTATAATATTTTTTATTGTGCCATGTCAATAAATTAATTTTTTGTTATATTTTATTACACTGCATCAGCAAGATAACTGAGAGACTGCCTATTACTGATCAAATGGATGAATCGTGCAATAAAATCAAAGTTGGGGGATGTTCTAGTTATAAATTAAAGTTAGGGGACCATTTAGAAATCGACTCAAAGTTGGAGGACGATCCGTGTAATTACTCAGTTTAGGAGCGTTAATGACGTGGATGACTTAAATGACGTAGATGAAAGAGAAACGACTTACGTGGCGGCCACGTACGCAAGGTAACTAGAAAACCTACTATCACTGGTCAAGGGGACTAATCGTGCAAAAAAATCAAAGATGAAGGACGTCCTAGTTATAAATTAAAGTTAAAGAACCGATTAGAAATCGACTCAAAGTTGGAGGACTAATCGTATAATTTACTCACTTTATCTAATAATAATAGGACTAGTCTATTTTCTTTAATTAGGATTAGTTCCTTGTTTGATTATTTTTAGTTCTATTATGATTTGTTTAGATTTACCCTATAGATAGAGATCTTTGGAACTCTTTTTAATCATATATGAGAAAATAATCTTCTTTGATAATTGCTTAGAGCAAATATCTTTGAAGCTTGACCACTTTGAAGTGATCTATTTGAGGCTTGATCCTCTGGAAGCGATCAACTTTGGCTCCTAGTTGGATTGAGAATCTATCAGCTGATATTAGAACAGTTCAATCTTCATCGAAGAACTGCAATATCTCAAGTTTTTTGTTGGACCAATAACCTACCTATCTTTGTCTTTCGCTGTCATCTATCACATCTACTGCGACCACTATATCGCTATCACAGTCGCTGACTACTATCAACTAACTTCTATCATAACTTATTAATAGTTTATATCCATAATCTAATATTTCAAATGTGCAGGAAAAATTTATGGCTTCACAAGATTTATTGACTTCAGATATTTTAACACTAGCCGATCGTTTTACTCGAATCGAAAAATGATTTCAACGGATTTTACAAGTATTCAATGATGAAAATAAATATCAACAAGCAAAAAAAGAAGATCTAGCAAATATATTACAGTCGAGGAGTATAGACTCGTTTGAATTATTATCAAGTTATATTAAAAATTGGAGCGAACATCGATTGGTGGAAAGTTTTGTTGAAGGAGTTCTCCCAAATCTTCGACGGGAAGTGAAAGTTCGACAATCCATTACTATAATTGTTGGTATTTCTTTTGTCTGAGGAAGAAGAACGTTTAAATGAAGACACTTGAACAAATCATTCAGAAGCACAAGTGCAATAATATTTTCTTCAAAAGTAAAAGAGTCCAACACTTTAGTTTCTTCAGAAATCTTCGCTAAAATTTTATCTTAACAAGAAGCGACGGATATCGAAGACAATTCAATTGAAGTTCAAACTTTAGATTCATCTATTAAGACATCTTTTAAGGATGAGACATCTATAATTCTATCGCCAAATGAACAAACAACTTTTAAAGAATCTAGTGCAAAATGCATTATTATCATGCAATCATCACGTAATGAAGAATCATATATTAATAAGGACATATTCATGCATATAACGGTTAACTTAGCCTCAAGAAAATTTGAAGATGGTGATGCTCAAAAGGTTCAAGGTCAATTTTATTCATGCGAAAAGAATTTAATCAATTTCAAATTCTCTTTCTTCAGTGAATGCAAATTTGTTCCAATGCTACCGATGCATAGTCAAATCTACTTTCTGAAGATGGATCTTTATTTTGTTCAAGTTATCATGAGACATCGTTGGATTAAGCATCGAAAGAAAAAGCTCTCATATATTTCTCCATAGCCTCGAGGATAAAGCTATTTTGAAGAAGGCAAGAATGATAGGATCTAATTTTCTAATAATAATAGGACTAATTTATTTTTTTAATTAGAATTAACTATTTACTTTCTAATTTGAGTAGCACACTTTTTTTTTATTTCTAATTCTATTAGGACTTATCTAAATTTATCTTATAAATAAGGACTCTTGAAACTCTTTTTAATCATATATGAGAATATAATCTTTTTTATAATTATTTAAAACAAATAATTTGAAATTTGATCTCCTCCAAGTGATCTATTAAAAATTTAATCCCCTCAAAGTGATCAACTTTAGCTCCTAATTGGACTAGGCACCTATCATTATCTCCTCTTCATCGCGAACAAGGTAAAGAAAGGGGATAGCAGTGACGCCCTCTATGCATCACCATTGTCCAAGTGGTTTGTTTAGAAGCAAGGGTAAGATCCAATCAGCCGTTACATCGGCTTATCTATAAGAACTACGAATTGCCAGAGCTCAGAACCTCTCTATAAGAACTTAGAAACTCTATAAGAATGATAACTTTCCAGAGCTTAGAATTGCACAAGAAAATAGAAATCGTCTTTGTTCACACTCCCACTTCGAGCAAAATTTAGAACCTCTCAAAATTTTTGGAGCTCCGGGAGTCTGCAAAGGACTAAGCAATAAGCAAATAAATAAATAGCCTGGTTAATTTTTTTGCCAGGAATATTGCACAAGAAAAGGAAAAACAGGCCTCCAATCAACACGTTATACTATTGAAACGACCTAGGTGATATAATAGCGGCGACCAGTGACAACTTTAATCATGTCTACTTGCACTCAGCTGATGAACCACAAAATTTAACTTGCAATGCAAAGGAACTCCCTGAAGAACGCAAAGTCAGCCTGCACTGGGTTTCGTGCAATCAAACCCCTGGCACACTGATATCCAAATGATGAGAATCAAAACCAAGAGAATCCCGAAAACCACCAATTTAATTTTCATATTCTGCAACCACATCTTTTTGCGAAGTTTTGTTCCTTGTTTCTTGAATCCTTGAGCCTGAGATGCAAGGGTAGATGTCATGAGTGATACAGGCATAGGTTCCAAGAAAGTTTATTTCTGAACTTGGAGACTACCTCATTGTGAAGATTTGTAGTCTTTTCTTGAAGGTCTTTCAAGTTTTCCCCACGGTCTATAGTCTGGGAAATATGGAAAATGCAAAGGTTAGAACAACTCCAACCAACGTTAATGATAAGCTGCAAAGAGGAGAGACAGTTCTACTCGTCCACTGCCATTTCATCTCTACCAAAGGGGAAGAACATTGCTTATCCTTTAGGATATAACATTATATATGCATAGCATCGAAGTTTAAGAGAGAGAGAAAAAAAATCTTACACAAAACAAGACAATGATACAGATATGCATCAACAACATGCCAATTAACCAGAACTCTTAGGTCTGCAACTATCTGAAGTAGAAATGCATATCTCTATCATTTCAATGGAAATATATCTTTTCATGGATACATCTTGTCTCCAAGCAGTAATCAAATGGTACAACAAATACAAACTTCTACAAAATGAGGTTTATGATAGGATCTTATTTCCTAATAATAATAGGACTAGTTTATTTTCTTTAACTAGGATTAGTTATTTACTTCCTACTTTGATTAGCACTCTAGTTATTTACTTTTTAGTTTGATTAGTACTCTTTTTCTATTATATCAAGTTCTACTAGGATTTGTTTGGGTTTACCCTATAAATAGAGCCCCTTGAAACTCTTTTTAATCATATATGAGAATATAATTTTCTTTGATAATTTCTTAAAGCGAGTATCTTGGAGGTTTGACCCCCTCGAAGTGGTTTGATCCCCTCGAAGTGGTCTATTGGAGGCTTGATCCCCTCGAAGCGATCTAATTAGGATCCTAGTTGGACTAGGAACCTAACAATTGGTATCGGAGCTGTTCGGTTTTTATCGAACAATTGTGATATCTCAGGTTTTTTATTGGACCAATAACCTAGTTATCTTCGTCTTCCGCTGCCATCTATCGCATTCGCTGCTGCCACTACTATCGCATCTGCATCGCCATCACCGCCGCTTACTACTATCAACCAACCTCTATCATAACTTATTAATAGTTTATATTCATAATCTAATATTTCAAATGTGCAGAAAAAATCTATGGCTTCACAGGATTTATCGACTTCAGAGATTTTAACACTAGCCGATCATCTTACTCGAATCAAAGAACGATTTCAACGAATTTTACAAGTATTCAACGATGAAAACAAATATCAACAAGTAAACAAGGGAAATCACGTAGAAGATGAGCTTGCAAATATTCAACAATTAAGTATGGTCGACGAGTATCAGACTCGTTTCGAATTATTATCAAGTCAAATTAAAAATTGGAGCGAACATCGATTGGTAAAAACTTTTGTTAAAGGACTTCTCCCCGATCTTCAACGAGAAGTGAAAGCTCGACGGCCCATTACTATAATTGCTGCTATTTCTTTTGCCCGATGGGAAGAAGAACGTTTAAATGAAGAGAGACATAGATCAAGTCGACACTTGAAAAAATCATTCAAAAACGCAACTGCAATAATACTTTCATCACAAGTAGAAGAGTCCAACACTTCAATTTCTTCAGAAATCTTTACTAAAACTTTATCCCAACAAGAAGCGAAGGATATTGAAGACAATTCAATCGAAGTTCAAGCTTCAGATTCATCCGTTGAGACATCTATAATTCTACCGTCAAAGGAGCAAACAACTTCTGAAGAATCTAGTGCAAAATGCATTGAAGAATCATATATTAATAAGGACTTATTCATGCTTATGACGGTTAACTCAGCATCAAGAAAACTTGAAGTTTGCAATGCTCAAAAGGCTCAAGGTCAATTTTATTCATGCGAAAAGAATTTGATCAATTTCAAATTCTCTTTCTTCAACAAATGCAAGCTTGTTCCAATGCTACCGGTGCATAGTCAAAGCTACTCTCTTAAGAAGGATCTCTATTTTATTCAAGTTATCAAGAGACATCATCCGATTAAGCATTGAAAGGAAAAGTTCTCTCACATATTTTGAGGACAAGGCTATTTTGAAGAGGGCGGAAATGATAGGATCCTATTTCCTAATAATAATAGGACTAGTTTATTTTTCTTTAACTAGGATTAGTTATTTACTTCCTACTTTGATTAGCACTCTAGTTATTTACTTTTTAGTTTGATTAGTACTCTTTTTTTATTATTTCAAGTTCTACTAGGACTTGTTTGGGTTTACCATATAAATAGAGCCTCTTGGAACTCTTTTTAATCATATATGAGAATATAATTTTCTTTGATAATTGCTTAGAGCAAATATCTTTGGAGGTTTGACCCCCTTGAAGTGGTCTATTGGAGGCTTGATCCCCTCGAAGCGATCTAATTAGGATCCTAGTTGGACTAGGAACCTAACAGCTTAGAAACCACTACACATATGTTTGCCTTCAATATTTTAAAGTGCATAGTATCGAACAAATACAACTTTTTAGCATAATCATAAAGAAGCAGAAGCTCTAAACAGAACAACAACAACAACAAAGCCTTATCCCACTAGCATAATCATAAAGAAGCAGAAGCTCTAAACAGAACAACAACAACAACAAAGCTCTAAACAGAAGTTACTTAAAAATACAAACCTCATTGAATAATCTAATTAAAATACTAGCTTGTTGAAATAGAAAGTTAATGATAAAAATCATTCGAAATGGCTTTTTAATCAACTATTTAGGTAAGATATATGGATGGTTTTCTGTGCAGCTTCATTGACAACAATGTTTTTAATGCATGGCAGATGCAAAAAAAGGTATGGCAGCTTAATTTCACCTTCACTTAATGTCGTTAAAAGATGCAGAACAAAACTCAGTGCTATCTCTTTTCCTAAAATGCAAAAAACAAGTTGACATGTTACTTCAGGCATCCTTGTCACTCTAAGATAATTCTGGATGGCTAGAGAACTAACAAACTGATGGAGAAAAGATGACACCACAAAATTACTAGATGTTCATAAAAAAAAACTCTAGAAATGTCACATAAAACAACAGAAATACCGAGTGGTGATTACTAAATCAATAGAAAAAAAAAACAAGCACCTTCTCTATGTTTTCCAACATAATGCTTTTGACCTCTGATACTTGGGCCTTCACCTTTAAAACCTTCTCTATTTCCTCTGCATGGTCAGTTACATATTGCATGTGCTGCTTTATTATTGGGCTGAAACAGAGAATTCAAGCTTATAAAAAAAAGTAGCCATCCAAACCATGCATTGCATATGACAAAGTGCTAATATTATGTTTATCTTTTATCTTAAAAAGAAAAAAAATTTATAGCACTTTTTACGTCATTGTTTTTTTTGGGGGAAACAAAGAAAGACTTTGTTAGCACTTAAGACATGAATTTTATCACGCATGGAAAAAGTAAAGTGTCACCTTAGATAGGACAGCGACCACAGAACTTTGTTAACATTTAAAACATGAATTTTATAATACAAGTGTTGAAGCTAGGTCATCATAGACTCAAAGATAACTGACACGCCACATCTAACACTGCCTGGATATTATTATGACAAACAAAATGTGAGCTACAATGTCACCATGATGCGACCATTTGCATTACAGCCCAACAGAAAGAAAAGAAATACCTGGAGAGACTAGGTCTAAAAGAGGGTGGTGTAAACTCTGTATTTTCGAGAGGCACAAATAGAAAAGGGTAATGGTACCGTAAGTACTATAAGTCAATAAGGGGATGCTAGAGATTCTTGACAAAAGACTAAAATATACAAGCTTTAAGAATATAAATGTCTTTTCTTACTATTCATTTGGAAATGGAAAAGAGAAAGATATCATATTTAGTATCAGCATAAACACCTTCAGGGTTGAAAGTCTAACATCAAGATTTAAAATTTGGTTTCGTAAAAAAGGGAGAGAGTATTTTAAGATTTGGTGTTGAAAAAGGTTTAACTGAATATATAGACAATAATCAAAAGTGATGTTGGACTTAACAGTTAACAATCTTATGTCACCGGTAGACATTTCACCATGTTTGTAAATTTCACCATCATACTAGGAAATGAGGAAATGGGTTATATCGACATAAGGGATTGTCAAATGCATACCCAAACTCTTTGTTTAGACTTTTGGCAGTTGCTGTATCAGCCTTACCACCTCCATATCTCTTTGTAAAGTCTTCTTTCAAGCGTTCCAAGAATGCTATCGAAACATGTTTAGGAACAGAATATTTGGCAACAACACAATATGCTGCAAAATTCAGAGAAGAAATAATGTCTTCAGAGTCACACATATCAATATATCATATCAACCAGCAAATCCTTCTGAAATTACAATCAACAACATTCCAAAATGATAAAAAGAAAAACTGCCATGTTAAATGCATAAGATACTTTTAACACCCCCCATAATAAAGAGGACACCTAAAAGGCAACATAGATAAGAGAGAGTTGCTTTTCACATTGATGCCTCTCTGTCGTTACTTTGTGGCTGAAGCCGATGTTTAGCAGGTCAATTTGAATTAACATGAGGACCCATAGATATGTTCTAAAACATCAGACCTACATCCATGCTGCAAAGTAAATTCAATTTCCAACATGCTAAAGATGAAGAACATAATAAAAATTGAAATTGATGTGATGCTGCATGCTTTGACAATTTGTAAATTATTTTTAGATTGTCGCAGAAGAGACACCGTTCATGCCCAAAGAAATAGGAATTATATATCGAACATTTTGATCTGCGACGGAAGCTTATCAGAGATGTTAAAAGGCTCAATCCCATATCGTCATCAACTATCGAAACGATCAACTCGTTCCCTCATAACACATTAGGCATGAGAAATCACTCAAAACAACTAAGAAAAGCTTCAATTGCTGCCTAAATAATTTCCCTTTTCCCCTTTTTTCTGGTAGTGAATTAATGCGACTAATGCCATCAGGAAAATTTACTCCGGTAAACAGGCAATCCAAGTATAACCACATTGTCGTCAACTACATTTAAGCATTAACGCATGCTAACGCAATAAATCTAAGCACGAGCGGAGCATCCAAGAGCAGTTCTGCCGACCGTAGCCGCTGTGGACGAGGAAGTTGAAGGCGTGGCCGTCGCACGCGTAGGCGAACCACTTGTTGGACGACTGCAGCTTCTGGAGGCACTGCGCGGCGATCTGCGGGAAGTTTCCGGTGAACTCCGTGTACTCTGAGACGACCACCGTTCCCCGCGCCACGAACCCGTATATGAGCCACCCCTCCTCGCCGCCTCCATCCGCCATTGTTGCACTTCCTCCTCCTCCTCCCGGATCGAGAGGATCTCGAGGTAAGATTTAGATTTTCAGACTCTATTTCTCCAAGCAATCCGATCGAGCCGATTCCAAACACCTGATTGCAGCTGTTTTCTCAAGATTTTTTGTTTTCTTTTAGTTCGATCGAAGTGGAGTGGAGACGTGTTTTCTTTTTTTGTTTAGAAGCTTCCGACCGTAGTCCACTCCGCGAGAATATTGAGTCTCTTGTGAGATGATTCGCTGCCGAGACATAACAGCAAGCATCGTTCCAGATCATTTATTTTTCATTTAAAATTTTAAAATTCTCAAGTCCCATGAAATTGTGATATAAAAAGATATCAATTTAATTAAGCTTTTAATCGTTAATTTCTTTGAATCATGCATAATCTAAACTCGTCATATTCTATTTTATCTATAACTCTGTTTATTTTTAAATAGCTTTTTGCTGGTATTTTTGAACAATTCTAATGATAATTTATTTATCGAATATCATTCTTATAAAAAAGTGATAACTTGTTTTAGTGATGATCTCAACGGATCCCTGAGCAGCTCATGCTTGTATACTAAATATAAATAAGAAAAATAAAAAAGTGAATCCAGATAAGTTTTATTTGGTTACATTTTGAGATTGAGATTCTGTCCCTATCCTTAAAAAAAATTTCAAGATGGACGAAAATATTTAGAGAATTAATTTAAATAAAAAAATAGTAGTAACAAATTTTAATTTAGTGTCTTGCATGGCACATGGACAAAACATTCAGTAAATGAACGCACAAGATCATGATGATATGGTGAACGCACCAAGGATCATTCCAATCTGTCATGCATGAATCTTGGTCAATTCGTATCCTGACAAGAAAGATTGGATTTTGATCCACGCGTGGTGTTGGATCCTACATGAATCTTGTTTAGTGCCCAATAATGTTATTGAGCTATGTACATCAGATAAGATTATTAAAGATTTATGAATGAAAAAAAAAAATAGGAATATCATATCAATTTATCTATCATAAAATCAATCGACTTATGAGATAGACTAGGTAACTTAGTCACACTTCCCACAATTTAAATATATTTTAAAATATAATTTTATATTTTGATTATTATTTTTAAAATATAAGTACTATTTTTGTAACATACAAAAATATCTGGCAACTTAAAAACCATTTGATATGGACATAATATTTAATACAATATGCTAGCTAAGTCTACATCCTAAAATATTTAAAATGACTATAAAAATATTTTATCTTTCGTAATATCAGAATAAATATTCTAGACAATTTTTATTTATGAATGTCTTAGGAATAAGAAATAGATTAAAATTTTGCTACCAATTGATAAAGAAATTAACAAATATTTTATATAAAATAATATTATAATTCATTATTCAAAATAAAATGTGATTGATTTAATTAATAAATCTATACATTTGGAATTCGTCCATTCGAAGAGGACTTTTTGTATGACCGATCCATGGTTCATATGGATATACCACATTTTTATCTTGATGTTTGTTGAAGCATGTGACACCATTTAAATATTTTAGTCATGACTTACCATTATATATGCAAACATACATATTTATATAATATGTAATCATTAGCTCAAAAAAAATTCTTATTAGTTAGAATATTAAAGAGATAAGAGACATTTTTTCATCACTATTTTATATTTTTAAATAAAATTGATATAAATATGGAAACTTAATGTTCATTAGTTCACATATTTTTTATTAAATTTGAAATATTTTAATTATTAATAAAAATAATTAAATTTAAGTATTTAATATGTAATCTATGAAATTTTAGTCATGAAGTTATAATATATATATATATATATATAAGATTTAATCATTAGTTTAGAAAAATAATTCATATGAGCTAGAATATTAAAAAATAAGAGACATTTTTCATCATTATTTTTCATTTTTATTTTATTATTTAATATAATTAATTATATCAATGTGGAAAATTAATGTTCACTAGTTCACATATTTTTATTAATTCTGAAATATTTTTCAGTATTAATGAAAAATCTAATTGAGTTTAAATAGTTAACATGCAATTTATGAAAATTTAATCATGACGTTAGAAATTTAATACTCACTAATTATGGAAACATTTATACATAATTATTTTTATTGTGAATAAGAAATAGAGTGCAATATAAAGAGTTGTACACAATTTAATGATAAGAATACCAAGTGTACTTGGTTGTAAAGAATTATTCAATTAATGAGATGTAGATATAATACTTAAATAAACTAAAAAAAACACATAAAAATGAAGAGAATAATAAAAAGAGAAAGGACATTGTGTAGAGAATTTAATAAATATAAGTTCTTCTATTATCAACAAAAAATATAATAGAATTGAAGACATTTCTTTTTTATGTGGCTAATATATGTAATAGGAAAAAATGCATAATGATTAGCAATGACTTAGTAAATTATTACGAAGATTGTAAAAAAACATCAAAATGCAGGAAAGGTTCCATACCCTTTGCTTTAAGAAAATTATGTACCACTTTTTTGGCTTGATATAACATGGGAAGCCAAATTATTAAGGTCATTAACGAGATTTAACACATGCATTATTAATTTATATTCTAATTATTATTTACATGTGTAATATGCATAATGGCAGAAGAAGAATGTAACAGCCCACAAAATTCGTCCTACGACTCATGCTGCGAGCGGGTCCTAAGTGTGTCACTTGATAAATGATACAATCAAGGCTGTTAAGTTCGAGTATCCATGTAAACTCGATCAAGCTCCCATGAATTCAAAATGTAGACTCATTTTGTAAATTCGTAGAATTTATGTACATATTAAATTAAAGTACAAAATAATTAATATAATGTTAAAATACAAATAAGTTCTTATTAATTATCTTTGTCAAATAATAACATAATCATCAAAAGCAATCCCTAGTATAATAAAGAATGAAATCCAAATACCTTTTTAATTTTTAATCCTAAAGACCATAAAAGTATCTGCCATAGTGCCATAAAATGAAATCTAATATCTCAAAATTTTAACAACATAATATAAACTAGAATCATGTGTAATTGAACATGTATATATTCCACACATACATAGTCTTTTCTTTAATGAATCATAAATGAATGTTTTTTATATTAAGATACATAATTTTGCATACATCATTTGTAATTCTTCACTTCAAAGTTCAAATTAAATACATACATAATCCATCAAATATTAAAAAAAACATAATATAGTGTAACTAAAAAGTTAATCATATAAGGTATTTCAAACAAATATAAACTCAACTAATGTTACAAAAAATGAATTGTGGATGAGGAGATGGTAGTATGATGATGACAAACATGTTGATAAATAAAGTTAGTCATTCAAGAGCTAAAGAAGAGAAAAGATGAAATGCAACTAAGGCAATTCATAGGTATGAAGGTACATCGAAAAGCACCTAGAAAAATTTATGGCCAGATTGTAAAAGTTAAACTAGGTGAATAAAGAAAAATTATGGCTCAAAGATAGGTAAAATATTATTTTTGGATTCATTAACATGAGTTATGGTATCTGGTGAATTCACGAGTTAGTTCGGTCGAGTTTATCGATTTAGAGTTTTTAACGAGTTAGTACTCGAATCCACTGCTCCATAATTTGATTTTGCTACGAATTTATTTGGATGTCTACCATAAACTCTTAAACTCATACGAGTTTACGAGTTAGTTCAAGATTTTAACAGCCTTGGATACAATATCAAAGATAACATGTGATAAGCTCAACTGACAACTTAAGGTAGATAGCTCAACCACATGGCATGATTCGAAGTCTAAAAAAAATAACAACTTCATAATGTTCCTTGTAGGTGGGGTCACATAACATGAATAACCTATAATCCATAGTAAGGCTTATAGGCTGACAAAAATATAACCATAAACATTATAACATAAATTTTAACGTGGGATCGACAGTATGTGCTAACTATCGTCATGAGTTAGCTACCGACTTCATCTTTCATTCTTCCATATCTACTCAAATCCGGATCTAGGGGGTTCACCTCCCATTAGTTGTATGTAAAAGTTATAACTAAATAAAATAATTGACAATATGATCTAGAAGGAAATAATCCAACAATTTCACAATGATCATCATATAAAACATCATACAATTCGATCAATGAGGAACAATTTAATAATAAGATACAATATGTCATTCTTCGTGGTTCATAATCATATTTAATAAAAACATTAGCATTATTATCTTAATGCACAATTCAATCCTATTGGTGGCTTGAAACATCGATCATATGACAACCAAAATGCCCAATTAATAATAGTTCTAATATGTTCAAACCACACAATTCAATACGATTGAAATTAACTATTTAAGTTATTATTCGATAATCAATCATTAATTAATCAATCTTTAGTGTACTATTTAAGTAATTGTGGGACTTGATTTTCATGGATGCTGATATGACTGGCCAAGTTGGGTCGTGATGTGAAATTAGGAAGTGTGATTACTAATTTATTGATCTAAGGTTTAGGCATAGACAATGTAGAAACGAAAACTCAATAAGGTGTAGGCCTAGACTATGCACAATGAAATTGAACATAATTGAAAATACAACAAAACGATGTATGGCCTAAACTAACTCCTCACTTCACTAAACTACAAGTGCACAGATCAGAGTAGTAGACCCGAGTATTGTATCCACAGTGATTTGAGATCTAAAGATTCATTAACTAATATAAATTAATCATAGACTAAGTTAATTCTTTTTGTTGTTTTAAAGTGATTTGACATAAAATGAAAACTAGCTACTTAGTTGAAAGCCCTAAAGTGAATTAACAATTAATGATAGATTCTCTTAGAAATGGAGTTCAATCTTAGGAATGGAGTTCATCTAATATTGTGCTATGGATGGATTAGAATAACTAAACAATAATAATCATATGATTCAACCTATAAAAACTGCTCTCACAGTACATTAAAATAAGAACTAATTATCATACTTTCATATGAATGTTAGTTAGGTTGATTTAAAAAGAGTTTCAACTAATATTAAATTATCATGGAACTTATGACAACTACATTTCTTTCAGATATAAACATAGCAAGTAAAGTCACAAACTATAGGTAGTAGCAATTACAAAATAAGATAACAATTCAGCTCACAACACAGAACATAATCAGATTCAAAACTAATGCTAATGCTCTTGATTTATCTTTAAACATCAAAGAAATCTATAATCAACCTCTCGGCTATCATTTAAATATGATATTCACATTAACAAAAGATAAATGGATGCATCAAAACTCACAATAATAGATTAGAATTAGGAAATAATATCAATGTTCTTAACTCATTTCTGAATAAAAAAGAATCTGAAATCAACTTCCCAGATGTCATTACAAAATAGGATTCATATTGATAAGAATAAATTCCAAAACATTCAGATCTATACTAACATTAGTGATAAAATAGGTATTGTTCCATCATTCATGCACAACAGAAATTAGACTATTACCCTATCCTAAGAGAGCTAAGATTTAACTTCTCATAGATGGTGAAATCAATACAAAATAGATGAGGAACAGAATAAAAAAACATTCAGAAATATAAAAATAGCATATTCAGCTTGAAATCTCCTCCTGGATCCCTCTCCTTCCTTCAACTAAAATATGAGGTTGAAACTTATTGTGTTGTATCTTTTTCCAAACACTGATAGACATAATTGAAGAACCAAATTCTAATGTCTAAAGTCTCTTATAAAGAAAGAAAAATATTAAAATATAAATACATTAAAAAGTTATTATATTGGTACACATTTATGAAAATACGCTCAAGAGAAGGTAAAGAAATTGGATCACAAATAACTTCATGATTTTGCTAAGAAAATTCACAAGAATGTAAGTAAAATGATATATCATAAAAAACAACTATAAGTGAGATCAAATCAATTATTTTCTTACTGCATCAGATGGCAACGAGAAATTTGACGATTCAAGGGCTTTGTGAGAACCCATCATAAACCAAAATTTTGAAAAATTAATGATGTAAAAATTAAACACAGTTAGGTGCTAAAAAGTATATTAATTAGTACATAAATATATTCTAAGATCATGTTGAAGTTAAAATTTATTCATCATTATCAAAATTGTTACATAATTCTTATTCATTTTCAGAAGAAGATGTAGTTACATAATCTTTTTCATCTATGTTATCATCATCAGTTGCATCTTCATCTTCTTTATAGAGGCCAACATCGCCAATTAATTGCTCTAATCACACAAATTATCAATTAAGTCAGTATTTGTAATAGACTCCACAGAAGTTACTAAGTCATTTTAAAATGTGACTTCTAAAGCACCTTTAACTACAACTTGATTTCTTGCTTTCATTTTTATAATCACTCACCATTGTAATAGGCTCCACAAAAGTTACTGAATCATTGACAATTATCCTTCGTCTTCTCGAGATAATTCACATAATACACATGTATGTTAGAATAATAAAAGGGTCAAACCTTTCATAGTGTTTATTAATATGTTTAGGGGATCCCGAGAATCCAACCCAACTAGACTCAATGATCTGATTTTTTTAAAAAATATTTTGATTTAGTTTAAGTCTTTTATATCATTCAAAATTAAGAAATATACAAAAGTAAAGTATTTTAAATATAGAAAATATTTGAGTTTTAAAAACTAGTTTGTTAAATAATATATTTATTATTATTTGAAGATCGTGTAATCTCGAGTCGAGTTGGATTGAGTTTGACGTTAAGAAAATTTCAACTTGACCTAGCCCAACTTGGGTCGAACTTGGTTAGATTTGGTCAGACTTATTCAGTAATCAACTTCACTCATCCCATGAACATTCCTAAATATATCTCACTTCAACAATTTTCATAACGTCTATTATGTTGTATTGCGTCATTTGTCCTCAACAACCAGATCTATCACATAAAGGCAGATCCGTCCTTGACAAGAGTTGTAGGATCCCGAAGCACCAAGATGAGGGTGAATTGATGTTAAAATCGAAAATGTCGATTTCACAAAATGTATCGTGGAAGTTTAAAATTGATTTGTTAATCCTTTTAAATCAAATCAATTCAGATAACAAATATAATATGAGAGGGAGAGAGAGAAAAAGCAAATACAAAAAATACAATGGTTGTTGACGAGGTTCGACCACACCTTGGCCTACGTCCTCGCTCCAACTTCTTGACCTCGAGACCGCCAGATATTCCACTAAACTCTTCCTTAATTCCAAATGGTACAAGGAAGAACGTCATTTACATCAATTACCCTTTCTCCACTTCGAAAGGCATGACAACCTCTCCTCCTACAAAGCTAATTTTTTTCTCGCTCAAGAGGTAAGATTTAGAACATCTTTCACACAGAAGCTCTCACAATCTTTTTTGAAAATGATTTCTCTTTTTTACAATGGAATGCTCACAAGAAGTGAAGAGAAAAAGAAAAGAGAATTTAAATGATAACTTAAAGGAAAAATGTCTTCTTTTGATTTCTTAAAGTCTTGCTTCAATGCTTGGATGGGATGCCTTTGCTTTTGGCTTTGACACTCCTTTTATAGACTTCAACATGTAGAAAATTTGTCTAGAATTTATTTCACAATTTTTTTCTTAAAAAATAGTCATTGATGTTCATGTCAGCAGTGGACTAGTCGACCGCATTTATGGATCGGTCGACCGGCTTTATGACCCTTGCGCTTATTCGTTGGTTGATCGTAGCTAGTTGGTTGACCGGACCATCGACCGGTATAGTCTCATAGTTTTAGTTTTTGTCCGTTGAGTTGATCGGTCGGCCGGTGCATCGACCGATAAGTCGGCCGGTATTGTCACGGCATCGTCCGGAGTAGCTCATATTTTTATCGATCGACTAGTGTTACGGATCGGTCGATCGATATTGTCTCGATTGACCATCTTTGCTTCGACCGATAGGTTGACCGACCTGCATTATTTTGAGCATAACTTTTTACACAGTTATCCAAATTTGATAATCTCGAATCCTATGGATAGTTAACAGAATTCTTGATAATTTATTTAGAATCTAATAAGATCATAATCAATTATTTAACCAAAGTGTAGTGCATAAAGTTGTCTCTTTTTCTTTAAACTTTTTCAGCATTTTAACGTTAATCTTTCGAGGTTTGTATCATGAAAAAATAATTATATAAGGCATTAAAACTTAGATCCAACAATCTCTCTCTTTTTTATGAAGACAAATCGAGAAATATGAAAATTTTATAAGTTG
Source organism: Pontederia crassipes (assembly GCA_030549335.1). NCBI lineage: Eukaryota > Viridiplantae > Streptophyta > Magnoliopsida > Commelinales > Pontederiaceae > Pontederia > Pontederia crassipes. The sequence continues at coordinate 22,201,633 of CM060194.1, read as the reverse complement.
TGAAAAAGTTATAAAATCTTGTAAAATCAATTTTACTCCCCCAAGCACTTAGCTTTCCTTATAATGATAGATATTCACATAAGTATTAATTGTAAGGAACTCTTCATATTAAGTGATATTCATATTATATTTTTCATATATTTCTCCCCCTTTTGTTTCATAAAAAAGAATAATTTGTATACGAAGCATATTAGAAACCATATGTAACTCCCCTTTAATCATGTTGTCTTAAAAAATTATTCTTCCCCTTTTTTGTCATATAATAAACATGTAAATATTGCATTATAAAGAGTTAGTATGTAAAAAAAATAACTCCCCCTAAATTTATGACTATTTTATAATGGCAAAATGGAAAGGATGAAAGCCAAAAGTAAAAAAAATATTAAGAATAAAAATATTGCATAAAACTTTGATACAACAATGATATCAAATGATATGTCAAAATAAAGTTGAAAGTTTTTAATATGCTCCCCCAATCACTAGGACCAATTTTCTTTTTCTAATTTATATTTTCCTCTTTTCTTTCAATGATAGTAATTTTGAAATTTTGAGTGAAATAAAAAAGTAAATGATACTTTTATCCTAACCTTCATGCATTTACATTTTCAATTCCACTTGTCATTTGCTTTATGTGTGCGGCATATCTGCAAAAGCAATTATTTGATCTTTGGTACCCAAATTTCTTTAGGTCCAATTTTGTTAGTTATGGTTCCTTTTGGAACCCAAATCATGTCATGTTGTGATGATTTTCCTATTTTGCATTGGTATGCGCAATGACCATAAAATCCATATTTAAATATTTAAAATATGATTTTCTATCATATGAATAATTAGATTTTCAATGAGAGTTTTTATTCCTAAGATTATTTTTTGTTATATAAGGAATAGGTTTATCGTTATTTTGTGTATGTTTTTTAAAAGAAGCATTTTCTTGTTTTACTTTTTCTAATGAACATGCTAGTTTTACAATTTTACATGCATGTGTGATTTTCAAAGTTTCAATTTCATTTTTGAGATTTTTATTTTTCATAGAACATGTATCCTTTTTTTTCTTTTAATTTTCCAATCTCATGTAGTAATTTATCATTTTCTTCTTTAAGTGAGAAATATCTTTTTATAAGGGATGAGAGTTTTTTTTTTGCACAATAATTGAGATATCTTCTCCAGTGATAAATCATTATTTGAATTTGAAGAGTTAAAAGTTACCTCATCGTTGTGTACCATTAGGTACAAGTATGCATTCTCACTAGAAGAGCTTGATGAGTCATTTGTTTTATCTTCACTTGTCTCTTCATGCTTTTTCTTTTTACCTTTCTGAGATGTTTTTTTGTGATGTTTGTATGATCTTCGGGTAGGCTTCTCATTCTTCTCTTTCTTTTTCACCAACTTGAGATACTTATCTAGTTTTCTTGTGTAGCAGACGAATCTCTTTTCGTCAACATCTTCTTCATTTGAGTCTTCTACATCTTTGTTTGTTTTCAATGCCAATGTCTTTTTTTTAGGAGCATTTGATTCTTCTTCTTCTTGAATTCTGATCTCATAGGTCAATAGTGAATTAATTAGATCATCAAAATTCAGACTATTTAAATTTTTTCTTCAATCACGGTCCTCTTTATATGCCATTTGGAGGTCAGCGACCTCAAAAACTTTTTTACTTTTTTGAGAGTTAATTCTTGGCCCGCCTAAAGAGGCTAAGTCATTCACAATATCGTTGAAATGAACAACCATATCGGATTCATTTTCTAGCATTTTCAAAGAATCATATTGTTGATTTAAAATGTTTAATCAAGATTTTTTTAACTTTATTCGTTCCTTCATATGTAGTAATAAGTTTTTTCCAAATTTTGATTGCACTTTCGCAACTAGTAATCCAATTGAATTCCGTTGAATCTAAGGCATAATAGAAAATATTTTTCGCTTTCCAATCCAATTTTGAAAAATATTTTGCCTCTCGTCAAAATCTAAAGGTAATTTTTCATGTAAATAATAGCCTTTTCAACTATGTTCCACATGTTTATATCAATAGAACATATATAAGCTTGAATCCTAATTTATCAATAAGCAAAATTGGAGGTCAACTAATTAATTGTCCTTCGACAAAACTAAATCTACTTGATGACATGACTCTTAAAGATGGTTAAATCTTAGAACAATATAAGTCTTAAAACTCTTAAATTTTAAAATGATTAGATATTAAAACAAGAGCAACTTAGTTCTGATACCAATTGTACGATCTCAAGGCACCAAGAGGGGGAGGGGGGGTGAATTGGTATTAAAACAAAAAATATCGATTTCACAAAATGTATCGTGAAAGTTTAAAATCGATTCGTTAATCCTTTTAAATCAAAGAAATTCATATCATAAATATAATATGAGAGGGAGAGAGAGAAAGCAAACACAAAGAACACAATAGTTGTTGACGAGGTTCGGTCACACCTTGGTCTACGTTCCCGCTCCGACTTCTCGACCTCGAGACCGTCAGATATTCCACTAAACTCTTCCTTAATTTCAAATGGGACAAGGAAGGACGTTTTCCTCTACTTCGAGAGGCAAGACAACCTCTCCTCTACTAAGCTAATCTTTTCTCTCACTCAAGAGGTAAGATTTGGAAACCTCTTTCACACAAGAGCTCTCACAATCTTTCTAAAAATTATTTCTCTCTTTTACAGTGGAATGCTTACAAGAAGAGAAGAGAGAAAGAAGAGAACTTAAATGATAACTTCAAGGAAAAAGGTCTTCTTTTAATTTCTTAAAGTTTTGCTTCAAATGGGGTGCCTTTGCTTCTGGCTTTGACTCCTTTTATAGGCTTCAATATGTGAAAAATTCGTCTAGAATTTATTTCATAATTTTCTCCTTGAAAAATAATCATTATTGTTCATGTCAGCAGTGGACCGGTCGATTGCATTTATGGACCGATCGACCGGTCTATATGACCGTTGCGATTATTTGTTGACTGACCTCAGTTGGTCAGTCGACCGGACCATGACTGGTGTGTCGACCGGTATAGTCTTGTAGTTTTGATTTTCGCCCGTTGAGTTGATCGGTCGGCCGGTGCATCGATCACTAAGTCGACCATTATCGTCTCGGCGTCAACCGGAGCAACTATGTATTTAACGATCATTCGGTGTTATGGATCGATCGACCGATATTGTCTCGACCGGCCATCTTTGCTTCGATCGGCAGGTTGACCGATCTGCACTATTTTGAGTATAACATTTTGCACAGTTATCCAAATTAGATAATATCATATTCTATAGATAGCTAAAAGGATTCTCTACAATTTGACATTCATCATTCATTCGGAATCTAATAAGATCATAGTCAATTCTTTAATTAAAGTGTAGTACATAAAGTTATCTCTTTTTCTTTAAATTTTTTCAACATTTTAACTTTAATCTTTCGAGGTTTGTATCATCAAAATATAATTATATAAGACATTAAAACTTAGATCCAACAAGAGTTTGCATTGTTGCCACCTTAAGAAAAAAGGGATGGTTGTGCCATTCCCCTTAGGGTATGTATCCTCCCCTTATAGGGTGGATCCAATGCCACCCTAAGAAAAAAAGGGCAGGGAGGTTGCCGAAAGGGTGTGGACCTTTTTAAAAAGAGGTTGCCAAAGGAGAGAGCGACATCGGAGAAGGGGGCCATCGGGTCCTCATGTTGTCACGGTTGAAGCTTGAGTTCGTCGGAGCTGCGGTGTTATAGTTGACACTTGAACTGCCAGTGAGGGAAAGCTTGAGAGAGAGAACGTGGACACAAAGGGAGTCATGAGTGAGATCCGAAGCGACAACTAGGTGGAAGGGATAAAAAATTATAAGCAGCAGCATACGTTTCAACAATTATTTTACTCTTTATAAATTTTAATTATTTTTTCATATTAAATAATATACTATGTTTCATATGGTACCCACAGTTGTAACCTTTGTTATTTCAATAATATAAATGTTATAATATTTCAATATTAGAATGCATTATATAATATATTTTAATTCTGACGATGGGAGTCGTCAAATTTTTTTATAACGTGGGCGTTGAAAACTTTTGTTATTTGAATAATAATAATAATGTTACACACAAACATTATAATATGTTAATATTAAAATATATATTTTTTAAATTTTGATGATTGAATTCGTCGGAACTTAGGATGGTCGGCAAATATGTTGCATGTTTCAATGGTGCAATCCATCAGAAACTTTATTATTTAAATTATAATGTGAACATTAGAGACGAACCTTATAACACTTTAGAGGGATATTAAGGTGAGATCAAAACTATAATCTTAGGGTGAAATCAATTAATCACAATTGTGCTTGGTTCAATGGCTATGATGGTGGGAAAAAAATTGGTCTAGCTTTTCCCAGTTCAACCAAGATGAAGCACTACAAGAAAACTTCGCATTTCCGATGGACAAATTTTTTACAAGATAAAATTCTTTGCAATTTTCGATGACATTTTTGACGGTGAAGAAAATCCTTCTCAAGTATCCACGAGCAAATCACTTGTCGCTAGTACTGAAGGCACCAATCGTCGTTATCTTATCAACGATCATTGCCTTCGAAATCATCGATAGATAGGACATCTGTTAGTACTATCGAAGGATAGATCCGTCGAAAATCGTTAAAAATGTTGTAGTGAAGCATTGGTTCAAAAATAAATGTGGGCATCCTTTTTTTCTCTTACAACGTGATCCTTTTTCTTCTCACTAAGTTTCCTTTGTAAATCTTTTCTCCCTCCAATAGTAGAGTTGGCATTCATAGTAGAAAAGTATATTATAATCACCTTCCTTCTATTCCTCCCCATTTTCTTCATATTTTTTTTAAATAGATCTAATGAGTAATGAAAGTAGCATTAGAAAAGGCATAGTTAACAACACTTCGTAGTTCTCCTTGGTCATGTCATTAACTCCTATATATATAGAGTGGAGGAGATCAATATCTCCATTGGTTGTTGACCTCGAATGGTGGACATGATTCTATTGTTCTCTTGTTGCTAGCCTTCGGGCAATAACATGTGCATGGGTTCCTTCTACCTTCTAGATTCATTAACAAGGAGAAAATCGAAAACCTTGCAACTTATTTGGAGAAATAAAGGAGCATGAACATAATAGATTTTCTCAAAAACCTAATGTGGATGTAGTCTGCGAGAGAGAAGCTTTATGTGAGAAGGAGCTTTATGTGAGAAGGAAAATGATCAGCTTATTTCTCTGAATCGAAACTTAACTATACCAACTGCTAATTCCTTTATGCCATATATCATGACCGTAGGAAGTTATTTAACGGCTGATATTAATCGATTTCATCCCCATATCCACAATTTTGATCTCGCCCTAATTTTATTAGAATATATTATATAATATATTGGATTTTTTAGCAGTTAAAACTTTCGACGATCGACAAATTTGTTTATTAGAATATATTAAATAATACATTGGATTTTTTAGCAGTTAAAACTTTCGACGATCGACAAATTTGTCACAAATTTTTATGGCGCCGACCATACAAAACTTTATTATTTAAATAACAATATTAGTGTTACACATAATATTATAATATTTTTTATATAAAATATTATATTTTTATAGTTTGACATTAGAATTTTTATGGTTGGCATATTCATCGACAGCTTTGACGATGCCAATCATAAAAAAAGTATTATTTAGATAATAATATTAACATTGCACATGAATGTTATAATATTTCATATAGTGCATTTGACGATTGGAGCTATCGAAAATTTTCTCTAGTGGCCGAAAGTTTTGATGGCTTAGGGCATTCAAAATTCTAGCGTTTGTTTTTTTTTTTGTCAAAATACAAAAGGGAATTGAACCGCCGATAGCATATTTCTTATGGTCATTTTTTGCTGCTATTTTGAACAAATTTTGCGTCCATCACAAAATCTAATTTTATTTTGGACCGCCAAAAATTTTATAGTTTCTTGCAGTGAATGAGAAGGTGTTGAGAAATTGAGAGCTTCTACGATGCTCGCTAGAGTTAATCAAAGCATAAAGGAAGAAAAGCGGATGTGAAAAGAAGGAAGAAGACATAGAGAGAGAAGAAAGAAGAAGCAAATGAAAATAAATTTTCTGCTCCTCTGTGTAAAGTAACTACATAAGACACCTATTTATACTAAAGTGAAACCAACACATGAAAGAATTAAACTAGATTAGCCGGAGTTATGACCTAATTGTGTTAGAAACTAATAAAACATGTTACAAAGAACTTGATTGTTGTTGTTTGATGATACAATCTTCAGATCGACTGGAGATGAGAAGGTGACGTGATCTCTTCCAACATGCCCCCTAAGTTGGCCCATCACGTTATTGCCTTACATACGTCCGCTGCTATTGGAATCATTTGCCTAAATGAATTTTCCACTATAGTGTTGTTATACACGTTTGTAATACTGATTTACCTTCTTTATGTGTCAATAGACGTAGTATAAATAGTTGTAGTGTGCGTTTGATGTATTATTTTTACTTTTGAATAGAAAAGTTTCCTCTTCGATTTTCTTCTTCCTTTTCCCTCTTCAACACTTTTCTTCCTCTCCTTGATCTATATCCGATGAAGCACATCGGAGCTTAAATCTTAACATGGTATCAGAGCTTTGTTGTCATTGATCCACTTGAGCTCCTGCTTGTCGTGCGAACTTCACTGTCGCAGCTGCTAGAAATCGATCGTCTTCAAGCTTAGTGTCGTCGGATGAGTAACTTCCATCAGCCTAAATGGTGCTTTTGAGCCTAGATGACATCAAGATCAGAGCTTAAGATCAATTTCTTAACATGGTCTTCTTCATCCAAAATCGACATCTCAGGTTCTCTTCTTTCCTGCATTTTCCTTTTTGTTTTTCGCCTCATTCCATTCTTCTTCTTCCGTTCTCTATTTTCCTACTCATCGTTTGTGTGTTTTTCTTCTTCGCTCTAGTATCTTGTCGATTCTCACATCAATTGCTGCAATTTTTTTCCCAAATTTGTTCTTCAGGTATTGGAGCTCCAACTCCTATTTCTAACCTCGTCAATTTACTTCTTTCGGAGCTCGTTTCTTTGATTTCGTGGTGGCAATCATAGTTATTTACCGACGTTTCGTCGGAATTGGAGTTTTGCCTCCTTTGTTTTGCTAATTGAGTTATTCCTCGTCGGTATTTTTTGTTTGGTGGGTTCGTCGATTTGGAGCTTCGTCTCCGGTTAACCAACTCATTACTAGAGTTCAGATCTCCTTTTAGCTTCCGTCAACATTCTTGATGTTAGAAGGTTGACGAGTGGCGTCATCGTTGTTTGCCTCTTCTTCGGCTATGACCATTTGTGTCATGACTCAACTAGAGCCTTTTTTTCCCTCATGGCCAAGATCGTCAATTTTTGGTTCTTCTTCGGCTCTTCGAACGTGTGATTTTCTTCTTCGAGCTGTCGAGGTTAGGGGATTTTCTTTATCTCCAATCATCCTCAATCATGAATTCTCTATTCATTGATCTAGTAATTGTGGAGCATGGCAATTGTGGCCCTGTGCTCTTTCGTGTTCATTATAGTCCGAAGTAGATCACGAAGGCAGAGTTCAAGTTGGCATGTTCCAACTACCAATTTGAGGGGGCGCATGCGACATCATAATCTTCATCACTTTGATGATCTCACTCCTTGTTTTTTGGTTCTTCTTCTTCGTTGCTAATTGAGCTGCTAAGATGCTCTATTGCGCGACTTTTCTTTGTTCATCATTGTTGTTTACATCTTTCTTGTCTAGCTTTTTCTTCTCTAATTGTGTGTTCGGTTCGTAGTTGGTCTCTCCAACAGCCATGAAGCCACTTCTCGTTGTGATATAATTGTCGTGCGATTCCTCTTGCAGGGTAAGATAGAAGGTTTTAATTTGTTGGCGCTTTCGCGAGGAGTGTGGTTCTGCGTCATCCGTAACGTATGGCATATCTATTTGCCGTCCACGTGATGACTATTGCAAGTTGCCATTGTTCAGCTTCTTCTCACTGACAACTTGAGGGGGCATGTTGAAGCCCATCACGCCATTGCCTTATATACGCCAATTGTTGTTGTGAATGGTGCCTGAAGGAAATCATCTTCAAGGTGAAGCTAGTGGCCTTCTCCATTATAGCATTGTTATACATGTTGTAACACTGATTTACCTTTGTGTGTCAATCGACTTAGTATAAATAGGTGTAGTATGTGTCCAATGTATTGTTTTTACTTCTGAATATAAAAATTTCCTCTATGATTTTCTTCTTTCTCTTCCCTCTTCTACGTTTTTTTTCCTCTCCTCTCATCTACGGCGAAGCACACCAGAGCTCAAATCTTAACGGAAGGAAGTCCCTTATTTAGTCATGATTTCTTCACTTTGTTTTTTTTTCTCAAATATTGGATTAGGCAAATGATAATAACTTCTAAACCTTGACAATATTAAAATTCAATTAGGAGCAACTGCATATCATGTAAGACCCAAACGGACACACATTAGTTAATCTAATATGCACAGTAAAATTATATTAGGATATTACAACGTACATGGAAAGTTCTGAACAATATAATTATTCACAAACCAATTCTTGATGATTGTTCTCTAATTAACCAAGAGTCAATTTTATACGTTTTAGACAATCCGGAGTCCACTTGTTATTCGACAGCTAGTCAGTAGTTTCTTTATTATACATGAGTAACAACCTCTCCATTAATTACGAATTGACAAAGCACCATTGCACCAAAACTTCAAATAACTATTGACCAAGATGTCTGCAATATTATATAAAGCTTTAGTTTCATGATGTGCATTACACAGGCCAAAGTATTAGCATATTTTTATACAAAAGAAGGTAGATATGATGACAGACAAATGTTTCTTATAGAGCACTTAAATAAAGGTCGGGCCCTTATAATTATCAAGCATCCGGACACCCAAGAATTTGAGGTATGTGCCACTGGATCATGCCACATATATATGTTATGACAAATAACTAGTGCTAGTTATGTACATACCATCCGTTAAGGCACATGTTGTGGGACTCATGCCCCCTTATCCTCTTCCAAGACATTACAAAAAAAAGGTGCCATCTCTTGTGTTGGCAATTGAAACATTGGTCACGATTTGATATGATAACTATCCCATCAGCATAACTATCTTGGGGTTACCATGTGTTATGTGATGTCTAACATATGATCAGATATGATTAAAGCGTATGAGTGCATACATGGGGTAAAAAGAAGGTCTTCTTATTTTGAAGTGGAAAATTAAACATGAAATAATAACTTGCCAATTATGATGCTCCTTAATCCAGGATGCAAAGGAAAATAAGAAGCTAATTTTATGTTACTAATTAAATAATGTCTCTCGTACTTTTTATTCTTTCACATCTAATCATAGATTACAAGTTTGATTCCCAACTTGTCCCTGCTTGACAATTATATATTTCTGTCTGAACTATTACAGTTTTCAATAAAGTCAACTTTTTCAGTTTATTATATGACTCTTATGTTCCTAGATTTATGCTTTAATTATAAACCTACCAATCTATTTTTGGAAAAAAAAACATAATATATTTTTTTAATATGTTAATTAATTTCCATGTTTATGTACAATTACAAAGCCTAACAAAGGAATGTGTAAGTAGCATTCCTTTATTCATCAACAAATGAGAAAAAAAATAGATTTAACAGAAAACTTTTGTGACAAGTTCATGGATAAAAAAAATATAAATCCGTACTTTAAGGAAGGAGGTGTCAGATTAAATTAATAATCAAAGTTTGACTATGTGACCCTAGTGCAATTGCGTATATATTATCTTAATTGTAAGTAAAACTGAACTGGAGTTGGAACAACTTAAATGAGCGTCCAATATTTTTAGGGGGTGATATTATTGTCAAGTTCAAAATATTATTATCCAGAATTATCATTTTTATTTTATTAGATATCGAATAAAAATATCGACAAATTAAAAAATGATAATAATAAGTTTTAGGGTGACAATAATGTTACTCTTCTCAAATTATCTCAGCTTGCTGAGAACTGGAGGAAGAGGTCAAAGAGGTGAGTGGAAAAAACAACTTTGGCATCTTGAAACTTGAAATGAACATTATATAAAGCAACCAGGCATAATTGAGAAGTTGCTTGAAATGAACATGACATATATAAAGCAACCAGGCATAATTGAGAAGTTGCTTGAACTGAACATGACATATATGGATTCTGAACATGCAGATCCACAACCTGGAGATGTTGCTGTTGCAGCCGCAGGTGCATGCGACCAGCTCGCTCATGAGCCAGAAGCTGAGCGCCACGAAGGAAACGAACCCCGTCCGCCGCTGCATCCGGCGGTTCAACTACTTCATGGAGGACAACTGGAAGCGGGTGTGGGTGATGGCGCTGTGGCTGTGCATCTGCGCCGGGCTCCCTGACCATCCTCAAAGTTCCACATTGACCGGAGTGAGATGAGAGATTCTTTTTTTTTCTCATAAAATGTCTGACCAACCAATGGTAAAAGAGTTCACAGTCCAGTAAGTTGCATGAATGAATACTAAATATTTATTACACAAAGTGCTCCTTGTGCTAATAATTTGGCAGACACATCTGCCATGGAATGCAGTATATATATTATATATGAAATATCAAAGCATCTAATTATTGTCAAACAAGAGATGGAGTCAGAATCGCGGTTTCTTTCCCCCATCCACTGTTTTTTATATGCGAAAATCTGCATATGCAACTCGTTGGACCCCCTCTCAGTTTCCAACTTCCAAGTCATATGCTTCTTTCCTCAACAATGTGGCCCCTTCCTACGCGGCCTAACAACTGCACCCATGTGACTTTTGAAGGGGTACTGATCGATGAGATATGAATAATATCTTCTTTATCCATGGATAAGCTGGCAACCAACCATGTTATATATATTGGGGAGGGAGGGAGGGAGGGGGAGAGAGAGAGAGGGGGGGGAGAGAGAGAGAGAGGAATGTAATAATGTATAGTTTCTCTGTGTTTGGACTATAGCTAAAAAATGGATAGGTAATAGTGTACCTTTCCACAAGGCTGAAACACCTACCAGGGAATGGACCTCCCAAATCCAAATGCTAAACAGGCGGTAAAGGAGCAGTTCAACATCAACCTAACGGCGCCCCCTGGATTTTGCCGGCGACGAACGTTTTGACAATTTGACTTGGTTCCCGTCCAAGCTTTCCTGCCGCGCGGGGCGCTCTTTATATCTCTCTCTCCACTCTCTCCCTCTCTCCATATACACTCGAATCTATTGCATCTTAAACATTGAGACTTGCAACGAGCCAGCAACACACGCGCAGCATCGGTTTTCTGAAACTGGTGCTCCTGGTGAGTCTTCTTTTAATTCTGCATGCACACGATTCAATCCATCTTCATTCGTGGCATCTGTGCATGCTGCGTGCACGGACACATGCGCACACGTATGCATGACAAGAATTTTGTTGTTGCAGAGGGGCATTGGCAGCTGAAACAGGAGTGAGCGGATCGAGATGGTCTTAGGACAGGAGAGCGGCCCTGGCCGCCACCACCCGGATACGGGGTCCGAGTCGGAGGAAGGGAGCTCCGTCGGGTACAGCGGGCCGATAGGCGTCAAGAAGGGGAGCAACAAGCGGAGCGCCCGGTTCAAGGACGAGGAAGCGTACGTGGAGATCACGTTGGACGTGAAGGACGACATGGTGTTCGTGCAGAACGTCAAGGGCACGGACCAGGACGCCACGATGCTGGCGAGGAACATGGAGAACCGCGCGTCCGCGGTCACGAACCTGACCTCCAAGCTGAAGCAGGTCTCACATGAGCTCCGGAGGATGGCCTCGAGCGGCTCCAGGCGTCCCGAGCGGCTCGACCGAAGCAAGTCGTGCGCAGCGCAGGCGATCAAGGGGCTGCAGTTTGTGACCAAGAACGTGGGGACGCAGGGATGGGCGGAGGTCGAGCGGCGGTTCAAGGAGCTGTCCGTCGACGGCGTGCTTCTCCGGTCGAGGTTTGGGCAATGCATAGGTGATTAGTCAAACCAAAGATCTCTTATAGAGTTAGATGATTCTCCATAAATTAAGTTCATGCCAAACTTTACGAGTAATATCACTCTGCTTTAACTATGTACAGGGATGGAGAAATCTGAGGCCTTCGCCGGAGAGGTCTTCGATGCACTGGCACGAAAGAAGGGCATAACGGCCGCAGTGCTAACCAAGGATGAGCTCCGGGACTTCTGGGAGCAGCTATCCGATCAAAGCTTCGATGCACGCCTTCAGACCTTCTTTGACATGTAAGTATATGTATCAAATTCCCATGTCATGCGTCTCTGTTTCCTGCTGCTTGAATAGTTCTCAAGATTAATGTGGCATATCTCAGTTGTCATGGTAGAATAATACTCATAAGTACTGCTGTCTGTATTGTAATCTAAACCAATCATGGACATTCAATTCTAGACTCATAAAGTTGCAAAATTGATCTCCGTGTAGCTCGTAATCATACAGTTTAAGATGTCAATTTCATAACTTCAATAAATGCTTGTTTTTTTTTCTGACAGAGAACATGTAGATTGACGTTTCCATCATATTCATAGTCATAGACTATGATCCAATCTACATCAGTAGAAAATAAATAAAAAAACTAAAATAGAAGACATATCCTGCCGATATGGCTACCGTTTGGATATTATTTATCCTGTGCAATTTTCAGAAGCTCCATCCTTCACCTGACATGAAACAAAATAATTCTGAACAGGGTCGATAAGAATGCAGATGGCAGGATCACAGAGGAAGAGGTCAAAGAGGTGAGTGGAAAAAACAACTTTGGCATCTTGAAACTTGAATAGTTTTACCTTGAATGATACTGACGTTTTCTCGTCCCCTTTGTCTTTAGATCATCTCCCTCAGCGCTTCTGCAAACAAGTTGTCAAGAATCCAAGAGCGGGCAGACGAGTACACTGCACTAATCATGGAAGAACTCGACCCAGAAAACTTAGGCTACGTCGAGGTCTGTCCCAATATATAAAGCAACCAGGCATAATTGAGAAGTTGCTTGAAATGAACATGACATATATGGATTCTGAACATGCAGATCCACAACCTGGAGATGTTGCTGTTGCAGCCGCAGGTGCATGCGACCAGCTCGCTCATGAGCAAGCTCATGAGCCAGAAGCTGAGCGCCACGAAGGAAACGAACCCCGTCCGCCGCTGCATCCGGCGGTTCAACTACTTCATGGAGGACAACTGGAAGCGGGTGTGGGTGATGGCGCTGTGGCTGTGCATCTGCGCCGGGCTCTTCACGTGGAAGTTCATACAGTACAGGCACCGCGCCGTGTTCAACATCATGGGCTACTGTGTGACCACGGCCAAGGGCGGCGCCGAGACCCTCAAGTTCAACATGGCTCTCATCCTCCTCCCCGTCTGCCGCAACACCATAACGTGGCTCAGGAGCAGGACCAAACTCGGCGCTGTCCTCCCCTTCAACGACAACATCAACTTCCACAAGGTGGTCGCGGCGGGGATCGTGGTGGGCACGGCGCTCCACGTCGGCGCCCACCTGACGTGCGACTTCCCCCGGCTGCTGCACGCGACGGACGCCGAGTACGAGCCCATGAAGCCCTTCTTCGGCGAGAAGCGGCCGCCCAACTACTGGTGGTTCGTGAAGGGCACGGAGGGGTGGACGGGCGTTACCATGCTGGTGCTCATGGCCATCGCGTACATCCTCGCGCAGCCGTGGTTCCGGCGCAACCGCCTCAGCCCGACGAACCCGCTGCGGAAGCTGACGGGCTTCAACGCCTTCTGGTACTCTCACCACCTCTTCGTCATAGTCTACGCGCTCTACATCGTCCATGGCGTCTGCCTCTACCTCAACAGGACCTGGTACACCAAAACGGTACGCCATGCGCCACCTTAATTAATTAATAGCGCTAGAGTGAATGCTTACGCTTTGGTTACTGCTTGCAGACATGGATGTACCTTGCGATACCGGTGACGCTGTACGCAAGCGAGCGGATTCTCCGGGCCTTGAGGTCCGGCTACAAAACTGTGAGGATACAGAAGGTGAGACCATGCGTTCTTGATTTCTGACTCATCATTGCATTTACATCCAAATTTCCGGGGGTTCAGTAAACAATGTATGCATTTACATCCAAATTAATGTCATACGGGACAAGAACAATTGATGGGTTAACTCCACTGCATCTTCCTAGACTCCACTCCAAAATATCTTCATTCTTGTGGATAACTAATTCTTAGTTAAGTCGATATTTTTATTTGAAAACAGACACAACATGCATTTGAATTTTAGTATCATCATTTTTAATACTCAATTATATATATTGCATATTATACAGCTCAAAATGAATGTAGTAGTGGACTGGGTACCCATGTGACATTATATTCATATTGTTTTCCACCTTGGAAAGTGGCCATATAGAGATAACTCATATCTAGAGCTGTACGCGATGCATGAGGGACCATACAACAGTGGGAAAGTCCTAAACTAGGCTTAAAACGCCCGACACCAATTATTAAGATCTACAGCTGCTGTCTCCACATGTTAAATTAACAAGAAATCACCTCACGATTCAAAATAATAATAATAATAATTAAACTGATATGATTACAAGTTTTATGTTTCAGCTAACTTTCGGATAAAGAAAATTGCAGTAGTTTTCTGCTCACTTGATATACTTACGCATGATCAATTCATTTTGTTACAGTAATCAAATTTCATATCCTGCACGCTGCAGAGCTGCGATTGTCATTAATGCTGTAACTTTTGCATATCGCAATTTGTGCGCATTCTGCAGGTTGCTGTTTACCCAGGAAATGTCCTGGCACTTCATATGACGAAGCCCCAGGGCTTCAAGTACAGGAGTGGGCAATATATCTTTATCAACTGTGCAGCTGTTTCACCATTCGAGTGGTATCTATAACTTTGTTGTGATCTCCGCTCTACTACTTATCAACTATCTAGTCATTCATAACAGCTCAAATAATGGCCGACGAACAATTCTGCCCTGCTGCAGGCATCCCTTCTCCATCACTTCAGCTCCTGGCGACGACTACCTCAGCGTCCACATCCGCACCAGAGGCGACTGGACCTCTCAGCTTAGAGAGGTCTTCTCACAGGTACATATATAACTACATACATGTGAAAATGAATCGTCTTCGTCCATGTATCTTTTGCATGCATGCATGTAATTTAAAACGCACTGAGACATCTGGTTGTCCATGATTAATGCAACAGGTGTGTCAACCTGCCAAGGAAGACCAAAGTGGACTCCTCAGGGCTGATATGATGAACCAACAGAATTCTCCAGCGTAAGTTACACATACAACAACTGCTCCCAACTATGCACGTTAATTGATGTCGACGTGCGTCGTGACTCGTGAAAGATTAATTTGTGGGCATGCAGGTTCCCAAGGCTCCTAATAGACGGACCTTATGGCGCTCCGGCGCAGGACTACGAGCACTACGACGTGCTCCTCCTCATCGGCCTAGGCATCGGCGCGACGCCCCTGATCAGCATCGTCAAGGACGTGCTCAACAACGTGGAGCAGAAGAAGAGGATGGAGGGGGCCGCCGGCGGAGGCGGCGGCGGGGGAGGGGGAGACATCGAGAGCGGGGGCAAGGCGACGAGGCGGGCGGCGTTCAACACGCAGCAGGCGTACTTCTACTGGGTGACGAGGGAGGAAGGGTCGTTCGAGTGGTTCCGGGGGGTGATGAACGAGGTGGCGGAGAAGGACAAGGACGGGGTGATCGAGCTGCACAACCACTGCACCAGCGTCTACGAGGAAGGCGACGCCCGCTCCGCCCTCATCGTCATGCTCCAGTCGCTCCACCACGCCAAGAACGGGGTCGACATCGTC
Source organism: Pontederia crassipes (assembly GCA_030549335.1). NCBI lineage: Eukaryota > Viridiplantae > Streptophyta > Magnoliopsida > Commelinales > Pontederiaceae > Pontederia > Pontederia crassipes. Next base: position 22,185,819 of record CM060194.1, on the reverse strand, counting down.
TCCGGCACGCGCGTCAAGACCCACTTCGCCCGCCCCAACTGGCGCAACGTCTTCAAGCACGTCGCCATGGACCACCCCGACCAGCATGTCGGTACGTCATTAATCATAATTACGAGTAATTTAATTATTATCACTAAAATCTAATTAATAACGCGATATAACATGCGAATTAAAGTCATCAAATCAATAGAAATATTAGATATGATCCGTTTTGAAATGTAATTTTGTGGTGTTTTTAGGAGCATTCAAATTAATTGTTTCAAGTTTTCCTGTAGGGGTGTTCTACTGCGGGGATCCAACGTTGATAGGGGAACTGCGACGGCTGTCGAAAGACTTCTCGCACAAGACGAGTACCAAGTTCGTCTTCCACAAGGAGAACTTCTAATTAATTGATTTAAGCTCACACTGTTAGTTGATTAATTAATTTGTGGTTATTATGTTGTGCTGCCCTTGTAGATACATATACACGTCTTTGTAATTCTAAACTATTCGTTACAAGCATACGGAGATAATACTTTTAATTGTCATATGATTTTGGCAGTTGGTACGAAATTGTGGTTGTTCTTGGAATCTTTCGAAAGAAGGGCAAGAGACTACGATTATCAGAATTTATATAAAATGTTACGTAATATTAAAAAAGTTCTATGAGATCGAAGATAGATAATATATTAAAAATAAAATTATATAAAAAATTATCTTTGAAAATAAATTTATAATGGCATAGATTACAAATGATATCAATTTAACTATTATAATTAATATTAAAATTACACACACATACATATTAGTAATTTAATATGAATTAAAAATTTGATCATAATATGTGATTAAAACTGAGTTACCATTATAAACATAACTTTTAATATACATATATAAATCCATATATATATATAAATATAAATAAATATTAATTCCTTTTCTTGAAAAATATTATCAAGATTTTAATTATAATCAATCATTTTTCCTGTTAATTTACTTCTCCAAGAATCATGTTGTACTTGGGAAAAAAATTTAAAATAACTGAAGGGAACACTACAAGAAAATGAGTGATTACCGGCATATATTTTACGGTGGATTAATTAAGATCCTTCACAAAGTAATAATGTAACACAACGGTAAAAAAATAAAAGAAACTTAAGGTCGACCCTTTCGCTTCCATTCCTTGTCTTCTTTTGCCACTTTCTCCCTCTTTGGCTGCTACCGGTTGTTTTCTTCCTCTCCCTGTTCTCTCTCTCTACTGCCTAAACCTCCCCCCCCCCCCCCACCCAATGGCCGAGCTTGCCACCGATAGACGATCTAGCCGCCCAGATCTCTTCCTTTCCCAAGACGAGAGATGCAACAGTCGCCCCCTCCACTTCTATATGAAGCCACGACTTTCCTCCTTTCTTCTCTCTATTTCACTACAAAAAAATGGACGCTAAGCGACGCAGCTTAGCGTCGCCAAAACCTATAACGCTATATAGACGTCACTAGCATCTTTATAGCGTCTACTTCGCGTCACGATAATGAGACGCTACTTACCTCCCGATAACGTCTCCTTAGCGTCTTCTTAGCTATTCAGCTAATAGACGCTACGTCTGGCGCAATGGAGACGTTATTATTTCGCGCCACGAAGCGGAAAATGCGCCGTAGCACCTAGCGTCGTTCTCGCGTCGACGATGTTAGACGCGAATCTAGCGTCGTAAGATTTGCGGTGCGAAAGACACGCTATATGGCGTCTCGGAAATAGGCCACGCTATTTGGACGCTACCGTGTTACCCATAACTTATTTACATTTATCTCGCTATTTATTTTATATTTAAACCCTATATATTATATATACTATATGTTAATCAATAAATTCATTAAATATTATATTAGTATTAATTACATGATTATATATATATATGTATTTTTACATGATAGGAGTGTTCATAAATATATAATTTATTCCCTATATTATTTATGTTATCTATACATATAATATATAATATTTTAATTATGCATATATTATTATTATATACTTAATCATGAAATTACGATGGCTGATTAAGTTGTAGCGTCACAGTGGCGACTCAATAACGTCTACGTAGCGTCTAACTAGAGCCGCCATTACAATCGACGCTATAAGAACACTAGTAGCGTCTCACTGTTGAGACACAAAAAAGTATTAGACGCTAGTTCGGCGCTACGTTGTCGCTAAATGAAACTAGCGACTCAATAGCGTCGGTATTGCGCCTCATAAGCGGACTTGTTACCCCTCGCTTAATCGGACACATATAGACATATAAATACGCGTATATGCTTATACTTATATATAATAAGTGCATATATACATATTATTATAACTTAATATCACACATATAAACATATACACATATGTTCACTTCGAATACGTATACATATACACGTTATCTATATATATATGACTCGCACATGTATAGACATATACATACACATATATATTTATAATACATATAGATAAACACATTATTGTAACTTAATCTCCCACACGTAGACATATATATACATACGCATATTTTACATATGTATATATATACACACACAATTTTGTTATATACACATATACATACATATTTATAATTTTGTATACATACATGATAGATTGTCGAAAGGAAATAAAATAATTGGAACGGGGCACATTGCGATGAGACGCTACATTGATAATAAAATTTCATACATAATAAAAAAATTTGAAAAAGACTTTTAAGGAGCGTCTCAATGGCGATGCATTCTTGAGACGCTAAACCCATTGAGATGCCGCGATGACGCTATAGTGTCGCTACGTTACGCTAATACGCTGCGCTAGTCGAACTGTGACAGTTGCGATGCCTCCATGGCGTCTACGTAGCGTCGCGTTGTATTACGACGCTAAAAAATTACTTAAATCCCTAACCCCTCTTCTTCGTCTTCACTTTTACTGTTTACCTTCTTCCACCTGCCCGACGTCCGCCCGACGCCCGACCTCCGACGCCCGATGCCCGCCACCTCCACCGCGCCCCTTCGACGCCCTCCACTGTCGCCCTCCGCATTCGACCGCCGCCCTCCGCATTCGACCGCCGCCCTTCGCCTCCTCCTCCTCCCTCCCCGATGCCCGCCCTCCACCGCCGCTGCCGCCCTTCGCCTCCGCCGCCCTCCGCATTCGACCGCCGCCTCCACTGCCACCCGCCGCCTCCGCCTCCACCGACGCCTCCTCCTCCTCCTCCTCCTTCCCCTCCGCCTCCACTGCCCTCCACCGCCGCCGCCGCCCGCCTCCGCCGCCCTTCGCCTCCACCGCCGCCCTTCGCCTCCACCACCGCCTCGTCCGCCCTCCACCGCCGCCGAAGTTCGCTTCCGCCGCCACTGCCCTCCGCCTCCACCGCCATCTCGGCCGCCCTCCGCCCTTCGTCGCCCTTCGGTTAAGAAGGTACTAGCCCGCCACCATGTATGTTAAGTTAATTATTCATGTTAAGTTAAGTATTACTTATTCATGTTATGAATTAAGTTAAGTATTACTTAAGTTAAGTATCATCTCTTTGGATCAAACTAGTCTTCACGAAAGAACAAAAATTATAATGCATGCAGTAATTGCTCGATATTATTTCTTGCTGAAGTTGCATAATTTAATGTTGTATGATATAGAAACGATTTGAAAGTTTTCAAATGCATCAGTGATTACAAATCACATCTTGCTAGTTTTAATAGTTACACATTTCGATAAAAGTTTTAATCGCTCAGATCTTAGGTCGATCTCAAGCCAATTGTTATATACATAATCGCCACGCAAAAAAATGGCATTCGAATAATTTTTATTACTTAAGTTAAGTTAAGTTAACTTATGAACTAATTCGTGTACTTCCACATTCTTGATGATAAAATGAGTTTATGATTCGACGATGAAGTACTTAAAACATGTGATTTTGGACTTCGTAAGTTTAAAATCACACGTTTCAAGTACATGAATTTGATTACTTGGCTTAATGTTCTCCGTTACAGAAATGATAAAGTCAGATCGTAATTGGATCGTCGTTGGAAGGATAAACATGGCGTCATAACTGAAGAATATAAGGATGGTGTTGATGAATTCATTAATGTGGCATATCAAAATGAAGGTGTTGCTTCTTCATATGGCGAAATCTTATGTCCATGCCAGAAGTGAAAATGTTATCAGTGGAAAGTAAAATATGATGTGCAGAAGGATTTATAAAAATGTTATCAGTGGAAAGTAAAATATGATGTGCAGAAGGATTTATATTACAACGGTTTCTTACTTACATACACCAATTGGTTCTTTCATGGCGAAGAAAGATGGGCTAAAGAAACAAGTAATGTAGATACCGTTGTGGGCGACTCGAGCAATCCGTACAGGGACATGATACGAGATGCAATGTTAGGAGAAAATGTTGGCAAAACATTGATTGAAGAAGATCTGAATCCTTCAGCTTCTAAGTTTTATAATCTTCTCGAAGAAGCAGATGAACCTTTATGGGATGGATGCGTGAAGCAAATTACACTTTCTGTAGTGACACAACTAATGAACTTAAAATCAGAATTTAATATGAGCGAAAGTTATTTTGACCAGATGCTTGCCATTATTAAGAATATTCTTCCAGCTTCAGAGAAATTACCGGGATATTTTTACAAGTGCAAACGGTTGATGAGAGATTTAGGGTTGGAATATCAGAAGATTGATGCATGCCGCAATCATTGCATGTTGTACTACAAGGAAAACAACTCACTTATGAGTTGTTTTTTGGCGAGCCCAGATTCAAGCCAAAAAAGAATTCTCAAAGTTCGAAAAAATGTGGCAAATGCAATATTTAGATACTTTCCGATTATTCCAAGATTACAACGATTATTTCTTTCTGAAAAAACTACATCATTTATGAGGTGGCACAGAGAAGGGGCACGTGAAGATCAAAATTCAATTACACATCCTTCGGATGCGGAGGCATGGAGACGATTTGATGCACTTCATTCGGCTTTTTCTACAGAATCACGCAATGTTAGATTAGGACTTTGCACCGATGGCTTCAACCCATTTGGCTCATCAAGTACTGCTTATTCATGTTGGCCAATTTTTGTGACACATTATAATTTGCCTCCAAGCATGTACATGAGACGAGAGAATATATTACTTACCTGTATGATCTCGGGTCCTCGATCTCCTAGTAAAAGTTTAGATGTTTACTTAAGGCCCTTGATTGATGAACTCAAGATGTTATGGAAGGATGGCATGATTACCTATGACAAATGTAAAAAGCAAAATTTCATTATAAGAACCGCATTAATGTGGATCATAAGTGATTTTTCGGCTGTGGAAAGAATACGAAATCCTTTTATTTGAAAAATTGTAGGAAATTTTGCTGATTTGATTGTCATAGGATGTTTTTGCCATTGGAGAAATTGATGCGCCGTGATCAAAATTCATTTAAAAAGAATACATCCGAGAACACTTTGTGGCCAACTCATTTGACGGGAAAAAAATTGCTAGAGCAAGTAAACGAGCTTAGTGAAGTCTCATTCGGACTGAAGGCCGGTAGTTATAAGCAAATTGGGTTTGAAAGTGAACATAATTGGGAGAAAAGAAGTATTTTTTGGGAGTTACCTTATTGGTCTTCAAACTTGGTACGTCATAACTTGGACGCCATGCATGTGGAGAAGAATGTGTTTGACAACATTGAGCAATAATCAAAGAAAAGTGGTTTTCGAATGGGTAAAGTAATTGAAATTCCCCGACGGATATGTATCAAACATATCTCGTTGTTTTAACTTGGACAATGGGAAGATACACGGGATGAAGAGTCATGATTGTCATATTTTTATGCAAAGACTGCTTCCAATTGCCTTTAAAGAACTTTTGCCAAAGACCATCTGGGAGGTTTTAACAGAATTGTCTATGTTCTTTAAAGAGCTTTGTGCATCCATCGTTCGGAAAGAAGACATATCTCGGTTAGAGGCTTCTATTGTTGGTTTGATCCAAAGAAAAGATCGGATAGATCAAAAGTTTAAATTGGTGGATATTAACCCTCGCTCGAGACTTTAATCACATGATCCATTCGTATTGGCGGAACAAGCACAAGTGTACTACACTAAGTATCCATCGAAAAAAACCAAGGATGAATGGTGAGCATCATGCAAGGTGAGGAGTAGACTATTCTTAGCAGAAACAATGGTAGATGACAATGAAACATCATCCGTACACAATGATATGCCCATGGATGATTACTATCAAGAATATAGAGTGAATGAGACGATTGATGTGGCCGATGGATTTGAAAATTTTCAATTGGTCCATGACATTGAGCCAATGGAAGATTTCAATTCAAATGACCTCTTGGATGTGAACTTCGATAATTTCATTGATGATGACTCGAACCAATATTATAGCGACGATGATGAAGATGATGAAAATGAATCGGAATACGAAACAAGCGAATGAATCCCGTAGTTATTCTAATAACATAAGTTTTTACTTTTTTTTAAAGTTATGTATGGTTACCGATAATAAGAGAAGTTTCTTGTTTTTTTCAATCATGGTTACTAGGGGTCGAGCATCTGGGTCATCTCGCTCTTCGTGGCGTTCACTCCAGATGAGTCAGCCATCACAACCACCAGGTAATATATTTATTGTGAGCTGCTTATTTATAGTTGATTATAATAGTTAAATTCATTTTTTAATAATATCAGTTCCTCCATCGTCGATGGGGCACGTAGTCGGATCATCACATAGTAGGCGATCCATTAGTGGGTCTGCTCAGCGTATCACTCCAGGTACGTGACACATTGTAGGCAATAGACAATAGGAGATAGAGTTTTTTAAATATTTTGCTTTTATGACAGTTGCTCCACCGTCGACGGGGAACATAGTCGGTACGTCTCGATCGCACGACGACGATCGTCATGTCACACCAGGTTATTTTTTGTATATTACATAATTTTATATAGGAGCCAAATTTTATGTATATTTTTATGATGACAGTTGCTATCCCACCGCCACCGCCGAGAATACCAGACGCTTCACCACATTCTAGCGTTGGCGAGCGACATCTTACGCTTGGTGATATATTTATTATTATTGACATTTCTCAATTAATTATATTAATTATTTTTTAATAATGTCAGTTGCTACGCCGCCGATAGCACAAGCACCTGACTCAATTCATTCAGACAAGCGAGCTACCACTGATCATGCGATACACATCAATCGGGGTGAGAACATTATTGTACATCTATCAATTATCACAATTTTAATTTGGTATGACACTAATGATTTATTATGTATTAGGGCCTGTAGCTGATGTCGGACTTTCACAGCCTACCCCAGCTGTACCGGATGATGATTCCTCTTCGAATGATGAAGAGGGGTTACACGATAATGGAGCGGTCACTGTGAATAATATTGCTCGACTATAAGTTAAATAAGTTGTACAAATTTTATTATAGTTTTGGTTATCATTGAAAATTAATTCTTCTTTGTAATTGGCAAGACCACTTTCATACCCGCTAGTACCGTGCGGGATGTTAGTGCTCTCGTTCTTTCCCACTTACCGGAAGGGACAGGATCCTGGAAGGATGTCCCAATTCAAGTGCGGGATGACATCTTTCGAGCCTTTACGGTACGATCTTCTATTTGAGTTACATAATTCGATTTATATTTATTTTAAAATTACTAAGTTTTAACATTCTATTTGTAGGAGACAAATCAGTTTCATCCGGATCTTAGTTTAGGAACGATCCGGAGAGCTTTTGAGGAGGTCGCTGCGAAACGCCTCCAAAATCGATTATACAAGTTTCGCAAGGTTGTCACGTCTGCCAACCTCACTTTCGAGCAGGGCATACAAAGATGCCTAAGACATATTTGGCGCTTGGTTTGGGAGTCCCTCTATAGGAAGTGGTAAGTATAGTATACTTTTACATTATTTTTATGAAAATTATAATTTTTTGAAAGTGTAAGTATTTGATGTTCACAAAGGACGGATGAACGATGGCAAAGGAAGTCGAAAAAGACAAGAGTTAACCGTCTTTCGAAGCCCGAGGCCTACATCCACACAGGGGGATCGATGCGATTTGACGAGCATCGATGGCGCATGGTAATATACATATAAATTCAATTTATCATACTTTTGACTTATACTTATGTTATCGAATTTGAAACTTTATTGTAGGAGGAGAAAGAAGGCGGTCTCGTAGACTTTCGAGTGGTCTATGAGGCCACGCATAAGAGCCGGAAGACAAATGACCTAGTCACGTCCACTGCTCGTAGGCTTCTGGTAAGTCTCATGATATGATCATTTGGTTGTTGCCGTTAGTGCACTATTTTTGAAATACATAATGTTTAAATTTTATAGGATGAGTATAATGCGAAAATGGCTGAAAAGTATGGAGATGATCCGAGTACTCAGCCACCAGGTAATGTTTCTTCGTTGGTTTTGTCATGTTTTTAATTTGTGTTTCTTGATATACAATTTATATATTAAATGATTGTATGATTTTTCTATTTTGTAGAGGACCCTATTGTTTGGGAGGAGGTGACTGGCACGACACGAGGGGGTACTTGCATGACCTCGGCACAGCTATTCAGATACATAGGACGATCGGAGGATATGCAGACGGTCCATCTGCTGCACCTGATGTGACGCAGCTATCACAGCAGCTATCGCAGTAATTATCGGAGCAGATATCGCGGCAGGTTTCAGAGCAGTTGGCTATGCTATTGTAGGCGATTCAGGGATTGATCCTGACGTAGAATCTATCCCCGCGAGGTCATGGACCGAGCACGTTTGGGTCGAATGTCCGAAATGATAACAATAACTCCCAAACCTAGGATAGAAACAACCCATGAATACAAACAATACTTTTGTTACTTATAGATTTAGATATACATATAGTTTGTTAGTTAGGTTTATTAATTTTCGTATTCTTGTGTTAAATATTATGCCTGTGATGCTTTTATATTGTTTGTGATGATCTTATATTGCATGTGATGCTCTTATACTGCCTGTGATGCTTTTATATTGCCTGTGATGAATATCAATGCATTTTTATATGCATTATATAATTGTATAGTTTGGGAAGGGGAAAAATGAGGATTCAATGGGTAAAAAAAAATCTGTAAATGGCGTCTCCATAGCGTCCCATTCGCGTCGCAAAGGCTGTCGATGCTAAGTTAAATATATCATCCTTAGCGCCATAGTCACGTCTCATTGGCGACGCGTACACCATTATATTGCGTCACCTCAGCGACTTCCTAGTGTCTAGAGTAGCGACACGTGGGCGCCGAAATCGCATCTCATAGCTTGCGCCCCTTGCGCGTTGACTTAGCGACGCCTATCTTCTACGCACAGCCGCAAACCTCGCGTCTTAATGACGTCGAGATAGCGTCAAGCGGTGGCGCTAGTAGCGTCCCTTTTTCTTTGACTCCATTGCGACGCTAGTAGCTATCGATATGCAGCGTCCCATTTTTGTGGCGCTAGATAGACGCCAATGAGACGCTCTTCACAATGGCGACGTAATAGCGCCACCCTAGCGTCGCATATCTTGGGTCGCTAATCTCCCATTTTCTTGTAGTGTTTCATTCGGTCACTCCCTCTCACTCTGTTGTTCTTTCTTCTTCGGTGCGCGGACAGCAGGGAACGAGCGACCAGCACCGACGAACATCCTCCACACGGTGACGTGGGAGGGTGACAACAAAGACATCGACACGGTGAGGACCCCTTTCAGTTTTCTCCTTCTGTTCACTCATTCTGATTCAGATTTTCCTCTCTCACTCGACCCTTCTCCTTCTCTGACGCACATGGACGTCAGGGAGAGAGGGGACAACACCGACGATAATCCCTGACATGGACAACGAGGGAGCAAGGCGTGAGGGAGCAAGGCGCGGACCACGTTAGGACGAACCCCAACGGCTTAGGCATAACAGGTGTGTGCACGTTTGGGATCTTCTTCATAAGTCGAGTCTCTTGATGAACCAAGCATGCCTGATTTAAATCCATGAACAGAACCCTCGAAGATGAACGTATGATGCTCCTGAAAATGATTACATGATGACTTTTTTGCGATGAATGAACGAATGTATGTTTTAATGGAATGATCCCATGTTTAATCGAACTGAACTCATGATGGAACTGTAGGAACTTCTTATCGAAATCTTATGTCATAAGATGCATGTTTAGTATGATACTTGCGTAGTTTAGACTTTAGATGCTTTATAGATTCATGTTTGTAATGCTAATAACTTAGTTAACTTAGTCGTACTATGTCATCGATCACCGGAGGAAACGAAAGCTCGAATCTATCTTATGACTTGATAGAACCCGGCCTGCGTCCTGTCTGGCCGAACCGAGTTCCGTCGAGCATGGCCGGGGTCCGCCATGGACGTCGAGCTCGAGCTCAACGTGAACCAGGTACCCGGACCGGGTCACCCATGACTCGGCCCGGGCTCGCTGCGGAGAAGATGATCGGGAGAAACGACTCTCCCGACTCAATCGTCCTCTAGATCCGGCCTGGGTATGATCCGCACCCCGCCCGGGTTCTTCTCGATTTTCCCCCTGATAGACCGAGCCCGATCGAGGCCAAACTCGGCCCGGGATCCCCTTGCTCGGCCCGAGTTCTGGCCCCATATTATGACGTTTACGATCTTTGACTTCGAATTAAATATGCAACTTGCTGATTTGTTATCATGTTGAACCTATGTATGTTAATTCTCTAATTTCTGGACAAACCCATATTTTTTCACATGAATATGATTATTGATCCCTCATCGGAAAATGAACGAAGGATGATTATGATCTTTATGCCAAGAATGATAATAACTCCTCTCAACCTTTTCAAAGAATGACTATGACTCTGATGAACCTTATGATGAACGATTATGGACTATGACATGATGATTAAGAATGATAAGAAGCGGCAACCATACCCCTTCAATCGAGCGATATGATTTCGATAGGTGACCCGTGACCTTCGGGCATCCGTCGTGTGGATCGGAAGTGAAGACCTTTTCATCTCGACCTGATCTTAAATGAACTTCCGTCCACCTGATTCTTAAGTAAATGAAAATGAATATAAGAAGATAATTCCTCTACACCTTGATCGGTCCACGGATCGAAAGATAGGCTCATGTATGATGAGGGAAGATGTTCCATCCTCGTAATAGGCCCTTCCTCACGGGTTGCCATTTGCTCTATCTAGCCAAGAGCTTCTCCCATACGGATGTTTCCGCCGAGGGCGAGGTCATCCAGCCCGACGGGGCTTTGCCGTGGCACTGATCATCCACCGGCCTATGATGTCTAGATAGTCGTATCTCATAGTGCATGCAATGGCATTCCCTTCAAGAATGAAGAGCTCTTCTTATGAATGAAAGAAATGAAAGAAATGAAAGGATGAATGTATGAAAGTATGAAAGATAAGCATTACAATGAATACGTAAAAGAACGACTGAAGAAAAGAAATGGATATGAAAAGCATGTTCTCTCTTGTGATCTGATTTCTTCTATGATATCAATGCTATGATCTCCATTTATGCCATGATTGATGAATCTGATCCATGATGACTTGATCTTTCTCTCATGTTGATTACACTTCCTTATCATGTTATGTTCTAATAGAACAGATTTATGATTTATATGAACCCACACTTAGCTTTATGCTAACGATTGAACTTGCTCCCCTGTGTGATCCCCACAGGTGTGTGATGGTTATTCGTGAAGTGGTGATGCATATGTAGAGGTCTCATCGGGGTTTGCTATTGCATATAGTCCTGGTCGAGCATAGTAGTAGTTATTTAATTTTTTGTTGTATCTGTTGGTGTATCTTTGGAAATGGGACCTATTGAGTCTTTATGAACCGGAGTCGCTTTTATATCTAGTCTAGCGTTGTACTTGTGAGCCACCATCTCTTTTTGGATGGATGAGTACTCCTTTTTTGCTTCTACACCGTGATTAGTAATGAGACTGTCTCTCATACTAAATCATCTTTTTTAGATGTATTTTGGTCACCTTTTGGATGTACGTGTCTCCTACATTGGTGCCTCTGACGAAGGCTAGTTGAAGTATTTTATATATCATCTTTCGCATTTTCCTTTACATGTTGTATTATTGTTATTCATTTAGACTTCCGCTTTGCATTTCCCTTGTGTTGACCATTCGGTCAACAAAAGAGTCAAGAAAGAAAAAAGAGTCAAATTAGCGTCACAGGAGGAGGTCGCGCCATGTGGAGAGACCGAGTCTTGGGGCGCTACAAATAACTACATGCGACGGACCTCCCAACCTGTCGCATAACCCCTTTCGCCTTTCCCTTCCTCGTTGCGACTCATTGAGCGTCGGAGCACAGCAAAGCATGTCGATTTGTCATCCATCAGAGCACAGGGAAGCGTCGGGAGTCATCATCCATCAAAACACGATGATTCGCCTTCTGTTGACTCGTTGAAGAGTGGTGACTCGTTGTCCTCGCCTTCCTTTGTTGAAGTGCCATGACGGAGCATGGAGAAGATCATCCCTTGTTACTCCAACTTGTAAGATTTCTAACTCTACTAAAGCCACACAATCTCCTAAAAAGCACAGGATCCAAGAAATCTCATCATGCTTTACTCTAGTTTATGTATTTATTTAAAAAAGATCTATATTTGAGTACATTTCTCTCGTGCGTGAATGAAATTTCTGTTATGATTCTTTTTTTCAATCAAGTGAGAATTGTCCTATACAATGTAAGTCTATGTTCATGACTGTTGTCGATAGGATTTGCAAGTCTTTACTAACATTTTCTTTCCGATTTACCCCTTGTTTCCCCCTTTTCTGTTTTCCTATTTTTATTGTGTCAAGTTCTTGCTCAGATAGCCATTTATTCTCATTGCTTGAACAATCATCATGTAGTTGGGGAGTTTGATGGGACTTTTGAGTTAAGATTCAAACAATACAGTGTTTATTAATTGTGACTATCTGATGAGTAACAAAATGATATGCCACACAATTTATTTATTTGTTTCTTCCTTTACTATTTTGTCCCCCGTTTGACAACGGAATCAGGGCGGAACTTCCTTGGTTCCAAGCTCCCACCGGCTAAGGTGGAATTGTGAGTTGGAATCAGGGCGCACGTGACCCCGACGTTCCGGATTCACAAAAAATGATGAAACTGGAGCACTGTAGCGAAGCCGCAAGCTTTTTTTCTTTGACGTCATTTTTTTTAAATTATGTTTTCCCTTTTTCTTTTCATTTCTTATTTTTCTCTCATGCATTTCTCTTATAAAATAATGTATTTATTATATATAAAATATTTATAATAAATGATTAATATAATATTATTTATTACTTATTATTTTATTAAAAATTTAATATTTTGTTAATTATAATTAATTTTTAAAAATAATTTTTTATTTGAATACTAATCTATTAATTCAACTATTCATTGAGAACTTAGAAGGAACTACAGTTCTGTTTTCAATTCCTTGGGGAGTAATTGACTTAGATAAAAACGATCGTGCAAATGTGCCCGCAGCTAATTGTGACATTTATTAAAAATTAACTTTGGCACCTCTATTGATTAAATTTGTTTGTGCTCGACCACGAAGAATTGAAGAAAATAATGAGAGAAGATTATGAAAATAATGTTGACTTTCTTGTGTCATTATTCATTTATCAAGGAATTCTTGTTCTATTAATTCATCTGAAATGAATTCTTAGTCATAGATTGACTTTGGAGGATTGAAAGAGTTCACCTCATTCTTCAAGAAGATTGATTAACTCCTCTAACTTGACATAGTACAATATTTCATTTTGAAGAATGTGTTTATTAATATATCAATTCACTTTGAATTATTATTTTTCCTTGTTATTAGCTATTGCAGATTAATATTATCCCTCATTTATGTAGATTATACTAAGTAAATTTCAGTCGTGATCATCCAATTTAATGGATATTCCCAGTAAGGTCATCAAAATACACTTTGTAACATCACGATTATCAAACTTTAAAAATGTTTCAATCGTGATCATCACGACCGATATGTTCGAGCCAGGAAATCAGTAAGTCGCTGACGTAGATGCTTGTGTGACGTCAGCATTTTCTCTCTCATCCATGTTAGATTTTAAAAAATAAAAAAATTTCATGTCTCTTTGCTTTGCCCACGTATATACATGGACATCCAACATTTCAGAACTTTCAAACAAGATCATTCAATTTTTCAATTACGGTCATCATAAAAAACTTTAAATAAAATAATAACAAATATAAAAATAAAAAAATAAAAAATTGAAAGCACTTAGGCTTACTCGGAACATTTTTTGGCACGACCCATTCATATCGAGCAGCCCAAATGTTTTATGTGTATTATATATATAATATTATGATAATTAATAATTATTAATTAAGGAAATAAAAACATTAAAAAGATAACATATCGATTATATTTTTCCCTAAAATTTGAAATAATAAAAAATATTATAATTAGAAAAATAAAAATATTCTTTCGCGCAAGTTTCCATCTGGGTCGAGCCAAATCATACTAGGTAGTCTAGCGTGGTGCTGAACCAAATACAATTTCGATCAGCCCCGATAAAATCTCGCGCGAAAAAATATTTTTATTTTCTAATGATAATACTTTTTTATTATTTTACATTTTAGGGCAAATAATCAGTATACTATTTTTTCAATTTTATATTTCCTTAATTAAAATTTATTAATTATCATAATATTATATATTTAATACACATAAAAAATTTGGGCGTGCTAAAAAATGTATCGAGTCAAACTAAGTGCCTTCAATTTTTTTATCTTTTAAATATTTATTATTTACTATTTTAAGTTTTTTTATGATGACTGCGATTGAAGATTTGAAAAGTTGAATGACCTTGTCTGAAAGTTTTGAAAAGTTAGATGATCATGTAGATACAAAATTAAGTTTGGACAGAGCAGAAAGAAAAATGTAGACCTGGAATTCTTTATTCTTTAATTTTGATGTGGAGGAGAGAAAAATGTTGCCATGGTGCCTCGTAAGCATCCACGTTAGTGACTTATCAGTTTACTAACTACAAATGGTCGTGATGATCGCGGCTGAAACATTTTTAAAATTCGATGATCGTGATGTTACAAAGTGAAGTTGGATAATTTTACTGGGAATACCCTCTAAGTTTGATGACCATGACTGAAATTTATATGCTTGAACTACCATTCATATTATTCCTCATTTATGCATATTACTTTAAGAATAAGCTTGGGCTTTGTTAGCAGCATATTTTTCTTATATTTCTTTCTTTCAATTTTCTAAGTATAATTCATTTGACATCGTTATTGAAATTAAGTTGAAATTGTTGATTCTTGATTGGTATCTTTAGTTGCTCACTATCTGATATTGAAAGTGTAGGATTTATAACATATATAAATTATAGAGATTGTGAAATACCTCTTGCAGCAGAAACGGATCGTCGGGATTTTTTTACGAACTCTAGACAAATGCACTTGCACCTCAGAATTGGAAATCGAACCTCGGGGGGAACGAAAATCTTGGCCACAACACAAGCACCTCTAGACAAACCTCCTCGAAAGCGTGTTTGGAAACTCTGGTATGGGTCCCCTTTTATAGTGTAGGGAGATTTGGGTGAGAAGTTAGACAGAACACATCACGTGTATCAATCGCATGTGATAACGTGTCCCCTCAGTCCACATTTCTCGAGGCACGCGCGAGACGTAAGCTTGTGCTCGTCTCACCCATGTGGCAGCGCGCATGCGCAGCCCATGTGCCCAAAAGGGCATATTTCTAACAATCTCTCACTTTTCCACATTGGGCATTATACTTTCGTTTGTCCAAAATTGGTAAGTGTGTCGTGCGACTTACGAGTACAAGCACACTACTTTATAGGAGCTAGAAAGATATGTATTAAGGTTCAATCGCTCAGCTATCTCTAGAGCATATGACATGTCCATTAGGGATTCATGATAGTTCACACATGAGTCAATAAATGCTCAAATAATGGGAAAATTTATACCAAATGCCCTCCAACTTTAAGGTTTGCTCGACGATACCCTCAAACTTTACTTTATAATACAAATGCCCTTCATCTTTTAACATATTTAACCCGATGCCCTCTTTACCTAGGACAGTCGGTTTCTAAGTTTTTCATCGACGTGGCATCCACATGGCCATCTCCTCCCTCCTCCACGCAAATAGTCGTCCGACGTGGCATGTTCCGACGTGGCACCACCCAAAATTACACCAAATGCCCTCCGACTTTAAGGTTTGCTCAGTGATACCCTCCACTTTCATTTTGTAACACCAATATTCTTCATCTTTTAACTCATTTCACCCCATGTCCTCTTTACTTGGGATAGGTGGTCTCTCAGTTTTTCATCGACGTGGCGTCCACATGGTCGTCTCCTTTCTCCTCCATGCAAATAGTCGTCCAACGTGGCATGCTCCGACGTGGCACCATATATTAAACCATCTTACTTACCGTAAGTTGACCATTTCCCCCTTTGTCGTCATTCGCGTGAAACCTCCTTCGTCGTTCGCCTCCTCCATCGTTCGCCATTCGCATTCGTCGGCCATTGTCTTCGCCCAAGCATCGTTGTCCATTCACGTTCGCCATCATAATTTTTCATGTATATATTGATAGGACGACGGCGAATGCGAATGGACATTGATGCTTGGGCGAAGACGGCAGTCAGTGAATGCGAACGGTGAACGATGAAGGAGGCGAACAACGAAGGAGAGCGAACGACGAAGGAGGTTTCACGCGAATGACGACAAAGGGGGAAATAAGGAAATAATTTAATAGTGAGTGGCTCAACTTATGGTAAGTAAGAGGGTTTAATATGTGGTGCCACATCGGATGGCTATTTGTGTGGAGGAGAAAGGAGATGGCCACGTGGATGCCACGTCGACGGAAAACCGAGAGACCGCCTGTCCCAAGCAAAAAATGACATGGTGTGAAACGAGTTAAAAGATGGAGGATATTGGTGTTACAAAATGAAGATTGAGGGTATCGCTGAGCAAATCTTAAAATTGGAGGGTTGGTGTAATTTTATGTGGTGCTACATCGGAGTATGCCACGTCGGACAACTATTTGCGTGGAGGAGAGATGAGATGGCTACGTGGACGCCATGTCGACGAAAAACTGAGAAACCGACTGTCCCAGGTAAAGAGGATATCGGGTGAAATGCGTTAAAAGATGAAAAGTATTTGTGTTATAAAGTAAAGTTGGAGGGTATTGCTGAGCAAATCTTAAAGTTGGAGGGCATTTGGTGTAATATTTCTCAAATAATATAACTTGTTATGCCCTAGATCTATCTTGCAGCATAGCCAAGATAACGTATCTCTTGCACCACGATAACTATCTTTCACACACACTATTTTTCAACATATGAAAAAATAATTGGCCAATTGTACGTGAAAAATTTAATGCAGCTCATAACAGTTTTTTCTCTCGCCCTCATATTTTTTTAGTAGTGAATCAGTTACTTTCTTAGACGTGGCTCGACATGCTACTTTACTTTTCACCTTTGAGTACCCCGCTAAAGTAGCAAGTACTAATTCATTTTCTTAAGACATAGTCAAGAGTCTAAGGGCATGTGCAGATGAATAATCTGTCTAATAATTCATCGTCTCTAAGTCGACTTTGCACTTGGTACTAAACACAAGTACTGCGGTGGAAACTCTCAATGAAGGAGCATATGCCTAGCTCTGTTTAAATTATACACCGCACAGACTTAAGTCCAGTCGCTACTTTTTAGCGCCTAACTCGGGTTTTCAAATTATTTGCTATCCTATAGCATCAAATTTGAAATCTCGTACCTGACATCTCTCTTAATCATGCAACATTGAGTTACTAAAACTCATATTTTAATAATCACATTATGATTCACATAGTTTCATTTCCGCTCGCTACTTTCATAAGTGCCAGAAGCATATGTTCGTGTGAGTGAACAAATCTAGGCCTGATCGACACATTTTTCACATGCATAACAAAACTTCACAATAATAAATTTATCAAAAAAAATATAATATTTTATTCATTGAAAATTTGAGTACATTATTACGTTTATAATCTACGCAGCCTTAAGACATTTACATGTCTCTAGAATGCCTCTCTTGACAATGATTTGGTGAACGGATTAACAACTATTTTGTGCATTGATAAGTACTCAACAGAGTTTTCCTCTTCGACTTCTTAATTTCGTACAAATTTGTACTTTGTATCCATATGCTTTCCTTTACAATGGTATTTTTTGTCCTTCACATAAGCAATGACTCTTGATTGTCACAGTTAAGGATCATCTTCTTTGATGCATTCTTAGAAATCCTCAAATTTTGAAAGAATCTTTTAAGCCGTAAGGCCTATTGTATTGTCACTGAACAAGCTATGAATTCTGCCTCCATAGTTGACAGTGTCACATAGACTTTTTTCTTGCTACTCCAAGTAACAACACCATTGCTGAGCAAGAAAGTGTATCCGGAGGTAGATTTTCGTTCATCAACATCACCAGCCCAATCGATATCGGTGAATCCAACAAGTCTTAGACTTCCTCTATGATAGCACAGTGCAAGGTTTGTAGTAGCCTTGAAGTATTTCATAATTCTCTTCATCGTCTTCTAATGTTGACGTCCTGAATTAGTCTGATATCGACTAATTATACACACGACAAAACATATGTCGGCTGAGTACACATCATAGCATACCTCAAGCTACTGACCACACTCGCATAGGAAACATTAGACATTTTCTTTTGTTCCTCTGAAGTTTTAATGCACATATCCAAGCTTAAAACCTCACCTTTCATAATAGGAGAATGGGTTTGCAGTCATCCATGCGAAATCATTTGGAACAATGAGTCATTTGGAACTATCACGTTGGATTTTCACACCTAGTATGTAGGCTGCTTCACCTATGTCATTCATTTCAAACATGGAGGACAATCATTGCTTGATGGTAATGATAAAATCTTTATTATTTTTAGTTATTAAAATGTCGTCTACATATAACGTTAGGATAGCAAAATTATCCTCAGATTTATGAACATACACGCAGTGATCTTCATCAATTATGTTAAAATTGTATAAAATAATTGACTGATGAAATTTAAGATACCACTATCTATATGATTGTTTGAGTCCATAAATATACCGACGCAATTTGCAAACTTTGCGCTCTTCATCTTTTACAATGAAGCCTTGAGATTGCTCCATGTAAATTTTCTCATCTAGTTCATGTGATTTTTACATCCATTTGATATAATTCTAAGTTCATATGTGCGACTATAACTAATATTAGGTGAATCGAAGCAAACCTTACAACAAGTGCAAAAGTTTCTTCATAGCCAACACTCACTGTTTTGATGAAACCTTTCGCCACTAGGCGAGCTTTATATCTTTCAATTGATCCATTCATACCACGTTTAATTTTGAGAATTCATTTGTTCCCAGTTGCCTTATGGCATGTCAATAAATCAATCAAGTCACAATCATGATTTTTCTGCATGGACCCTAACTTTTCTTCCATTGACTTAATTTATTCTTTCTTAGCAGGGGACGAGAGAGTCTCTTTGATAGATTTGGGTTCAAGTTCATCTTTCAAACTTACTTAATGGGCCTTGTGTGGCCAATGTTCATGCAGTCCTTCGATTTCAAATCATCGATGCGAAATATGTTTTCTAGTAGTCCGTCGAAGTGAACTTTCAGGTTGATTAGTTGGCGATTGCGAATCTCTCCCACTCAGATCAAGCTGTGGGACGGAGAAGACAAACTCCTCAACGGGTTGATCCGCTTGTACCATCAACTCGAGATCTTCTTCTTCATTTAAGAGAAGTCCCTTGTCTATCTCGTTTTGCTTGGAAAACTCATTCTCTATGAATGTCACATCTCTACTTTTGATTTCCGTTATCGTACCATCTTCTCTTTCACCTATGATTACATGCCTTTAGAGGTGTCGCAATATCTTATAAAGATACATTTCTACCCTCTTGAATCCAACTTCTCATACTTATGCGAGTTATTTAGAACATAGACTGCACAACTCTAATGACGCAAATAATTAGGGTTAAGCTTTTGACTTGTTCAAAGTTCATAAGGAGTGGTAGGAGCGGATTTCGATGGTACACGATTTAAAATGTAGGCAACAGTAAATAGCGCATCTTCCCAATACAAAATTGAAAAATTAACTTGCGTCATCATGGATCGAACCATATCAAATAAGGTACGATTTCATTTTTCTAGAACACCATTTTGTTGTAGAGTTCTTGGTACTGTTAGTTGCCTAGTTATATCCTTTTCATCACATAACTTTTTTGAATAAGTCAGAGAGATATTCGCATCCACGGTGCGTTCGCAAGGCTTTAATCTTGCGATCCATTTGATTCTTTACCATGTTCATGAATCGTGTATAAAATAATCCAAGACTTCGGACTTATGAGAATCAAGTATACAACACTGTGACATGAATAATCATATATAAATATGATGAAATAAGAAAAATCGTGTCGTGCATGAACATTCATCGGACCACATATGTTCAAATTAATTAGTTGTAATGGGTACTCGGCACGTTTTCCCTTCCGGTGTTCTTATTTTCTTGCCAGCGACCCCCGAGAGGTCTTCTCTAACAAATATATTCATTCGATCTTAATCAATGTGTTCTAGTCTGGCATGCCAAGTATTGACACTTTCATTCACATCAACAGATGATAGAAAAGAATAATTGTCAGTACAAATGCTATATTTAAAATGTAGAAACCATTATTGAGAAGATCATTGCATAGAAGAACATTGTGAAGACATATTGTCATTTGTTTCTTCTGAAAATTTATTATATAACTAAGTTTGTCTAATGCTGACATAGAAAGTAAATTTTGTCTAAAATCTGGAGCATATAGAACGTCGTGAAAGTAAAGAATTTGGCCATTGCTAAGTTCTAACTTATATGTTCTAATGCCTTTAACTTTAACTCTATCGTTGTTTCCAACATAAATCAATTTGCTCCCCGCACTTATTCAGCGAAATTCCACAAAGACCCCGCGATCTCTTGCTGCATGGTCGGTGACTCCAGAATCTAAAATTCATGAATGATGAGTTTTAACAATTAAGGCACAACTAGAGACATAAGCAAAAGAATCCTGATTAGGACAAACCTTCTTAGGCTCAGTGCAATCACAAGCAAAGTGACCACGTTTGCTACATTGTAGCATTTTACTTTATTCATATATGCCTTGCCGCCACGTTTTCCATGTTTGCGCTGGTGGCCTTGGGCTTTCTTTTGTCCAGCATCTCCGCTCCTTTTATTTGATTGCAACTTATGCGACCTTTTTATTTTAGATTGGGAATCAGCTCTTTGTCTACCATTTTCAACAACTAATGCTTCAGAGAATTGATTATAAAATGACTTGAAGGACCTCATCCTCCATTTCAATGTGGCGAAGTTTTGACACTTTCGTTGTGCATCAAGTTACAATGCATATGTTCCTAACTTTTAGGAAGAGAGCGGATCAAAGCCTGCACCTACTCGTCATCGAGCACTTGTCCCACATTCTTGAGTTCATGGATCATGTTAGACATCTACTGGATATGCTCCATCATCATATGATTTGGTTGCTTCCGATAAGAGTCAAATTTGACCGTGAGCATTTGATGCTTGGTGGTCGTGGTGGCCCCATATTTATTGCAGAGCGTCGTCTACATTTCGAATGCTATCTTATAGACTTCGAATTCGCACAATAGGGAATTGTTCATAGTGCTCAGTAATGTAATGCGAGCAATGCGATTCTTCTTGGTCCATGCCTGATATGCCTCTATGTCCCTGACGTTGGGTATTGTTCTCAAGTACAGGATCATTGACAATATAGTTGATAGTCTCCAAAACTTCTTATTCTTCTAGGAGATATTGGACCTTGCGGTGCCAGATATGATAATTATTGCCATTGAGTTTTTCATTCTTCTTCGGGTCAACAGTTATTATTTTGAAACTCATGGTCTAGTTTGGTCATAAAAAATAGGAGAAATCAATGTTATGCATGTTATAATTTTGTCCGCAAACAACATAAATAATAAAATAATAATATTCATGAAGTAGTGATATCGAGAGGTTATTATACTCCCACTCATCTTCCATTATCTGCAAGAAATATTATTATTCATTATTTTAACAATGCGACAAAATTAATCTAAATATTTGAATTTTGAATTAACATATAATTCAAAAGTTTCTACTTTATATATTTTGAATCAACTTATAATTCAAAATCACCGAAATTTATTTCATGTGGTACACCAAATTATTTCTAATATGACGAGGACAATTAGGACTAATGCAACGAGAGCTCTTTTCCGAGGGGTACCAATTAAATAATCGTGCACTATCGTTCACCTCGATATCACATCAGAAAAAATTGTGCTACCACTATCACACATCAATCCTATTTTTGGAGACTACGTTGACCATGCACCAGGCCAGTTCCTCGAAGCCTTTATAAACATGCATTTCCACTCAATAGAAAGACGTTAATTATTGTGACAATGTTTGAATCTCAAGATGCCTTAGTCGTACAAAATAATTACCTATGTTTCATGTATTATTTAATTACTTATAGTTTGTATAATTTCAGTAACTAATTATTTTTATTATAGGCTTGCATGAAACATGGATTTCAGCACATAGGCAAAAATAATATTGTCATGTTAACTAATTCTCACAAAAGGAATTAATTTTAATTTATTCAATTTAAAATCAATTTGAAATTATAGGCAAGTTATCATGCTTGACAAAATTGGACATACCAATTTTAAATTCAAATTCATAATTTTAACATATAGTCAAAATTTAGACCATAACAATAAATATCATTATGACATATATAAATGGAAATATTTATTTCATGCATATAACACATTTATAAGGCAATATTTGTGATTGACATGAAATCTAATCATTTAACTAATTATACTAAATCAACAAATGATTTTCTTTTAATAACATTAAATTACATGCAATATTTCAGAAAATTTCTAAGGAAAAAACATATTTTTCCTAATTTTTCAAAATTTTATGATAGGTATTTTCTATTTTCTGATTATTTTAAAATTCTAGCAAAAATTAGAAAAGAAAAGAAAAAGGAAAAGGAAAAAACTATTTATTGGGTCTCTCAACCAGTCAAATTACCAATTCTCATATGTGCAACACCTTTGCACTTTTTGGGTCTCCAACGGGTCATGTGCCTGCTTTTATAGTTTTCCTTTTTTTCTCGCAACACATGCAAAAAAAATCGAAAAATTCGCTTAAAATATTAAAATAAATTAGAAAAAATATATTGTGGTCTAGGTTCATCCATAATATATTTGTGATGGCAAAGACCACTTTGTCCCTCAGTTGTGGTCAGACAATCGAGATAAGCAGATCCCAAGAAAAATAATAGATATTATTTTTTCGTCGCAATCACGAGTTCGAGAAAAACAAAAAAAGCTCGGATATCTCTTGCAGATATAAATCATAGAGGTTGCCGAATATCTCTTGCAACGGAAATGAATCGTCGAAATTTTTTCACGAATGTTTGACGAACACACTTGCATTTTGAGATCGGGAATGTGCTCCGTGCGTACAAGCGGTGCACGGGCCGTCCGCGCGCAGTTGCGCACGGGACGTGTGCTTGCACGCGTCTGGCCCATGTGGGCCGCGATGCGCGCGACCCATATGCCCAACATTTCTAACAGAAAGGTTATCCACTTTCGATATTAGGCTAAACTGTCTTGTTCTCATGTTGTGGTTGATTCCAGATTTTTATTATTTTTGTCAATATTCTTCTAGTTCTATCGCTTAAGCCTGCAGCGTGAAGTACTTAATTGTCTCCTTTTATAAAGATAAGAGCTTGCAGTTGTGTTAATTGCACTCAGCATCACTTACAAAACTCAAAAACTTTTTGTTGTATGTGATTTTAGCTTTACATTAGTTCTTCGTGTAAGTATTTGTATTGTATTTGTTATTTATTTATATATGTACATTTCTCCAATTCAATGATCAAAACTTTTCCTGAAACGAGGCATGTAAAAATTTCTAATTTTATTCCCAATTTTTCGATCGAAACCCATACCGGTGCGAGATGTAAAAATTTAGACCTGACAAAATCGGGTCTGGACCCGGTGGTCGGTGGATCGAAATTCGAATTCGGTTTTACTTGAGCATACGAACCTGACTGGGATGATGGTCTAAATTCGAACCAGAAAACGGCGTTTCCCCGCGTCGTCAAATTTGAACCAGAAAACGGCGTTTCGCCCGCTCGAATACCGTCAATTAACGTCTCCTACGGCTCGCTTTCTTTATAAATCCCCTCCACTTTGTTTACTTTCCACTCTTCAGATCGAGCTCCGCTTCAAATCCTAAACCTCAGCAATCTCCGAAGTCTCCCGATGGCCGACGCTGATACGGTTTCATCCCCTGCTCCGGCGACCACAGCCGTCGACGCCCCGCTCTCCTCGCCAGCGGTAAGTTCCCCGATCCTCCGCACGCGATTCCCTACCGAACGTCGGCGGTGTGGGTGATCCTGGATTTCTCTTTGAGCAAAACTTTCTACATGCTTGGAGTTCGACTCCTTTTGGTTAAATGACTCTCCTTTCTCTTTGTTTCGATGCCAGAAAAAGGAAACTATGCAACCGGTTGGAGAAAAGATCGCCGTAACTTAATTGTCTTTTTCTTCTAAAAAAATGCTTTTTAGTTACGCTCATTCGATCCATGTGTAAATGGATCTTGATTGTTCATTTATTGTTTGTATATTGTGTAGGAGTTGAATGAATCGCAAACGGAGCTGTTGTCCAGGCTTCAAGGTCTGAAACAGGTACATAATAGTTTTTATTTAGAAAGAAGTACATGAAAATGATGTCAATTTGTTTTTCGATGAACAAATTGGTTCCGGAGTTGGGGCCAGGGGAAGAGTACATCTCAAGAACTGGATGAAAGGGGTAGATAGAAGAAAAGATGGGATTTTTGGTGGTGATTCATGTTATCTTATGGCAGGATTTGCAAAGCTGGAGAACCAAGTTGGATACACAAGTGAAGACCTACAAGGATGTAAGTGAATGTATTTTCTTAAGTACACATCGTATTATAACATCGATGTGTGTCAGTTTCCATCTTAATTATGGTAATAATGATATAAAGTCTGCTTAATTGCCACTAGATATTTTAGTTGTTATGCGCATTGAGATGATTGTTTTAGGGAATAATGCTTGAAGTTAATAGCTTGATGAGAAGCGCTTTCTATCTCCAGTGTGAATCAATTTTCCAAACCAAGATGCTGAGGCCGCACTATGCTTGATACTACTGTTGTTTCTGCTGAATTTTATTGCAAATTAGCTGTTCTAAAAAGAAAATTATCTGTTTTATGCAGGAGCTTTCAGAGCTTAAATCGAAATTGAATGTTGAATTAGAACAGCTGAGATCAGTAAGTATGACTCTGGCATTGTCTGTTTCTTCTTTGATATTGTAGACTCATTTTTTTTTTCTTGTTTAGGACTTTACAGAGTTGAGGACAACTCTTCAGAAGCAACAAGATGACGTGACTGCTAGTCTGAAGAACCTTGGGGTAACTGATCTCTGTTAGACTGAAAATGTTTTAAGTGGATAGCTTCATGTACTTGTGAATTGCAAGCTCATTGGTAGAAATTGTTAGCTGAGACACTTTAAACCTCTAGAACTTTTCATGTTTTTTGCAAAAGTTAGATCCAATATTTTTCCTTACTGATTTTATGCTATTTTACCAATGAGGGTTGTGTTAGGCCCCGACAGCCAGCGTAAAACTCTGTCGAATCTCATGAACATGAATCAACGAATGCGGAATGACGTCGTATGATCCATGTAGCCGACCCCACCTAGTGGGATAAGGCTTTGTTGTTGTTGTTGTTGTTACCAATACTTGTGATTGATTAGCATACACACTGTAAACAAGGCCATCACAGTTTACCCGTTTAAGGTTGCGATTAGAAAAGAACTTAATACTCATTGATTCCATTCTGTAGTCTTTGTTAATTTTTGTTGGCACTTCCTACTAAATGAATTGATTTATGACATTTCTCTGTGGGTTAGAATAACTTGCAAAAGAGTTGTTGAATTAGACCTGTAACCCTGTTTTTCTGTTTCAAACCATCAGTACCTTCCTACTTTCATTACCCCTATTGTGATGTTAAAATAGTTTCTCTGGACAGATCAGAGGACAGAGACTATTCTCATTGAGATTGCCACTTCAACAAATAATTATTAGACCTGCTTGAAGAAACAAGCTCCACGTCTGGAACAAACTCTATCTCCAGCTTAAGGAGCTTGATTACTAATTGATCTAAAAACTGCATATTTCTAAGTGGCTTTAGCACCTGAATCATGAGTTGAATTAGCCATAACTTTTTTTTTCTACAACAGTTCAGTTTAGCTTTATATTTTACAATGTTAATCATAACTGCTTAAAGGAAACACAAGTTGTGTATGTATGTTTCGAAAGTTGGCATTATTTTAAACTTCCAATGTTATTTCGAGTAAATTGTCAATCCACTTCCCCTGACATTCTACTGTTGGTTTCTAAAAACAAGGTTCCATTTTGCATTACAGATGAATGACACACCAGAGATTTTGGAAGAAACTGAATGTCAAGGCAAGGATTTTACTGAAAAATCGCCCTCTGCTGACAGTGTAAAGGAAGTGGAAACTTCAGATAACCTTGGTACCAAATCCTCTGAATAGGCGACTTATGGTTTGAAGATTAAAGGAGTGTAACTTCAATCGTGTCTGCTGTGGATGTACCTTAATCACTTCTATATTAATAAAATATTTTGTTTGATTTTTTAATATGCACTCTCATGTTCATTCAGGAAATTCTATCTGATGTAGCCTCTGCATTGAAGATTAGTCCTTTCTTCGTGGTAAAGATTAGTCATTCTTTACCATAGTTTACCATAAACTATAGTAAGATGTGACTAGTTCTGTTGTCTTCAATCAACTGTGAGTCCATCAGATTACCATATTTCCTTGGCTGGATGCTTTTAAAGTTGACAGTTTTCTTCTCAATTTCAAAAGTTTGCAAAAGAAAGGAAAGTGATCCAAAAAATAATCATGAAGAAACTATTTTCTTATTCTCAAGAATGTCTGATGTGGCAATCCTCAAATTTTGACATCGCTAGCTCTTGCTTCATTATGAATCTGAAATTGAAGTTCCAAATACAATGTCTCGGGGGTTTACACACTTATTTCTCAAAGAATAAATAAAGGCGAACCAGGATCATCCATTGAAGCAAATTTGAAGACCTTTCCCACCAACTGCAGCTCTCAAGCATTGATATCCGCACGACCTGAGCTCGGTGATAACCTTATCCACGATCACATTAGACAGTACTTTTCATATGTCAAGGTTTTACTGAACAATCAAGCAAAAGAAAAAAAAAACAATTTACTTTAATAATGATGCCACAAAAAATATAAATCGAAGTGCATTCGGATGGAGGTGGTGAGACCGGTGAAGAGAGGGCAAGGTAAAAATTTCCATGTCTGGATGAGAATACAATCTCTAATATTCAAATTTTGTAATGGGAAGGTACTGTCAAAAAGATCCAATGGAGATATTACCTATTTGTCCGATCCTTATTAAATCTTTTTCAAGACATTTCTTTCGTTTCATGATGGCTGCATGACTGACTTCATAATCCTTAATTTGTAGAAAGCATGTGAGATTACTTTCTGAAGTATCACCAGAACAAATAAATTTGACACAACTTTTTTTTTTGAGAAAAAAAAGAGAATTGATGAGAGTTTCACAGAAAACTAATAACAAACCAAATAATAGGGCGCTAAAATATTTTCCTTACCAAGTCTCGAGCATGTTTGCCTCTTGAATAACAAATGTTTAAAAGTAAGCTTATTTTAGTGAGGTAAATAACTATTAGAGGACATATTTGTCCATTAAAACAATTTCACCCTATTTTCATTTTTTTCTCATGCATATCCAAAAAGATTAAAGTTTAACTTCGTTTTTTATGGGAGGAAGTTTAACTTCCCTTCTCTCTCTTCCCTTCACAATTTTTATTCCCCTTCTTTTACCCTAATTTCCTTGTCTCATCCCATCCCCCTTCCTAAAGAGCTTGAAGTTGGAACATGCCCTTTGTGAAGATACAACGTACTGGCAAGATGATAGAACTAAGATATCAGCTTGAAGTTGGAACATGCCCTTTGTGAAGATCATGAACATGGGTAATGAGGTTACAGAGAAGTACCTGCTTCCTCTGACATCTTAAGCACTTATATGCAACAATTCATCAGACTTCTATTCGGAGGCTAAATATGGAGTCTGCAATGTTTTGAGCATATTTTTGCTTTCAGCTTTAAATTAATTTTCTTACTACATATGAGAATTAATATTACCCAATCTTCTTCTATAATACCTGCAGCTTGCTTGAGACAAAAGAGGAAAGAAGCTACTTAGCCAGGAAATAATACTTTGCGTCCTCCAATACCAGTCGTCAGGTGTGGTCATCAAACTTAGTTATCAGAGTATTTTTGTATGAACAACTTTGCTATAATGCGAAATGACCACAACCTAATTTCGTCTACTTTGCTACTCAATTGCATGAGTCTTGTGTAGATTATCTATTATATCAAACTAGCAATAAACTTATCAGCATCCAAAACAAAACGAAACAACAGATGCACATTTTTCCATTGACAATAATCTAACATATTAATCTAAACAGGATAAAAGATAATTAAATTAGTTTCATTTTTCAGCAAAGAAAGCTTGAAAACTGCAAATAAGAAACAACTACAATTGAACGAAAAGTACAATAAAAAAGAATGTTTATATCTTCACAAATCTTTTAAGAGAAATCTGGCATAATGCAGTGAAGGTTAGCAATTAGTTAGCATGCTACTTTCTTTTAGGAGAATTAGCATGTTACTTAAATATAGAGGGGGTATGATGGATCAGACAAATAGTAAGGCAGAGGAAAATCATATAAATAATGCTCAAGGAATCAAGAGCAAGAAAAAAAAGAGATGTTATTCATATGATGCAACTCTATTCTAATGAAATCACACCAAACATTACTGATATAGCATTTTGCTAACTATAAGCCAAACAAGTAAAATCAAGGTGCTTGACAGACAAATATGAAACGTAAATAATTAACAATATTGCAATATGTGTATAGCATGAACAGAATAAGCGATGAATGCTATATTTGTTATTGTAGATTAAAATACGAAGGATACATGTTGGTAGAAGGGTCAAAACACAGCCTCCACCACCAGCTCCTGTCAGCTTGCTAGTTAGCTTGTATTGCAATGTGGTTCGAAGCACAGTCTCTATAGAAGCGTGGCTGACACCCATGCATTGGAGCAGACCTTGGTTCATTTCCATTAGCTCTTGTATTTTCTCTTCTTTCGTGGTAATAGATATCTCATCTAGCGCGGGCGTCTCAATGATTAGGGCGAGTTCCTTGCTAATAGAATCAACTGCAGTAAAAACTGCACGCATTGTGTCAGGATGCCTGAAAGCTCTCTCTGCCACTCCGGCAACCAATGCTTTAGTGTTCCTCCCAACCTTCGTATTAGTGATCAGCATTCTGATAGGCACATTTAGGCTCAGGCGAGACAGTTCCCCTGACCTGAATTTGATCATGCTACCTGTAAAATTGACATAGCGAGCTTTACAAACTCATGGAATCAAACTGACCAGCTTCTGACATACCAAGTTGAACAAACTGAACCATTTTATAGGACCGATAGCATGCATATATGCACAATATTCAAATTTACAGATAGCAGCAACGGGACCCTTTTTTTTTTGTCTGTGTGGGGGAAGTAGATAAGCATAATTTGCATTGACTATAAGAAGAAGAATGCCATAAATGTTAGGCATAGTAACATTCAATGTAAAGAAAAATTGCACTTACCGAATGTGCTTACGGTGTTATCAATGCCAGAAGGCTTCCCGTGTATGATCTTCTCCCCCTCGAACGCCCACTTGTTCACTAACTCAAGTTCTTCCTCCTCCAATTGCAGCCACCCGTTCTGCTGGTCGTCGATGTTGACAGCATCAGAGAATGCGAGCAGAGCCGCCGTGAGGGACACGCAGAACGCCGCGGACGAACCCAAACCTGAACCCACAGGCAGATCAGATTTCACCACTACCTTCCCGGCCTGGAACCTGAAAAAAAAAAACAAAATAGAAAAAAAAATCCACGGTATTATAGAAGATTGCATTCTAACAGCATCCTTTCGCACAATAACACGGAAGAAAGATTGAAACTTGAGACTGGTCTCGGTACTTGCCCCTGAATCGAAGTGTAGAGATGCAGGAATACGTAAACGCCGGAGGAGAGCCAAATCTTGGCTTCCGGAACGCTGTGCTCCTCGACGAGGCCGGCGATCTGCCGCAACTGCTCCGGCGAGCACGGCCGTGGCGATGAAGGAGAAGGGGACGCATCCGAAGCGATGGTCTCCCTGATCCTGGACGAGGGCCATGAAAAGGCCAGTCCCACGTCTTTGAGCTCCAGTTCTATCAATCCGTCGCCTGCGCCGCTGTTCTCTGTAAGCGCAAAAGGCCAGAAATAATTAAAGGAAGGTAAGGTCCAGTACAAATTGACGCAAGCAAAATATCGCGTACGAACCGGACGGGAGGCGGCGGCGGCGGAGGAAGTGGACATGGGTGTAGAGATCGATGGCGGCGGCGACGGCGGTGGAACCATGCACGACGGCATGCTCGCCGGAGAGTATGATCTTGCCGGGCGCTCGCGTTCGCACCTCCGCCGCGGCCTCCTCCGCCATGGGGGCACGCGATCTGATCCAAGATTCTGCTCACGGTCCCAATACCTGGTACCGGTGGAGGGTATTTGCTATTTTTACTTCGTTTGATGCACGACTTAATATCTATATATAATTTAAATAATGCACGTTTTAGTCGGCCGAAGCATGAATTAAAGATATCATCATTAGTTATTTAGACGGGGAAAAAATGATATTATCATTAGATAATTCCGAGACGAGATCTAATTAGTAAGTGCGATGGGACACTTTCTGGTTGGAATGTTTGTAGTTAATTGAGGCGACATTTTGCATTAAATCCAATATAATAATTTCTCAAGATTCTTATATAGATCGCGTCAACCCACCATCTAATTCACATTTATATTTTTGTGAATGCCCTTAATGCCACTCCTGTAATCTTCACTCCTATATATTTTATATTTATAAGATATATGAGAAAGATGATATATCTCTTTTTAAATAATCTTAAAAAATAATGATATTTTACTTCTCTGATTATTTTATTATTACTAATGTTTTAGAGAAATATATCACGCGTTTTCATATCTTTAAAATTAACCAATATAGTTTCTTTTCTAGGCTATAACCTTTTTTTTTTAAAATAACCATGTATCACGTGCTTTCATATCTTTAAATGTTTTATTTGCACATGAATATCAACATTGATAAAAAAAAGGTTACGGATCATAACTCACATGTTTTTAATATTGTACAAATTACTTTCACTAATATCAAGTCAATTGTATATATTGCTTCTGTTATTGAAATTGCAGCACCTAGGTTTGAACAACCCACCATGACAATTTTTGTTCAAATGTTATACTAAACAATATTTAAGGGGGCCAAAATATTTTTTAATGCTAAAATTTATATTTTCATACACTAATTTGTCTCCTTCAAATTTTCTTATTTAATTGATGTTTGCTTGATTGAATGAATAATAAAGAATTTAATCAAATAATTAATTACATTATTGTTAAAAATGAATTATTTCACCTACAGTATAATTTATCTTCAACAAGTTTAGGTGCAAAATATCTTTTAAATATTAGTTTTACTCATGTTATGAATGTTTGGTGAAATAATATAGAAAAAAGCTTTTACTATTATTTTTGTTATCAAACGGTCTACTATGCAAACAATTAAGTGATGGCTAAACACATGCCACCATGGATAATGTCGATAAAAATTAAGTGATATCTTTATTTTAAAATTACTAGAATTTAAAGTCCTCGCTGATCTAGCATACAACATCATACATATTATTAGGATTTAATGGAAAGAGCTATTTGTGTAACATGTTATGTAATGCTTCGAAACTCATGCGATTTTCACATGTTTTGAGTCGTCCTAAAAATGTTATATATTTTTTATAAAATAATTTTCCAAATATATAAATTATAAAGTACATAATTTTTCATAAAATATTTTTTTAAAAAATATAAACTAGAAAGTACAAAAAACATCTCAATAATAATCGCCAATACTATAATATGCAAATGAACTAGAACATTCATAATTTCATAATGCTAAAAATGAGAAATAATAAAATTAAATGACTATGTCAAGACTCAATCCTAATGTCATGTGCAACGTGCTTGGTCACCTACAGGACCATCTTCTATATTAGCTCTTTCATCAGTATGAATTCAGGTACAAAAAAATCTATGAGTATAAAAGTTAGTACGCATAGTTTAATCAATAAACAATAATTAATGCTAAAATGATAAACTCAATACAATGATAATTGAGTAAATGAAATAATACGATATGATAATCACATGATCAATGAATCAATATTACAATAGACCAATATAACGATGAAACAATAGAGCAATGTGATGAACCAAGCTAAGATAAGAAAGATTAATCAATATCAATATCAATTTATCAACTAACAATTATCAACAATCATGAGCTTGATCAACTAGGCAGTGTTTAGTTTAACGGTTTCCAATTAAATAATAAATGGTCTGATAATAATTCAATTCAATAGGACAATAACAATTATAAATCAACGCAAATATCCCAAAGACTATGATCTATTTAATTCAATACAATTTAATTTCAATTCAATTAATAACGCTCGATCTTATCTAATATAACAAGAAGTGCTTGGTCTGTTAAGAAAAAATTCACGTCTCTTTCATGCAGGCTAGTGGGTGATTAAGCTCAAGACAAGCTAACAATAACAATTTAATAATTTTTTTAATGACGGTGGACTACGATAAAACATAGGACAATCATAGCTTTTAAAGGATGATGTCTCAAACATTTAGGTATAACTATCTGCCCATACAACTCAACAACAATATGAGTTAGAGCCAATAAGAAAATATGGTGACCAAGTATCTTTCAGCTTTTATCTTATTACCTAAGATGCTTATTTTTAATAATTAAATTTTAGATTTGAAAAAGAACCAATCAAAAGAAAATTACTGGATCAATACTCAATTTCGAGATCATATGTAATAATGACAATAAAATCATTTATAATGACAATTTGATTATAATAAGATCAGGGATGATAATCAAAATGATCAAGAATAATTAACAATAATAATCTAATAAATCAAGTAAATTATCTAAAAATATATTTTCTACCTTGAAAACTCGAACCACGTTAGGTGGAACCTGAGCCATGTTCTGAGCGGCTCAAATAAACCTTGACCGGATGAAACCCAGGATGGGTGTGATGTGAATCAGGGCCAAGTAAGCTTGGTTCACATCCGTTTGTGGTCCGTTGCCAGCTAGGGCCATGTTGTCAAAAACTCGAGCTGCATTGTTACAAACTCAGTTCGTGTCCGAATAGGATTCGGTCTAGATTCTATGGAACACAGACCGTTCATATTAGAACTCGAACTGTGTTGGCCGAACCCGGGGCATGTTGCACGGAACTCGGATCGATAGTTTTGACGTGATTTTTCGGTCATAATATCTATACCTTACATGATCCAATCGATGTAAAAATTATAGTTATGCAATTTTTATTAAAAGGAGAAGAGTCTAGGATTTCATGTCGCAGAAAATCAATGCCATGAAGATCCGCTACGTACTTAAAGTTGGACGAAAAATAAACTGGGATCCTTTTTGCTTGAAAACTACATGTCGTCGGTACTTTGGCCGACTGTAACGCTTATATGATGTCCAGAAACTCTTGAACAACACTTGGACAACAATCTGCTATATGTGAGCTTGAAACATCTCGATACACGTGCAAACTAAGGAGAAAGTAGGACTCGTGATGCAGAATTTCTATTTTGCTGCTATATGTGAGTTTTCAACCGCCCTTGAATATCTATTTATAGTTGTATGATAGGGTTTTAACTTTTATTAGGCCTTGAACTCATCTTGAGTTGATCCTAACCTCCATCATTAGTTAATCACTCAAATTTAATTAAATTCGAATGTAATTAACAATCCTATAACCATACATACAATTTCACCTCCACTCAAACTCCTTTTATCTTTCTAACTTCTCCTCTAATTTTTCTTTAATTTTGGAATAAAAAAATATAGATAAATAAAATAATCCTTTCAATAATATTTTCCAAAACAAATATTTCTTTTATTTATTTTATAAAATTCTCGGACGTTATACGTAACACTTAAATGATTTTGATAAAATTTTGACCAAATTTAAGCACAATTTATTTGTCATAAAAGTAAGTATAGCGTCTAGCCTAGGTTAAAAGGATACTTGATTAGCTTGATAGATGTATATAATAGTAGTGATAAGTGTTTGTTAGCTAATGTTTTTAGGTGATCGAAAGATTAGGTATTAAAGTGTAGAAATTTATTTTCAAGTACACACTTAATAATATTTTATCATTTATTATTATTTGCATGATAATTTTTTAGATATATCAGACTTCTTCTTCTTCTTCTTCTTCTTCTTCTTCTTCTTCTTCTTCTTCTTCTTCTTCTTCTTATTATTATTATTATTATTATTATTATTATTATTATTATTATTATTATTATTATTATTATTCGGTGACAGGAGTTAAAAATATTTTGACCAAGGAAGCAATTAATGCAATGGTCATAATATTGTTAAAAATAGTTAAATAATTTTAAAGAGATAAATCATTTTTCTTTAGAATGGACAAAATAGTTCAAATTTTGTAATTATTCATTTAATTTTTAATCATTATATATTTATCAACTATTCAAACATTATGCATTTATGTGTGCCATTTTTTTTATTTATTTCAACCAAATTATTTACTAAAATTTGATCGGCAATCATGTCAAACAGAAATCAATATATATATACACACACACACACATATATATATATATATATAGAGAGAGAGAGAGAGAGAGAAATTTAACGGGGTGCTCCCTACTTAAGTTGGGAGTGCCCTACTCCCAAGATCTCAAGCGTCCAATCTATTATCAATGGCTCAATTGTTCGTGTGATTACGTCCGTTCGATTCAAGATTGATGGCTCAGATGCGCACTTTTGTTTTTCAATTTTTTTCCCATTAACCCTACGGCCGCTTCTCATTTTCTCATTCTGCCTCCTCCCCTTCTCTCTCCTCATGCACGGCCTCACCGTCGGCCGCCCCGCCCCCTTCACGATTCGCACGCTGACACCCCCGACACTCGATCTCGCCCCCCGACGCTTGATCTTGCCCCTCGACACCCCGACGCTCGATCTCGCCCCCTGATGTAATGACCTTTCAATGTGATTTTTGTACTCCAATCTTCAAATGTTAACTGGAACTTTAGGACCTCTCGCACCGTGTATTTTTAAAATTTATGTGAGTTTGGTCTATATTCATTGAATTGGTGGTTGTTTTTAATTGTGCAACATAAACAAAAACTAATATAATGTGAGTTTGATCTATATTCACCGCATTGCTGGTTGTTTTTTTATTGCGCAACGTACATAAATAGAAGCTAATATATCACTCTCACAATTCATGTAACAATGATATAAAAGTAAAATGGCTTACTCACCTAAAAAAAATAAAATGGCCATAAATGATAAATCCATGTGAACAATAAATTGTCTGCAAATCAAAGTTCTCCAGAAAGTAAATTAATTGAGGGGAAAAAAATCTCACATCGACATAGCTAGTCCATAGAAAAACTAAACACTTATTTAGTTTAAAGCGTTGATGGCGAAAATGAACAAACTTTCAAGGACGACGGAAATGTCGAAGAGAGATTCAAAAGATAAATCAGAGAAAACAAGTCTAGTGACGCTGAAAATGAACAAATATTTTGTGTTCATTGGAGTTAACGTAACGCCTCCGAAATTAGCCTCACGACACGTGTCGCGAGTGAATTTCGAAGCACGTTACACGATGGACAATGCGATAGTTGACACGAGTCAACGCAACATGACAATATTAAAACACCGAAAAACAAACTAA
Organism: Pontederia crassipes; assembly: GCA_030549335.1. Lineage (NCBI taxonomy): Eukaryota > Viridiplantae > Streptophyta > Magnoliopsida > Commelinales > Pontederiaceae > Pontederia > Pontederia crassipes. The sequence goes on along the minus strand of CM060194.1, from coordinate 22,149,683 downwards.
AAAATATAACGAAAGCGATAAAACATCATGGACCAATGACACTAAGCCTAATGACATCAAAGTATACCATGACGGATAGCCCAAATACATAAGAGACTCAAAATCTATAAATAAATCTAGCTCCAACATAATCCATAATAAAGGCCCGTAGGCCGACTTATACATAACCCATAAACGATATGAAGCACTAAGGCCCAATACGAGGTCGACACCATGTGTTAACCGTCGTCATGAGCTTGCCACTGACTTTAACATACTCTTTCATACCTGTACGAACCCGGATGCAAGGGATGCCCACCTCCCATTAGTTGTATGTAAGGGTCATTCAAATAAATAATTCAATAATCCATAAAACATCTCGATTAAAATGATAATCAATGAACAATGAGGATATCAAAATAGATCATGAAAGCCAATTATCAAAATAATTCATATATCCTTTGCATTAATATTATTTAATGTCCAATTATTCATATCCATAGTGATTAAGAATATTCCATCGCATTTACTCTTTGAAATGCCCAATTTATAACATTATCCATACATCCTTGCCACTCAATCAATATCTTGATTAGTTATCAAACAATTTTTAGTGAACCTTTATTAAAACATTGAGGTACTTGGTAGTCCTTGCACATAGGCTGGCCAAGCCTTGACGAAGTCATGTCATTTCCATTTGTACATCTCCATCCAGCAAGGGCCAAGTAGTCCGTGTGCTGAGTTACTTGACGATCCTTGCTCATGACACTCCGAAGTCATGTCAATTCCATTACCCTTTTCATATGGGTTCACAAAGTGATATGTCTCAGTCTAGCAAGGGCCAAGAAAGCCATCAATGAGTCATTTCAATATAACGATTCATTTTAATCCTACGATTTAGAATGCATTTCAGATGCTAAGTGAGTCAATCAACAGCATGACATTCATATCAATAAAAATATGAAAACATAGCACAACATAACATAATATCAACTACTGAATAATTGATAGGAAAATCGTTAAGTTCAAATTTCGAAATCATATGGTCGGCCAATTGGTCGCACGTCCGATTGAAATAGTGGCTTCCAGCCATTGTTTAATCTATTAGAGCGGTCAACCACTTCACCTGACCAGTCGATCGATTTAAATGGTGGCTTCCGATCTCAAAGGCCGGTCGTCGTTCGATCGATCAATTCTATGTCCAATTTGAACTGTGGCTTCCAAACCAAAGGTCGATTGCTCGTTCAGTCGACCGATGCCGCGTCCGATTTGGACAGTGGTGTTCACCCATATGAAAACTCATGGATCGATGGACCGTTCATCCCAACCGATCAACTGATTTAAATAGAAGCATTTTGATTCCGCGATCGATTGACCGTCGATCCGATGCCGCGTCCAATTTGGACAGTGGCGATTCTATGCATTGAAATCTACGGACTAGTCGACTGATTCATACCGAAATCATGGATTCAACCACTTAAATCCATCGATCACAAACACAATGTCCTCTACAGGCACACTAGGCTCTACTTAGCATGTTCCATACGTTAAACATCCATAAACAACTATAAAATCGAGACAACGCACTATGGTTTTTCAATGTGGACAAATTTGACACCTTGTCGGTTCAATGTCTATAACCCACTCTATAGGCACTAAATTGATTGATTCTAATTTATCTTCACATTAGACCCCTAGGTAACAACATACAATTTTCTGAGAATTTATTTGATTACCGGATACCCTCATAAATTCTCACAATGATTAAGTGGTTACCATATTGACCAATTTGACAGTTGAGCATTGAATGATTAGTATCTCCCTATAGACATTCTTTTTAGGTGAATCTAAGCTTTGTAGAAAGGTGACCTAATCACCTATCTATTCCATAAATTTTGCTCTTAGATTATGTGAAGGTGAATTTTCCAAATCTATCATCGATTGCCATATTTTTGAATGAGGGGTAAAATAGTAAATTTGTTAAAAAGCCCTAATCTCCCCTATATAAAGACCTAGGACTTCCTTGTTTACCTCTTTTCTCCATCTGAACACTTGATGACTAGGGCTCAAAGAAGGAGACCTTGAGGAGCAGGGAGGAAGAGGAAGAAGAGGAAAAGGAAGAAGGAGAAGAAAGGACAACTAAGATCAAGGTATGTAAAGGAGATCCAATCCTTCTCTCCCCTGTCAATGATTTTAATAATTGGATTGAGAGTAACATGGCACTCTGCTCCTACTAAGGGATTTGATAAGGATTTTTTTATTTTGAGATCTAGGATATTGTCTTATGATTTATGATTAGATCTATATGATAGGGTTCATGATTAGAATTTCTTGTATGCCTTGAGAGACGAACCTTAGATCTTTAAGAATGTATGATCTTACATGTTTGGATCTGATTTATGCTACTTTATTGTCTGCAAAACATGTATAAATCGTTCATAATATTGAAGATGATTTTTCCTAAAGGTTTGATCAAAATCTAGGCAAAAATCGAGCTGAAGTGAAGGGATCAACGACCTCTGTCACACCCATGACGAACCCCTTCACGCCCGTGACAAAAGGGCTGAAGAATGGCCCAAAAAAGTTTCTTCTGTCACGCCTATGACACTTAGTGTCACGATCGTGATAGGGTCAACACGGTTGTGAACATGTCAGTCACGGCCTTGATAGAAAGGGACGTAAAATTGGGTTTCTGTCACGCCGTGACCAACCCAATCACGATCGTGAAATCTCAAAAAATGGAATTAAGTTATATTTAAGGTATTTACTATTATGTAATAATGATTGATAATTGTTTATGAACCTAGATATACGAATGCATGGACAATCATAATTAGGTTAAAATCTAAAGGCTGAGAGACATAAACTGTTTGATGATTGTGATAATAATGAACCCAATTGAAGAATACTGTTATTTATCACTCCTCATACTAATGACAACATGTGTGTTATAATTTCCTTCGAGAAATTACTGCGTCCTGCATCTTGGAGTTAGCATTTTATGGGGAATAATTATATCTTATCGATAACGGTATGTATATTTCCACGGAGCCTCGGCTCCAAGGCCTAGCTAGCCTATCGAAGGGCAATGACATGATTATTCAGTTATTGATAATTGATTGGACTGAAAGGACCGATGATCACAAAACTGAGTTCCAAAGGGTTATAAAACAACCTCGAGGATATTACTGAGGCAAGGTAACGACAAGTGCTAGTCACTTGGTATGTGATGTGTGTAGAATTGATAGCAAACGCTAGCAAGTGCACTAGTCGCTCAAGTAATTATGTGAATGAGTAGAGTTATTGTTCCCACGAGGATGGTTAATAACTTAGATTTTATTTTAACCTTGTTAATTGAGAAATTAAAAAATATATGATTTCAGATGTGAATAAAAAGAAAATAACAAAAATAAAAGAAATGATCATCTGGAGAAATAATGATTTGATGATTAAGACACCTAATTATCACCACTAAAATGTAATGAATTTTCTCAACTTAAAATTAGCTGAATCAATAACAAAGTGAATTTCCAAAATTAGTTAACCAATATTTCAGGCTTAAGTACTACCTTATGAATAATAAGAATAAATCAATCATTTTAATTTTTAATTTACTTAATTAATCATAAGATGCATTAAAACAAATTAATATTAAGGGCTTTCTCAAGTCACCTTAATAATTACACAAATTAGGTCTCTTTCGATTTCCCTAATTGTGGCATGCAATAAATAAGATCAATCCTAAAAACTATTATGAAGATAATCACTTCTTCTCAGATAACAATCAAATCATAAATCATGAAATCAAAGGAAAGCATTAAACATGAAATTGCAATGCTGTTAAAGATTCAAATCAAACTAATATTAAGAAAGGTTCCAAAACATAAATAGGGTTAAACTAAGATGACTCTAATAAAGGAATAAATCAGAGAATAACAACATCACATCTAATATAAAAGATTGGGAAAATAAAATGAAGAACTTTGGCAGCCGATGTGCATGTGCTCTCGCGAGTTTCCGACAGTACTTCGTTGTTGTTCTCGATCTTCTCCTCTTTATAGGCTTCAAATTTGTGCTCTAGGGATGCTTTTCCAGACCCTCTTCTGTCTCCTTTCATAAGTTTTCTCGGCCCCTAAGAAAAGAAACCAAAATTCTATTGAAAAAGTGGATAAAGATGACTTTAAAACTGCCTAACCGACCACCGTCACGACCATGAAAGACTTTGTCACGACTGTGACAGAAGGCTGTCAAGGCTTAAAAGTACTTGGCCAATTTCTGCTGAAAAATCTCTCTGTCACGGTCATGACAGAAACTGTCACGGCTGACATAGTAACTTAGTCAATTTTCTGCTAGAAAATCTCTCTGTCACAGCCATGAAAAGAATTGTACGACTGTAATAGTCTTCTGAGCTATTTTATGGCATTTTCTTGCCTTAATTTCGATGTTTTCTCATATCCTGCCATGAATAATTTTTCAGACTCAGGTAGAAATCAAAAGAAAATTATATGAAAATAAATCAAAACCCCTCTTTTCTAAACATAAAAAATATTCTAAAATGCTAATCAAATGACCTAAACTAATGCATGATTTTTTCGTGCATCAGTATGCCTAATGTTACTGACTGACTGATGTCTGACTGTTATATGATTTTATGTCAATTAATGTTAATAGTACTAATATACATTGATGATATGATATGAAATATAGATATGTTAGCATATGGCACTATAAGAAAATTGAGATTTTTAGACGGGCAGTTTTCGACGGATAGAAATTCGTCACAATTTACGATGAATTTTACGACGGATAGGTATCCATCGAAATTTTTGATGGTCACAACCAGCAGAAATAAAAATAATATATTATATAATATATTATATTATTATTTTATTTTTTGACGGTTAGGAACATTGAAAGTTCCGACAGATATCTATCCGTCGAAATTTTCGACGGTCCTAATAGTCGGTATGTGAAAAATAATATAATATAAGAAGTATTTTATTAATATAATTAGCGACAGTTTAGACCGTCGATATTTTTGACAGTCCAAACCATTGGTAAGCGAAAAATAATATAATATAACGAGTCTGTTGTTAATATAATTAGTGACAGTTCAGACCGTCGATATTTTCGACAGTCCAAACCATCGGTAAGTGAAAAATAATATAATATAAGGAGTCCTTTATTAATAGAATTAGCGATAGTTCAGATCGTCGAAATTAGACCGTCGGTACCCTAAATAATTAAATATGATATATGTACGTAGTATTTTATTATTATAATTGTCAGTGGTTCACATCATCCGAAGTTTCAACGATCTCAACCATTGGTAACTTTAAAAATAATTAAATATTATATTCATATATATCATAACATATATATATTATTAATATTTCTGAAGTTTCCGACGGTCATGACCGTCGGTAACTAAAAAATCAACTCCCGCTTCTTTTTTGGTTTTCCCGCTTTCCCATCTTTATATATATATCACTTTATCCCTCTCTCGTATCTTTACTTCTTTCCCTCACTCCTCTCTCTCTCCCTCTCCTATTTTGTCGGCGCGACGACCTCCCGGATGACGACATGCCAACGAGCTCTCCCTCCCTCTCTCTCTCTCCAACTCAGTCTCCGACTCCGGCTCCCTCTCCGTTCGGGCGCCAAACGGCCAAATCTCACTGCGGGCGGCCGGATTGGCTGCCTCGCAGTCCGATCTCATCGCGGGCGTCCAAATTGGCCACCTCATAGTTCGATCTGCTCTCGGGCGGCCGGATCTGGCCGCGGGGGGTAGATCAGCCATCTAGTGGCCGGATCGACTGCCTGGCAGCCGAAATAGCCGCTTGGAGGCCGGATCTGCCATCAGATCGGCCAACTGATGGTCGGATCTGGCTGCCTGGCGACCGCTTTGGGCCGCTGGCGATCGGTTCCTGCCGCTGGCTGCCGAATCCAGCCGCGGGCTGCCGAATCCAGCCGCGGGCGGCCGAATCTGCCACGGGCGGTTGGATCTGCCATTGGCGGTCGGATCTACAAGTTTACGATCTGTGTCGGCACTTGGCGGTCGGCCAGATCGGCTGCCTGGCGGTGGACGAATTTTTTTATATTATAAAAATTCTTTGCGATGGTTGTGACCGATGGAAGTTTCGACGGTCGTGACGACCGCCGAATGTTTCGACGATTGCGACCGTCAAAAGTTTCGACGATTGCGATCGCCGAAAGTTTCGATGGTTGAGCCGCCAGACTTTTGGTACGGTTACAACCATCGGAACTTCTGACGAGTTTTTTCCAACCGTCGAAAATCATTTTGCGATGACCATTTTTTCGACGGATCAGTTTCCGATAGTTTTCGACAAATTATAGACGATTTTGACCATCTGTAATTGGCTTTTTTCCTTGTAGTGTGGCTTGACATTCATGCATGTTTATTTCATACTTATGAATTGGTTATATATGTCATGTAGTATCCTTCTTAGGATGCATGTCATTGCATGGCCTTTATATACTCTAACTAGAAAATCCTGCACCCTGGATTCGTGTAGGTAACTGATTTGTTTGGATGGATGGTTGGCTCAGCTCATGATGGTGAAGTTGCACATGGTCTAGGCTAAGAATATTGTCATGAGTCTGTCAAACTATTATTTTCAGAGATGTTTTATGGTTAATGAACTTTTAGCTTTATCTATGTCACTAATTGGAAAGGTTTTAATTTAAGACTTTCGTTGAAAAGATAAATTTTATTTTATCTTCGTGATTAATGATTTTCCGCAATAGTTCTGTTTATCATTTTAGTATGATTATATTATGACGAACGGGCTAGCACTGCCGAAATGATCTAATTGCTCTTTATCTTTTAGGGTGGATTTTTAGGGTGTTACAGTTGGTATGAAAACATGTTTAGGACCTATGATAGGTATGCCATAGAATGTTGTGTCGAAGTCCATGTGTAACCGTCATGAGCAGCCATCCAAGGATAAAGAGTATGTATATTCTGTGCCATATGATTAACTATTTAAATTAGCCATATAATATTGGTTGGTTAATGTTCTGTGAAGGATGGAGCCAAGAGGTCCTTCGAACACTTTAGGGGACCAAAGGGGACTGATTGAGAGCATGACCTGCATGGATCATGTGATGGAAAGGAACGCGGGCTTGAGACACTCTGGTCACTAGAGTTATAGGATAGAGAGGTTTCTAAAACTACATCTCCCTGCCTTCAATGGGGAGAGGAATTCAGACAAAGCTGAAGTTTGGCTGGATATTATCATTGAGAAGTTCAGAGCTATGAACTGCTCCGACCAACATAGAGTCAAGCTAACTACCATCAGCTGGTTGATCAGGATCATCACTGGTGGAAGTTAGTGACAATGACTCAATTCGACGAAGATGATGAGATCACTTAGAGGGATTTCAACAAATCCTTCAGGGATCATTACCTTCCTCAACATGTCAGGGGGAGAAACATGTTGAGTTTATGAATCTACAACAGGGCAGCTTGACTATGGAGGAATACTTCAAAAAGTTTCTAGAGTTTGAGAGATATAGTCCTCTCAAGGAAGATGAAGACTTGAGGGTTAACCATTTTATCAAAGGACTAAATCATCGTCTGAGGATGAATGTCAAATGTGAGGATCCCGAGATCATGGCTAAGGAAATCTCTATAGCAACCAAGCTAACCAAAGAAATTGATATACAGAAGAAGTATGAACAAAGTAGAGACTCAAGGAAAGAACAAAAGAAAGACAATGGAAGGAAGAACATGGACTGCAAGCCCCACTCAAAGACTGAAGGGGGACAAGAGACGAAGCATATCCTCACTGCCACATGTTTAACCCTGGAGAATGCAGGTTCAAGACCGGAGCATTCTTGCGCTGTGGCAAGATGGGTAACTTTGTCAAAGACTATCCTGAACAAAAACTAGAATATCAAGACAAGGGTAAGCAGACAAAGAATCAACAGAAGGCAATAGGCAGGGTCCTACACCATGAAAGTGGATGAGGTCCAAAAGTCCAATGAAGTGATCTAAGGTAACCTCCTTGTAGCTCATCACTATGCAAATGTTCTATTTGATTCTAATGTTACTCACTCCTTTATATCATCTGCTTTTGCTAACTTGCGAATGTTGAGAGAAACATGAAGTGACAGCTAGAAATAGCAACACCACTAGGGAGGGTCTCCACTAGGCAATACCTCCGTGAGACACCGATGATGATGGAGGGAGAAAATTATTCGACTGATCTCATTGTGCTACCTATGGTGGACTATGATATCATATTGGGCATGGATTGGTTGTCATACCATGATGCCTACATGATATGTCGGCAAAGGAAGGTCATGATCAATAAGAAGGATGACAGTTCCATAATTGTCCACAAAATTCATTCAAGGAAAGGAAGATGATGATTTCTTTAGCCAAGATAGCCAAGATGCTGAACAAGGGTTGCCGAGGATTCTTGACGAGTGTAGTCAAGAGTGATTTCCAATCTAAGCCACTACAAGAACTTGAGGTAGAGGACTTCTCAGATGTGTTTTCGGATGAGCTCTCGGGATTCTCTCTGGAAAGCGAGATCGATTTTCATATAGAGCTGATGCCAAGGATGACCACCAATCTCCAAACCCCCTACAGGATGACACCAACAAAGATGAAAGAACTGAAAGCACAACTACAGGAATTACTGGATAGGGGTTTTATCAGGCCAAGTGTGTTTCCATGGAGTGCATCTGTCCTATTTGTGAAGAAGGATAAATTACTACATGATGCTCAACAAGGTGACCATCAAGAACAAATATCCTCTGCCTAGAATAGATGACCTATATGACCAACTATCCACAACATAAGTCTTCTCAAAAATTGACTTAAGAAGTAGATATTGTCACCTCAGAGTGGCTGATGAGGACATACCTAAGACGACCTTCAGGTCAAGGTATGACCATTATAAATTTTTTGTTATGCTTTTTGGATTGACAAATGCTTCTGCAACATTTATGAATTTGATGAACATGATATTAAAGCCTCACTTGGATAGGTTTGTGATAGTATTTGTGGATGACATCCTGATATATTCATCAAGTTCTGAAGAACACTAGAAGCACTTACAAATTGTTCTGGAGACTTTAGGACAACATCAACTGTATGCAAAGTTCTCCAAATGAGAGTTCTGGTTGGAGCAAGTCATGTTTCTGGGTCATATTGTTTCAAAGGAAGGCATTTATATAGACCCAACAAAGGTTCAAGTAGTTATTAATTGAGAATACCAAAGACAACGACTAAAATCAGAAGTTTTCCGGAATTGGTTGGTTACTATGGAAGGTTCATAAAAAAATTCTCTAAGATTATTTCACCAATGACAAAGATGACCAGGAAAGGGGAAAAGTTTAACTAGAATCAGAAATGTAAGGAAAGCTTCTTGGAGGCTACATGGTGTACAATGATGCTAGTGATACCGAATTGGGATGTGTGCTTGCAACATGGAAGAGTGGTTGCATATGCTTCAAGGCAACTTAAAACTCATGAGAGAAACTATCTCACTCATGATTTAGAATTGGAAGCTGTGATATTTGCTTTGAAGATAAGGCGTCACTATCTGTATGGAGAAGAGTTTGAAGTGTACACTGATCACAAAAGTCTCAAGTATGTGTTATCCTAAAAAGAATTCAACATGTAACAAAGAAGATGACTGGATTTCTGAATGATTATGAGTTTGGTATTCTCTACCATCTAGGGAAAACAATTCAGTTGCAGATGCTCTAAGCAGAAAATATGAAGGGTCAATGACATGTTTGAGAGTCTACAAATAGACTCTAATTGAAGGAAGCACACAAGAAAAGCTGATGATACACTGTGACATTTAGTTTGAATTAGTGACCAAAATTGTAGAGGCACAAAAAGAGGACCCAGAGTATAAGGATATGAAAACTCTGTGTGAGAAGGGACACCCAAATTATAATGGGACTATCAGATTCCAAGGCAGACTGTGGATACCCGAGGACGAGGAACTTAATGAAGAAATTCTGACTGAGTGCCACAAGTCAGAATTTGTTATTCACCCAGGAACTATCAAGATATTCAAGGACCTTCAACAAAATATTTTGGTGGAAGGACATGAGAAGAGAGGTGGCAAAATTTGTTTCTAAATGCCTGCCAACAGGTCAAGATTGAGAATCAAAAGCCACCAGAGCTACTAAATCCATTGCCCATGTCTCAATGGAAATGGGAAGTCACAATGGATTTCATTGTTGGCCTCCCAAGGACACAAAAATGACATGATGCTGTTTGGATCATCCTGGATAGATTGATCAAGTTTGCTCACCTTTTTACTATATAATGTGAGGCAAACAACCGCAAGTATAGTACAATTCTATGTAGATGAGATTATCTGATTATATAGAATTTTATTTCCATTGTATTGGATAGGGACCCAAGGTTTACAACAAGATTCTGAAGAGGATTGCAGCATGGTTTTGGCACAAGACTGCACTATAGTACTATCTTTCATTCTCAGAGTGATGGACAAAGTGAAAGGATAATCCAAACTCTAGAAGATATGTTGAGAGTATGTGCAATAGATTGGCAAAGCAACTGGGATGATCACCTCTCTTTAGATGAATTTGCCTACAACAACAACTATCATTCCTCCATAATGACACCTTTTGAGGTATTGTATGGAAGACCTTGGAGGTCTCCCACATGTTGGAGTACAATTGGTGAAGGAAGACTACTAGGACTCCAACTAGTAGAAAAGTATGCAGAGAAAGTGGATCTTATCAAGGAAAGGATGATGGCAGTTTAGAGCAGCCAAAAAAAGTTATACAGACAGAAAAAGAAGGGAACAAATCTATCAAGTTGGGGACCATGCACTATTGAAGGTGTCTCCTACCAAAAGAGTCATGAGGTTCAGCAGGAAGGGCAAGTTGACTCCTAGGTAGATTAGCTCATTTGAGATCTTGGAAAAAGTTGGAGAAAGAGTATACAAACTAGCATTGCCTCCTTCATATGCCAAGAACCATAATGTCTTCCATGTGTCTATGCTTCGCGAGTACACATACGATAGTTCGCATGTGGTGGTAATTGAAGAAGCAACTATCAAAGAAGATCTCACATATGAAGAGTACCCCATAGTGATACTTGAGTATAGTGAGCGTCATATGAGGAACAAGGAGGTGAAGATGGTAAAGATTGCATGGAAGCACCACAACGGAACTGAAGCAATATGGGAACTAGAAGATGAAATGAAGGAACAATTTTCAAGATTATTTGGTAAACGTTATATCTTATGTTAAAATTCAAGGACGAATTTTCTTTTAATGGGGGAGGATGTAATACCCCATAATTTTGAATCATGGGTAAAATAGTGAATTTGTTAAAAAGCCCTAACCTCCCCTATATAAAGACTTAAGACTCTCTTGTTTACCTCTTTTCTCTATCTCAACTCTTGACGACTAGGGCTTCAAGGAGACCTTGAGGAGCAGGAAGGAAGAGGACGAAGAGGAAGAGGAAGAAGGGGAAGAAAGAAGAGAAAGATCAACTAAGATCAAAGTATGTAAAGAGGATCCAACACCTCTCTCCCATCTCAATGATTTTAATAATTGGATTGAGAGTAATATGACACCCTGCTCCTAATAAGGGATTTGATGAGGACTTTTATAGGTGTTGTGACATCCGGGATGTTTTCTCATGATTAGATCCATATGATAGGGTTCATGATTAGGATTTTTTGTATGTCTTGAGTGAAGAACCCTAGATCTTTAAGAATGAATGATTTTACATATTTTGATCTGATTTATGATTTGTTATTGCCTGCAAAATCTATATGAATCGCTCATAATGTTGAAGATGATTTTCCCCAAAAGTTTGATCAAAACCTGGACAAAATCGAATTGAAACGAAGGGATCAACAACCTCTGTCACGAACATGACGAGCGACGTCACGCCCGTGACAGAAGGACTGAAGAACGGCCCAAAAAGGCAGCTTCTGTCACGTTGTGACACTTAGTGTCACAGCCATGATAGGGTCAGCATGGCCATGACCATGTCGGTCACGACTGCGATAGAAAGGGACATAAAATTGGGTTTTTATCACGGTCGTGACCAACCCAATCACATCCGTGACATTTCGAAAAAATAGATTTAAGTTATATTTAAGTTATTTTTAAGGTGTTTACTATTATGTAATAATGATTGATGATTGTATATGAAAGATATATGAATGCATGTACAGTCGTAATTAGGTTAAAATCTGAAGACTGAGACACGTAAATTATTTGATGATTGTGATAATAATGAACCTAATGGAAGCATACTGTTACATGGCAAGAAATACTGTCATGCTCCATATGTGTTAGAATTTTTTTCGAGAAATTACTGGGCCATGCACCTTGGAGTTAGCATTTTCTAAGAGAATAACTGCATTGGTAATGATATGTATATTCCCACGGAGCCTCGGCTTGAAGGCTTAGCTAGCCTACTGGAGGGAAATGACTTGATTCTTTTATTACTGATAACTGACTAAATTGAAAGAACTGATGACCACGAAAGTGGTATCCGAAGATTTATAAAGCAACCCCGAGAATATTACTGAGGTAAGGTAAGGCAAGTGCTAGTCACTTCGTATGTCTACTATTATTGACTGACTGATGTACTGACTGTGATATGATTTCATGTTAATTAATGTTAATACTACTCATATACATTGATGATATGATATGAAATATTGATATGTTATCATATGATTATGACATGGAATTCATGCACGTTTATTTCATGCTTATGAATTGTTTATATATGTCATGTAGTATCCTGCTTAGGATGAATATCATTGCATGACCTTTACATAGTCTTATTGGGAAACTCTGCATCCTAGATCCGTGCAAGTAACTGATCTATTTGGATGAATGACTGGCTCGACTCATGATGGTAAAGTTGCACATAGTCTAGGATAAGAATAATGTCATGAGTCTGTCAAACTATTATTTTTAGAGATGTTTTTTTTTGTTAATGAACTTTTAGCTTTATCTATGACATTAATTGCAAATGTTTTAATTTAAGACTTCCGATGAAAAGATAAGTTTTATTTTATCTTCATGATTAATGATTTTTCACAATACTTATGTCTATTATTTTAGTATGATTATGTTATGACGAACGGGATAGCACTGCCGAAATGACCTAATTGCCCTCTAACTTTTAGGGTGAATTTTTGGGGTGTTACAGTCGCGCTACTACCCAAGGCAGTTTGATAGTGATCCATTCTTTCAGTCATAACTCTAAGCATACAGATCCAAATGAAATGAAACCAAAATCTATAGAAACTAGACTCCGTGACCTTTCTAACAATATATTATACACAATTTTTGAATATCGATAACGTATTAAAAAATGTAGTGGAACATGACACATCAAATCTGGACAGAATATGGATGAACATGCTTCTAACTTCATCATCTTAAGACCACATATTCAAGACATTTAGGGCAGAAAGGTTCATGAGGATCACAAATCTAATAAAAAATCCTTTTCCATAAGTTAAGACTTCGAATCCATGTGTTAGATGGATTAAAAGGGGGTTCACCCTTACATATCTAGGGTTATTGTCCAAAAACCCTTACAATCCAATCTTTCCTCTTCTTCTTCTAGACCTCCTTTCCTTCCAATGGAGCTCTCCTCTTCGATTGGCCACCTCCCCTTTGTTCTTCTTCTTACTTGACCAGCTGAATGATGGAGGGAGAGTGGGTGAGTGAGAGGGGAAGAGAGAGGGGGAGTTGCTTGCTTGCTGTGAGGGAGAGGATGGGGAGCTCGGCTGGTGTTGGGAGAGGGAGATGAGGACTACCGGCTGGGGTGCTTGGGGGGAGAAAATGAGGGGGGTTTAGATAGTGGGAAGAGGGTTTTAGGCATTAAAAGAAGATAGGTTTCTTGTCTTATTCCAAATGATCATATTGCCCTCCAACCACCCTCACTTTTAGGGGTATTTTAGTCTACCTTTTGCTTTTTACGCAAAAGTCCATTATGCCCCCAAAGATCCTTTCACTTGAGGTTATTTTGGTCCTTTTAAAAATTTAGAATGTTACAGTTAATTATATGAGAAATGGGGGGAAGGTTTTGACAAAGAGAAATAAAGAGGAACATAACCAATGATGCCAAAAATGAACACACTTGTTGTTCATCGGAGTCCGCTACAAGTGAAGGTGATGTTGGAGGTTATTAGACGAGTAGTGAGTTGTGAGATGGGAGGTCAGAAAGGGATTGAATGCACAAAATGGGGGAGAGGGATCGGGAGAGAGAGAAAGTGGGATAATCTTTTTTAAGATGGGAGGAGGAGTTAGGAGGTCCACCTGGTTTGGTTGAACCAAAAAAGAGAAAAAACCCAATTTAAATTATGGTTCAACTAGCGCATGAATCTTGGCCGTGGATCTTCAAAACCATGATTTGACAGTCTCGATCGTCTGGTATCATGTTGCTACCAATTCTTTTGGTAGCATGCTATTTAATCTCATATATATATATATTCTAAATCATGTAAATGTGTGTCAAGATTTTCTATGCACTAGGTTTGTGCTCATTGAGATTTTTCAGAATTAGTATATCACAGTTTATTATTATTATTAAAAAAATTGTTGTAATAAGATAAAAAGTTTAAATAATATTATATATATATTATAAATGGGGGTGCTACTCATTAGAATGGGTAGCAAAGTGCTTCCTATTGTTGAGAATTGTTGGATCAAATTTAAAGAATGGATGTCATATGCATTGTTTAGTGCAGTTAGGTCTCAATTCGATCGTGGTTCATCCAGTTCAGAGTATCGAGGTGCGGCCTACCCTTTAAATTGCATTCTCTGTGCTTTGTTTCTCTCTTCTCATTTGCAAACACGATGCGAACAAGTGACCTAAAATCTTCAGCAATCCAGGACGATTGCCTGAAGTCATCGTAGATGAAGGAGCTTGTCGAGCAACACTACTCACTGATCTCCTTGCTCTCCACCTCTATGTTTAGATCCTCCATCTAGAAGAACGAGTGATCTACTTCCTTGCCCTTGTCGATCGCGTTGGTTTAGGATTGTCATGTGTTTTTTAAGATTTAGTGTTTCATGTGTAATCTTTTGAAATTTTTCATGTTCATTTTATGATCTAGGGTTTCATGTGCTGACCTCACCGATTGAAGTTGGTAAAGAAATCTTGCGGTGCATGTAATCTTTTGATATTTTTTCATGTGCATTTTATGATCTAGGATCTAGGGTTTCATGTGTGCCTTGATCACCTTATGTGTTTAACCTATGATGATGTAGCCTACTAATATGTTTAGACAAACACTATATATTTTCAAGACACACATATGGATTCAACCTAATCATATATTAAACTGAATCAATGCTTTACTAAATAATTTAAACCTATATGGTAAATTAATTCAAGTTTGAGTCTATACACACACTTTTAGATGTTTAACTTAGATAAATCCTAGACTTAACCCTTACTTTATTCAGTTATTAAACTGATTTAATCTTTAGCTAAAATCCTTAAACATTTATAGTTAGGTTTTGTTGTGTTTCTTTGTTCATTCATATAAAAATATGATCTTTTTGTGTTTTCAATTCATTATTTTTAGAAACCCTTAGCCAACACGGCATGCATTCCATCATAGTTAACCATGTCTTTGTGACTACAATAGAAATTAAACTTTGTAGAATGTGAAATGTGGGAAAACCTTAGCCGACACTGCATGCTTTTCATCATGTCTTTGTGACTACAATAGAAATTGAATTTTTTAGAATGTCAGAAGTGGAAAACTCCTAGTCGACACTGTAGTTTATTTTTTCATTGCTTTGTAGAATTTTTTTTTACTTTCTCTTGTACTTCCAATGTATGCATATCATACTACAAGATGGAACTATCTAAATGTTATTGCCAAGAAGAAGATGCAATTAAAACACCATGGACTTTCACAAAATCCTGGTCGCAAATTTTATGGATATAGTTTTTGTTTGTGTAATTTCCTCCCATGAATTGCACAAGTTGTTGGATTTCATATTTGACTTAACCCTCATTTTATTATCTTGCAACAACAAGAAGCATGCAACTATTTCAAATGGATGAATTCATCTTTTGAACCAAGAACAATAGAAATGATTAATGGATTACTATAGAAGATTGGTAGGATGGAAGTTGCCAATGAAATTGACACTGAAGTTAAAAATAATAGGAATGAGAATAATTGATGTTTTAAATTCTTTTGTGTAATATTTGTTCTCTTAGCCATGTACATATTATCATGTTATGTTAGTTTCAAACATTTGGATCATGTGGATCTTTTTTGTTCTATGTAATCTTTGCTTAAGAACTATCTTCGTATGATGAAGAACTTTCATTCGATATGAGAAAATTGTTACTTTGTTGTTGCCCTTGATACCTTCATGTGATCCACTTTCACCTACTAACTCCCCAAGTGTCATTGCAATCAATGTTTGTCAGTGACTTGGTATCCAATGTTCTAGTAGAGAAATCTTAAATTCATTTAAACTACTAGGTGAGCCCAATTGGTTACTGTCATGTGTTTTTTATACATTTATCATGGATCTTTCTATGAAAGTCACAACTGAATAACTTTGCGTTTCTTTAAGAAAAAAATATTCTTAATCTTAAGTCTTTATTGAATGAGATAAAGGTGAGGCCCAAATGCTCTTTTTTCAAATGCCTAAATGACTTCTTCTAAAGTATAGAAGGAGAATGCAACATCTGAATTGGTAAACATGAACCAACATTCTGGAGAAAACAAGTGCATGCCAAGAGAAAAATATTATGCCAACCAACAAGACCCGTAGTCTTTTGAAATTAAGTGCATAATTCACTATGGTCTGTAGTTGAAAGAATACACTTGACCCAAACATTTAGTTTGAAAATAAAGGATAGAATTCAACCAACATTTGTGTATGTAGTTGAATGAATACATTACAAAATGAAACTAATCAACTCTACATGTCTACAGTTGAGTGAATATATTAGAATCACTAACATTTTAAACTTTAACCAACAACATACGCATGAAGCCATCATCCGCATGAAGCCATCATTCTCTGCCCTGAAGCGTGAATGTAATCAAAGTGAAAAGAATGTAATCAATTGAGACTCATCTTTTGCATACTCTAAATAAATTTTATGTACTGAAATGAGATGATCATATAATGTACCCTTTGCGTGCTACAAACTAGACAATGAGACGCATCATACTTGAAAAACTATCTCATCGTGGTTGTTCAAATCTTTAATAGCCTGCAAAGTAAGGTGATAGATTTAAATATTGCAATATCATTGAAAATAAGATCACAACTAGCTATTCAACCGCATTTGACACGAAGAGATTAAAACAAACTTACGCGACGAACATGTTCTCTTATCATGCTCATTTTTTCCACAACTTTCACAAGTCCTCTTCTTGGATCCTTTTTGCTCGTTGAAATTTTAACTCCAGATTTTATTCTTGAAACATTTCTTAGTCTACCTTTAGCTTTTCCACGAAGCAAGTCGTGTATGACGAATTAAAATTCTTGCATGTTTGTTTGACTTGTAGGAACTTCATTTGTACTTGGTTGACTTTGAAGCTACACATACATTTGCAACATGAAATGTCCTAAATTTATTTATCACATCATCTGTGATTGATGCTCCAAATTCTAAAGGGTTAATTACTTAAACCTTTAATGATTTATAGTGATTTTCCACGTCTGCCACTAATATATGAGTAGCCCCCAACTATGTCACGATTTTTAGTTTAGTCCATCCGACATATTATGTTAAATTTTCCATCATTTTCAATTTTTTTGATTTATTAAATGACTAAATTACCCTCAATGAAGAAAAAAGTGGGCATTTATTTCAAGTCTCAGGAGGATAATTTAGTCATTTAATAAATTAAAAAATAACAATAATGTTAATAAAATATGACGGTGAAATTATGACCTAGTTTAGGCAGGTGTTACGATAAGTTCATATATTAGGGACAGACACAAAAAAATTCTATAGTTTAAGGAAGGTTTAAGGAATTAATCCAATTCTAAATACTTTGGTGAAATCAAATTCATTTCTCCTACTCGCCAAATATTACTTTGTCAAGCCAGTTTTTGAAATGGAATTATGCAATCGCTAGAAGATCCCATTTCATCTACCGAATGACCATTTGCATACCTTGCATTTATTGTCCAACGATGAAGGACGTATTTCTTAGGCAAATATGTGACACCTTTCTTATGAAGAATAGTGAAAATGTGATGACAAAGAATTCCTTCTTGTTAATTTTTTTTTCAAGAACATTTCAATATAAGATTGCATTGTCGACAAAATCAACAATATTTTTACTTCATCCATACTTTGTACTAGATATATTTACACATATTTATCATCATCATTGAAAGTATTGTGCCCATATAAGTTGAAGGCTTTTTGCATATTCTTCTTGGAACTTGCATAACACATTATGTGTGATATCTTGCCTACTTCAATCTTTATTGGATTATTAGCGAGATGCTCAGGAGAAGAGTTCATTGTATGAAAATTTTTACATTCTTTTTTTGTCATATTGCACAATAACATCTGATAGGCATGTGTTTGCATTAACAAATCCATAAAAAATGCATCAATACTCGTTTGAGTAGTATGCGTGTCTATAGTAAAAAGATCATGAAATATTTTTTTTGTGCTTCTTGTACATGTTCTTTAACTAGTGGCCATATGAGACATCAAATTTTTGCTTTAAAGTCAACCATCTTCAAACACTTCTACACTTGCATATTCATAAAGCCATTTATTATATTCTTCTTTAAATGTGCCACATGCATATAGATTTTGTAGATCATTGCATCTCTATCAATATGCTAAGTGCAAAAAAAGTATGTTAGTTGTGTGGAAAAATTCTTCGTATAGTATACCCATCGCAATTTCTTGATCGATAATTATGCAAATGAGATGCTTTCCATTCATACATTCAGCCAATAAAATGTCTCTTTAGTTTTGTCAGCAAGTAAAGCACATCCAAATAAGTATGACCTTCTATTGATTAACTTTGGCGAAGAGAGCAAATAATATTCTTAAATTGTTTGTTTGGTATGCTTATCAAATAAAATAACAATACTAAAAGTCAAATCATCTACCAAAGAATCTTGCATCACAACTTAACTTGTTTTGAAAATAAGATATGATATATAGGCATTTGGATTGGAACAATTAACTTTTTCTTTTTGCTCTCAAATAATCAATACAATCTTGAACTCTTATGAGAGGTTCACCAGACATATTAAGTGCTCTATCTAGCAAAAAAATTACCTTTGAAGGAGTTGTTAAAGGATGACTATGCTTTTCATGAAATTTTCTTTCTTCCCACTTACCATCTTTTCTTAGTCCAACATATAAATGCGTTAGACAATCATCCATAACTTCTCTTGTTTGTTATCATATATTTGATAGTTACATATATAACATACTAATCAGAAGCATCACACTCAATATGCAAACAATATCATCTAAATCATATCAAACATATGTATGCAAATGCAACACTCTCGTATGAATGCACGGATCACCAACTGACCAATGGTCGGTAGGTGGATTCTAGAGCTAACTCCCATTGTGATCAGCTAGTACTTAGTTCCATTCTATCTCATCTCTTTCGGGGAATATATCATATAGCAATAGGTGGATTCTAAAGGTTTCTTGCCTTGTGTCAAAGTTTTATGCCCCTCCTTAGAGAAAACAAAGGTTCTATTAAACATTTCCCGTCACTCTAAACTTATATGAAGCACGTTTTCTAATGAAAAAACCTACTAATCTTGCATATGTATTATAATATTTATATGCTTCATTGTCAGTGTCGATGTACGATTTTGGTTGCTCTCAAGATTTCACATATTTTAAACTTTGAAACTCTTCAATATCTACTTCCTCGTCAATTTTGGTCACTTATTGAATCTCATAATTTCCAATCACTTCTTGGCTAGATTCTAATTCAATATCTTCCATTTCCATGGCACCTAAAGTTCACATTTGGATGTGTAAAATCATACGTTAATTTTCACATTCCTACATCTACTAAACAATGGGTACCTTATGAGTTTGAGTTCAAGGCATGAAAATAAGACATTGTGTTATTTTTCATTTTTCTTACATGCAAAAGAGTGGCTACATTTGATAACTCATCTACTACATTGTTGTTAACGAGATCAAGACATGAAAACTCAAGGGAAAAATATGTAAAGGCACTTAAACTACACAGTAGCTACTGCAGATGAGGTTCATAATGTTTTGTTGTGAAAACTTAGAGATAACGTTACCAAAGAAAGGAGTCTAAAGATGTGGTTGTTCAACTAAAGCAAAGATCAATTGGCTCGAATATAGATAGAGGTGACGAGCAGTGGCAATTTGCAGCAGAGATCGTTCGACGTTGACGCAGACGAAGTTAGGTGATGAGCCGATGACGAACCTTGACACAGGAGAAGACACAGGAGAAGTCAGGTGACAATGAACCCCCACGTAGGGGAAGTCAGATGACAATGAACAAGATGAAGTCCCGACGTAGGCAAAGTTAGGCGACGACGAACCAGGCGAAGTCTCGGTGTAGGCAAAGTCAAGCGACGATAAACCCTGACATAGGTGAAATTAGGTTGTGTCAAACCCTTGCTATGGTCGGGTGGTTCCAGCGAGGACACATGCAAAGGATCCAGCGAGGACACTAAGGCTCCGACGAGCACGCAATTCGGTTCCTAGGGCTAGGGCATGCTGGGGATGAAATTTTTCTGCAATGTCTAATCACTTCCTAATGGCTAGCTACCCTGAATTAGAGTGAACCACTGTCAAATCGAGAACCAACTGTGTCCTTGAACTGTGCTAAACTGTGCATTTAGCATCCACCCTTTAAATCTGATCGGATGGTTCTCAGCATAGGAAGCACTTTGCTGCGCACGCATGTGTTTGTGATTCACCCTCTCTTACAGTCTAGCTCCGTTAATATATATATGTATATATAGTTATATACATACATACATACATACATACATACATACATACATACATACATACATATATATATATACATATAATTCAATTGTTTAACAATTATTGATTATTTTATAGTAAGTACATGGAAATAACATGAAATTTATTGATCATCATAAATTCATCAAATTATTATTCATTTTTAACATTGAACTAAACTTGGAAATAAAGTACAAAAATAAAACATCCTTGACTAGAAAAATAGTTTGATGAATTAAATTAATTAAAAATTATTTATCTCAATTTTAATTTTGGTCAATTGTCTACTCAATCTTAGGACAATCCACACACTATAATTAACTCATACCTGAAATTCATCCCACAACACGTGTCGTGAGCAGGTCCCAAGTGGTGCCACATACACAATTATATGAATAATGCAATAAAATTTGCAATGAAAAGTATGTTCAAACATTGATGAAGACCCATCAACATAAACACAATCACTGAAGCATACAATTAATAAAATTCATCGATAAAGTCCAGCATAATATAATTATATTGTGCAATATAATGACACCAAGTTGTGATAATATAAAAATAATGAAAATAAATATACAATTTCAAACAAGGCCCAATTGCACAAGAATATATAAATGTGGCATAATCTAGAAATACGCATAGCGAAAGTATGATGTCACAACATAAGAATATGGTGGGAGGCCCATCAATAACAAAATATGACGTGCAACCTTCATGACATAAAAATCCATAATTCCATTAATATCAACAGACTATCAAGATGTATACAATAGCAAAAGCATAAGTATTATGAGTAAAGTCCATAATTCAATACAAGACATGACCACATAATGCTCTATGTAAAATGATAAAATCAAAGTCGAAGAATCCGCTATGGTGAAAAACTCAATACAGTACACGATTCAAAATCTTAGGATGTGTTTGGATGGAGGGTTTAGAAGGGATGGACTAGATTTAGTTAGGATGGACTAAGTTTAAAAATTCTACATCTTGTTTGAATACAACTTTTATTAATTTAACTAAGGATGGATTGGTGTTCCCATCACTTGACTTAAAATTAAACCCTCCAAATTGGTGGTTTTGGAGGGGTTGGAAATAATTATCCCTATTGTACTCTTATTTCTTGCCAACCAAATATAAATAAACAAATTTTTTTAAGGATAACAAAGACATTTACCAAACTTAACCTTTTCTAATCCATATATTATATTTTGTATCCAAACAAAGAGTGGATTAAATTAATCTAACATGTCCCATTAATTTATATCCAAACATGGTTTAATTAAACACTCACTACACTTAACCTTACCACCCCTCATTACACCACCCTGACTCGTCCCTCAAGGTAGAGCCAGACTCAATAGTCAGTGGGTTCACAAATAATTCTAAAATTTTTAAAATTATTATTAAGATACATTATAAAAATATCATAATTTATGCTATAGTTACAATTTATAAAACATTAATTTTAATAGTTTAATCATACCACCTTTAGTTCTAAGTAGAATATATATATATATATATATATATATGTTAAGCATAATGATACAAAGTGCGTGATAATGAAATATAGTCTCTTATGATATAAAGAATATGTATAAATATTATTTATCATGAAATTATACAATTTAAGGTAACTAAGATAAAATATATTTCTTAGATATATTTATCAAATATATTTCTTTTTGTTATGCAATAATAATAAGAAGAAATGTATAATGTAATAGAGAAATAATATTTTTCATAAGTACTAATATAATACAATCCATATTATTGTTTATATGGTAATAAAATAAATTGTATCTACCACTAAATTAAAAAGATTAAAAACATTGCCTGTTGATAGGCTGGCTACGAGACTCGAGCGCTTAACTTTTATCAGCAAGCTCAAGTCCTCTGACCACCTTGTCCTAAGTTAAAATGTGTATAAACTATTACTACTTCAATACTTATTCAGTGGGTGCACGTGCATCCATTGGCATCCATGTGGCTCCGCCATTGTCGTCCCTCTTAAACTAAATTACCAAAAAAAGCCTTAAGAAAATACATTCACACTCCAAAGCCCATTCGTATAAATAGTATGACAATACAAGACAGTAAACATAATGATTATAATGAGAACTAAATTCTTTGTCCACTATGTGCAAACCCCATCATTAGCATGCCATCGGGACTAATCATTGCTACAAGCCTGTACGAATCTGGATATAGGGGAGGCCCATCTCCCACATAAATAGAAAATAAAGATTAAATCCAAAAGTAAACAATTCATCAATTTCGCATTAATAATGGTCATTACATAAAATATCATACAAATTGATTAATAATGATCATTACAATTAGGTGAGATAAGACACAATATGTCATGTTTCATGATTCATAATCATTTCAATAAGAGCAATTACATTTGTTCTTAATGTCCAATTCAATTCCATTGGTGGCTTGGAACATCGATCATATGACATCCTAAGTGCCAAATTAATAATACTTCCAATATGTTCAAACACAATTCAATATAGTTGAAGTTACTTGTATAGTTTTTTATTCAATAAGCAAACAGTAGACAACCAATATTTAGTGAGCCATTTAAATCATTGTAGGACTTGTTTCACCTCGACGCCGATATGGATGGTCAAGTCAGGTTACACTTGCTCCCATATAATACAATATGATGAGGGCCAAATGACCCACTGACAGTGTTAGTTTTAACTCTACAACTTGGCATGCAATTCGGATTCTAGTTGTGTCAAATAATCAAGATAAAATAACCATTTAATAACATGGCATGCCATAGAATAAGGTAACATGATCGATAAAATATTTTGATACAAGAAGTTAAAACTATGACCGAAAGCATAATTAAGTTAACCATTCTATAATTTATCAACAAAATATTTAACAATTAACCATACAACATAAACATATTCAAACGAAGCTCTAAAATCTCTATTTAAGTTGTTCACGGATGCGAAAATAAAGTCACAGTCAAGATTGTAATCACGATCATTCCTAAAAGTCGATTGCAATCCTGATAGTGCCACTCACGCCCATGATAAAAAACCATGACAAATTGACAACACCTTACTAATTTGACCATAGCTTTTCACACACAATCCAAATTACACAAAACCAAATCCTATAGAAACTAGACTTCAATATATTCAATGAATCATTTTTGAACCATTAGAATCTGTCAAAAAATCATTTACAATAGAAGGAACATATTATGTAACACATAACAAGTCAAACTTTTGGCACGCCAATATCATCGTAAATAAATTAAAAATAATTAAATAAAAATTTAGAACATTCATCCTTGAATTATCCATTCCAAACATAATGGAACTTTCAATCCAACTATGGATTGGAAAAGAATTCATCCTTTGCAAAATTATTTTTGGTAATGGACGTATTTAACATCCTATGGATTCAAAATTCATATTCCACTCTACAAATCATTAATTGACTAATTATAATTTTTCATAATAGACACCTAAAGCAATAACATATAGAATTTTCACATTTTTATATCATTTTTCCATTTACATTAATAAATTCCTACAATAGTCATAAACTATGCATATTAAATAATTTGACTGGTGAGTATTAAAACATGAATAACATCTTATAGGCATCTTCTTTTTAGATGAATTTAATTGATCATCTACCTAATTTATAAATTTCATATTATGATTCAATAAGAGAAAATTTTGATGCATTTTACTAGTCTCGCTGCTACCCGATATAGCTTGACAGTGGGTCATTTTTCTAATCATAACTTTTTATACATAAAAAACAAATCCTAATGGGAAGTAGACTTCGATATCTATAAAAAAACTATATTATTAATATTCTTAGATGACAAAAATATGCTCAAAAGCTAATTAGAATAGGATGTACAGATTGGGCTAAAATGATAATTAACATGGAATGATTCAAGCTTTTAACAATCTCTAATCTTATAACAACCGAAATAATAGAGTCATTAAAAATGATTCAAGCTATGATTTCAAATATTAGTCGGCACGAGAATGGGTTCACTCACTACATGACTAGGATTTTTGTCCAAAAAGATTTTTGATTCATCATTATCTTCTTCTTCTTCCTCATATAGGAGCTCCTGGATCTTCTTTTCAAATGTACTACTATGCCGTGACCTCCCCTTCTAATTCCTCTTGAAGAGCTCTACCAAGACAAAGAAATGGAGCCTCAAAGCCCTACCTTTCTTGTGGAGAAGAGAATTGGAAAAGGGAAGAAGGTGGCTGGTTTGAGGGAAAGAGGAAATGCCGGAGAAATTATATATTTACAAAATATGTCTTAATTCATGGAAGGATTTTGAAATTTTGGAAGTATTTTTGTTCGGCCATTTCGTTGAAAGATCAAAGTGCCCTCTAAATGTCCTCATTTTTAGGAGTATTATGGTCACTTTTCTACTTTTTTTTTTTTTTGGGTCAAAGGATGAAAATGTAAATCAGGATTTTTGGGTTTTCGTAGTTTTTATCTTTAGTGAAAAAACTTATTTTGCCCCTCAAGAGCATTTTCGTCAATTTTATTTTATTGAGTTTTACATATATTTTATGACCAGACTCTTGACAAAATCAACGAAAGCTAATAATAATCTTATTAATTTTCTATCGAGTTCCGTACTATATAACATCAACTCACCCAACTTGGCACAGCCAAAAAAAATGGGCTGGACGGATAACCACAAAAAGTGATCCAGCCGGGAATCCATAAGAGCCAACCGGCCCAGTGCGGACCGGATTCCCGTTGCAGACCGGCAGAAGTCGTCCGGGTTAGTTAACCACCGGTCCTAATCCTCTCCTCGTTTCCTTCCACCACACCACAGTATGGCTGTAGGCTTTACCGTTCACTACCTCCAGACTCTTATCACCACCACCCCCCCCACTAGGATAAGGCTATAAAGCCCCAGACCATCGACTCCACCTCCTCGCCCCCTCCTCTCTCCTCCTCTCCGTCGTCTGCCGATAGAGAAGAAGTGCCAGGAGTGGATGTTGGTGACCTCCTCTTCTTCTCGGTTCGGAAAGGTGCTCTCTTGCTCTCTTTTCTACCGTCCATGTTGTCGCATTCTGAGAGATTCTGATACACCTTGCGATGTTGCCATGTCTGACTACTTCCTCGTCTAATGCCAAATGTCATGAAACTTCTGGTCGGAATTCTGGGTGTTTCTTGCTTTTCGAGAGCTTCTGATGTCTGTAATGCACGAAATTTCGACTCTTTTCTTCATCCTTTCAAGAATTGCATCCGCTTCTTTGATTTATGTTGTCGCCTTCCGCCATTCCGCGGTGTTTCTTTCCAGCCGGGATGTTACGAATGCCATAATTCTAGTTGTAACCGGAGCTACCTTCTCTTATATATAAAAGTTTCGTTCTTGCTTTATGTTGCCCTCTTACACCATTGCGAAAGCTTCTGTAACGCTTTATTGTTCCGGATGTCATCATTTATTCTGAATGGAGTGGAATGATTGAAATCTTTTTGGTTCGTGTGTTCAGTTCTCATTGTATGTCATCCAATTTGGACCACTTTGATACTTATTTATAGTCCAATAAAGCCGGGTAAGTATATGTGAGCTTAGGCAAGGGACGAATAATTTTGGTGGAAAATTGAACGAAATTGGGTTCTTGCTTGGGTGGAGGCCGGGGAATGGTATGCAAGAAGAAAACCTGGGGCCTGTGGCCTTGCTGAGTTGACGAAGCCTCTCAGCCTGTTCGATTATATGTGTCATTGAGACTCAACAATGTCTCTTCAGCCTGTTTGATTGTCTTATTGTAAAATCTTATATATCTAGTTTATAATTAGCTAATTTGATTATTTTATCTTATTTTATATTATTTTTTATATATTATAAATTTAATATATTGTCATACCTGTACTCTAATTTTTTAAAACTGCACCCGGTATCGGTGCCGTACCCTAATCATGCTACAGCTTCTAGGAGGTAGGTCCCCATTTATCGGTTTTTTTTGCTCCTTGTGCTCCCTGGTTTTGAACATATCAGGAGTACTATGTTTTTCTTCTTGGGCTTTTCTCTAGGCAGAAATGAAGAGGAAATAAAATATTTGCCACTAAATGTAAACACTTCACAAAAATCTGGTCGAATTTTCTATCAGAATATTCAGAACTCTAGTGCACTGTTTCACAAGTAAAGGAACAGAAGCACATAGGGTCCTACTTGTTAAAATGGGAAAGAATTGTGAGTTCCTTTGGTATAAAATAATGATTCTATGTACCATGCAGGTCAGAGGAAGAATTTATTGAGCTGAAGTGTCAAGTAGCATTCTCGATATAGTAGGTCAAGATGACACCCCTGGTTCATTCTTCTTTGGGCAGTATTACTCTGGTTCCTAGAGTTTACCTCAACCAAAGGAAGGAAATCCACTTAACGAGATGTGAAATTTCTTCAAAGTGCAGAAAGTTCAAAACATCTGAAAGGATTCTTTTACCACAATCATCATTAAGACTCTTTCATCTCTATGGAAATCGTTATAGTTCAAGAATCCAAACTATAGCAGCTGTTGGAGCTGATATTAAGGTAGAGGAACCAAGTTCTGCTGCTTCGGGGGAAGTTACTGATGAGAATACTGAAGAACCATCTAATACTGTTGAGTCCACGGCACCTACCTCAGCAAATACATCACCCGCGTCTGCTGCCAAAAATAGACGTCCTAGACCTGTGAGGAAGAGTGAGATGCCTCCTGTGAAAGATGAAGAACTAATTCCTGGTGCTTCATTTACTGGGAAAGTTAGATCGATTCAACCCTTTGGCTGTTTCGTTGATTTTGGAGCATACACAGATGGCCTGGTTCATGTTTCCAGGATGAGTGATGGATATGTCAAGGATGTTTCTTCTTTCGTTTCAATTGGGCAAGAAGTGAAAGTGAAAATTGTGGAAGCAAATAGGGAAAATGGACGGATATCTTTGACAATGCGCGAGAATGATGAGACAAGTAGGGTGCAGCAAAAAATAGAAACTCCTAAAGGTGAAAACAGCGAGAAGCCTCGTTCTGCCAGAAAGAGTACTCCAAAGTCAAATCAGAGACGGGAGGACACCCAGAAAAGTACTAATTTGGTGAAGGGTCAGATCTTAGATGGCACTGTGAAAAAACTAACAAGATCTGGAGCTTTTGTGTCATTTCCTGATGGAGAAGAAGGATTCCTTCCCGCATCTGAGGAATCTGAAGGCTTTGGTGGCATTTTAGGAAGCTCCTCACTACAGGTTGGGCAAGAAGTTAATGTGCGGGTATTGCGCATTTCAAGAGGGAAGGTAACTTTGACAATGAAAAAGGAAGAAGATGTTGAAGGGTTAAATATGCAACTAAATAAGGGGGTGACACATGTGGCATCCAACCCATTTGAGCTGGCATTTCGCAAGAACAAGGAGATTGCTGCTTTTCTTGCTGAGCGAGAACAGACACAATCTTCAGAAAAGCCAGAAGAATCCGTCGAAAAAGTTGATGAACCATCAGCTGAATCAGATGATCATAAAGATGATGGCCCAACAGCAGCAAGCACTGAGGAGTTGCTAAAGGCTTCCGATGAGAGCTCTCCAAGCACATCATCTGAGAGTGTTGATCTTCTGACAGAAGTTGAAGAGATATCTGAAACCTTGACCAGCTCCTCTTCAGACTCTGTTGTGGATGAGATCGCTGAAACGAATGTCATCAGTGCTAGTGACACATTAGAGGATCAAAATTTGAACATGGAAGGAGGTGAGTTAACTGAAAATGACTCTTCAGTCACTGAAGCTGTTGACGAAGCTTCTTTAACTGACAAAGTTGAAGAAGCAAGCACTGAAACTGATAAAATTAAGGAAACTGATGCTGTGGATGGAGCTGTTCTGGGAGATAGTGTGAGCTCGGAAACTCCAATTGTCTCTGAAACAAATGCTGTCAGTGGAAGTGACACGTTAGAGGATCAAAAGTTGAACACAGAGGGAGGAGGATTGACTGAAAGTGACCTTTCAGTCACTGAAATCATTGATGAAACTTCTTTGACTGACGAAGTTGAAGAAACAAGCACTCCAACCAATGATGTTACCGAAATTGATGCTACAGTTGGAGCTGTTCTGGATGATGGTGCGAGCTCTGAAACTCCAAATTCTGAGACCTCACATTCGGAAGATGTGGCGCCGGATGAAATTGCTAATCCTCAAGATAATACTGCAGTTAACAATGCAGTGGAAGAGACACCTATTGCTGCTGAAAAGGAGAATGTCTCTGCTAACTTAGAAGATGGAAAAGTGGAAGCAGCAGGAAGCATAAATGCACAAGCTGGTCCATCTGGTCGAGAGAGTGCTGTAAAAGGTCAGTAACCTTTTTATTTTGGGATTTTTTAGTTTAACTGCGAATCATTTTCCCGTAGGAGATGGTTGCAGATCTTATATTTTATGTAAACTAGGAAATCTGTTGTACGTTCATATTACCAAAATATAGACGAGATTTCAGCTGCATCTTGTCATACATCACCATCGTATCAAGAATCACCCTCACTAATCTTATAACTATTGTTACAGTTATTTGAAGTCTTTGAGACTGATCTAGAGGCCAAAAATGATGGATGCTTATTCATTCTTTGACTCAAATGTCTCGCGCAATCATGTCTGCTGTTTGAGTCAATTTTGAAGAGGATCTCCATAAATTGATATGATATAAAATATACCTGAAACTTAATGCATGGAGTGAAAGAAAGTGCAAGCTGTTGCATCTTTTTTCAACTGAATTTTAGTTAAGGATCTGATTTGTTGCCATTGTTAGTTTATAAGTTTTTTTTTGCCATCCTCTGGTGCATTTAAGTTTCGGGTCTCTTTATGGATGCTAAAATGGATCAAATAGAACATCGCAAGGTTGAAAAGTGTCTCCTGAGGAGAAAGAGTCTTAATTTGCATCTAAATAATTTGTTTTGCTGTCCATCTTTTTCATTATCACAGTAGGATACCTCACTTATGATGGTATCAAGGAGGATATACATGTCTAATTGTCTGTATAATTCATTAATATCCCAGCACTTTCAAAACCTTTTTAATCATGTCTGGCATTACATCATCAACATTTTTTCATTAGTACTTTCAAGTTTCTTTTTATTATTATCATATTTTCAGTAAAGCATGGTTTGTTGGTTAATAACATGAATTTCTGATAAGTAATTATTTCATCTGATTAACATGCAATTTCTGTGCAAAATGCAGCAACGGTATCTCCGGCTCTTGTAAAACAATTACGGGAAGAAACAGGGGCAGGTATGATGGACTGCAAAAAAGCTCTTGCAGAAACGGGAGGTGACATTGTGAAAGCCAAGGAGTTCCTCAGAAAGAAAGGTCTAGCTAGTGCTGATAAAAAGTCCAGCAGAGCGACAGCAGAAGGAAGGATAGGATCCTATATCCATGACAATAGAATAGGTGTCCTAATCGAGGTGAACTGTGAAACAGATTTTGTTTCCCGGGGTGAGATTTTTAAGGAGTTGGTCGATGACCTTGCCATGCAAGTAGCTGCTTGCCCTCAAGTAAATTATGTGGCTACTGTTGATGTCCCTGAAGATATTGTGAATAAGGAGAAAGAAATTGAGATGCAGAAGGAAGACCTATTGAAAAAGCCAGAGAATATAAGATCAAAAATTGTAGATGGGAGAATAAATAAGAGACTTGAAGAACTTTCATTGCTTGATCAACCATATATTAAAAATGATAAGCTGGTAGTTGGGGATTTGATTAAGCAGACTATTGCTACTATTGGAGAAAATATTAAAGTCAAAAGGTTTGTCCGCTATAACCTTGGAGAAGGCTTGGAAAAGAAAAACCAGGACTTTGCTGCAGAAGTTGCAGCACAAACTGCTGCTCAACCTACATCTTCAGTTTCGACAAATAAGCCTGCTGAAACCAATGAAGCTACTGAGAAGTAAGTCTCTGCATTCACAGTCATTTTGTTCTGACTGCCCTATAACTGCCGAATAACTCCCTGCATTTCTCCGCATAGGTGCCAGAATATAGAATCAAAAAAGTTAATGCATCAAGTGTATGTCATAATCACGATGTTTCTTTTGCAGAACTTCGACTGTTGTGGTATCAGCTGTCCTGGTTAAGCAGCTTAGGGAGGAGACAGGTGCTGGCATGATGGACTGCAAAAATGCTCTTGCAGAAACAGGTGGAGACCTTGTGAAGGCCCAGGAGTATCTTCGTAAAAAGGGTCTCTCTTCAGCTGAAAAGAAATCCTCCAGACTGGCAGCCGAGGGTCGGATTGCTTCCTACATCCATGACTCTCGCATTGGCACCCTCATCGAAGTGAATTGTGAAACAGATTTTGTTGCTAGGAACGAAAAGTTCAAGGAGTTGGTTGATGATCTCGCCATGCAAGTTGTTGCCTGTCCACAGGTTGAGTTTGTCTCCATTGAGGAAATATCAGAAGATGTTGTAAAGAAGGAAAAGGATATAGAAATGCAGAGAGAGGATCTCAAGTCAAAGCCAGAGCAGATAAAGGAGAAAATAGTGGAAGGAAGGATCACAAAGAGACTTGGAGAACTTGCTCTCCTAGAACAGCCCTTCATCAAAGATGATAGCATTAAGGTGAAGGATCTGATCAAACAGACGGTGGCTGCCCTCGGGGAAAACATCAAGGTTAGACGCTTTATTCGTTTCACTCTTGGAGAGATCAAGAACTGAAATTCCCAATTATCCAACATTTTAGTATAGGCCTTTCATTGGAAGACTTGAGAGGATTTTGCAAGAGTTCTTTTAGTTATGCATGAAAGCATTAATGTCGTTTGGGTTCAAATTTATTGCACTTGTATGTTCTATTATTTGTTAATCATCAGGCTACAGTTTTGGTGTCTGAACAAATGACTCCATAAAGGTGATGCACACAGATGCTTGCTAATCTCTGTCATTTCCCTTTGCGGAAGCATGAGTGACAATATCACAGAATCAAGAGTGTATGCAGTGTTCAAAATTGGATTGTTCACTACTGAAATCTTATATTTCTATCCGTCTCCCATGCATAAGACTTTGTGATACTATATTTTGTCGTGAAAGCACTCTTCGAGTTTCACTGAACTCTGGAATCTCAATTATTTGAAATGCATCCAATGACATTATAGACAATTTCAAGTAAATTGATATGAAGAACCGGTGATGTCATATATTTTAAGTTTAGAAAATGTGTTACTTTTTATATGGCACATACGTGCTGAAGGCTGAAGCCATGTTAATGAGATTTTTAATGATTATTTTTTCATTGTCATCGTACTATTCAGAGTGGTCCTATAAAAATTTGAATTCATTATAATTCGTCTCAAATCATAGTTGATTACTAGTGTTTAATAGATCGAAGGATTATTTTTTTAAATTTCTTCTGAATTATTATGATTTTACGTGTCTAATCCTAAATTATGATATGTCCTTAAATTTTATTATAATTTTCACCAAAGTCATCCTATTAATTTATTATTATTATTATTATTATTATTATTATTATTATTATTATTATTATTATTATTATTATTATTTATGAAAAGGCTAAAATATCCTTCCACAAATTGTCCTCTATTTCAATGTTTAAAAAGTAAAAAATAATATTAAAACTAAAATTATTAAAAAAGAGGGTTTTTGACATTGTCGACTTTTCAAAAGATTTTATTTTAAGCATTACAATAGAGGATAATTCGTAAAAAATAATAAAAAAGTTAACATAAACTGACGGAACGATAAGTGCAAATCACAATAAAATTTAGGGGCTTTATACGGTAGATTCATAATTTAAAGTTAAACAGGAAAAAACTCTATATTTTATGAAAGGTGTAAAAAAATAACCCTAAATTGAATGGGTCAGGTTTGAAATTTTCATTAATCTGATAGGCTATTATTGGACTAGTAACCATTGACATTTTGAAATAACAATTTATTATTTTAAATTTGGTATTGTTCTTTTGCCAATATTCATCTTATTATATTAATAAAACCATATAATAGGTAATGAATAATTAATTTGTTCCATTAATATTCAATTTTTTTTAATATTTCATCTTTTTTCATTGTTTGTTCATTTTGATTTTCTCATTTCACCTAAGCCCTTTGGCAAGATTCTATTAACTTTTCTATTATTTTTTTTATTTTATTCTATTTATGAAAAGACTAAAATGTCCTTCCACGAATTACCCTCTAATTTATCATTTAAAAAATAAAAATAATAAAAAAGAGGGTCTTTGACATTGTCAACTTCTCAAATATTTTATTTTAAGCATTAAAATAGAAGACAATTCACAGAAGGGCATTTTAATCTTTCTAGAAATAACAAAATGAAAATAATAAAAAAGTTAATAGAATACGACGGAAGGACTTAATTGGAAAGAAATCACAATAAAATTCAAGGGCTTTATACAGTAAATTCATTAATTTAATAGGTGATTATTGGACTAATAAGTTTCCAAATTGCTGGCAGTGGATGTAAAAGCCAGCCCATTGATATTTTGGAATAATTTTTTTTTATTTTAAATTTGGTATTGTTCTTTTGCCAATTTTCTTCTTGTTACATTAATAAAACCATATAATAAGAAATGCATAATTAATGTGTTCCATGAATTTTCAAAATTTTTAATATTTCATCTTTTTTCATTGTTTGTTCACTTTGATTTTCTCATTAATAATATAACAAATCAAAATTATAATGTTGAACATATCACTTATTTATTA
Organism: Pontederia crassipes; assembly: GCA_030549335.1. Lineage (NCBI taxonomy): Eukaryota > Viridiplantae > Streptophyta > Magnoliopsida > Commelinales > Pontederiaceae > Pontederia > Pontederia crassipes. The sequence goes on along the minus strand of CM060194.1, from coordinate 22,116,000 downwards.
TTAATAATAAAAAATAAGAGTGTCAATTGGCCGAAAGAAAGGAGTTTCTCTTGGAGCTTTGACTATTTCAAGGTAAAATAGAGTTGGCTAAAAAAGGAGGGGGGAGAGAGGTAATACAATAAATTAACAATTAATTATCATTAATCAATAATATAAGAGCATATCAATTCGTTTCCAAATGGTTCTCATATCTATTATATTACATCAGAGCAGCAACTAATATAAAATAAAGCAACATAAGCTAAATGACTACCTTATGTGCAACTACATCGCCATAAACATCTCTAACTGCACATGCCTTAATTATTGCCCGTTCTGTCGTTCTAGTCAACGAGAGAGTTCTGGCAAAAAAGTTCCCATGTCAAGAACTCTCATACCATGGATATGTCAAATCATGGGTATAGTTCTTCATCCATGGAACTTTCATCCAAACGAAGAACACAAACTTTGCCATTAAAACAGACAATTCCCAAGAACTAACTAGAACTCTAGTTCGACCATCCATATAGGGCCTTCACTACATCTATTATTTTAAATAATTTTTAGGACATCTATTATGTGTTGTCCTCATGCGCACTCAATTTCTTTTATCATATGCATTTATGGCATTTTCATGTGAAGTCAAGGTGAATCAAACTAGGACAGAAAGTAGGAAAATGATGGGTTCAATAAAGAGTGATATCTGTTTATTTAAATTTCAGGAGTGATAGGGTTATTAATACCCATCTTCAATTTTTCTATTCCATTAAGATGGTGGGGCTATTAATACCACCTTCAATTTATCTATTCCATTCCACTAATACTCAGTGCACATAAAGTCACGTTTTACATCTTTTATTTTTTGACCTAATAAAATTCTTATTGTTCTCTATTTAGCATAATTATCATGAAGGAAAAATAATCAAATCATGGTAGATTAATTAATCAATACTAAAAACTCTAGGGTTTTTTCTGCTGACCTTCCTGAACTATGAACTTTTTTTGCATCTATCCATGTCTTTCAAATATTTCGTTGACCCCCTGAACTATACCGCATTTTCCAATTAAGTCCATCCGTCAACCTTTGTCTATTTTTGTGCTAATTTTCATTTTTTATTTATAAAATGACCAATCTACCCTCGCATAGTTCTAATAAAGTGAGATCCCTTTCTTTTGTTGACCTAGATGTAGGGATCCCAAAGGGCACCAAGAGGGGGGGGGGGGGGGGGGAGGGGGTGAATTGGTGTTCAATTGAAAATATCAATTTCACAAAAACCGTCGTGAAAGCACAAAACTGATTTTTAAATTCTTTATAATTCATATCATAAATTCAATATGAATGTGGGGAGAGAGAAAGAGAAAATCAAATTCAAATGGACACGGTGTTTATTGACGAGGTTCGGTCACACCTTGGCCTACGTTCCCACTCCGACTTCTCGATCTCGAGACCGCCGGAGATTTCACTAGCACTTTCTTTGTTCCAAATGGGGCAAGGAAGAAAGCCCTTTACACCACCGCCTTTTTCTCTACTTCGAGAGGCAAGGCAATCTCTCTTCCTAGGAAGCTAATCTATTTCTCTCGCTCAAGAGGTAAGATTTTGAACCTCTTTTACACAAGAGCTCTCTCTAATTTTTCTGAACAAAAGTGTTTCTCTCTCTTACAAAACTAAGCTCACAAGAGAAGAAAAGAGAAAGAATGAGAAAGCTATAAAATGAAAACTTCAAGAAATGATCTCTTTTTGACAACTTGAAGTTTTTCTTCAATGAGTGAATGGGTGCTTTTGCCTCTGGCTTTGGCACTCTTTCATAGCCTTCAATGTGTGAAAAATTCGTCCAGAAATTATTTCACAAATTTCTTCTTCAAATTTGACAATTACTGTTCACTTGACTCGGAGATCGGTCGACCGAAATTTTGGACCGGTCGACCAGTCTATGTGACCATTGCGTCATTTCTCCAGTTACCGCAGCTGGTCGATCGATCGAACTATCGACCGGTGTCTCAATCGGTACAGTCTCGCAGTTTTGATTTATAGCCGTTGAGCTGATCGATCGACCGGTGCTTCGACCGGACTATCGACCGGTGCTTCGACCGGACTATCGACCGGTATAGTTTCGACGTCAACCGGTTCTGGATCGATCGACCGGCATCTTCATTTAGTCGACCGACCTTCTTTGCGTCGACCAACAGGTTGACCGACCTGCACTATTTTGATCATAACTTTCTGCACGGTTATCCAAATTAGATGATTTTTGAGTCTATGGAAAGCTAACAGAATTCTCTACAACTTTGTTGGAGAATATTTATCCAAAATCTAATCATTTTATAGTCAATTATGTAATCAAAGTTTGTGTATAAAGTTATCTCTTTTTCTTGGACTTTTTCAGCATTTTAATCTTTTGAGGTTTGTTTCATCAAAATATAATTTCATATGTCATTGAAACTTTGACCCAACACTAGATGCGCTCATCCCTAATTTTAACAATAAACATTTTTATGTACACGCACTTCCTAGGTGCTCTTCCCTGGCACCAACTTGGACGCCCATCAGCCGCTGCACCATCTCCCGGAAGTTGGCCATGTCAGCGTTGATGTACGTCACCGGCCGCTTATTTGACGGCCAAGACTTCCACTTTGCCACCCTCCCCGTGGCAGCCAACGGTTCGCTCCGCCACCGCCCGCCCATCTCCATCGCCTCTATGGCACCGCCCAGATGGTTGACGAGGAGACCGGAGGAAGAAGAGCCGCTAGCGATGCTCGATATGCCGGAGAGAGGGGAGCAATCCGGGGGCGTGAAGGCGGCAGCGACGATAGCTTGGAAGGATGCAGAGGGGTCATAGAGGGAGAACTGGAGGGCGCGCTGAGAAGCTTGTTCTCTCGGGCGAGGAGGTCGCCGTCGAGCCCCCACGGTTCATGGGAGTAATGGGGCAACCAGGAATCAACACGAAGCAATTCTCTGCCACCATTTTCGCTCGGCGTTGTGCTGCAGAGATGAAGCTTTTACTGGAACAGAGCAGAGAAAGACACGGTGGAATCGGATGATGGAGGGAAAGACGCAGTGGAATCAGATGAACAAAGGCGGATTCGGCAATGGGGTGGTGGTAAGCAAACGAAAGGGGATCTCACTTTATCAGAACTGTGCGATGGTAGATTGGTGAATTCATAAATAAAAAAATCAAAATTAATGAAAAACTTGACAGAGGTTGACGGATGGACTTAAGTGAAAAAGGCAGTATAGTTCAATGTGGTCAGTGGAATATTCGAAAGACGTAGGTGGATGCAGAAAAAATTCATAGTTCAGGGGTCAGCGAAAAAAAATCCAAAACTCTAATCTATAACACAAGTTCAGAAACCATGCATTTCTATGATCATCATAGCGTACTTCCACATATCCACTCATAGGAAAGTCTTTTCGTAATGGATGACCCTCGAAACCATAATATGTTGATATACGGCGTAAATCCGGATGGTTGATGGAAGAAACACCAAACATGTCCCATACTTCTCGCTCCCACTAGTCGGCTGATGGAAATGGATTGACTATCGGAGATATTCATGTTACTTCGTCTGCACTTGATTGTACACGAATGCGTGAGTTATACCGAATACTCGGTGAATTATGGGCAACTTCAAATCTTCATTTTCAAGAGGGATGATCAACTCTGCAAGTATCAATCGAAACTTGAACCAAGCCAGATACATATAAACCCAGGCCGAATTTGGATTGAGCCAAAACCAAGCTCAGTTGAGCTCAATCCAAGTTCGGCATGAAATCAACTCCTCTGTTGACAGAACTCGGACCAGGTTCGAGACCAAAGTTGCTGACATCATCTTTCCGCTCATGACATAAGACGTTCCGGACCGAGCATGAATACAGCTCGGATCAGGTCATCAGAAAAGGAAATTCGGACACCCGAACAGTCACGACAAAGCTCGAGCCAGATTGTCTAGATCCTAGTTCGGGTTTATCTGAAACTAGGTCGGATTCGGAGAAACATCATGTGAAATTTAAACTTTCTACACCGGTCAGGTTCCAACTACTAGAACTTCCTTGATGTTTTTTCGAGTCTTTAGCACGCTATAACTTTCTATACACTATTCTTTTTTGCACGAAAACTATGTAGAACTATTCATACATTACAGGAGAACAAAATCAAGCCTAATTCATCAACTAAATGGCATCCAAAAGTGAATTTGAAATCTCATGTATCTCTCTTGATAGAACTATCTGGATAACTTTAGGAACGATTTTCGAGATGGTGGAGAGGTTTCTGATGTGAAGTCCGACGTTCTTTGATAGAGGGTAGATCTAGGATTGGATGACCGACTAGAACTCTTGTGCACACACACAGAGGATAGAGGAATAAAGGCACAAAGTGGAGGAGAAAAATCATTTTTCTAATAAAGATAAGGCAGATGGTTGAGGGATTATTTATAAGGAAGAGGGCTTTAAGTCTTGGTGGATTCAAACTAATATGGAATTAGATTATTAATCACCTCTAAATCTAATTCTAAGTCTTATTCATAACTATAACAAATCATATAATTTAAATACTTTATCTACTTACTTTCTTTTCTTATTCTAAAAGTTCTATCCATTTATGAAACTTTTCCTTTAACTTCTTAAACTTTATCTTATACTTTTAAACAAAATGTTCACAAATAAATAATTTATTTATCTAATTAATTATTTCAGAAATAAATCTTGCGATGTTACAGAGGAGTGGAGTGGGGTATGCTCACTTCTATATGTTTGTTTAGGCTAATGGAGATTATCGATTGTTTCCTTTCTTTTTTGTGGAAAAAAATAGTGCGTGAATGGCAGTTCTCAGAAGAGTTATTAGGTTATATTGTTGATATATAATAAGTAGTCATTATTATATTAAATAAGCTTATTTTATTCGGACGACATGTTAACAAACGATGGATATCAAGTAAGCGATTTGAAAACTATGCTTGATCCGTTATTAGATCAAGCCTGTAACTTGTCGAACTATAGTTCGCTTGTTACCGTATCGGAAACAATTAAACAAGAGACGAGTCAAATAGGTGCCTCCGACTATAACAAATGAGAGATCTGCAACTAAAATACTTAGCACATATAAAATTTTGAACTCGAGGCCGGTCACATTAAACAAACAAGCAGCTGAGTCACTTCACTTGCATAAGTTACATAATCTCATAAATTATAATAAACTAATTTAACATACAATGAATTATAATTAAACATCATCAGTCATCTTATATATTAGAATTAACTAATGATAAATAAAGATAAATAAGACCGCTTAATACTTTGCAATTGTAACAACTGACACAAAGATAAAAAAAAGGAATTCGAGTTCGATTAAAATAAACAACCAGCCAGCAGATAACATCATATTAATCCCCAATAGGAAACAAAGACCGATCCTGAGGGAGGGGTAAAACCTCATCAGACTTTATATATATATATATATATGAGAGTTATTCATGAGATAATCCAGGAAAAAAAAACCAACTAGCCATTAAATCTTTGTTTCCATCAACCTCACGGTTCTTTTTGATCTTCCTCTCCTTCATTGCTGCCCTGTGCAAGGCCTGAGCGGAGACGTCTTTCCTTTCATCTCAATTGCAAGTAGTGCTAAGATATCTTCCTTCTCCCATCATCTTCTCACGTTCTGTCCTTCTCATGCACTCTTCGTTGGAATTTTGTAGATGGTGATCGAGAGAGAGAACAAGGAGTATCGGGGGAAAAATAAGGGACGTAATCGACAAACCGAAGAAAGGATTAATCGTGAACAGAGGTGGATGAAGTGAAATCACCTTGTATGACCTCTGAATTGTTCTAAATCATGCCCTAATCGTTTATGAAACGAAGAAAATAAGAAGGCTCCAAGTTATCATTTTGATTGGTTGATCCTTGATTTTCTCTAATTGTTTGAATTAATGTTTGATTCGTTCTGTTCTGTTGTTGTTTGATTGATTGCTAGGAGTAAGGAACTATTTTAGGTTGGGATTGTACTAGGGATTTTAAGAAATTCGCAAGTTCTGTAACTTTTAGGACGCTGATCGATTGACCGATCCCTATCCACTGGTCGACCGATCCTTGCCCACCGGTCGACCGTTCAGCTGAACGGATGGACCGATCTGATTAACCCACTGATCGACCGGTTTGAACAGACCGGTCGACCGATCCGCAGCCAATCGGTTGACCGTTCTTCAGAACCAGTCGACCGATTCCCAGTAAACTTTTTTATTAGATTTATTAATTAATCCACTTCCTAATCCCAATATTTCCAGTGTACAACTATCCTATTTTTTGTCCCCATAGAGATCCATCCCTGATTTTCAAGATCTATACTTTTAATGATTTATTTCTTATTGATCTTATCGTCTCCATTGAATAAAGAACAAAGAGTCACAAGTTATTAAAAGTGATTAATAAATTCAGATGAAAAATTAACAATGGGTTGCCAGTCCAAACCAAGTGTATCAAGATAAGGGTAACTCCCTTGGTCATGGTTTGATCACCCACTGACCCGCACAAGGTCGTATCGTTTGCTCGGCATACCCCAAGAACTAAAGGCACCTGAAGTCACCCTGACTTCTAATAATAAACCAAAATCAAGAAGCATGATTAAGACAAGTCAAGTTATCGTCATGATTTCCAAGTATGCCATGATTTCAAGTTTGTTAAGCAGCATTTAATTCTCATGATTTATGATATCCTCTGATTCTTACTCTTATTATGATTAATGATATCCTCTGATTCTTACTCTTATTATGATTTATGATGCTGCCATGTTATCCTTTTCACATTCAAGTTAAGCATGGTTATTTACCGTTGATTATTCTATTCATATCATGCATTGTATATCACGTGGTTCCCCATTAGGTTGTAAAGCTTACGAGAGGACCTCTTCCCCTGTGTCTGATTTCCATATGATCAAGTCAGTGACGAGGTGGAATAAGTGTGTGGTGACAAAGCTCTGGCAAAAAGAAAGCACATGAACCACAGGGCTTTTTAGATTGTCTATTAGTTTTTCTTTACCTTCCGCATTATAGATTCATGATGTAAAACTTCATTTTATTTCTTAGAAATGATATAGTCACTTTTAGACTTTCGCAATTAAAGTTATCCTTTTTCTTTATTTCTTTATTTTTCTTTCTTCCATTGACGTGTCTCGGTTCTTGACTGAGATATGGTCAACCTTATGGTCAAGGTCATAGCATGTCGTAGCGTCTCCAGGTTGGTCTTCGCCACGTGACGGGAGTCGATTTGGGGGCGTTATATTTATGGTATCAGAGCCTAAAGTCAGGACTCTCTTCACATCTTAGTGTATAGAATAGTATGGTGTGGGCTCATGTGTTATCGCCGAGCAGTCGCCACACTTTCCACCGAAGAGCATTGTAAGCCAAGTTAATGTTTATGTTAAGTGATCGTTAACGTTTCGACAAACTAAAGAAAGGATTAATCGTGAACAGATGTGGGTGAATTGAAATCACCTTGTACGACCTCTGAATTGTTCTAAACCATGCCCTAATCGTTTATGAAACGAAGAAAATAAGAAGAAGGCTCCAAGTTATCGTTTTGATTGGTTGATTCTTGATTTTCTCTAATTGTTTGAATTAATGTTTGATTCGTTTTGTTCTGTTGTTGTTTGATTGATTGCTAGGAGTTAGGAACTATTTTAGGTTGAGATTGTACTAGGAATTTTAAGAAATTCTCAAGTTCTGTAACTTTCATGACGCCGACCGGTCAACCGGTCTGTATGTATTGCCAACAACTGGTCAACCGATATTAGACCCACAACTGATTTCTTTATATGTCGACCAATCGACTGATCCCTATCCACTGGTCGATCGATCCCTGCCGATCGGTCGACCGTTCAACTGAACGGACCGACCGATCCGATTAACCCACCGGTCGACCGATCTAAATAGACCAGTCGATCGACCCGCAACCAACTGGTTAACCGTTCTTCAGAACCGGTCGTCCGATTCTCAGTAAACTTTTTTATTAGATTTATTAATTAATACACTTCCTAATCCCAATATTTTCAGTGTACAACTGATCCTATTTTCTGTCCCCACAAAGATCCATCCCTGATTTTTAAGATCTATACTTTTAATGATTTATTTCTTATTGGTCTTATCGTCTCCATTAAATAAAGAACAAAGAGTCACAAGTTATTAAAAGTGATTAATAAGTTCAGATGAAAGATTAACAATGAGTTGCCAGTCCAAGTCAAGTGCATCAAGATAAGGGTAGCTCCCTTGGTCATGGTTTGATCATCCATTGATCCACACAATGCCGTATCATTTGCTCGGCATATCCCAAGAACTAAAGGCACCTGAAGTCATCCTGATTTCTAATAATAAACCAAAATCAAGAAACATGATTAAGACAAGTCAAATTATCATCATGATTTTCAAGTATGCCATGATTTCAAGTTTACTAAGCAGCATTTAATTGTCATGATTGATGATGTCCTTTGATTCTTACTCTTATTATGATTTATGATGCTGCCATGTTATCTTTTTCACATTCAAGTTAAGCATGATTATTTACCACTGATTATTCTATTCATGTCATGCATTATATATCATGTGGTTCTCCACTAGATTGTAAAGCTTACGGGAGAACCTCCTTCCCTATGTCTGATTTTCACAGGACCAGGTCAGTGACGAGGTGGAATAGGTGTGTGGTGACAAAGCTCTGACGAAAAGAAAGCACATGAACCACAGAGCTTTTTAGATTGTCTATTAGCTTTCTTTACCTTCCGCATTATAGATTCATGATGTAAAACTTCATTTTATTTCTTAGAAATGATATAGTCACTTTTAGACTTCCGCAATTAAAGTTATCATTTTTCTTTATTTTTCTTTCTTCCGCTGACGTATTTCGATTCTTATGGTCAAGGTCATAGCATGTCGTAACGTCTCCAAGTTAATCTTCATCATGTGGTGGGAGTCAATTTGGGGGCGTTACAGTAATATCCTTTTATATTTTGGGTAATGCAAATTTCGCTCCAAAATAATTGATCTCGTGTTGTTAGTTAAAGAATTTGCAAATAAATGCAGTAAACGACAAATAAGATAATTAGATGAATCATTAATATAATAGAATATAAAATGGCCCAGAAAAATAAGTAAAGTAATATAGAATAAACCATAATGGATCCATTTAACACGTTCGAGTTGTATTTCGTATCCCTATTTCAAACCTATGCGATTAGATGCTATATATATATATATATATATATATATTAAAGTAGATTGTTCGATTTTAATCGAAAGAGAACAAAGTGACAAAAAATCTTCTAAATCATGAAAAGATCATTTTTAAAAATATTAGAATGAAGAATATTAAAATTTTGATAATTGTTCTTCTAAGTTATTGTCTTGTTAAAAATGATTTTTTTAAAATAATCTTTAGGCTTGATTAGATTAAGTGATAGCTTAAAATCGGAAAAAAATAAAAGATGGCCTATTTTGTTCTTAGCACAAAATTTCAAGTTTTAGTTTCATTGAAATTAATTTTCTAAATACTTTATTTGAATCGAAATTGGAATTTTCTTATTAGATGTAATGTCTTAAGCAAATGAATGAATAAGATAAATAATAGGGAAAATGTAACAATTTACTTAAATGATAGTTATGTAAATAAGGTGAACTCCAAGGACAAAGTTGGAAAATCACCTTCAACTGACTTTACGTTAGTATCTATGATGGTACCTGTCCCTTCAAAATTTGATAGGCCAGTGATGAAGTGTATGGAGCCATCGGTCATTAAAGAATAGGCAAGGTTCCATAAGTCTGTCACCAAACAAGGATGCCTTTACGGAGACTTTAACATCATACTTCATCCCTAACTAGAAGTAGTTATCTTCAATGAGTATCAAAGTGTTCCACACACTTGGAATCATGACACTCTTGCATGATGGTGCGTTGCAAGTTCTCGAAAAAAAAGAGTTCTTTGGTGGAGATCAGCCCATCTTCCACTCAATCAGCACATTTTACCCTCCTTCGTTTGCTCAAGCAAGTTTTTTTGTCGTGGGAGTTAACTCCAACCCCTTCTCTCGATTAGGTCAGCCTAAGAGAATCTCATGGCTGTCAATTATGTGTGTACTTTCATCATGCCAAGTTTCTTTTGTGTTTCAAAGTAGTTAGTGGTAACATTATTTGCCTTGATATGGAACTACGATCTGAGGAGGTAGTGCCATCATGTCCTTAGGAAGTGTACCACCATGCTCATCTCCTCCTTCGGAATGGCATAGCGCCACTATCATTGAGTTTGCGACTCGAACTCCACGGAATGTCCGTCCTACATAAGAATTCCTCTGATGACATAGTCAGAAGTATTTGTGTATACCTTGTAAGGCTTAGTGTAGTCTGACAGAACTAGCACTAGTTCCTTTGTCATGGCCTGCTTCAATGTTTCGAACACCTCTTGGCATGTAGGTGTCCATTCCTGCTTTTGATTCTTCCTAAACAGGTTCATCAAAGGAGTTCTCACATGACAATACCCTTTGATGAATTGTCTGTAATAGTTCACAACATAGGTTGGGAATCCGCTTGGGCGGCTCCCACTCTATGATGGCTCAAATCTTCGTGTTGTTCATCTTTAACTTCCCACCTCTGATGGCATATTTCTTAAAGTGCATTTCCGATTGAGCGAAGATACACATCTCTTGCTTCACATATAGTTGATTTTGTCATAATACTTCGAACACTTGTCGGATGTACTCGATGTGGTGACTATATATCATAATGTCATTGAGGTAAACAACCATGAATGCAATGGAAAGATTGCACTACTTTGTTCATAAAGGCGTAGAAGGTTATTGGGGCATTGGTGATGCCAAAAGGTATCACGAAAAATTTGAAAGAGCCATATCTTGTTACACATGCCTCTTCTGCACATCTTTGTCGGCAATTCGTACTTGTCAGTAGCTTGAACGAAAATCCAACTTGGTTAATCATCTTGCTTTGTCAAGCTGATCGAATAAGTTTCTTACAAGAGGGATGAGGTACTTGTTCTTTATCGTAAACTTATTTTACATCAATAATCAATACACATATGTAAGGATCCATCATGCTTGATCACTAGCTGATCATACTAAATTTCTACTAATTTCCACCTTAATTCATGTGCATATAAGTTCTGAATTCTGATAATTATGCTTAATATACATGCATTGATCTTCTTAACATAATGTTATCTTACATTTGCACATTTGAGCTGGATAATATACTGATTTAATTATTATTTGTCTAATTTTCATTTGAAGAATTGATGCTTGTTATTCATGTTGTTGTAGGATCAAAATTAAGTAGAAAAGATAAAGAATCCTGCTGGAAAAGGAGAAGGGGACCACTTACAAACTGCCATAAACCATGCAAGAAGGAATCTTTTGGCAGAAAAGAGGACTAGAGACAGGTGGCAAAATCATATGGAATGAAGGGTTCTGATGATAATCAAATGGTAATGATAATCCCATATATAAAGGGGATGTTTGGAGCTGATGGTTTTATCTTGATGTTTTAGGATATTTTTTATCATGTTCCTCATCTGTTTTCTATTGATTTTATCACTTATGAGGAGCTAATTCTTAGTTCTCTTAGGATAGGATAGTAGTTTAATTTATGTTTATGAATGGATGATTGAGCAACACTTTTGCCACTAATGTTAGTGCATTTCTGAATGTTTTTTAATCAGTTTCCTGTTGATGTGAATTCTATTTTATAATGACAACTGAGAAGGTGTTTGATTCTTTCTTGCTCAGAAATGAGTCAAGAGTATCATCATTTGTTTTCTGGTAAATCCCTGTCCAGATCTGAATGCATCATTTTACTTCCTGTTAATGTGAATCCCATCTTGTAATGGCAGTTGAGAGGCTAATTCTAGATTCTCTTGTTGTTCATGAATGAACTAAGAACATTAACAATTAGTCTCTAGATTTGATTTCATATATGATTTCTGAGAAATGAGTTACTTGGTTTTCTAGTTTTAATCCATGCTGAGAATGGATCCATTTAGTTTTTGTTGATGTGAATCTCGTATTGAAATGACGGCCGAGAGGTTGATTTTAGATTCTCTTGTTGTTTAAAGATAAATCAAGAGCATTAGTTTGCAGATCTGATTGTATTTATGCATTGAGCTAGAAATTTTATGATAATCTAATATCAGTTGAAACCCTTATTAAATCAACCTAACTAACATTCATATGAAAGTATGATACTTAGTTCTAACTTTAATGCACTGCGAGAGCAGTCTTTACAGGTTGAATCTGGTTTGATTTGTATTGCTAAGTTGTTCTATCCATCCATAGCATAATATTAGATGAACTCCATTCCTAAGAGAACATTTCATTATCTGCTAGTTATCATTTTGTCACTCATTTCAAAACACCAAAAAGAGTTAACTTAGTTTAGGATTAATTTAAATTAGTTAGTGAATCTTAAGTTTCAAATCACTGTGGATACGACATTCGAGTTTACTACTCCGATCTGTGCACTTGCAATTCAGTGAAATAAGGAGTGCATAGTCTATGCCTAAACCTTGTTCAGTTTCATATTGTGCATAGTATACGCCTAGTCCGTAGTCTTTTGCATTCTGTACATAGATTATAATAAATTAACAAGTTAATCACTCTCCCTAATTTCACATCAAGTTTTTGGCACCGTTGCCGAGATTTGAGGCTGATTAGATTCACTTTCTGTAGTTTAGATCAGTCTACTTTTCAACTAGCTTTTGTTTATATTTACCTTTGCTTTTTCTTATGCTATCACTATTTATATCACATTCCATTTCTTTCATATTCAGTCCTATTTTTTTCTATCATTTTTCTGATTAGGTTAGTCCATTTTGTAATTTTATTTTTCTGCTATGAATCTTATCTTAATCTCTATTTTATTTCATGTTTAATCCTGCTTTTGATATCTTTGCACTTAACGTCATTATATAACAAGTTGCAAGAGTGCAGAAAATTCTGAATTTGACTTCTGATATAGAAAGAAGAATAGATGGATATGAGTTGACAGACTTGACCCCAAGACTATTATCAATCTAATGAAATGTCAATCAGCCAGGATGAATTAGATTCTAAAGTTGAAGATAACGTGTTCAAAACTCTTTAGAAATACGATTTTGATGTTGGAGAATCATCACAAGTTCATTGCAATCAAGGATTATCACAATTTCAACATCCTTCTAATGCGTACATGTATGCCTCACATGGTTATGAAAGTTCAAATTACTAGAATTCTGAGGAAGACTTCTCAAACAGTAGTCATTATGTTTATGACTCACAAAGTCAGTCATATTACCATCACAATCAAGATCAAGTGTCATAATTCTGGGTCGCAGTAATGGATATTTCAGAAAATCAACAAACACTTAATCAATCCATAGAAGTGTCAAGATTGAAGATTATGTTGGAAAACTTCATCAAGGAGCAAGATGCGTATTGGGAGAAGCAAGATGCATACCAGAAGGAGCAAGATGCACATTGGAAGGAGCAAGATGCACATTGGAAGAAGCAAGATGCATATTGTGATGCATATTAGGAGAGGCAAAATGCAAACTAGGAGAAGTCATGTATGGCAATAGATGTTCCTGAATACGAAAATCAAGTCTTGGAGGCTCAAATCTTCTTGCAGCAATGTAAAAACTATGCAAACCCAATCATCCCATTTGAAAGAAGAATTTCAAAAAATGAATATGGAAATGACAAAGAGATGAATGAAGAGAAAGAAGTAGTCATGGAGGTTGAAGTTGAAAAAGAATCTGTCACACTTAAAGCACAAGCCAAGAAACGAGATGAATTTGTAGAAGTTACTGAAAAGATTACTCCAATGGTATTGAACCACATTGAAGACCCACTCATAAGGTTCCCATCCAATGAAGAACAAATTCTAGAATACTCTAATTCTAATTTTTTGAAGAAACTATCAGATATCTCCACTAGTTTGCCTTCATATTGCTCAAAAGTAATAAGTACATTCACCTTTGATGAAAGTAGAAACTCAATTCACTTGTCTATCTCTGAGAATGAATTACCTAGTGCACCCAAAGCAAAGACAAAACCATTCTTGCCTACTTTCATATGTGATGCTCCTACACCCAAAGCAAAGACAAAACCATTCTTGCCTACTTTCATATGTGATGCTCCTGCACCCAAAGCAAAGACAAAACCATTCTTGCCTACTTTCATATGTGATGCTCCTGCACCCAACTATTCAATTGAAGTTCCACTTGAGACAATTTCTTCCACAAACAAGCATGAGATGCTATTAGTTGAGGAATGCCAACATTATAGAATCAGAGATAAAGAAACATCAAAAGAGAAGAAGTGGCCTGAACTTGAAGCAAGTGATTATTCATTTGAAGGAGATATTCAAAGTTCCAAAGTCTCACCCATTACATTATCCATTGGTCAACAAGTTATTGCAGTAAAGCCACATGATGAGACTAAAATGACCAAAGAGGATACAAAAGCAGCACAAATTTCTTTTCAAACATAGAAACTTACAACAAAATTAAAATTTGTAGAAGCAATGGAACAGACAATTAAGGAAGATCAATGTTTACCTACTGAAAGTTGGGACCAAGAGCTCAAAGATCTTGCAACAATGCTACATTTAAAGAAACCATTAAAGAAATGGCTGCTTAAACAAGATGGTGATCCAGGAAATTCAAATATCATACATAAGAATTCAGGGAATGAGAAATTAGTAAATTTTTGGTACAGTGAAGGAGGGATACATCAAATAGAAAAACAAAGGTCAATCATTGACAAACTAAGAGATCCATACTTGATTAGTGAAGTTGTTCACAGATTGAGATCTCTACTTGATCACATGATACTATTTAAACCTCCTTGAAATGAAGAAGTCGTAATAATGTCTAGCCTAAGACATTAAAGCAAGGCTCTTCTTGGGAGGCAACTCAAGCCTTTTTACATCTAATTTCCTTTTTGCAAGAATAAATCAGAGAGAAACTTGATCTAAATTCAACTCAGCTCAGAGAGTACCCTTAAACTCACAACTTTGATTTTTCACTAAAATGCAATTGATAACTATTATCTTAATTATCCTTACTTTACTCATGTCATCATTATAATTGTGATTGTTTGTTCATATCAATTGTTCAAATCTAGCTTTGCCAAATTTTAATGAATTTCTTAACCCTTATTGAATTTTACTGATTGCTAGTTTGATCATTCTTTAATTAATTGCAGATTTGATTCAAAACCTGAAAAAGTTGATCAAGACTACATTCTTTTAACCATTGTTGATATCAAATTTTGAAATGATAGACCCAAAGAAGAAGTGAAGCAAGACATGCCTACCTCTCATTTCAAAAGTTGAACATCCACCCAACCCTCTCCCTTGCTTGGATGATTCATCACTAAGGATAGTGTTGATAATAAGCTTGGGGGAGGAATTTGGTACTTTTCTGAACTCAATTATCATGTTTTAGCTCTATTTTAAAGTTAATATTATATCTATAACCATGTTATCACTATTTTCACTATAGTTCAGCTCAACTCATGTTATCATTCGTGCTCATCATTGTTAAGTAGAAATCCTTTAGTATAACAGCTAGTACACTCCAACACCAAGTAGTCAATTTGGCTATTAATCTTTTGCTTCATTCAGTTCATATTCAGATGCACTTGAACTCAATTCAGTTGAAATTTTTCTTTTTTTTTTGGGGTAACACTAGCTAACACTCATGGGTTGGTCTGAAATTAGAAGATGTCTAGAATGGAATCAAGGCTTTTGTGACTATATTAAATAGAAAAACTAGACTATTTGGATTAAGGAATCTGAACTTTACATAAGTTTGAACTATTGCTCACTTCATGAACAAAATAGAAAAAAATGAAAAAAAAAGAGAAAACCAAAAGTTGCATTTTGCATTGCATGCATGCATGAATAAAGAGAGCCAAATCCAAAAAGGAAGCTCTCCTAAATAAAGCCAGAATTTTTATCCTATTGATCAGCATAAATAAAAATCAGGTTCAAACCTGTTTATTTGCATCCTCATTAATAAAAGTCAGGTTTATCATGTTTAAGCAATATCAAAATATATTAATTAAGTGATTGACAGTTCAACCTTTTTAGTGACATTGAAAATTCTTGAAACTCAAATTAGTTATTGTTAGCATTTTTTTTCATGGCTTAAATTTGCTTTAGCCTTTGTGATTCCTCAGCTAGAAATTGAGAATTGGAAAGAATGGCAGGGAGTGTTAGCAAAGTGGGATATTTGATTCTAAAGAGTTGAATTTGAATTCATTTGTGAACTATTTGATTCAATCCTTGTTCTTAATATATGAATGTTTTGCTTGAGCACAAGCAAAAGTCTAAGTTTGGAGGAATTTGATCACTAGCTGATCATACTAAATTTCTACTCATTTTCCACCTTAATTCGTGTACATATAAGTCTTGAAATGTTCATATTCTGATAATTATGTTTAATATACATGCATTGATCTTCTTAGAATAATGTTATCTTACATTTGTACATTTGAGCTGGATAATATACTGATTTAGTTATTATTTGTCGAATTTTAATTTTAAGAATTGATGCTTGCTGTTCATGTTGTTGCAGGATCAAAATCAAGTAGAAAAGATAAAGAATTTTATTGGAAAAGGAGAAGGAGACCACTTGCAAGCTACTATAAAGCATGCAAGAAGGAATCTTTTGGCAGAAAAAGAGGACCAGAGACATGTGACAAAATCAGATGGAATGGAAGGTTCTGATGATGATCAAATGGTAATAATAATCCTATATATAAAGGGGATGTTCAGGAACAAAAGGGAATCTCCTCTCCTAGCCATTTGGCTGGAGGCTGAGTTCTTGGTAGAGTCTTGGAGCTAAGGATTTTATCTTGATGTTTTAGGATATTTTTTATTATGTTGCTCATCTATTTTCTATTGATTTCATCACTTATGATGAGCTAATTCTTAGCTCTCTTAGGATATTATAGTAGTTTAACTTCTGTTTATGAATGGATGATTGAACATCACTTTTGCCACTGATATTAGTGCATTTTTTAATGTTTTTTAATCAATTTCCTATTGATGTAAATTTTATTTTATAATGACAATTGAGAAGTTGGTGTTTGATTCTTTCTTTCTAAAAAAATTAGTCAATAGCATCATCATTTGTTTTCTGGTTTAATCCTTGTCAAGATCTGAATGCATCATTTTACTTCTTGTTAATGTGAATCTCATCTTGTAATGACAGCTAAGAGGCTGATTCTAGATTCTCTTGTTGTTGAAGAATGAACCAAGAACATTAATAATTAGTTTTTGAATTTGATTTCATCTATATTTTTTGAGAAATGAGTTACTTGGTTTTCTGATTTTAATCCAAGCTGAGAATGGATTCATTTAGCTTTTGTTGATGTGAATCTTGTATTGAAATACCAGTCGAGAGATTAATTTTAGATTCTCTTGTTGTTTAAAGATAAACCAAGAGCATTAGCATTAGTTTGTGGATCTGATTATATTTATGCATTGAGCTAGAAGTTTTATGATAAATTAATATTAGTTGAAACCCTTGTTGAATCAACCTAACTAACATTCCTATGAAAGTATGATACTTAGTTCTAACTTTAATACATCCATAGAAGAATATTAGATGAACTCCATTCCTAATAGAACATTACATTATCTGTTAGTTATCATTTTATATCACCCATTTCAAAACACCAAAAAGAGTTAACTTAATTTAGGATTAATTTAAATTAGTTAGTGAATCTAAGTTTCAAATCACTATGTATACGACATTTGAGTTTACTACTCCGATCTGTGCACTTGCAGTTCAATGAAGTGAGGAGTGCATAGTCTACGCTTAGACCTTGTTCAGCTTCATATTGTGCATAGTCTATGCCTAGACCTTATTTAGTTTCATATTGTGCATAGTCTATGCCTAGACCTTAGACTTTTGCATTCTGTGCATAGATTACAATAAATCAGCAAGTTAATCACACTCCCTAATTTCACATCAATGCTTCATAATAAAGAGAAACTGAGATGGCAAAGAAGATTTTCAAGGTCGAATATATATACCATGCATCCATTAGTTGCTTACATAGTTCAATAAGTTCTAGAAGGGCTAGAGGATAAGGAACTCCACATGGTGGCTTCAATTTTATGACCAAGTCGATGACATAGTCACGCTTCGAAGGCAACCGCTTTAGCAGCTCTAGGGGCATGACATCCGCAAAGCTCTCAAGAGTCTCAAGAATTTTGAGAGGCATTGGAGTATAGGGCCCTGAATTGTTTAAGACGGCATTTGTCAAGAATGTGTGCTCCTTTTTGTACAACTCCTTCACCACTTTTATGGTAGAGAAGGTTTAGTTTGGATCTCTATCTAACCTCACATGAATGTTGTAAGGTCCCTTGATATTGAAAATAGCCAACAAGTTGGTGAGCAAGATGACACATGTTGCAATGTATCGTAGGAAGGAGATATCCACCACCACTTTGCAGTCATCCACGGGTGTCAACGTCACATCGAATCTTTCTGATCATTTTTTATGAGGACCTTTATTCAGGAGAAATTCTCATGATCGAATCTTTCTGATCATTGTGGATGGTTTGGTTTGCCTCCTTGCGACAAGGACTTTTCTCCCCCACCATTGTCCTTGCTAAAGGAATTTGGTGCTATGGCATTGCACTTTTGTATACTCCACGAACGACTCAACAATAATGACTAGTGAGCGGTGGTAGGGGAAATTTTGTTGCTCCAATTTCTTCCTAGCCCAAAGCTTTAAACCCATAATGAAGACTATCAACAGTGTGTCATCATCCACAAGTTCTGTAAGCGGAGATCAGTGAACTCTTTCATGTACTCCTTCGAAGTATCCTTCTAGTTGATATTGAACAAGGCGATCTTGGTCTTCAGTCCTAACTTGACAAGCAAGAAATTGTTGTCTGAATTCTTTCCATGTCTCAATGGCATCAATATTGGCATGTTCCACATCGTTGCAGTGATATCGCCATCGTAAGTTTGCCATATTTTACAAGTAGAAATACATGGTTCTTCACCATCATTGTTTCTAAGGTCACATCTAAGACCTTCGTGCAACATTGTACGTTCCACCAAAAGTCATTTATATCATTTGCCGACCCTTTGCCTTGTACGACCTCGACTTTGACACATCGATTCTTGATTCGTGCAAGATGAATGATTTTTGACATCATTCATTCTCTAGCCATCATTTGAGATCATCTCGGAAGGTCTTGATCTCTTAATCCATAATGTGCTTCATGTTCTATAGCCTATTGGTCATGAATTCCCTCATGTCCATGATTGTCGTCTCCATGCATAGAGCAACACGATCTCATCCACACAATTGTGATGTCCACTAAAATTTTCAACTCTCACTCATGTGTCGTGAACTAATCTTGTATTTCACCAACATCCAGTTGGAATTATCTGAGGCGTTGTTCGAAGGCAGTCATGGCGTCTTTCAATCTAGCACCACTACAAGAAAACTATCAAATAGCGACACAAACCTCAAAACACTATTGCGGCGCTCATGCATAGTAGCATTGATATGGCGTCAACAAAATGAGACGCCTAGAATCGGTAGACATTAGTGTCGCAATGGAGCCAAACACAAAGGCGATGCAACTAGCATCACCAGTCGACGCTAATCCCACGTTAAGGTGACGTGAAAAATTTCGTTGCGAGCAGTTGAATTGCATTGCTAAAGAGACGCTAAAGAGGCGTTTCTGTCTGCAACGCTATTCCGATGCTACATTTATACCTAAGGCGATGCTACTTTGAGGCTAAGGTGGTGCCAATGTGATGTATTCATGAGTCTCTAATGCGACACTAATGAGACACCAAACATTGCGACGCTAATGTGTCGCGAAGATGACACTAATGATGACATATTTAAATAGCGTCGACAATGCTTGAGTCTCTAATGAGACGCTACAGAGGTGCTAATTACATAAAAAATTTTCCCCATTACAGCCATATTTTTTTCTCTTCCCATATTGTACAATTATACAATGATATAAATGCATTCATCATAGTATATCACGCAATAACATCACAGTTCATCACAGTATATCACAATATATGATGATATATCAAAGATAACAATATGAAAACTAATGAACTGAACTAAAAAAAGTATAACTAATAATCTGAACTAACAAAAGTATAACTAATAATTTGAACTAACAAAAGTATAATCATAGTATATCACGCAAAAATTTCTATCCTAAGTTTGGGAGTCGTCATTGTCATTCTGGACATTCGATGCCGACGCGCTCGGTCCTTGGTCTTTTGGGGATTGATTCTACGGTTGGGTCATCGTCTGAATCTCTTGCAAGATAGGAGCCAAATGTTGTGATAGTTGTTGCAATATCTATTGTGATAGCTAATTCGAGATGAGTCCCCTAATGTCGTACAATGTCACATCAGTTGCAGCGGATGAGCTTGAAGCAGATGGATCGTCTACATATCGTCCGCTCTTTCTAGATACCTGAGCAGTTGTGCCTAAGCCACGCATGTATCTTCCTCGTATCGTGTCGGCCACCTCTTCCTAAGTAGTAGCATCTTCCACAAAATAGAAAAAATATATAATCATATAAAGATTATATATTATATAAATTATATAACATAAAAAACACATAAATATATAAGGTGTTATATATATTAAAAAATATGAAGTGTTTTCGAGATATGTTACCTGGTGACTGAGTACTCGGATCATTATTGTACTTTTCAGTCATCTTCTCATTATACACATCCTAAAAAATTTAAATATTGCACATATTTGCACTAATGTCACTAACCAAGTGAACATGTGATGAGACTTACTAGAAGCCTACGAGCAGTAGGCGTGACTAACTCATTGGTCTTCCGGCTCTTATACTTGGCCTCGTAGACCATGCAAAAGTCAACAAGACCGTCTTGTTTCTCCTCCTGCAATAAAGTTTCAAATTTTATAAAATAATTATAAGATAAAAGTTTGATTATTCGATTTTGTATTTACATTACCATGCGTCATCGATGCTCATCAAATCGAATCGATCCGCCTCTGTGGATGTGGGCCTCGAGCTTCAAAAATCTATTAACTCTTATCTTTTCCGACTTTCTTTGCCATCGATCATCCATCATGTATGAACATCAAATACTTAGACTTTGAAAAATTATAAATTTAATAAAAATAATTCAAATGTAAACTTACCATTTCCTACATAACGACTCACAAATTGGGCGCCTAATATGCCTTGGGCATCTTTGTATGCCTTGCTCCAAATTGAGGCCGATGGATATGATGACCTTGCGAAATTTATACAGTCGATTTCGGAGACGTTTCACACCCACCTTCTCAAAAGCTCTTCGGATGGTCCCTAAACTAAGATCCGGATGAAACTGATTTGCTTTTTAAATAATATTATAAAAGTTAGTAATTTAAAAATAATATAAAACAAATTATGTAACCCAAAAAGAAGATCATCCTGCAAATGCCTGAAAGATGCCATCCCGCATAGAAATTGGGACATCTTTCCACGATCTTGTCCCGTCAGGAAAGTGTGAAAGAATAAGAGCATTGAAATCCCGCACGGTAGTCGTGGGTATGAAAGTGATCTTGCAATTTACAAAGAAGAATTAATTTTCAATGATAAGCAAAATAATAATAAAAGTTCTAGAACTTATTTAACTTACGGTTGAGCAATGTCGTTGACGATGACCATCCCATTATCGTGTATTCCCTCTTCGTTTATCATTATAGCTGTGGTAGATTGAGAAGGTCCGACATCATCGACGGGCCTTGGTACAAAATAAATCATTAGTGTAATACCAAATTAAACTAATGATAATTGATATATGTACAGTAAAGTTCTCACCTTGAGTGATGTCTATCGCTGCCTAGTTCATGGCAGTTCGCTCATCAAAATGTGACAAGCCGGGTGCTTGTGCTATCAACAACGTAGCAACTGACACCATTAAAAAATGATTAATATAATTAATTAAGAAATACAAATTTAATAATAATAAGTATATCACCTAACGCAAGATGCCACTCGCCAACATTGAATGTGGTGAAGTGTCCGGTAATCTCGTCGGTGGCGTAGCGACTGTGATCATAAAAAAATACTTAAAATACCTGTATGTATTTAAATTTATTGAATATACAAAAAATAACCTAGTGTGACATGTCGATCATCGTTGTGCGATTGAGACATCCCGACTATGTGCCCCATTGATGATAGAGCAACTGTCACAGCAACAAAATAATTAGAGCAATTGCATATATAAGATATATTAAATGCACAAGAAATAACCTGGAGTGATACGGGAGACGATCCACCAATGGATCGGCTACTATGTGACGATCCGTCTACGTGCCCTGTCGGTGGCGGAGCAACTTGCATTATTAAAAAATTAATATAATTACTATAATCAACTATAAATAAGCCATTGAAAATAAATATATCACCTGATGGTCGTGATGGCTCACTCATATGGAGTGAGCACCTAGAAGAGCGAGATGACCCAAAAGCTCGACCTCTAGTAATCATAATTGGAAAAATAATAAATTTGTGTTATTATTCTATTTAATTTATAAAGTTATAAACACATAATTTTATAAACTATTTAAAGAACTACGTGATTCATTCGCTTGTTTCATATTTTGATTCATTTTCATCATCTTCATCGTCACCCTTATAATCTTGACTCGATTCATCGTCAATGAAATTGTCAACTTTCACTTCTAAAAGGTCATTGACTAATTGAATATTCTCAACTTCTTCGGCTACATCATTCATCTCATTCACTTGATCTTCTTAATAGTAATCATCTACGGGCACATCATTATGTATGGATGATGTTTCATGATTATCTACCATTGTTTCTGCTAAGAATAGTCTACTTCTCACTTTGCCCGATGCCTACCATTCATCTTTGGTTCTTTTTTATGGATACTTAGTGTAGTACTTTATTCTGCAAATACGAATGGATCGTATGACTGAAGTCTCGATCGAGGGTTAATATCCACTAATTTTAACTTTTGATCGATCCAAACTCCTTTCTCTAGATCAAACTAACGACATTTTAGCACTATGACTTTATTCAATTTTCCCAAATAAGAGAACTCTATGATATCTTGTATAACGCCGCAGTAATCGAACTTGTTGGCCCGT
This sequence comes from Pontederia crassipes, assembly GCA_030549335.1. Classification (NCBI taxonomy): domain Eukaryota; kingdom Viridiplantae; phylum Streptophyta; class Magnoliopsida; order Commelinales; family Pontederiaceae; genus Pontederia; species Pontederia crassipes. The sequence goes on along the minus strand of CM060194.1, from coordinate 22,092,849 downwards.
ACATGCTTCCTAGAACACATATGCCTCTATTAACAATTGAACATTGTCGGCTATATTCTTCTATATGAAATCTGTATCTAGTAACTATGATGCCACAGTAGCTAAAAACTTATTTCTTCGGTCCATGACCTAAATCTCAAATTTTTAAATCTATAACTAAGCCATTAATAACCTACAAGAAAATTAACTAAAAGTTAATTAAAAGTTATAAAATAGCAAAATTACGAATAATCGGAAAGAATTCTCACTTCACGTCTTAACCAATCTATAAAATGTTCTTCTCTTAGTTTCAATAATTCATCGTCTAAAACTAAAGGATTGATTTCTCATTGTAATTCTTCAAATTTTCTGAATTCATAATTGTCAAATAATGAAATAACATAGCAATAATTAATTTAAAATGTTATAACATATTAAAATAAATAGTCTTACTTGAGATATGACGTCGCCTCACTACAATTTGCAAGGACATAATTCTCAACGGCGGTAAGATCTCTGTCACCCAACACAACTTTGCGTCCTGTACCAAGAAGTCGACATGGGTACTTGAAGATGGATAAAATATTTATGTTAACTTTTCCTTCACCACCATCATCATTTCTTGGAACTTGTGTGTGTCGTGATTGTATGCATGGTTCACAATACATTGAAGTAAAGTTTGACACCTCCTCAATGAAATATTCTTCACATATAGAGCCTTCAATCTTCGCCTTCCTTTTCAAATATAACATGCACCTTTCGAAAGGATACATCCATCGATATTGAATTGGGCCTACAACTTTTGTTTCATATGGAAGATGTACAATCAAGTGCTCCATCACATCAAAGAAGGTGAAAATATCTTCTCAGTTTTGCACACGGTAATCACAATAGAAGACTTTAACCGAGATATGTCTTATTCCCGAATGATGGATGTACAAAGCTCTTTAAAGAACATCTGATTTGGATGAACTATCCACTTTAGCAACGCCAGAGATTGTCTTTCCTTGTAGTATATACAAGGATTTCTGTCTGACTCCCTTCAGCACTGAAGCACCACCCTTAATGACTGTGAGGATGCTTCTAGCAGCATTGATTTGACACCCTTAGAGTCCAAGACTCCAAATGATTTCAAATTCTTCTTCAGTTGAGGAACATGACGGACATCTATCAGCGTCCTCACAAGGTTGTCATGAGTTTTGATTTACACAGAACCAATCCCAACTATCTGACATGACACATTATTGCCCATAATGACATTTTCATCATCAGTCTCTTCTGATAAGATGAGAACCATTCTTTATTCAGAGCCATATAATAGGAGCACCCCGAATCAAGAACCCAACCATCCTCCAAACATCCTTGATCAGAAGCGGTTAGAACCAAATCATCTTCAGAATTTTTTGTTTCGTATGCCACCTCAGCAACGGAGGCCTTCTTCTTCTTCGGGCAATCCTTCTTCCAATGACTTGGTTCCTTGCAGTAGTTACAGATGTCTTTCGCAGTGATTTTCTTCTTCTTCTTTGACTTGGATTTCTTCGAATTCGAGAACTATCCCTTTTTCGGGTCGATATTAATCTTGCGACCGAAATCTCTGCAGAATTATCAAACGCTTTATGTCAAAGTTCACGAGTATGGAGACTCAATTTTACTTCTTCTAGACTTATAGTTTCCTTCCCGATAATCATAGATTGAATAAAATTCTCATATGATGGAGGAAGCGAAACCAATAGAATTAGAACAACATCTTTATCATCGATCTTAACATCAATATTTTTCAGTTCCATCAATAACGAATTTAACTGATCAAGATATTCCTTCAGAGGGGTACCTTCTTGCATGCGAAGTGCGAATAGACATTGCTCCAACAGCAACTTATTGGTGAGAGGCTTCGTCATATATAGACTCTCGAGTCTCAACCATAGACCGACCATTTTTTCTTCATCTACGACCTCGATCATCACCTCATCTGCCAAACACAACAAAATCATCAAGTGCGCCTTCTCCTCCTGTGCCGCCAAAGTAGCGAGGTTGATCTTCTTTTCTTTGTCCTTCAAATCTTCATTCTTTAATTTGTACTTAGACACGTTCACAAATGGCGCTCAGACTCTTATTGCTTCAAAAGTGTCCGCATCTTGATCTGCCACAACCCGAAACTATTTCTTCTGTTGAACTTCTCCACATTCACATTATGTGACACCATCTCCCTGCTTGATCGAGAATCACTGATGAACCCTAAGGCTCTGATACTAGTTTGTTACGAAAATAGGGAGAGAGATCGCACGAACATAGAAATTTATGAGATTCATCCTAAATCGAGTTATGTCCTTGGACGATGACTCTTCGTTATGGAATAATGATGATCATAAGGATACGAAATAATCCAATCATCATGGAGTTTATATAGGCACTCCCTGTTACAGATGATTTGGAATTACAATTCGATTGGAATTCAGAATTAGTTTCCCAAAATAGGACACCTATCTCGTGATAAGAAAATAAATCGATGAGATCCCATAGAAGAAATCTGCTGAAGTGCCTAACTACATATGGGACCACAAAGGGTTACAACTATGTTCAGATTCGAGGCATTATCAACACAAACCATTGCGATGAATATAGAAATAAATAAAAAGGTAGAAGGTGAACTAAAAGATGATTGAGTAATAGGTTATAGATAGTGTGTGATGTCTGGAAGTAATGTTTTTAGAACCGGATCGGACTCATCACTAGGTCACGATTGAACCGGTCCGACAGGGTTCAACCAGATTGACTGGGGTGACCCCCTCTATCTATGTGCGACACACATAGGGGGGGTCGCTCCTCTTGTGAGGCTCTAGCGCGTCGCCGGGCTCACATGGAAGCGACGCCCCCCCCCCCCCCCCCCCCCCCCCCCCCGCTTGCGTGCGTGCGACCCCTGCGAGTTTCGATGCGTCCCGGGCTAACATGGGGCGACCCCCCTCCGCCTGCATGCATGCACCGGCGATGCATGCAGACGAGAGCTCGAGGGGGGCCGACACACCCCCTGTGAGCCCATCAACGCGTCGGAGCTACAGGGGCTCACACACACAGGCGGAGGGAGGGGGTTCGTCCCCCTACGAGCTCCGGCGAGAGCTCGTAGGGGGTTGACTCCCATCTTCGGCGTGATGTGGCATTTTTTAAATTATTTTTTTTACTTTTTAATATTACCACATCATTGCAATGTCACTATGAAGAGGAGAGAGTCCAAGCACTGCGTATTCGACAAACAGCAAAGACTTTAGTTTGGCAAGACAGTGCAAAGGACAAAGGCAGCACTTGATTACAATCATGCCGATTGTTGGAGTCCCTTTTGTGTTCCATCATTAGTAGGCACTAGGTTCTTCCTGCCATTTGATGACTACTCGAGGATGACTTTGGTACTTTTTATGAAATAAAAGAGCGAGTTCTTCAAGGCCTTCAAGCAATGGAAGGTTTTGGTGGAAAATCAAACGTCGAAGAACGTGAAGCGTCTTCGCACTAACAATGATTTGGAGTTCTGTTCTGTTGAATTCGATCAGTTCTGTAAAGATGAAGATATTGCTAGACATCGCACAGTCAGGATACTCCACAACAGAATGGAGTTGCAGAACGAATGAACTAGACACTTCTGGAGAGGGCAAGGTGCATGCTCTTCAGCGTTGGCCTAAATAGGGCATTCTGGGCTGAAGCTGTTAACACAGCCTGCTACTTGATGAATCGAAGTTCGACAACTGTGATTGATCTCAAAACACCTACTGACGTATGGTCAGGAAATTCTATTGATTATTATAATCTAAAAGCTTTTAGTTATCCAACATACTATCATGTCAGTGAAGAAAAGTTAGAGCCAAGAGCCAAAGACGATGTGTTCATGGGATATGATGCAGGAGTGAAGGGTTACAGAATCTGATCTCGTTCAGAACATAAAGTCATCCACGGCAGAAGCGTGACCTTGGATGCTTCAGTTGAAGGTGGAGGCTGAAGAGAGTGTTAGCAAACAGGTGGAGGTTGAAGTCACTCTAGCTGGGGATGATACTGAAGGATCGCATCAAGAAATAGAACCAAAAGATGAAGAATTTGATGAGCAATATGAAGAGGAGTCAATTGCTACTAGACATCCTCGTAGAAAAGTGAGTCCTCATAAGCGATATGGCTTCGAGGACATAGTTGCTTATGCACTATAGGTAGCTGAAGAGGTATAGTCCCTAGAGTCGTCCCTTTATAGGGATGTCATCACATGTGCTGAATCTGAACAGTGGATCACTGCTATGGACGATGAGATGAAATCTCTTCACAATAATCAGACTTGGGATCTGGTCAAGTTGCCTAAAAGCAGAAAGGTCGTTGGCTGTAAATGGATCTTCAATAAGAAAATTGGAATTATAGGAGTTGAAGGCACAAAATATAAAGCACGGTTGGTTGTTAAAGGTTATAGTAAGAAAGAATGTGTGGACTACAATGAGATATTCTCACCTTTGTCAGACATATTTCTACCAGGGTGCTGCTTGCTCTTGTAGCACATCAGAATCTAGAGCTTGAGCAACTAGATGTGAAGACTGATTTCCTCCATGGAGAACTTGAAGAAGACATTCTTATGAACCAACCTGAGGAATTCTCCATTCCAGGAAAGGAGGATCAAGTTTGTAGACTGAAAAAAATCTTTATATGGCTTGAAGTAGTCTTCTAGATAATGGTACAAGAGGTTTGATAGTTTCATGATCAATAAATGATTCAGTCGAAATCTCTATGATTGTCGTGTATATCATAAGAAGGTGAATGACGGCTCCGCCATCTATCTGCTCTTGTATGTTGATAATATGTTCATTGCTTCTAGAGACATGATACACATTCAGAAAATTTGAAGAAGCTCGTCAGTGCAAAGTTCGACATGTAAGATCTTGGTGCAGCATAAAAGATTTTGGGGATGGAAATTATAAGGGATCGCGCACAGGGTAAACTCTTCTTATCTCAGAAAAGTTATATTGAGAAGATTTTATCCACGTTTGGAATGTGTGGAGCGAAGACTTTGAATACTCCATCAGCTGCAAATGTTCATCTCTCTATTGCTTTCACACTAAAATCAAAAGCAGAGAAAGAGGAAATGTCTCGAGTTCCATATGCTACTGTAGTTGGAAGTTTAATGTATGTCATGGTTTACACAAGACCAGACAATGCTCATGCAGTCAGTGTTGTTAGCGGATTTAGGAAAAGAGCATTGACAAGCAGTGAAGCGAATATTTCGGTATCTGGGAGGAACATATAATATTACCTCATTCACAGAAGTGATAAAGAGTGTTTGGTTGCAGGGTACTCAGATTCAGACTATACTAGAAATGTTGATAGAAGACGATCTATGACATAATATGTCTTCACTTTGGACAGTTCGATTACTAGTTGGAAGATCACATTTCAACCATCAGTTACATTCTATCACAGAGGCTGAATACATAGCACTGACAAAAGTTGTCAAGGAAGGCATTTAGTTAAAAGGTCTAGTTGGAGATCTCGGATTACATCAAGAGTAGGCTATAGTGCACTATGATAGTCTGAGTGCAATATGTTTAGTCAAGGATCAAGTGCATCATGAAAAAATCAAACACATTGATGTCAGATATCAGTTCATCCGCACTGAGAAGAGGATCAAGATGCAGAAGATTGACACTGGAGATAATTCAGCTGATATATTCACCAAATCTGTTCCTCATGATAAGTTTCAGCATTGCTTGAATTTGCTTAACATCAATACTTGGCAATAGCCCCAAGATGGGACTGGCGGCGGCGTGGCATGGTATTGAAGTATTTTGTGCTTTGAAGATGATTCAAATCAAGGTGAAGATTTGTTAATAATGCCTTGAATATGAACCTAGTTGTAATCCTTTGTGATCCCCTTATGTAGTGAGATGCTTCAGTAGATTTTTCCTATGGGGATCTCACTGCTCGGTCAGCGAGCTTGTGGGGGGATAAGGGGGAGATCCAATGGAATCCCTCTACGGAGGTGCAAGTAGAGATGGACAAATAATGGGTCGTATCGGACCGTGCTCGAGCCGGTCAACCCGTGTTTGACTGTGCCACAGGTCGTGTAGTGCCAACATGGCCCATTTTGAAAATGGGTCGTATCATGCCATATGGTCCATTTTGGACTCCGGCACAGTCTAAGCCCGGCCGGCCCGGGTCGTGCCAAGTCAGACGACCCGTTTTTTTATTTTTTGCCTTCCAATTTAAACTTTTAATTTACTTATTAAATTATTATATAATATAATTAGTATTATTAATTATAAATATATGACCCAGTGAGTACTGACTACTTTAGTTATTATATAAATAATTATATAGTTAAATTTTCAAATATATTAAGTAATTAATTTATAATTATTAAGTAAATAAATTTGTAAAATGAATAATTGAGTACTAAGTAATAACTAATATGTTATAACTTATAACTTGTAACCTTATACATAAAATTAATTGGTAAGTATTTAATAAATATATATTAGTAGTATTAGTATACTAGTATAGATAGTTAAGTACTAATTTACTAATTACTATATACTAAGTTATAACTAGGTTATACTAAGTAAATTAGTATTTAACTATCTTATAACCAACATACTATATAGTATAATAGTATATACTATATTACTATGTTATAACTAAACGAAATTACACTAAGTAAATTACTATCTTATAAGTTATAACTTATATAGTAATTTCTATATACAACTTAGTACTAAAGTTAAAATTAAATCAAAAGTATCCTTTAAAGTTCAAACTTTAAATTCGTACTAAAGTTAAAATCAAATGTGTCTTTTAAAGTTCAAACTTTCTAATTTTTAATTTAGTTCTTATATAATATAATTAGTATTATTCTATAATCTATAATATATGACTTTAGTTTAGTGACAACTGACTACTTTCATTATTATTATATAATAATTATATAGTTATAATTTTTAAACTCTCATTAAGTAATCATGATATCATATTCACAACAGCCGCTATTTAGATCAATTTCAAGAGAAAAGACAGTATCACTCGAAAGGAGCCTAAGAATGACTATTGTGAAAATGATATCTTAATTATTCAATGAGAGAAGATGAGATTGAGAGAGAAAAGGTGGGAGTGGATGTGGCCATTTGAGGAAGGAGAGAAGATTGAGAGAGAGAGACAGAGAGACTACGAGAGTATGAGAGAGATGAGAGAAAAAAGAATGAGAGTGATGAAGAAATGGAAGGGAGCCCAGTCGCATTTTATAAGTGGCAGAGGGGGTTCAATACGGCCCGCGTTGCTTTAAACACAGCCCGTGTTGTACTCATAACACGTCTGTGACCGTCGGTTCGTGATCGCATTGTCAAATCGAAACAACACATGCCGTGTGATTTCAGCACGGACCGTGTTATGCATCATGAGTGGTCCGTGTCCGTGCCAAAATAGGTCGTGTTCATGCCAAAATGGGTCGTGTCGTGTCAGATCCGTGCTCGGACCGTGTAGTGTCGAATCCGTATTCACCATGCCCAGACCGTGTCATGTTCACAGTGCGAAAGGCGGACCCAGCACGGAATGGCACGACACGGCCCGTGTGTTCGTGCGTAGGCCGTGTTCGTGCTTGGCCGAGCGGGTACGACTTTTGGGCGGACGAAATTTCATCTCTAAGTGTAAAGAGGTGGAGCCCCTTGGGCAAAAATTTTTAGGGGTATTCTGTATGTGATTTGGAATTAATTTATTTCATTATCACAAGATATTGGGGGATTAATTTGGAGTTCCAATCGGTCTGTAATTCCTATCATTTGTAAAAAAAAGTGTCTATATAAACTTCATGATGGCTGGGTTATTTCGTATCCTTATAATCATCATTATTTCATAACAAAGAGCGTCCGATGACGTAATCCGAATTAAGAAGAACCTCGTAAATCTCTGTTCTCCCTCTTTTCATAATAGTTTGCATGTTTACTTGATAAACAATTTTTGGATTGTCACTCCGGTTCCTAAAGGGCCTGTCTGGCAACTGGAACCAGGCGCCCGGTTTCGTCAAGTTCCAGTCGGTTTCGTCAAATGATATGACGTTTGGCGAAACCGAAGACTAAAACCAATTCCAAAAAAAAGGGGCTACGTCACACCAAAAGGGTGGAACCAGGTACCGTAGCAGCCGATTTTTGTTTCTTTTCTTTTTTTTTACTTCACGCGTTGACTTTTTTCAATTTCTTTTATTCTTTTTTTTCTTTATTCTCTCTCAAACACATGTATCTTATAAAATAATTTATTTATTAAATAAAATTTATTTATTATAACATATTAATATAATATTATTTCTTACTTATTATTTCATTAAAAAATTAATATTTTACTACATATAATTATTTAAAATGAGATTTTTTAATTAAATTAAATTATTTTTTAACAAAATTTTTTAAAATTCTATTTTTATTTGTTAATAATATTATATTTATGATATCAATTATTATTTCAAAACTCCATAAAAAATCAATCAATCTGACAAACGACCCCAAAATTTACTATTTTTTTTCTATCCCGGAATTAAATATTTAAATAATGATAAATTGTACATGAAAGCTCCCTCTTTTTTGCATTCGTCATCTATTAATTGCGAGAGTTATAGGCATCAGAGGAGGACATGCATGCGGTGTGGAGTTTCGTGAAAAGAAGTTAGGGAAGGGGTTACTGCACCTTAATTAATTTTGGGAACATTCTCCATTTTCATCTGCTGTTATAAGCATGAAATTAAATCCCATTTATGGTTTGATATCTCATGTTGGACGCCTGATGCTTTTTCTTCTTCTTTTTGCGGTGTTACAGTAATAAATATGTTCCTTTTAGGTTTTCATTATAAATTTAGTGGTGGAAAAGGGAATTAACGCAACGACGAGTTCAACATTAAAACCACTGCTGTGCGACTCGTCTCCAACCGCATTGTGAACAGCCGGCTCTGAGGTCGCTCCTACCTGCAACGGCCGCTTTGTTCACACTTCATTCCACCCGGCCTTTTGGTCACCACCACAATCTCAGTTTTAGCATTCGATCTCACTCACGACGCCAATGTCCAGTTCAATGGCCATGCTCGCGTTCGCCCTCAGCCTCCTCTCGTCCTTGACGAGCGCCTCCAAGGCGTTGACGTGCTCGGAGCCGCACCCGATCATAGACGTGCCGATCTTCCCCGCCGACGTGGACCTGCTGCAGTTCGCGCTCAACCTCGAGCACATGGAGGCCGACTGGTTCCTCTACGGCGCGCTGGGATACGGCCTCGACGCCGTCGACCCGGAACTCGCCATGGGCGGCCCGCCGCCCGTCGGCGTCGCACAGGCCAACCTGGACAACAGAACCAGGGCCCTCGTGGCCGAGTTCGGCTACCAAGAAGTTGGTCACCTCAGGTATGCCATGACACGTATATATATATATATATATATATATGTAGATATAGAGATATATATATAGTCACTCAATTAGTTCGTACGACAAAACGAAGAGAAGAGAACAGTTGAAGTGACAATGCCTGTACGTGCTGCAGGGCCATCAAGTCGACCGTCGGCGGGTTCCCGCGGCCGCCGATCGACCTGAGCGGCCGCCACTTCGCCAAGATCTTCGACGACGCGTTCGGATACAAACTGGACCCACCATTCGACCCGTACCTTAACACTGTGAACTACCTCCTGGCCTCGTACGTGATCCCTTACGTAGGCCTCGTCGGCTATGTCGGAGCGAACCCCAACGTCAACGGCTTCGTCTCGAAGCGGGTATGCGCGCATGTCGTGTGACACGCACATAGATCGTATTACTATTCAAATATTAATCCCTTTGGTTGTGACCTGAGTGCAGCTTTTGGCCGGACTGCTAGCAGTGGAGGCAGGGCAGGACGCGGTGATAAGGGCGCTGCTGTACGAGCGGGCGGAGGAGGTGGTGAAGCCGTATAGAAAGCTGACGGTGGCGGAGTTCACCCGCAGGGTGTCGGCGCTCAGGAACCGGCTGGGGGCGTGCGGCACGAAGGACGAGGGCATCATCGTGGCGGAGCACCTGGGGGCGGAGAACAAGACCAACAGCAACGTTCTGTCCGCGGACGCCAACTCCGTCGCGTACAAGAGGACGCCGGCGGAAATACTTAGGATCGTCTACGGCACCGGCGATGAGCGCAAGCCCGGCGGGTTCTTGCCCAAGGGCGGCGACGGAGCCATTGCTCGAGGGTTCCTTAGGTATTAGTTAATTCGTAGAAAAGGAGAAATTAAGGCAAAAAGAAAACAAATTCCGCCGGCAGCAAGGTGAAATGTTTTCTTGTCTTCCAAAAATAATAGAGATGTAGTTTCTCCACCTTCCATTCCAATCCAATCCAATCCTCCGTACGTAGGTAGAGGTGTATCGGAAGAACAAATTAAGACAGAGAAGTCTTTCGCTTGACAAACGAGTCAGAACTCTACGATCCAACAAAGTGTATCACGAACAAAATATATAATATATATTCAAGAACCGAATTAGTTATTAAGAAGTCGTACTCCAAAATGTTCTTATGAAAGAGAGGAGTTCCATTTTAAAATGATTGTGTTTAGCTCGCTCGCAGATTCATACATCCTCCGTTCAGAAACAATTGACAAATTTTGCCTTTCTAAAATTAAAACCTTTAATGCATATTTGAATAAAAATTAGACCCCCCGATAAAATCATATTCTTCCTCAAACTTTGTGTTAATTTACAGTTTTTGAACGAACAAATTCTAGTAATCAGGTTTGTCCTTCTCATAAAACAAAATGTTTTGGATTAAAATAAAGCTAAAACAAACATATCAAGCTGTGCACAATAGCTTCCGCAACAAGGCGTCATAACTGAAGAATATAAGGGTGGTGTTGATGAATTCATAGATGTGGCATATCGAAATGACCAACGACGAATTCAATTACGATATATTATCATTTTTATAACGGACAACATTAAGCCATATGTCAATAAATTCGTGTATTTGAAACGTCTGATTTTGAACTTACGAAGTCCAAAATCACACGTTTCAAATACTTCATCGTCGAATCATAATCTCATTTTATCATCAAAAATATGGAAGTACATCCTTAGTAAAATTTATGAGAACATGATAAAAAAGAGGTTCTAGAATTATAAAAAAATAGTTTAACTTAACATGCATTACTAACTTAGTACATCCTTAATAAAAACTTAACAACAATAATTTCAAGTAATTAAGTAGTATTTAACTTAACATGCATTACTAACTAACTTAACCGCAAAATAATCAAGTAATTAAGTAATATTTAACTTAGCATGCATTAGTTCATAACTTTTAAGTAATTAAGTAGTATTTAACTTAACATGCATTACTAACTAACTTAACAGCAAAACAATCAAGTAATTAAGTAATATTTAACTTAACATTGGTTCATAACTTTCAAGTAATTAAGTAGTATTTAACTTCATGCATTAATAATTAACTTAACATACATGGTGACGGGCTAGTACCTTCTTAACCGGTGAGGGATGGCGGCGGACGGCGGTGGAGGAAAGCAGTAGGCGACAGCCGACAGAGGAGGAGCGGTGGCGGAGGGCGGTGGCGGAGGTAGACATCGGCGCGGTGGCGGAGGGCGGTGGAGGAGGAGGAGGCGACGGTGGAGGGCGGACGAGGCGGAGGGAGGAGGAGGAGAAGGAGTCGGCGGTGGAGGCGGAGGCGGACGTCGGCGCGGTGGAGGGCGGTGGCGGAGGGCAGTGGACGAGGCGGAGGCGGGGGTGGAGGGCAGCGAAGGGGCACGGTGGAGGTGGCGGATGGGCACGGTGGAGGAGGCGGTGGAGGTGGCGGACGGGCGCGGTGGAGGAGGCGGTGGAGTAGGCGGAGGGTCGCGGTGGAGGAGGCGAAGGGCGGAGGGCGGACGTCGGAGGAGGATGCGATGGAGGGGGCGGAGGAGGAGGTCTGGCGTCGGGCATCGGAGGTCCGGCATCGGGCGTCAGGCGTCGGGCGTCGGAGGTCGAAGGTCGAAGGTCGGGCGTCGGACGAAGAAAGTAAAACAGTAAAACTGTAAAAGTGAAAACGAAGAAGAGGGGTTAGGGATTTAAGTAAATTTTTTAACGTATCTAACGAACGCGATGCTACGTAGACGCAATGTAGGCGTCATTTCTATCAAAATTCGGCTAGTGCGGCGCTATGGAGAAGCTAATGTGTCCGCTAAGCTAACGCAGCGACACTATAGCGTCGTAGGGGCGTCTCCAAAGTGGTAGCGTCCCAAGGATGCGACGCCATTGAGACGCTCATTAAAAGTCTTTTTCAAATTTTTTAGTATGATATTTTATTTATCAATATAGCGTCTCATCGCATTATTCCCCGTTCAAATTATTTTATTTCCTTCCGACAATCTATCATGTATGTATATAAAATTATAAATCTAAACGTATATGTGTCTATAATATATGCGTATGTATATGTGTGTGTATATATATATACCTATAATATATGCGTATGTATATGTCTACGTGTGGGAGATTAAGTATTATAAATCTATCATGTATGTATGTCTATATGTATTATAAATATATATATGTGTATGTATACGTCTATACATGTGCGAGTCATATAACGTGTATATGTATACGTATTCGAAGTGAATATATATGTGTATATGTTTATATGTGTGAGATTAAGTGATAATAATATGTATATATGTACTTATTATATATAAGTATAAGTATAAGTATATACGTGTATTTATATGTCTATATGTGCCTAATTAAACGAGGGGGATAAAAAGTCGACTAAGGAGGCGTAATACAGACGCCATTGAGTCGCTAGGGACATTTAGCGACCACGTAGCGCCGAACTAGTATCTAAAACCTCGTGGCGTCTCAATTTGGTGACGCTACAGAGACGTCAAAAGTGTCACCATGGCGTCGACATCCACTGCGGCTCTAGTTAGACGCTAAGGTGACCCTATTGAGTTTCAACGGTGATGCTAAAATGGGATAATTTGTAGCAAATCACTCTCTTAATTCAACCACCATAATTTTATGATTGAGTATTTATATTTAGTATGTATAAATAACATAAATAATATAGATAACAAATTATATATTTAGGAACACTCCTATCATGTAAAAATACATACATATATATATATATATATATATAATCGTGTAATACATATATATAATATGGGTAATCATGTACGAATACATATATATGTTGATAATACTAATATAATATTTAATTAATTTATTGATTAACATATATTATATATAATATATAGGGTTTAGGGTTTAAATATAAAACAAATAGCAATATAAATATAGATAAGCTAGGAACAGTTGTGAAGTAATGACATCCGCGTCTACATAGCGTCGTGTGAGCGTATCACGCCAGATAGCGTCTCTTTAGAGCCGCAAATGGTGAGACGCGAGCATAGCGTCACTGGTTGTCAACGCGAGAATGGCATTAGGTTCTCCCACGATTTTTCGCTTCGCGGCGCGCAATGGTAGCGTCTACGTCGCGTCTCCATTGCACCATTTATATTGTCTATTTCTTGTATAGCTAAGAACATGCTAATGAGACGATATCGAGAGGCAAATAGCGTCTCGTTATTGAGATACAATGTAGACGCCGTAAAGGTGCTAGCTACGTCTCTATGTATTAACTCCCTAAAGAGTTGAATGAATTTTGTGAGCTTAAAGGGAGCTCCCCCTTTCATATCTTATACACTCAGGATACAATTCATATCGCCCGTTATATCCATGGAAAGTCATAAAAATTTATAGCAAAAAGTGAATTTCACAAGTTATTTCTAATAGTAGGAATAGTACTTGCATAAATATCAATAAGGAGAAATGAAAAGTTCTTAACTGTGACCACTATATGCATGTATTGAGTATCTTGCACAATAGAAGTTACCTTGGCCTGTCCAATTTTCCATATTATTATGATTCCACTCGAGGAGCTTTGTTCTTGCCTATGATATGCCCGTCCCATTTCTACCTAATTTCCTAATAACTTTGTCGAAGTTTGCATTAGATGTATGTGTTTCAAGAAAGATAATAAAATCAAGATGGTTAGTTTGTATAATATGGTATAATATGTCCCACACTTTACCACATAAAAGTGCCCTACAATTTCAAGTAAGGATTTTAATCATTTAGTAAGGGTGATGACCTAGAAGCATTTCGGGTGTAGAGATGAAGATAAGTCATTTATATGAGAAAGTGTGTCATTAGTGCTCTTACCTAGCCATTGTTTACCTTGTTTTTTTACATGAAGCCAGCTAAAGTCCGGGTGGAGAGAAATGTGTAGTAGATTTGGGAGTCCGCTTCGGCTTGAGCCATATGTCTAGGAGAAGGTCAGAATCTTGATCTTGATCTCCCCCCTCATCTTCAGATGATGTGTGGATAACCAAACTACATGATTGCAGAAGCAACACCCAAGCTTAAGCTACCATTTCCTCGTGAGTTATGGATGAAGATGGTGTATTCTTATTTTGCAGCCTTGCTCTAGAGGAGGGGGACGAAGGAGAAGGAAAAGGTTCCTGATTTAAAAGAGAAGAAGAAGCAAGTGGTAGGGGAAAAAGACCACCTGGTGTAGATATGGCCTTCACCACATCAACATTTTGTCCAAAGGCTGTTGTGAAAGATGATCTAATTCCAGACGCTTGTTGTAATATCTCTACTTCTAACATATATGATTAAATTTGATAATGTTATTTTATGTAATGGCTTCATTGTCATTATATATATATGTGTGTGTGTGTGTGTTAAAGCGAAAGGTCTCATTTAAGCAAGGGGGTGTAGAAAGTAACAAAATTCACCTAAGCCATGGAAAGACAATTTTTGAAAATGTTAGAACTAAGAAAATTAAAGTCCCGATGATAAATATGATTTTTAATAATTTTAGATAAAGTTTTGTTAGGTTAAATGATAGCGCAAAATCGACAAATCTAAAAAATAATCGATTTTGTTCTTTGGACACAAATTCAGATTTCGATTCCTTTAGAATTTAATTTTATAAATATTTTATTTGAATCCAAATGGGGGGTAATTTTTTATAAATTACATGTGATTCCTTAATTAAATGAATAAATAAAATAAATAATAAGGAAAATGACAAGCCATTTACTTCCAAGAGCACTTTGGAAATTTTACTTAACATCGTCTTAAGGCCAGTTTCCTTAATATATAAGAAATCAATTCTTATCTTTATTTCACCTGGACTTCTACCCTACACACACGAAAAATCGTCCCAAGAAAGCAGCAGGAAAAGCAAGCAAAGACAAAAGGAAAAAGAAAGGATTTCAATAACAAATCAAGGGTGGTTTTTTGCTAGGATTTCATTCAAGTAAGTTAAAAACTCCTCTCCTATGAATTATCCAAATGAAATTGGATTAAAACAAGTCTCCATTGATCTCTTTTAGTTTTCCTCATCCCCTCTTTCATATGATTATGGAGTGAGTTCTAAGGTGAAGAACAAACTCCAATTAGGCTGAAAATTGAAGCTATCATTTCTAAATTATGTTCTCATATCTTTTGTACTTTCAAAAATTATGAAATTAAATTTGTAATTACTTGTTGAAGTCGATTGGATACTTACAAAGTTATGTATGAAACCCTAGGGATCACTCTGTTCTAGAAAGCAGATAAAATGAAATAATAATTCGGCCATAAATTCCACACTTAAATATTTCATATTGCAATTTAAGGAATAACAATATATGTCTGTCTGGAGCAATTGGAATTTCATAAAAATCGTATATGTATTAGGAATTATAATTTTTATAAGACAAAAATCATAATCTGTCAGTTTACATAACATTTCCAAATCTAAAATTTTTGTATATTAGTGTAGAATGAGAAATATTATAAGATCAGTACTAATTTAAGCTCAGGAAATCTAGTTTTCTTAGAAATTTGACTCCATGTGATAGGATGTACATTCAAAAAGTTATGAATTTTATACTAAGTATTATGCAGTCTGTCAGGGTTTTAAAGTGAAGCAGAATATATGTTAATTCTATAATTTTATAAGGTCATTTCATAATGAGTTAGATTATGAGTTATATATTCATTATAGTTGATGAAGTATTTTGTCACTGAAAATTGGTTTCACAGTGATAGAAGTGATACACTAATTGTTATATATTTTTATATTGTACATTGTGCAAATAGAAACAAAGTGTTTGTACTTATACGACCATATGATGTGTGAATTTAAAAATTGATTAATATTTTTTTATTACATGATACATCATATCATATGAGATTATATGTTATATGAATGTGCTGTGTACACATAAAATATATTAATTATTATGTGTGCATTTATTTATTACAAGAGATGATATGATATGACATGATACGAAATGATATAATTTCACAGGACTTGTAAAAAAAAAGTAATATCATAGGATAGGATAAGACATGACATGATATTATCATTAGTGGTTTATTATTTACATATTACATAGTTAGCTTATATTTAAGATTATTAAAAAATATTATTTTACTAAAGTTCGATTCAATCGGATTGAACTATGACCCAATTAGCTTTTTGATTTGATCTTCCATCCGATTATGAAAACATTGATGATAATAGAGCATTTGACTAAACTTATAAATATGTCAAATATAACTTATTTGACATATTTTAAAATGATAAATAACTTATTTTCTACATTGCTATTTATCATATAAATAATTATCTTACACATGATTCGACACTTGATAAATTTACTGCCATATGATTCATATCTAACATAAAATATTATATAGAAATGCCACGTGAATTAAATCAATTTTATTTTAATTTTACATATAATTATACCCTTATTTTATATACCAAATGCTTATTTAAGATTTTTTTTGTTATTTAAAAAATCTGAAAAAAATGTTGTAAAAATAAAATAATATAGTTTAAAAAATTTTGGGCATGTCACTTGGTTTGGTAATGTTTTCTTATTATGTATACACTAAAATGAAATTATTTTAAATGCTTTATTTTCTAAACCTTTCACTATACATTACAGTTTCAAATGTAATAATATTGTTTGCTTAATAAAATCAGATATTTTCTTTAATACATCGCATCACAGGGTTGCCTCACTAGTTTAGTTAAAATTGAAACATATGTTTAAATTTTCACGTGCATTATGACTCTATTATAATTGCTATACTTCCGTTCGTCTATTTTTATTTAATTTTTTCTATATATGAAAATATCTTGAGTGACCGAAATAATATATGATAATAAAAAAATGAGAACAAACGAATTTTCAGATAACAGAATATCAACCTCAGGATTACTAATGAACCAAGCAATTGATATTATAAATAAATCACAAAATTACAAACCTTATAATTAATAGTAAAAGTTTTCGAAGAACGGGTTGTATGCAAAAGCAATTAAGTCATAATTTAATAGATTCAAAGATGTCTAAAATAATTACAAATACTAATACTTATAAGCCCTACATAACAGAATTTGAGGTTGAAGGAAAAATCATAACTTAGCCTACAAGTAAAGTAACTAGTTTCTTAAAATAACTAAATCAATTCATCTTACAAATCTCAGTAGAGTTCTCCATATATAATTATTTCAAAAATTCCAAATAAATATGGTTAAACCATAATTTATTTGGCCCAAATTATATTGACTCTTTATGGGGCTCAATTTGTAATACGTTGAGAAATTGGATTTGATCCAACTTGATATTATAATTGGATCAATTGTAAATTATAAACATTCTTGATTATTTTCAATTTTCTTATGTCTGAGATCCACATCATTATCTTGACTATTCTTCTATCATCAACTGCAATTATAGGCATTTTCCAATTCATATCAATATAAGTTTTTTATATTTTTATGAAAGATTAAAAAATAATGACCGCTAATTTAGATGATTTATCTTTGAGTCGTATACAAATCTTATGTTTCATAGATAGATGCAAATTTCAGACGACAACACAGTGCAAATCGGGAATTGGACAATGGATGTAGTGTTTAAGTTTTCTCACGATTCCATCACATTACAAAATATTGTCTAACAATATATACCTTTGAAGTGATAATTTATAGCTACTAGGTGTCTATTAGGATTATCAATCGATTGAGATGATCAAAGCCCCTTTGTGAATACTCGAATGATAGTGAGCACGTGCTCCATACCATCGAAAAGCCATATTGAGGTTCCGGAGGGCCTCGTGACATCCTCATCCTTAGTAATGGCCTATATCAATAAAGAAGGTTGATCACTTAAATGGAAAATTATCTTCTTTCCATTGGAGTAGATTTCAATCTAAGACAAAAAAATTTAAAATATTATAAAAAAAACCTAATGATAACAACACTAAAAATATCATTGTTATTATCATAATTAACATTATTAGTTTATTTTAATTATTATTGTTATACACACAATATAATATTAACATTATTACTTATTGTTTTGAATATTACATATATTTATTATTATTAGATTCATTTTAAGAATACACAAAATACTATAACTATGTTTATTTATTTTATTAATTGTATTAATTTTGTTTGGATTTTTAGTCAGATTATATAAATTTTAACTTGACATTAATGATAGAGGATATTTTAATAAAAATTATGCATTACTTAGTAATAATTACTTATTTGAATTGTTGGAAAGATTGCATTATTGATAATTTAATAAGTGATACTGTTTATATCTAAACATGTAGATCGTTAGATAATTTAGATAATGTGAAAAATCGAAAAAGTAACGGAGTAAACATGATTGGCTTAGGTAATTTAGTTAATTTAGATAGTTTCTTATTCAAATTCGAACCGAATCAAAGTAAACAAAAATGGTTTGGGATAATGTCCGATCACTTAGATGAGTATAAAAAATACATGATTGGCTTAACTTAATATTATAGATTTCGTAAGATAAAAATAAACAAAATGCCCTATCAATCAGTAGACTGGAAAAATGTTAAAATCACATTTTTTGTAATATATTTTTTTATAAATTCATATATATATTGTGAATGTTAGTATATTTATAAAATATAAATATTTGAAAAATAAATAATTTAATTCCAATCCGATGTGACATGAACTATAATTATATATTTTTCCAACAAAACTCATTCTCCAAAGATGTTAACCGGGTGACCAAATCTAATTTAGGTCAGGGCGAGTATCCGAATCGATTTGACCTGATTAAGATACATATTTTTTTAGTTAATTTTAACCTTATATCTTATGTAAAACTTAAATAATTTATTTAAATAATTAATACATTCTTTTATGCTTTAAAACTAATATTAAATAATGAAAAATAAGGGAAAATAAAGAAAAAAGTGAAAACAAACCGTGTTGAATAGAATCCAAGCACTCAAAAGTCAGAACAGGGGTGACCCGGTCGGGTTCACGTTCAGGTCGGGTGAACACCCTGAATCTAGACACGAAACTCAGCTTACCCTATTTAGGGTTTTTGCGACTCGTGAGCGCCTCATCAGACTTCGGCGTCTGCGGCGGTGAAAGGGAGGGGGAGAGAGAGAGAGAGAGAGAGAGAGAGAGAGAGAGAGAGAGAGAGGAGGAAGAAGCCGGAGATCTGTGAGCGACAAGATGGTACGTACCCATAGTCGCAGTGTTCGTCTGGTTTCTCGTCTTTTCCAGATTTTGGTTTACGTCTCTTGCTGATTCATGTTGTTCGCTCGTTCGTTCAATTGGACTTATTGGGAACCTTTTTTGTGCATTGCGTGCTATTCCGGCATGAGGAAGGGCATTAAACTATTCATGCCGTGTTCATCGATTTTGGTTTCGCTGTGTTTATATGGATCTTGTTCGTCCACTTCTAGTTGTATTTTGCTGTAGTCATCATGGTTAAAGATACATGTTTTCGGTTGCTAGAGTGGTGAATGATCCATCTTGTTGTGTTTGATATGCCTGATTCTTTATATTAAGTCGTAAATTTATCCCATGCATTTTTTCCTTTGGTTTTTTTTCGTCGGGTCATTTGTGAAAGTAACAATAGAATGTAGGATTTTTCATAGAGTATATGCCTAAGCGACTCACTTATGATCCACAAATGTTTAGTGCATCGTGATAGTAACCGCACAATGTAAATAGGTGATACTATCTTCTGATGTTGTGGATTCAGTTTATTAACTATCAAAAGATGAATAATCCAATAATTAGTTGGTTATTAAGAATACGGTCCACTTTCAAAAGTTGTGACAATGCTGGTTGTGATGGCAGTTTGGCATCCTTTTTACGTGGTTTAGATCATACACCTTTGTTATTATTGGTTGAAGCCCTGTCATTCTTCTGATGGCCGAAACGTCTCGTTCGTGATCCATAAATGTTTGGTGCGTCGTGATAGTAACAATGCAATGTAAATAGATGATACTATCTTTTGATGTTGTGATTTCAGATTATTAAATATCAAAAGATGAATCATCCAATATTTAGCAGGCTGTCATTCTTCTGATGGCCATTGGGAGCAGAAGAATGTTTACTGCATGACTAGGTTTTTTGTTCCAATGATAAGTTTTATGCATATTGGACGTCTTGAGCACCAATGATATATTTTACAGCATTCTTTCTAAATATGTATGACATTTAGGCTTCAGCATAACACTTTTGTCGTCAAAATATTGGTACTATGGCCTGGTGTAACTGTGTGCATAAATTGAAATGACAAATTGCTATATTGGGTTTTTTTTCCTTTTTTCTTGTTTTTGATTTGCACGCAAAAGTTCTATCGATGATACATTCTATTGCAATTTTATTATTTATTAACGTTAAGAGATCAATGCAATCACTGCTGGTATATGTTATTTTTATTTTTCATCTTGAGAATTTCTTGTGCAATATTACAATAAGATCCTGATTTCAGGCAATTCAGTATGATATTTATTTAGACATCTTTGACATGTTTTCATCGTTTCTTGTGATGCGGATCTACAAACAATTAATTTTAATTTAGGGTTTGACAAGATTCATGGCCCTTTTTGCTTTTCTAGATTACTTCTAGTTGATAATTTTTGCTACATAACACTGGTTTTTGCAATTCAGGCCAGGGGATTGAAGAAACATCTGAAAAGGCTCAATGCCCCAAAGCATTGGATGTTAGACAAGCTTGGTGGTGCCTTTGTAAGTTGCTGTCTGATATGTTTCAATATTAATGATGTTCTATGTTCTTTAGTAATTTGTCGTTGATCTATGTTTTAACTTTCTAATGTGGGTTCAATCAGGCTCCGAAGCCATCATCTGGTCCTCATAAGGCTAGAGAATGCCTTCCATTGATCCTTATTTTGAGAAATAAACTGAAATATGCTCTTACATACCGTGAAGTGATTGCCATTCTGATGCAACGCCATGTTTTGGTGGACGGAAAAGTGAGGACTGACAAGACTTATCCAGCTGGATTCATGGGTATGCAGATTCTGTCTTATGATGATTATAGGACTGTGGTTTTGTTATTTCTCAACAAGTCGTGTGCGTATTCTGTTTTTGTATATTCATTCTTTTATTGAATACTTTATTATTCCAGATGTTGTTTCCATTCCAAAAACAAATGAAAACTTCCGACTCCTTTATGATACTAAAGGACGTTTCCGGCTTCACTCCATCAAGGACGAAGAGGCCAAGGTGTGGCTTTTAATATGTTTATATATTACCCAAAATTTCCATTCAATGATAATTGGGCTTCGCTTCCCATGGTCTTTTTGGACCTTATTAATTTGATCTTATTTAAAGAATTCAATAATTCTATTTCACTTGCAGCGAAATTTTCAGTTAATTATTTTAATCATAATTTTTTTCATCTTCGATAATTGTTTGATGTTAAATGCTTAAGTTATCTATCAAGCATGAACTCTGGACTTGTGGTTCTATTAGTTTTGTCAAATGGCAACAGATAAGTGTCTTTGCTCCAAAATACCTTTCCCTTTTCTTTCTCCTGGATTTTTCAAGTTTTTCTCACTAAAGCTTGGAATTTATCATGCTCTTTTTTCATACTTGCAGTTCAAGCTCTGTAAAGTCCGTTCTGTTCAGTTTGGGCAAAAGGGCATTCCTTATCTGAACACTTATGATGGTCGTACTATTCGATATCCTGATCCTCTCATCAAGGCTAATGATACCATCAAACTTGATCTCGAGTCCAACAAAATAGTGGACTTCATCAAGTTTGACGTTGGCAATGTCGTCATGGTAACTGGTGGGAGAAACACTGGCCGTGTTGGTGTGATCAAGAACCGTGAAAAGCATAAAGGCAGCTTTGAAACCATTCATGTCCAGGATGCAACTGGACATGAGTTTGCAACTCGGCTTGGAAATGTCTTCACAATTGGCAAGGGCACAAAGCCCTGGGTATCACTTCCCAAGGGCAAAGGTATTAAGCTTAGCATCATTGAGGAAGCAAGGAAGCGCTTAGCAGCTGCAAATGCAACTGCCACTGCTTAGTCATGTCTGCCCCTTGAGCATCTGAAGTTTTCTCTCTTCTGCATACTAGACCTGTTTCATGCAGGCTCTTCTATCCTATTATTGTTTTTTGATTGCCTAGAAAACTAGCCATGAGCTTATTGGAGTAACTACAATTATCTTCCGGTTTATCTGTGGCACGACAAGAAACTTGATGCATCCAATGTTATAGCTAGGGATAAACTATATTATAAGAGAACTGTTTAATTATATGATCCAATGTTATGCGGTTCAATTGTTTGATTTTTGGAGTTGAATAGCTAACAGGTCTCTACTGTTCGGTTTTGTTCTCTGTCTACTATTGACGGATCTGTTGGCCTGGAAATTCTCTCTTGTTCCTTGATGTAACTCCAAGAGGGTCACAAGCACGAGATAAAAATGTAAAATTTCAATTTGAAAAACATTTAAGAATTTCTTCCTTTAATTGCTGTAGATTCGTTCAGAAGATATTAAGGTCTCTGCAGTGTGTGCAGAACTTCTCGGTCAATCTACCATCAATGTCAACCTTATTGGGTCTGGTAACATTGATTAGATTTTAATGTATGGGCCATCTAACTCGTTGATCGGACAAGTGCGTTATAAAAAATTAATCTATCATTTTAGTATTTCTTTTCAAATTTGATATTGTCCTTTAGAAATATTTTACTTGATGCATTAATAAAATAAAAATAAATAATAACTAAGTCATCATTATTTTTTATTTCAATTTTTGCACAGCTTTTTTAAATGTTTACACTTTTCGTCATTTGTTCACTTTCATTTTTTATTAATAGAAGAACAGATAAATTAATAATGAATAATTAACTTACGTTTTATTATTAAATATATTTTTTTTATAGAGGGCAATGTATATGAAGAGTATTTCATGTAGAAGGGGTGTGGTGTCAAATAGTAATGATTAAGATCATCAGTATTATAATCAAGCTATTTTAACAAGTATTATCAATACATTGACTATAATTTATTTAATCTTGAATGAAATTTTTTATTATCAAATTATCTCAAAAATTATATATTATTCATCTATGAACTATATTATTAATCAAATAATAAATTATAATCATTAAATTAATTAAATAATAAGAAATAAGCATTTTATTTATAGTATACTAAGGTGTAATTGATTTTGTTTAAATATTTAATGTTGTAAAAATTATGGTTGACTTGTTATTCATTCGAGCTTAATAATTTATTGCTTTTTCATATGGCGAAATCTTATGTCAGTGCAAATGTTATCAGTGGAAAGTAAGATATGATGTGCAGAAGGATTTATATTACAACAGTTTCTTACTGACATACACCAATTGATTTTTTCATGGCGAAAAAAGATGGGCTAAAGAAACAAGTAATGTAGATACTGTTGTGGGCGACTCGAGCAATTCGTACAGGGACATGATACGAGATGCAATGTTAGGAGAAAATATTAGCGAAAGAAGGCCCGAATCCTTCGGCTTCTAAGTTTTATAATCTTCTCGAAGAAGCAGATGAACCTTTATGGGATGGATGCGTGAAACAAATTACACTTTTTGCAGTGGCACAACTAATGAACTTAAAATCAGAATTTAATATGAGCAAAAGTTATTTTGACCGGATGCTTGCTATTATTAAGAGTATGCTTCCAGCTTCAGAGAAATTACTGGGACATTTTTACAAGTGCAAACGATTGATGAGAGATTTAGAGTTGGAATATCAGAAGATTGATGCATGTCACAATCATTGCATGTTGTACTACAAGGAAAACAACTCACTTATGAGTTGTTCTATTTGTGACGAGCCCATATTCAAGCCGAAAAAGAATTCTCAAAGTTCGAAAAAAAATGTGGCAAATGCAATATTTAGATACTTTCCGATTGTTCCAATATTATAACGACTATTTCTTTTTGAAAAAACTGCATCATTTATGAGGTGGCACAGAGAAGGGACACGTGAAGATCAAAATTCAATTACACATCCTTCAGATGCGGAGGCATGGAGACGATTTGATGCACTTCATTCGGCTTTTTCTGCAGAATCACACAATGTTAGATTATGACTTTGCACCGATGACTTCAACCCATTTGGCTCATCAAGTACTGCTTATTCATATTGGCCAATTTTTGTGACACCTTACAATTTGCCTCCAAGCATGTGTATGAGATGAGAGAATATATTGCTTACCTATATGATTCCGGATCCTCGCTCTCCTGATAAAAGTTTAGATGTTTACTTAAAATATTTGATTGATGAACTCAAGGTGTTGTGGGAGGATGGCGTGATTACCTATGACAAATCCAAAAAACAAAATTTCATTATGAGAGCCGCATTAATGTGGTCCGTAAGTGATTTTTCGGCATATGGAATGTTGAGTGGTTGGAGCACAAAAGGAAAACTTGCTTGTCTCATATGTGGAAAGAATACGAAATCATTTTATTTGAAAAACTGTAGGAAAGTTTGTTGGTTTGATTGTCATAGAATGTTTTTGCCATTGGAGAATTTGATGCGTCGTGATCGAAACTCATTTTAAAAAATACATCCGAAAACACTTTGTCTCCAACTCATTTGAGGGGACAAGAATTGCTAGAGTAAATAAACAAGCTTAGTGAAGTTTCATTCGGACTGAAGGCCGGTAGTTACAAACAAATTGGGTTTGGAAGTGATTATAATTGAGAGAAAAGAAGTATTTTTTGAGAGTTGCCTTACTGATCTTCAAACTTAGTACATCATAACTTGGACGTGATGCATGTGGAGAAGAACGTATTCGACAACATCTTCAACACTATTATGGATGTTAAAGAAGAACAAAAGATAATATACATGCTCGCGAAGACATGAAATTAATATGCAAAAGATCAGAGTTAGATATCATTCATCTTTAAAATGGTAAATGCAAAAAGTCAAAAACTACTTATGTCTTGAGCAATGATAAAAGAAAAATGATTTTCGAATGGGTAAAACAATTGAAATTTCCCGACGGATATGTATCAAACATATCTCGTTGTTTTAACTTGGACAATGGGGAGATACATGGGATGAAGAGTTATGACTGTCATATTTTTATGCAAAGGCCGCTTCCAATTGCCTTTAAAGAACTTTTGCCAAAGGCCATCTGGAAAGTTTTAATAGAGTTGTCTATGTTCTTTAAAGAGCTTTGTGCATCCATCATTCGGAAAGAAGACATCTCTCAGTTAGAGGCTTCTATTGTGATTACCATGTGCAAGGCTGGGAAGATATTTCCACCTTCTTTTTTTGATGTGATGGAACATTTGATTGTACATCTACCATATGAAACAAAAAATTGTGGGTCTGGTTAAGTATCGATGGATGTATCCTTTCGAAAGGTGTATGTTATATTTGGAAAGGAAGGCGAAGAATAAGACAAAAATTGAAGGCTTCATATGTGAAGCATATTTCATTGATGAGGTGTCAAACTTCACTTCAAAATACTTTGAGCCATACATACAATCATGACACACTCAAGTTCCAAGAAACGATGATGGTGGTGAAAGAGAAGTTAACATGAATATTCTATCCATATTCAAGTACCCATGTCGACTTCTTAGTGCATGACGTAAAGTTATCTTGAATGATAGAGATCTCACTGCCGTTGAGCATTATGTTTTGGCAAATTGTAGCGAAGTGACGTCATATCTCGAGTAAGACAATTTGTTCTAATTTATTATATAATTTAAAGTTAATTATTGCTATATGATTTCATTATATGAAAACTATGAATTCAGGAAATTTGAAGAATTACAGCGAGAAATCAATCCGTTAGTTTGAAACGATGAGTTATTGAAATTATGAGATGAACATTTTGCCGAGTGGTTGAGATGTGAAGTAAAAAATCTTTCAGCTTGTTGTTATAAATTGTTATAAATTCATAATTTTTACTAAAGTTTTTAGTTAATTTTGTTATAGGTTATTAATGGCTCAGTCAAAGAGAACAAAATACGAGATCTCGGTTATGGCCCGAAGAAATAAGTTCTTAGTTACTGCGGCGTCATAGTCAATAGATATCATTTCCATACAGAAGAATATAATTGACAACGGTCAACTATTAATAGTGGCATATGTGTTGTAGGAAGCATGTACGGGGATAACGACTTTGATTACTACGGTGTTATAGAAGACATCCTAGAATTGTCTTATTTGGGAAAATCTAATAAAGTTGTGGTGCTAAAATGCCGTTGGTTCGATCCGAAGAAAGAAGTTCGGATCGATCAAAAGTTTAAATTAGTGAATATTAACCCTCGGTCGAGACTTCAGTCATACGATCCATTCGTATTGGCAGAACAAGCACAATAAGTGTACTACACTAAGTATCCATCGAAAAGAATCAATGATGAATGGTGGGCATCATGCAAGGTGAGGAGTAGACTATTCTTAGCAGAAATAATGGTAGATGACAATGAAACATCATCCGTACACAACGATGTGCACATGGACAATTACTATCAAGAAGCTAGAGTGAATGAGACGATTGATGTGGCCGATGGAGTTGAGAATTTTCAATTGATCGATGACGCTGAGCCAATGGAAGAGTTCAATTCAAATGACCTCTTGGATGTGAACTTTGATAATTTCGTTGACAATGACTCGAACCAAGATTATAGCGACGATGATGAAGATGATGAAAATAAATTAGGATACGAAACAAGCGGATGAATCTCGTAGTTATTCGAATGACATAATCTTTTTACTTCTTTTTTTAGGTTATATATGGTTACCGATAATAAGAGAAGCTTCTTTCTTTTTTTTCACTCATAAAATGAGGGGTCGAGCATTTGGGTCATCTCGCTCTTCTAGGCGTTCACTCCAGATGAGTCAGACATCAAAACCACCAGATAATATAATTATTGTCAGCTGCTTATTTATAGTTGATTATAATAGTTAATTTCATTTTTTAATAATATCAGTTCCTCTGTCGCCGACGGGGCACGTAGCCGGATCGTCACGTAATAGGCGATCCATTGGTGGGTTTGCTCCGCATATCACTTCAGGTACGTGACACATTGTAGGTGATATACAATTTTAAATAGGAGCCAAATTTTATGTATTTTCTTATGATGACAGTTGTTACCCCACCGCCACAGGCGAGAGTACCGGATGCTTCACCACATTCTAGCATTGGCGAGCGACATCTTACGCCAGGTGATATATTTATTGTTATTGACATTTTTTAATTAATTATATTAAATATTTTTTAATAATGTCAGTTGCTACGCCGCCGATAGCACAAGCAACTGGCTCAATACATTTAGACGAGCGGGCTGCCATTGATCATGCTGTGGTACACATCAATCGAGGTGAGAACATTACTGTACATCTATGAATTATCACTGTGAATAATATTGCTTGACCATAAGTTAAATAAGTTATACAAATTTTGTTATAGTTTTTGTTATCATTAAAAATTAATTCTTCTTTCTAAAGCAACTGGCTCAATACATTTAGACGAGCGGACTGCCATTGATCATGCTGTGGTACACATCAATCGAGGTGAGAACATTACTGTACATCTATGAATTATCACTGTGAATAATATTGCTTGACCATAAGTTAAATAAGTTATACAAATTTTGTTATAGTTTTTGTTATCATTAAAAATTAATTCTTCTTTCTAATTTGCAGGACCACTTTCATACTCGCTAGTACCATGCGGGATGACAGTGCTCTCGTTCTTTCCCACTTGCTGGAAGGGGCAGGATCCTAAAAAGATGTCCCAATTCAAGTGCGGGATGACATCTTTCGAACCTTTACGGTACGATCTTCTTTTTGGGTTACATAATTCGATTTATATTTATTTTAAAATTACTAAGTTTTAACGTTCTATTTGTAGAAGGCAAATAAGTTTCATCCGGATCTTAGTTTAGGGACGATCCGGAGAGCTTTTGGGAGGTCACTGCGAAACGCTTCTGAATCGATTATACAAGTTTCGCAAGGTCATCACGTCTGTCGGCCTCACTTTGGAACAGGGCATACAAAGATGCCCAAGACATATTAGGCGCTCGGTTTGGGAGTCCCTCTGTAGGAAGTGGTAAGTATGTTTACTTTTACATTATTTTTATGAAAATTATAGTTTTTTGAAAGTGTAAGTATTTGATGTTCACAAAGGTCGGATAAACGATGACAAAGGAAGTCAGAAAAGACAAGAGTTAACCGTCTTTCGAAGTCCGAGGCCCACATCCACACAGGGGGATTGATGCGATTTGATGAGCATTGACGGCGCATGGTAATTTACATATAAATTCAATTTATCAAACTTTTGACTTATACTTATGCTATCAAATTTGAAACTTTATTGTATGAGGAGAAAGAAGGCTGTCCCGTAGACTTTCGTGTGGTCTATGAAGCCACGCATAAGAGCCGGAAGACAAACGACCTATTCACGCCCACTACTTGTAGGCTTCTGGTAAGTCTCATGATATGGTCATTTGGTTGTTGCTGTTAGTAGCACTATTTTTGAAATACATAATGTTTAAATTTTATAGGATGAGTATAATGCGAAAATGGTTGAAAAGTATGGAGATGATCCGAGTACTCAGTCACCAGGTAATGTTTCTTCGTTAGTTTTGTCACGTTTCTAATGTGTGTTTCTTGATATATAATTATATATTAAATGATTGTATGATTTTTCTATTTCGTAGAGGACCCTACTGTTTGGGAGGAGGTGGTCGGCATGACACGTGGGGGGTACTTGCGTGGCCTCGGCACAGCCGCTCAGATACTAGGCGGATCAGAGGATATGCAGGCGGTCCATCTGCTGCGAGCTCATTCGCTGCACCTAATGTGACGCAGCTATCGCAGCAGTTATCGGAGCAGATATCATGGCAGGTGTCAGAGCAATTGTCGCAGCAGTTGGTTCCGCTATTATAGGCGATTCAGGGATTGATCCCGACGCAGAATCCATCCCCGCGAGGCCATGGACCGAGCATATCTGGGTCGAATGTCAGAATGATAACAATAACTCCCAAACCTAGGATAGAAACAACCCATGAATACAAACAATATTTTTGTTACTTATAGATTTAGATATACACATAATTTGTTAATTCGGTTTATTACTTTTCGTATTCTTATGTTAAATATTATGCATGTGATGCTTTTATATTGCTTGTGATGCTCTTATATTGCATGTGATGCTCTTATACTGTCTGTGATACTTTTATATTGTGTGTGATGAATATCAATGCATTTTTATATGCATTATATAATTGTATGGTTTGGAAAGGGGAAAAATGAGGATTGAATGGGTAAAAAAATGTAAATAGCGACTCCATAGCGTCCCATTCGCGTCGCAAAGACTGTTGACGCTGCATTAAATATATCGTCTTAGCACCATAGTCGCATCTCATTGGCGACGCGTACACCATCATATTGCATCACTTCAGCGCCTTCCTAGTGCCTAGAGTAAAAACTCGTGGGCGCCGGAATCGCGTCTCATAGCTTGCGCCCCTTGCGTGTCGACTTTGCGACGCATATCTTCTACGCACAGCCGCAAACCGCGTGTCTTAATAACGTCGAGATAGCATCGAGTCGTGGCGCTAGTAGCGTCTCATTTACTTTGACTCCATTGCAATGCTAGTAGCCACCGATATGCAGTGTCCCATTTTTGTGGCGCTAGATAGACGCGAATGAGACACTCTTCACCGCGGAGACGTAACAACGCCACCCTAGCGTCGCTTATCGTGGGTCGCTAATCGCCCATTTTCTTGTAGTGAACTGAAAATAGGTTTATTTAGTGCAATAAAAGAACTAATTTGGCTAGCGTCTTATGTAGACTAGAAATCACCATAGGCTTCTTAAATACCCAAACATATGTCTAAATACACTCACATGGGGTACCTCTGACCATGCCCCTAGACTCAAAGAAAAAGTACAATCCTTGACCCTTTAACATGAATACTACTAGTTTTAATATCTTGAGCCTAAGGAAATAGTTTCAAAAGTATATGGCAACAAAGAAATTCTAATTCATCTTTGCACGAGTCTCTAATGAAAGTAAAAAGTCAAACCTTGAATTGGAATAGGATTGGACTGGGTAAACTTGAAAGCAAAGCCCTCATAGCAAAGCAAAACATCCAAGAATTAGAATGGAACGATAATCACCATGGTTTATGAACTTAAACAATCGCGTTTATACAACCAACATGCTGATTTCGTAAAGCAAATCATGGTGGAGTAAGTCAAGGGTGTCTTGGCTAAGGGACGGTGACAAAAATATAAAATTCTTCCATTTAAACCCAATCATTAGGCATAGAAGAAATCATATTTACTTCAATTTGTGGCACTTCCATTTCAACTGATGAGGATACAAAGGTTCATTTTGTCTCTCACTATACATCCTTATGGGCTCCTGAGATCCAAGAACCTAATCCCACAATTTCCTAGCCCCCTCTTCCTACCCTATCAGAACTCTTTGGCATGCTAGCTTGATTGCTCCTGTCATTAAAACTTAAATTAAGAATAGCTTTTGGTCTATGGATTCAGAAAAAGCTATGGCAGACAGCTTCACATGTGAATTTTATAGAAATTACTGAGAGATCATTGGTCATGATGTCATTAAAGATATATAATGTGTTTTTTTCCCAAATTGGTGGCTTACCCTATGGCTCTAAAAATACTGCCCTAACTTTATCCCTAAAAAACAAAACCCCGAAGTAAGCCCATCTCTCTTTGTAATGTTATGTATAGACCCATAGCTAAAATTTTAGTTAATAGACTAAGACCAACATTGCCTGAAGTTATTGATAGTTCACAATCAACTTTTGTTTCTAATAGGAACATTCAGGACAATATTTTCCAAGTCCAAGGGTTAGCCCATTCTATGACAAAGGATAGAAAAATGTATTTAATTTTTAAAGTCGACATAGAGAAGGCATTTGATAGAGTCTGATGGGAGGCATAATAAATGTTTTGTCTATTATGAACTATCTTGCCAAATTTATTTTCTAGATCAAGAATTGCATTCAGTCTCCTAGGTTCACTTGTTATATAGATGACTCCTTATCATCAATTTTCGTAGGGGGATATCCTCTCTCCTTATCTTTTTATCCTATTGCCATAAGTTTTCTCCTCTGTTCTAACACAAGAAGTTAACCAAGGAAAAATCAAACCCTTTAAGATCAATGAATTTTCCATTAAGCACTTATTATATGTAGATGATCTTCTAGTCTACATGGAAGCCACGGTCTCAAACTTCATAAGGTTAAAAGATATTCTCAAATAGTATAAGGCGTTAACAAATCAAAAATTAAACCTAAGCAAATATGCTATCTACCTTCCCCCTAAGTTTAGTGCTAGAAGGAAGACTACTGTAAAAAATATTCTGGGGATAAATATTAGATCATTTCCTTTCATATACTTGGGAGTGCTTATTTCATACAAATCCTTAAACAGATCTAATATGGTTAATATTACTGATAAGATGATGGGAAAATTATCGAGTTGGAAAATAAAGGCTTCATCTTAGACGGGGTAGAATCACCCTCATAAATTCATCTATGAACACTATCCCAAGTTACTCCCTTAGTTCTATGTCTCTTCTGGATTTATTGAGTCCCTAAAAAAGATCTCATGAGGTGTTTTATGGGCTTCAGCGGAAGAGAAAAAAGGTATGCATTTAATCAACTAGGAGACAATTCAATTATCTAAACATGAAGAATTTACATAGAATTAGAACTATCTTACTTGCAAGAAGAATTCTTCCTATATTAAATTGTCTGTGCAAATTATCTAATACGGCATGCCCCACCCATGGCATATTGCTACTACTTATCCACATAGTTTAGCTTGGAGCTGGAAGCTTCTTTCGTAGGTTATGGATAACATCAAGCTTGGACAAGGAGGCTCATTGGTAATGGGAGAAACACAAATATCTTTACATATTTATGGATCTTTAATATACCTCTATGTCTGTTGTCCACATACGTTAACATGGATACCATTGCTATGTATTTAAATGTTTCTAACCTTATCTTAAATGCTAAATGTGATATTGATAAATTATATTTACTATTTGATTCCTATTTGATATCAGGAATTCTAAATGTTTGTTTGCTTGCACACCCTAGCGACTTGTAGATTTGGGCTCTTGAACCATCAGAAATATCCATAGCCAAATCGACTTTTCATTTCATTAGTAGGCCTTCGGGGTATGGCCTGGTTGGAGAATGATCTGCAGGTTCCCTGAGATCCACTTTTTTTTTGTGGAAATTATCTCATGACATGCTTGCTAGATTCAATCCCACCATATTTTCCTTGTGTACTCTCTGTCATTTCACCCATGGAACCACTCAACATCAATTTTTTGAGTGAGTTGTGGAATATTCTTGAAGCCAAATATGAGTTTTCTTTCTCATATGTGTACTCCTGAGCAAATGGGGATTGGATTTTTGAAGGTGAGGGCCTGACGGCTTCCTCTCGAGCTAAGTCCTTCAATCCTGTGTCTTTAAGAAATATCCAAGAATGATGTCCATTTAGATCTAACCAGGCCGCAACTGTAGTTTTGGGAATGTGTTACCATGAAATATACATTGACACCCTCCTGAAGGGACGTCCCCATTGAATAATCCTTCGATTCGATGGGAGCCTCCATGTTGTTGCTGGTTCAAATTGAACATGGATGTCTCCTTTTGTAGGCCATGGCAATATGAGGGGTGCAGACTTTATTCTTAGATTGATTCCACTTTCATTTTTGCAAAGACTACATCTCACCATTTTACCTGGAGGCGGAAGCCATTGCAATGCTAAAGGCGCTTCAGAAGTGTATTACTAAGTGCTTTCTAAAAATTTGTCCTGAATCAGACTCTACTGAGCTAGTTTTCTACATGAACAAGCAACATGTTGCACGTTGGAGAAGCTATTTCCTTCGTATGTTCACATGTAAACCAAGTGATTATTTTTGGGAAGATTGTCCTCCACAAGGACTTCTTCATATTTTGTACTCTATCTTCTCATTAAAAAATAGAGCTAGAGTCCAAATTGAGACTAAATATTGCAAGTCATCTAGAGAACTAGTAAAATTACCATTTCCTTGGGATGTAGAGATCAATCATTTCACCTATTTCATTTTGCATCTTCACAACAAGTGACAAAGTAGCAAACAACACAAAAAAGTAGCAAGCAGGTGACATAAAGTAGCAAAAAACACAACTTCATTTTACTTATAAATTATATAGTAGCATCGTATAAGCATATTAGTAAACAGACCATTCATAGCTCAACAATCATTCAAAGCAGTCAGATTAATTTAGCAATGACATAAAGAGAACTTTCAGTAATGGAATGTAGTTTTCAATAGTATATCAACTGCTTAGATGAGTCTGCAAGCCTACTAATTATTTTCCCCAAAAAAGTTTTTTTTACCCACAAAGGAAGACTTCATGTCTCTGTAGCTAATGTAATTCAATAATGGTGAATTAGATATCAATTGTTCTTGTCCTAAAAAATAGTCAAACTGCTCTAATCCAATTGGCTACAAGTTGCACCCACCTCTATGCACTGGGTTAAGTGTATATATGTGATCAGACTATTTATGATAAAAAATAATATTTTCCTGACAATTAATCTTAGAATGAGGGAAAGCAAATATACATACTAAGTTGAGTACTTGACTTAATTGATTTGAGTAATTTCAATAATCTTGCAAATATAAGAAAAATAGGATCCCGAGATCTAAAATGAGGTTACTCAAAGTTTATAGAAATGGAGAGAAAATCCAACAAAATTTATAGTTACTGAATCCCACTTTTCTCCTAAAGCTTAAACAAAACTGTACAAAATCTAAAAAACATCCAAAATCCAAGCAAACAATCCTAATGAAACAAATGCAGAACAAAATCAAAGGTCAATGCTAATAAGACCTCAAAAATGAAAAAAAAATAGAAAGGAAAAAAAAAGAAAAAAAAGGAAAAGAATGACCGCAAAACCTTAATCTTCACACAACGAAAATAATTGATTACGATGAGAAGAAAAGAGAGAAAATTGTGTGATTGCAATGAACCGAATAGACGACGGAGCACCAACAAGGGTTGGGGTGAAGTGTTAAGCGGCTCCTCCTCGCTTAAGCAAGGTTTCGAGTTCGAGTCTTGTGAACACAGAAAAATCTTGTCACCTATCACTGCAGGTATGCGACCCGAGCGACCTTATCGGATTAGTTAGACTTGATGGTGGACCGACTTGCAACCTGTGGATAGTGTGCTCTTTAGCGTCGCACGGATTGGATCATCGACACCGCTTCCTAGATACTGGGGGCTGGCTACAAAAAAAAGACGACGGAGTTAAGTAAATATGAATTTCATATGAATCCTAAACACATGTGAGCCTTATAAAAGGAGTTCTTGTTGGGCCCATTCACTTTGTAATTAATATGGGCTTTTGTAATGACTATCATTGCTTAATGTGACGCGAAAGATGCACAAAATCATAAATAATCATGGTAGATTTACAAACTAATATAGTGTTATATTTTTTATTTCGATTATCAATATAAGAAAAATAAATAAAAAGAATAAGGTGAAGGCCCCTCTTTTAAAAGAGCGATATGTCTTTTACATTTTTAAAATTTTGAATTTATGTTTATTTAAAATTTTCTAATTTGATGTTTTTATTTGATGAGTAAAAAAATAGAGGATAAATGTTGCTTTTGAAAAGAGAAACACGACTATTAAGTCTTAAATAAAATACATAAATTTCGTTGTATCATGATTTCTTAATTTTCGAATAGAGTGAGTTAGAGCCTTTTCTGATAAAGGGTTAATAAATTTTAGAACAATATTCATTTGTTCTCAATGATGATAATAAAGATGTTCTAGGGTGGCAAAAGCAAAAAAAATAATGTTTGATAAAAAAATGAGAACAAATTATTCTTGTATCAAATAAGGATTGCATTTTTTTTAGTCGAGACCCACTAGTGTCCAGGGCTAGTAGCATCCGACTAATCCGGTGTTCAGACGGGAGCGATATGATAAACCTTAGTCAAAGTGATGACTCTAGGAATTGAACCTGTAGCTACTAACACCCAACGACCCTAGGACATAACCTC
The DNA here is from genome assembly GCA_030549335.1 of Pontederia crassipes. NCBI lineage: Eukaryota > Viridiplantae > Streptophyta > Magnoliopsida > Commelinales > Pontederiaceae > Pontederia > Pontederia crassipes. The sequence continues at coordinate 22,057,417 of CM060194.1, read as the reverse complement.
ACTATTCGAATGTGTCAACCATCTTTGGTTTAATAAGAATTGCACTTGTTCCCCGATTATGTCATATGCATTTAGGGCCTGTTTGGCACATTAATGGAAATAAAAGATGAATTTAGAATTTCAAAAGTAAAAAAGTGATTCCTTTGCACATTTTTTTATGGTTTTCCAACAAAAAATGTAATATAATTATTAATTTTTTAAAATAACTTGATTGAATATTAAATTATTGAAATAACAAAGTTAATTTAAATCAACGTCTACACGAATGGCAGAACAAGGAACCAGCACTGGCAAGAGCATCTCCGTTGCAGTCGTGATCGCCACAATTGTCGGTGCCCTCTTGGCCATAGATGCGGCCATTGTCATGGTATTCCTACTGCGCAAGAGGCGTCGCACAGAGTTCGTGCCTGTCATATCGAAAGAAGAAACAACGACATTCTGGAAACCACACAATCCAGCGTCCTTCATCCACATAAGCCATTCGGGCATGTCCTCCAATGGAGCCCCGACGCTCACTGCATCGTCGAGGCTTACCAATAATAGTTTGGCTTTCAAATCCACTTATTGGACAGCAAAGCTGCCGCCAACTTCAGCGAGAGGCAGATCATCGGCTCCGACTTCGGGAAGGTTTTCAAGGGTGTGGTTAGAGATGGCACCAAAGTTGCAATTAAGAGAGGCTCCATCGAATCCAAACAGGGATTGCCAGAGTACAAGTTGCCTAGTTGTTGGTACACGTCACTTTAATGTACACGTAAGCAATACATGTCAACAGTAGTTATAACTGCCATGGTATAAATGACTCGATAGACTTTGTATTTTGTATCTTTGAATAATATTTCTTCTTCTTATGGTGATATGAACCAAGAAATGCTTACAATTGCAGCCGGCAATAGAAGAATACTTTAGCAAAGATTGGATGATGAAGATAATGGTGTGGATCTCAGGCATAAGGAAATTGAAGATAATCAAGAATGTTTGGAATTTACAAATGATCCATTACAAGACCGAGTTAGATCAGATCCAACATCTCAAGGTGTTACGAATTGGGCCGCATGAAGAGTCAACATGACTTAGGCCAAATAAATCATGGTTTAACCATATTTATTTGGAATTTTCAGAATTAATTATACATGAAAATTCTACTGAGATTTGTAAGAGGAAATTGAGTTTGTTATTTTACTAAATTAGTTAGGTTACTTGTGGGCTAAGTTAGGGTATTTTCTTTCAGCCCAACGTCTATTTCTAGGGCCTATAAATACTGGTCTTCATTGTTATTTGAGACATCTTTAAATCTACGAATATTTTAGCTTAATTATTTTTGCTGTGAGAGAACTCATGCAACCTGTTCTTTGGGAACTTCCCTCGTTAATTATAAGGTTGGCTATCTTGTGATTAAATCCATCTATTTATAATATTGATTGCTTGATTCATTGTAATCTTGAGATTGATATTCCGCTACCTTGAAAATTTGTTTGATCTCGTTTCTTTGATTATCATATATTGTTCCGGTCACTCAAGACATTATTCTTGAGTATCGTATCAGTTGGTATCAGAGCGGCATTTTCGATTCAATTTTTTAGTTATCTTCCATTATCTTGTTTCCCCCTGTTTCAGTTTTTAGAAAAAAAAACACCAAAATTTTGCAAAAAAAATTTGGTTTGTTTGTCTTCAACCCTAGCCGTCATACTTGGATTCTTCAAAATTTGCTATCGTTTGAAAAAAAACTGGTTTGGTTCTTCAAATCCTAACCGTCTCCATTATTTGCTTTCTTTTGTTCTTCAAACCCTAGCCGTCGTCATCTATTCTTCAAAATCTAGTGCAGTTTTGAAAAAAAATCACAAAAACTGGTTATTTGTTGTTGAAACTCTAGCCGTCATTCTTATTTGTTCTCAAGTTTTGTTGCAGTTTCAAAAAAAATTTCCGAAAATTAAAAAAAAGGACTAAAAAGAAAAGTGCAAGAAAGGAGAAGGGAAGACAGAAAAGAAAATTTTTGGAAAAAAATTTGAAAAAAATTTCCGAAAAAGACTGAAAAGGAAAGTGCAAGAAAGGAGGAAAGAGAAGAACAGGAGAAAATCTGAAAAAAATTCGAAAAAAAGAAAAAAAAGATTCAAAAGAAAGAGGAGAGAAGCGAAAAAAAAGGAAGGATTATTTCTGGAGAAAAGTGCAAAGAAATTTTGAGAATAGTGTAATGTGACTCAAGGAAGGGTGATCTTTGATTTCATTCCAATTATGAATTTTTTGATATCTGTCCTTATTTGACAATCTTGATTTCTATTCCAAATCAACTTCAAGTATTCTTTTGATCTTGCAATCATATTGATAAATTAGATTGATTTAATTTGTCATTGCCTTGTATTGACTTGCATTAGTTCTCTTAGAAATTATTGAAGGGTTCATGAGAAAAAAAAGGCCTGAGTGGTGAGTATAATTTAAGAAAAAGTCAAATAGAATTGAGGTAAAATATGAGTGCCACCACGTAAGGTATTGAGATTGTTTTTATCATTAACATTTGCTACAGAAATTTCTCACAATGTCAACAGGAAAGGACAAAGAACATAATCCTAAAAAAGAAGCAATTGATCAGGGAAGAATGATGAAAGTCATGACGCAACATTTTCAATGTCTTGAAAATATGATTATTGAACTTCATGATGAGGTAGATGTGCAAATTGCACAACTACAACAAGTTATACCACCAAATCAAAAAAGAGATTGTCAAAGACAGCGTGCTCCTGATGAACATGATGAAGAGATGAAACAAAAAGATGATGGAAGTTGGAGAAAGCATAGGCGTGTTTTGATTGGAGGAAGAAGTCATGATCAAGAAAATGTTTTCTATGCGCGTTGTTGTGTTATGGACATAACTTGTGGACTGATTATTGATAGTAAAAGTTGCGTTAATCTTGCTAGCCATTACATGGTGGAGAAGTTGGGACTACCAACCTTAAAGCACCCAAAACCATACAAACTTTAGTGGATAAACGATGGAGGAGAAGTCAAAGTGACTAAACATGTTCTTGTGTCATTTAAAATTAGAAGATTTACTGATGAAGTATTATGTGATGCTGTATCAATGCATGCTTGTCATATCCTTTTGGGGCAACCATGGCAATATGATCAATGTGTGACACATGATGGTGTTACCAACCGTTATAAATGTCGCAAAGATGGAAGAAAATACACTTTAGCACCATTGCCACCTCAAGAAGCATACGAAGAATAGGTGCAACTTAAAGAGCGTGTAGCAGCCTACAACAATGAGAGGAAAAACTTGGTTGCACAACATCACTTGAAAAAAGAGGAAGCTGATTGTACAGCAACTCCAAATAATTCCGAGAGTTGTGAGAAAGACAAAAATGAAAAATATGAGTGCCACAACTTGAGTGATGAAAATGAGAGTCACAAAAATTTTGAGTGCTTAGAGAGGCCACTTTCTGAAAGTATTGAGATGCAACATTTAGATGCTGAGTATTATGAGAGTTGTGAGAATGAGAGAAGATTAGATCTTGAGTGTTTAGAAAGGCCACCTCCAGAGAGATATAAGCAAAAAAACTTGAGTGTTAAGGCAAAAGAAAGAGAATTCAATAATTTTTCTCCTAACACTAACCATCTTTTGTCTTTTGATTCTGATTTTTCCTTGCAGGTATGTAGGAGTGGAATACATGAAGTTATAATTTCTATCATTCAAGGATCTAAAAGAGGCTGTAGTGAGTGTATGACAAGATATTTGAAAAGTCCATCTCCTTGTTTTGAAATTTTATATTTGTTTGATGTGACTAGTTTGCAAGGTTTAGTTGAGAGAGGTGTTCAATGCCATCCGTCCTTTTCATTTTCATACTTGTTGGGTGCTGATTCATTTTATTTATGCTTTCCATTGAATTTCTGGAATGAATATTTTCTAATATTAAGCATAACCCTTGTGTCTTACTAAGAGCATTTCTTCAGATAATTATTGCAGTTTGTCAAATGATTTTTACATCACAAATGAGAAATTTGCATCAATTGGACTTTTGTATATTTTCCACAAAAGATTTGTGATTATTTTCTTAGGAGGTATTTTGATTTATAGTAATAATTTACATGATCATTTGAGTGGAGTACATGAAGTTATAAATTCTCTCTTGCAAGGATTTGAAAGAGGTATTGAATTTATGACAACTAGTTTGAAAAGATCAGTTCTTACTTTTTAAAGTTTATATTTGCTAGATGTATCTGAAGTTTTAATTGAGAGAAGAATTGAGTGGCATGCAAACATTAGATCTGAATTTTCCATTCCACTTTGTTCTTTATTGAGTGCTGAAACACCTTATTTGAGCCATATGGTGAAATTTTGGAATGAATATTTTTTAGTCCTGAATACTTTTGATTGGTTGATTATGATTTCAAGATTTTATGATGATCCTAGAATCTTATTCATTTCTTTACATCCACCTTTGTGCTTTCCTAAGATCATTCTTGCTAATGATGGTTGCAATATTGTATATAATTTGCACATCATGATTGGGAATTTCATCGCATCTGCATTAGTAAGACTTCTATACATTTTTCAACAAAGATCTGGGATTAATCTCTTTGGAGATATCTTAATTAATAACAGTCATTTACAAGATAATTTTGATGATGTTTTGGTTTGTTGCAATGACTTGCATGATTTCCTTTATAAGCCAAGTTGTTTGCTGCGTTATGGATCCTATGATATTTCACTTCCAGATTTTAAAGATCCATTTTATTTTGAGGATAAAGATGTTCTTATTTTGGAACTACTTGACAATCTCCTTGTTAGATCTCTAGTTCCATGGAATATACTGCACATTATATTTGATAGGGTCCTTATGCACAAAGGAAGGTCTTCAAAGCTTCATACTTTGTTTCTTAAAATACCATTATCACATGGTCATAAGATATTTCATCCAGGTGAGTATAATAGATACATTACTTTTTATATTATTTATGTTGCTTTTCCTCTACACTTGTAGGATCTTAACATGATGATAAAAATGAGAAATTGTTGCAGTTTTAATAGAGATACATCATCCCATCCGACACATGAAAGGGAAGTATCAATATCTCCATTATGCATGTCCTAAATTATTTAATAAATTCATATATGTGATAGGTTATATTCTCCTTATTGTGAATGTAGATTCGAGGACGAATCCTTTTGAAGAGGAGGGAAATGATATGAATTTGGATATACTCTCCTTATTGTGAGTGCAGATTCGAGGACGAATCCTTTTGAAGAGAAGGGGAATGATATGAACCAGGAAATGCTTACAATTGCAGTCGGTAATAGAAGAATACTCTAGCAAAGATTGGATGATGAAGATAATGGTGTGTATCTCGGGCATAAGGAAATTGAAGATAATCAAGAATGTTTGGAATTTACAATTGATCCATTACAAGATCGAGTTAGATCAAATCCAACGTGTTACAAATTGGGCCGCATGAAGAGTCAACATGACTTGGGCCAAATAAATCATGGTTTAATCATATTTATTTGAAATTTTCAGAATTAATTATACATGAAAATTCTGCTCAGATTTGTAAGAGGAAATTGAGTTTGTTATTTTACTAAATTAGTTAGGTTACTTATGTGCTAAGTTAGTGTATTTTCTTTCAGCCCAAAGTCTATTTTTAGGGTTTATAAATACTGGTCTTCATTGTTATTTGAGACATCTTTGAATCTATGAATATTTTGGCTTAATTGCTTTTGCTGTGAGGGAACTCCTGCAACCTATTCTTCGGGAACTTCCACCGTTAATTACAAGGTTGGCTATCTTGTGATTAAATCCATCTATTTATAATATCGATTGCTTGGTTCATTGTAATATTGAGGTTGATATTCCGCTGCCTTGAAAATTCGTTTGATCTCGTTTATTTGATTATCATATATTATTCCGGTCACTCAAGCATTGTTCTTGAGTATCGTATCATATGGTGTTCTTTGCATCTTATTCCTTTTCTTGGTTGCATCTCCATCTTTCCATCGATCCAGAGTATGCTTTCTAACATGGTATCAGAGCTGATTTTGGAGATGGAGTAAACATCCAAAGGCATACGAGAATATTCATATACGGGAACAGTCGAGTTGCAAACAAATCAGATAAGATCATCGGAGTCTTATTTATCTTTGATATAGTGCTTTAGATCTTGATTTTAGCATTTTGGATCACAAGATCTGGATTCGATTAATTTTGAATTCTGGTTTGATTGATAGTCTTCTTTGAATTCCGAATTACTCCTCTCTTGTCTGAATTCTCTTGTTTCTTTGAACAAAATGTCGCAAGAAACGAGAATGTCCATAGGAGACACATCCAGGAATCAGATAGTTATAGACCAACAACATCTACTCTATTTGAGCTCTTACCAATGATTTCTTTTCAGCTAATTGGTTTGGAGAATTATTCTTTATGGAGTAGAGCCATGCGAATTTCGTTATTAAGTAAAAATAAGTTTTGCTTTGTTGATGGTTCGTTCAAATGTGATTCTGTGAATGATAATTTGAAGAATCTCTGGTGTTGATGCAATTGTTCTTTCATGGATAATGAACTCAGTTTCAAAGGAACTGATGAGTGGGGTGACATATTCAGTAAATTCAGTTTCTGTTTGGACTGATCTCAAAGAAAGATTTGACAAACCACATGGGACTAGAATTTTCCAATTGTTGAAAGGAATTTATAACCAGAACCAAGAAAATATGTCGATTGCTGCCTATTTTACTAAGATGAAATTGAAAGGAATTTATAACCAGAACCAAGAAAATATGTCGATTGCTGCCTATTTTACTAAGATGAAATATTTCTAGGATGAAATGTCTGTAATAGTAGAAGCACCTTCATGTAATTGTGAGAAATCTATAAGATATATACAGTTTAATAGAGATATGCAGTTATATCAGTTTCTCATGGATTTAAATGATAATTATTCTCATACTAGAAGTTAAATTTTGTTAATGAGTCCTCTGCCATTAATCAATCAAGCATATTCCATGATACTACAAGAAAAAGCTAATGAGCAGTCAATTCAGGAATTATACCTACACCTTTTGACACTATTGTCAATTACTCTTCTACTTCTGGAGTAAAATCAAAGAAAAACTATAATTTATTTTGTGATCATTGTCACATGAAGGGACATGAGAAAAAAACATACTATAAAATTGTTGGTTATCCTCTTGGTTATAAGTTCAGAAAGAAATCATGGCTAGGGAATCAAAGTTCAGCTAAGATGTTTCAGAAATCATTAAGTCCAATGCAATTTTTGATAATACAAGTATTCCAAGTCTCACGCAAGACCAATATAATCAGATTTTGAAGCTTCTTAGTAAGGAAACTCTTACTAAGAAAAAGTGAATTTCGCAGGTATTGCTTTGAATTCTGTTTTAAATCATATATAAAATAGAAATAAATGGGTGCTTGGTATTGCAACAAGTCATATGTGTTCATCTCTACATATGCTTGAAGATATTAGGGAAGCTAATCCAGTGCAATAAGTCAGATTCCCAGATGGCTCATCATATGCAGTAACACATTTAGGAAGTTGTTCAATTATTCCACAAAGAAAATTGAGGAATGTTCTTTATATACCAAAGTTTAAAGTCAACCTGTTATCAATATCCAAGCTTAGCAAAGAGTTAAAATGTTCAGTGATTTTTCTTCTTGATTCTTGCATTTTATAGGAAATCTCCAGTGAGAAGGTGACGGGGATTGGTAGAGAAAATGAAGGACTTTATTACCTTTTGCTTTTTAAAGGAGTGAATGATGGTGCTCTAGCTGATTCTTCAAAATTACTCTCAGTTGAAAGCAATAGTCATTCCCTGAGTCCCAATTGTCTCATCTCTCTTTCCGCTTTTTATAATTATTGTAAACTTTGGCATGAACGTTTTGGTCATATTTCCATTAAACTTTTGTATCCGTCAATAAAGTGTACATTCGAAGATGATTTTTCAAATAGTTCAAGCCGCGCTGCACATCCTTTTTCATTGTTACATATGGATTTATGGGGTCCATTAAACATCCAACTCATGACAATAAAAGATTTTTTTACTATTGTTGATGATTATACAAGATACACTTGAGTTTTCTAGTTAAGATTCAAGAGTGATACATTTATATATCTTCAGTAGTTTGTAGCATATGTTAAGACTCAGTTTCAAGCAATATTCAAACAGTTCGATCAGATAATAGATCAGAATTCTTCAATAGTCAGCGTAATACCTTTTTTTTTTACCAAGAATTATACATGAAAGTTCTTATGTTAATTCTCCACAGCAAAATGGGGTGGCTGAGAGAAAGCATAGACATTTACTTGATATAGCTAGAGCCTTGATATTTCAATTCAATGTACCAATTATATTTTGGGGAGTATGTGCTGCCTATCTCATAAATAGAGTTCACATTCCACTTCTTAATAATATTTCTCTTTATCAATTGTTATTTGAAAATCTCCACAATATGATCATATGAGAATCTTTGGTTGTCAATGTTATGCAACAGATACAAATGAAAAAGACAAATTTGCAACACGAGCAATTCCATCTATTTTTTTGGGATATTCTTCCACACAAAAGGGATACAAACTTTTGAACTTGAAAACTCATAAGTTTATTAACAGAGATGTCAAGTTCATTGAAGGTTTATTTCCTTTTAAAGCCTCTAGTTCATTTTCTTCTCCACATCATACCACATTTTTTTCTAATTCTGCTCCATATAGTCAAGCAGATGTTCCATTAGCCACCACTTCAAATAACTTTTCATCACACAACATAGACATATCTCCTACAGATTTTCTTCCTCAACATGAATTGCCTAGTTTGGAAATTCCTCCTTCATTTCCTTCTTTATCAGGTGCGGATCATCTTCCTCAAAGTGAGTCACCTAATTTGGAAATTTCTCCTTCTTCATCTAGTATAGATACACATTCTTCAATTCCTATATTTCGTTTAGAGTCTTCTTTGTTACCTACGGTTGATCAATCTAGAAAGTCAGCTAGGCAAACTAGGCCTCCTATATGGCACAAGAATTATGTTTTGTTTTCTCTACTACACCATCTTCTTCCCGCAAGGAGATACGCTGAATAAGAGTCAGTACCCTATATCAAATTATGTAGCTTATAATCATTTGTCACATGATTATAGATGTTTTCTAACTTCTATTTTTGATGTAAGGGAGCCAATGTCTTATGAGGAAGCCAAAGGGGATATTAATTGGATAACATCCATGAAGAGTGAAATCCAAGCTTTGGAAGACAATAAAACATGGAGTTTAATTGATTTGCCTCCGGGAAAAAAAGCTATATGATGCATATGGGTTTATAAGATAAAATACATGGCAGATGGCTCACTTGACAAATACAAAGCTAGACCTGAGGAGGAAGGAATTGATTACACTGAGACTTTTTCTCCGCTGGTGAAAATGACTACAATAAGAATTACTTTGGCAGTAGCAACAATCAACTCCTAGACTTTGTACCAGATGGATGTCAACAATGCTTTTTTGCAAGGAGATTTATATGAAGAGGTCTATATGGAACTTCCACATGGATTCAATAGTTCAGTTAAGAATAAGGTGTGCAAATTAAATAAATCCTTATATGGTCTCAAGCAAGCCAGTAGATAATAGAATCATAAATTGACATCTACTCTGGTGGAGCATGGTTATGTTCAGAGCATAGCAGACTATTCTATGTTTACCAAAAGAATTGGTTCAAGGCTGATTGTGATGTTGATCTATGTGGATGATATTCTAATTATAGGAAATGACAAAGTGTTGATTGCAGAATTAGAATTAAAAGAAGTCTTAAAAGAAGAATTTTAAGATTAAAGACTTGGGTGATATGAAATATTTTCTAGGAATTGAGGTAGCAAGGAACAAGAAGGGCAAAGTTTCAAACCAAAGAAAGTATGCTTTTGAATTAATCTCAGATTCAGAATTATCTGAAGCAAAACCTGCTATCACTCCTCTTGAGATAAATCAAAGGTTCACATCGAAAGAATATGATGATGAGTTTAAGATCAATCAAGATGATGTACTACTTATGGATCCTACACCCTATCAAAGGCTACTAATTGGACGATTGTTATATCTCACAATGACTAGGCCTAATATCTCATTTGCAGTACAAGCTTTGAGTCAATTCATGCATGCTCCTAAGGTATCACATTATGAAGCAGCAAAAAGAGTTGTTCGATATATTAAAAATCATCCTAGCTTTGGTATTCTCTTGTCTATAGATTCAAATTATCAAATCAATACTTACAGTGATTCTGATTAGGCCCCATGTCCGATTACTAGAAGGTCAGTAATTGACTATTGTGTCGAGATTGGACAAAATTTAGTGTCCTGAAAAGTTAAAAAATAGGATACAATATCAAGGTTTTCAGCAGAGGCGGAATATAGAAGTATGGGATCTGCAACAGCAGTTGAGATAATCTAGATTCAAGCAATTTTAAAGGACTTTGGTATTAATTCTTTATCATCTCCAGCACAATTATTTTGTGATAATCAATCAACAATTCAAATTGTGAGTAATCCAATGTTTCATGAAAGAATAAGACATGGACATTGATTGTCATTTTATCATAGAGAAGATATTGAAAAAAATTCTAAAGCCTCAGTAGGTGAACACAAAAGAATAATTAGCAGACATTTTAACTAAAGGTCTCACTTCAGTTCAACATGAGAAATTAATACAAGCCATGAGAATGGTTGATATGCATAGTCCTTCATTTACAACAATCAACTTGACGAGGATGTTAAAGATACAAGTTGCCTAGTTGTTGATACACGTCACTTATGGTATAAATGACTCGAAAGACTTTGTATTCTTTCTTTGAATAATATTTCTTCTTCTTCTAGTGTTCTCTGCATCTTCTTCCTTTTCTTGATTGCATTTCCATCTTTCCATCAATCCGGAGTATGCTTTCTAACAGTTCCAGAACGAGATCATGCTCCTATTCAAGATTCGGCACTGACATCTGGTGGCGTTGATCAAAACTGCGACGAGTGGTCAACCTCTGGGCATGCAGGCCAACCAATTGCCAACGCACCAGCAACGACATCAGCAACAATAACATTTCGTCGGCATCTCGCTCCAAGCTTCGGCCCATGCTGCGATGACTCCTACTCAGTACAATTCTGGATGCAAACGTCCAACGTTTTCGAAGTCGCATCCCAATTCGCATTTGCGCTGTGGTCTCCAAGAGAAAGGAAAGAAAACGGAGCTTCAAGTTCCATGAGGAAATGGGCCGATGATTTTTTTCATCCAAACACAGAAAATGACTTTTTCTCCATATGAGAAAGTAAAACGATGAAATGAGTCTCTTCCTCCGGAAAAAAGTGGTTTTCGGCCCTTGAATGAATGTTACTTTACGTTTGTAACGGTTTAGATATATACCGATATAAATGTAGATTTCCTCGTCGCGGATAACGATAACTGGAAGGCCACGAATGAACTCATCGGCCACGGCGCGCTTGCTCGCCCACAGCTCCCAAACGATGGCCATGGCGTCCTCCTCCTCCGCCTCCCCCGCTGCCCTGCAGCACCTCCTCCTCTCCGCAAGTCCAAGGCTCTTGTGGCCCTCTTCTTCGCCCAGGATTGGACTCAGATGGCGAAGAGTTCGGCTGCTTTGCTTTGCGTCGTCGTCATCGTCCTCCTCCTCCTCCTCCTCTCCGCCGTCTACGTCGCCAGAGACCTCGCCACAGACTGCAGAGTCCTGCATCAATTTGGGCCTCGACCTCTTCTCCAAGGGAAGAGTACGTACGCGCTTTCCTTCTCCATTGGCTTCTTTTAATAGTGGAAAATGGAACCAACGATGAGTGTACTCCCAAAGCGGGGCTTTTCGGGGAGGTTTTTACCGATTAATTATGCGTGACTCTAGTATTTGTTTGGGTTTATGGATACTGCTTGCAACTAGGGAACATTGCTTGTGCCAGTATAAAGAACGACCTCTTTGTTACTCGATAAAACACATCTTTTTACCACAGCAAAAATAACACAAATCATGCAGATGTGCTTGCAAGGACGCAAGATTTCCTTGGGGTACAACATGTGCACAAAACGTCGCCTTTATATGGTATCTGGTTAGATCAATATTAAATGTGCACAGACATTATCTCACAGTTGCTTCGCATGTACATGTTTGAGGATGTGGCAGGTGAAAGATGCCCTTATGCAATTTGAAAATGCGCTTACGCTAAATCCAAACCCTATGGAAGCTCAAGCAGCATTGTATAACAAAGCTTGCTGCCATGCATACAGGTGATGATAGTTCCTTATTAACAATATCCTCTATATTGGTCGCCCTCCATCATTCACCATGCATAGTGGCTATTCCATTGACTAATCTGGGCTTTTTAAGCAAATTTTTTTCCTAATTTTGATGATTGCCATGAGCAATCATATGCAAAGAGATGAAGTAAGTAATTTCATAATGTTACCCAACTAATATATGTGTAACTATCAAGCAATATGTATTCAGGTTACTGGACTGATTGACAAGATGAAACTGTATCAACGTGTTGATGTGATGACATTGTGTGGTGGCTTTAAATGTTTTGCATGTTGTTGGCTTACACTTGCAAGTGTGAATGCAGAGGGGAAGGAAAGCAAGCTGCTGATTGCTTGCGGTTTGCCTTGCGAGATTATAATCTCAAGTTTAGCACTATCCTGAACGATCCTGATTTGGCCTCGTTTAGAGCTTTACCTGAATTTAAAGAATTGCAAGAAGAGGTTAGAATTATTTCTGAGATCTTCTGCTATCCAGTCATTTGCAGCTTGGTTTTTACCTTTTGGTTTTTTTTTTTTTGTGATTCCACATCAATAGCTTGACCTATTTGTTTCTTTTTGTAGGCCAGGCAGGGCGGTGAGGATATAGGATATGGGTTTAGAAGGGATCTTAAACTTATTAGCGAAGTTCAAGCGCCATTTCGTGGTGTGAGAAGATTCTTTTATGTGGCTCTTAGTGCTGCAGCTGGGATCTCAACATTCTTCACTGTTCCCAGACTTTTATGTGCAATTAATGGTGGTGAAGGTGCTCCTGATATCTGGGAGACTGTTGGAAATGTTGCAATCAATATTGGAGGTAAACTGACACTACAATTAGACACTTACATGCTATAAAATATGAAAACAAAGTTCTTCCTTAGCGCAGAGTAAAAAAGAAAAAAAAAAAAAAGAAAAGAAACCCAAGAACTGCTTTTTGTTCATCTAGATACCGAATCTCTTTAAGAAAAAGCCTACTTGTATTTGACTAATCATCCACTTAACTCCTTTCCCAACTCTTATGTCATTCTATGTTGGTCAGACCTGTTTATACAAAATTGATCAAGTTTTTCGATCAGCACTCTGCAGGCATAGTTGTTCTTGTGGCATTGTTTATCTGGGACAATAAGAAAGAAGAAGAACAGCTTGCTCAGATAGCTCGTAATGAAACTCTCTCAAGATTGCCTTTACGCCTCTCAACCAATCGGATTGTGGAACTTGTGCAACTTCGGGACACTTGTCGACCAGTAAGTGTGATTTTTGTCCTCAACATGCTCCTATTAACTCAAAGAACTAGTTCAATTGTTCTTGTTTTTTATTTGAAATGTATGTGATAAATGTTGGAGGTCTCTTATAAATGATAGTTTAGGTTATTCTGGCAGGGAACAAGGAGACCGTCTCAAGAGCCATGGAGAAGGCCGAGAGATTCCGTACTGAACTACTCAGCAGAGGTGTTCTTCTTATTCCTCTTGTCTGGGGTGATTATACCAAGGCTCCGGTTGTGAAAAAAGGCTTTGGTGTTCCTACAAAAGCTGCCGCATCCCTTCCTTCAATTGGGGTTAGAACTTTTTATTCTGTTATTTAAACCTGAAACATATATTTTCAATCAAAATAACGAAAGAAAATCTCACATTACTAAATGAGCACTATCTGTTGGCTATTTCCTTTGAACTAAATGAGTTCTCACTTTGAACTAGAAGCACTGAAGCAGTTTCCTGATGATCTAGTTTATAATGTCCTGAGGGCATAGAGTGACAAAACTGCTGACATATTCACTCTATGCTTTAGCTTATTTTGTGTCTTCTCATGCTACAAACATGTTTGGAATTTTGGTAGGATGATTTTGAAAAGCGTACACAATCAATAATTGCGACGTCACGCATTAAAGCTGAGTTGCGGTTCAAGGCTGAGATTGTATCGCCTTATGAATGGGAAAGGTGAAATGCCATAATTTCTTTTTTCTCCGAAGTAAATAAAGAAATGAATTATTTTATGTATATCTATCTATACAATTTCATGACTTATAGGAGATGTTCCCTAGACTCATGACTTTCCCTTGCCTTTTATTAACATTAATATATGAGCACCATCTAACTCATAATTCATTCTCGTCTTGTTCACTGTCCCATATGTTACTGCATCATCCAAATGTGCAGGAACTGAAGAAGTTTGGAATCTCCTGAGCTACTTCTGATTGTGAGAACTTCATCTGGTTCTTTTCTCATTTTCTCAAACACATAACCGACTTCATGTTCATGGCTGGATGATTGTCCATTCTCCAGCTGAAGAATCTGAATGACAAGAGAGCTTACCGATTTATCACAGTTACTTGCCAATGGTTCAATACAAGCTGGAATCTTTCAAAAGCCTGATCTTTTTCCTCACAGTTTATGCCAAAGCTTATACTCATCGTTGCATCCTATAAATGAGTAGTGCCCTTCTTTTGTCATCCCTTTGTTGATAACTGTGTTCTTTAACCTTTTTTTTTAATGGAAGAGGGCCATTAGTGAGGATTTATTCAACAAGGCAAAACACAGGAAAACCCTGATTGCATCAGGAAACAAAAAACAAAACCATTGACATAAGGAGGGCTAGAAATTATGTGCAAGACCAATGGTATTGAGAAAGCTAGCCTGCACAATAATTGCCTTCCCTAAAATTTGTTGGGCAATTGAACTTGCTCGTCTCACATCAATAGGTCTCTTGGCTATAGTAGGGTCTCTATGGCTGCAAATCAACATGTTTTGTTTTAAGGCAAGAGAATTTACATTGAAAACATTGTACAACATATCATTTCTTGGCTTGGGACTGAGGAAAGCCTTTGAGCTTTGTCTACATACATTTGTTTTTCTTGACTTTCAAACACACACGTCTATTTTTATTCATGCTTTTAATATAAATGGATGACTAGTTTTCTCTAATCATCCTTTATCTCTAAAGTAAAATCAATGTCTCTTATACTGGACTACTTTAGCTTATTTTATTTTTTTAACAACAGATCATATATTCTTTTTCATTATTCACTATTCCTGTGGTCGCCATAAACATAAATAATTTTTTAGAGGTGACACTAACTGCATATCATAAGACGACACCCGAAGTACTCAAGTGCATACTATCTCGTATGTCGTCTTTCAGTGTTTTTCAGAACTGTTATAAATTTATTTTCATGATCTAGGTGGCTACGTGACCAGCAAAAGTCTGAAGGTGTTAACCCTGGTGATGACATTTACATAGTGTTGCGTCTAGATGGCCGCGTTCGAACATCAGGAAGGGTAAAATTAATGTGTTAACTTCATCTTTCTTCTTGCATTGATATGAATTTCATTTTAACTCAAATGAAGTAGATAACAGATCTAGAACTGATTCTGTGTGTAACTTGACATAACACCAATAAAGACAACAAAATGGATATAGATGGAAAGAAAATCAACTTTTGTTTGCAACTGCTTCTGCACAACTGGGAGTTTACACTTCTTTTACTTCAGGGCATGCCTGATTGGCAACAGCTAGTCAAGGAGCTGCCTCCATTGGAAGCTTTACTGAGTAAACTAGAAAGGTGATCCATTTGCTGTCGACATGCCAGCATTCGAGAACTCTGAGGAAATCATCATTTATCTTCTGCAATGTGGTCTTCCTCCTCGCTCATTTTTTTAGGAGGCATTATGGATCTAGCTTGTATAAGTCATGTAACAACACAACCGTCTTTCATGATACAGTTGAGAGCTAATTATCACTGTAATTTGTGGGTTGTGTCTGGTTGCAGATTGGCTCTCCCAATATGTAGTTGTATTCTTTTGTTTCTTCTTTTACCAAATATTGATGGGAATTGCATTGCTTCTTGCAATGATTATTGGGACATTGACTCCATTTGCTAGTAGTCTGCTACAGCTAAAAGTATCAGAAAAGTTTGGCAATCTTAAGTCAAAAAGTAGAAGCCAATTTAAATGTTTGTAAGCCATGATTCTTTATTGCAGCAAGAGATATGCATTTATCCACGATTCATCCTTCAGTTCTCAGATAGGAATCAGTCCTGTCAATTTGAAAGCCAAACCAAACTACACAATTTGATGCTTTTACTGTGGCCACATTCCTTTTGGTTCAAGTTTGGTATACTTTTGAGATTTGGTGTACAGGATGCATTGCCTTTCTTTTAGGTGTCTATAATCATCAAACCTGTTGGTCCACCTCCAACTGTAAAGTGTTTTTTCTTTCTTCTGAGAATTTAATCTTGTAGCACTTTCTTAAGGAATAAAAATGCTCACTGCTGTAATAGTATTTTCCTGATAAATCTAGCAGTTATGCGTTCATCATTGAGGCTTTGGACAGAAACACTTTGGAAACAGTCCCCCGGCCTGAGTGCATCATCTTTTAATGTAAAGAAGAAGGATTGAAAAGGTACTCACCATCCATCAGGTCCATGCATCTGAACTTGTTCTTTGCATCGATTAAGTTTGACTGAAAAGAGAGAGTTGCCATCCAACAGCAGCAGCATAATGTCTACCTGCCTGCCGAACTAGTGCTCGTGCACGAATCCTAAAGACGAAATCCAACGGTTTGCAAATTGTGCATCATGATGACAAAGAATCCTGTCAGAACATAGACATTGATTCCAGCTCAGCTCAGAGAACAACATTGCTGCGAACTAGAAAATCTCATACTGACAATTACTAGGTTCAGCATTTGATTTTCGATTGATGTTTCATGGTCACTTCGGCAATATCACCTAATGAATACCAAAAAAAAAAAAAAACTAAAGTGGGAGAAAACAAAAAGAAATATAATCTAATTTGCATAGTTGGGGCAAGTTCCTGGTCCTCCAAAACAGAGTTGGTGGCCTGCATGAGCTCATGAGATGATATGCATGACAGCTAAGCTTCTGTTGTTGCCACATGGAAAATTGAATGGCCCATAAAATAACTTGAATAGACAAAAATTTAGTTATGCCATGGTTATGTGAAATCAATGGACCGAATTATTTTCCATTAATTATCAATATCAAGAACAAGAAGGAAATGGAAAAAAAAATGGAGGAAGAGGGGGGGGGGGGGGATTGAAGACAGCTGGTGATGAATTGGTACGCTGGGGAGGCGATTAAATATTTGGGGACGCGGAGACGCCACCGACCCGTCAATCGAAAAGTTTAAGTCGGGCGGGCGTCATGCGGACCCAACTCCCGGTTTGTGATGTGCACGACATACCGCGTCCGGCGTATTTTTTATTTTATTTATTTTCATATCAACTTTGAAATCTAAATATTTTTTTCCAATAATGTCAATTAATATTTCTATATGCTAGTCAGACGAATCAACTACAAATTGGTGCAATGCAACGAATTAGAAGAAATAAAAGAACCATTTTTTGGTCACTTCATTAGACTATGTGTATTTGTTTTCTATGCATTCTTTAAATCACACAAGCAGAGGAAGAGAATATATATATATATATATATATTTTGCTTTGTTAACTGCCCATAAAAGCTACGCGTATAAGTTTTGCATTATTCCGCTCAAGTGGTCCAAACTTAATTGGCTTAAGTTAGAGAAGTGATTTTAAATATTTTATACTTTTCAAAATAACTTATTGGTGCATAATGATAATTGACATGTAATAAATATTTAATCATTTTAATTAATGCCATGACGATGGAGACATCCACATGGATGGCATTGGCAATGTTACGGTTACAATGACATTAATTATTTTTTTAAGTAATAGTCTTTTTTTTTTAAGCACAACTTTTATGTTTTATCATGCCTAGTGTTTTGTTCAAAATGAATTACTTTTTAAATTGATTCAATAATGACAAAAAGAGTAAATTTTATTATAGTTAGATTTTTTTAAAAAAGTTTGAAATGATAATAAGAATTGGAGTGACATTAAGAACGTCCTAAACTTAAATCTCAATGTATCGAGTCTCGGATCATTATCATTTTTAAAATAATCAACCAATAGTTTTTAATTACTAGATCGGCTTATGATTAGTTAAATTAAGTTAGTAATGATGAACTGAATTAAAGTGCCATTCAAGTCTCCAACTTTTATCTCTCTCCAAAAGTCAAATATTAGTGCAAGTTAATTGACCACCACTTTCCCCAAAGGGGACCTTCCCCTCACTCTTCTCCCGAGTCCCTCCCCCTTCCCACGGCTTCTATAATACTTTCTCTCTCATCATCTTTTCCAGCCCAGATAGAAGTCTCGTTTATCGAAAGGGGAGAGAGAGAGAGCCCATCGTACTTCTCCTTTTCTTCTTCTGATTTGGAGAGACGCCGGAAGCAGAAGTGAAACAAAGAGGAAGGAATAAAAGAGCCACCTTTTTAAAGGGCAGTGGGAGCAGAAGAAGAAAGATCAAGGCCAAGAGGAGAGAGCTCCCGAGAACAGTACGCGATCGAAGGCATGGCGACACCTAGGACGTTCCCCAACTTCACACTCGCCGTTCTCGCGGCCCTCCTGGCCGTCGCGGTCCTCTTCCCCGCGGCCTCCGCCGGCGGCAGCCACGGAGTCGGGGAGGTCCCCTTGGGCTGGATCCCTTCCCTCTCCGGCTGCAAAGGAACCATTGCGGAGTGCCTCGGCGGGGCGGAGTTCGACCTGGGCTCCGAGGTCAGTCGCCGCATCCTAGCCACCTCGAGCTACATCAGCTACAACGCACTCAGCCGTGACAGGGTGCCCTGCTCCCGCCGCGGCGCCTCATACTACAACTGCCGCCCCGGCGCTCAGGCCAATCCCTACTCCCGCAGCTGCTCCGCCATCACCCGCTGCCGGAGCTGAAAGAACTGAAGGGGAGAAAAGGAAGATGGGGAATAGACGGGGGACCTCAGAAAATCTACTAAAGATGCGACTTTTAGACAGGAAAAAAGTTAAATTTGGTATGTGATTCGTGTTATTTTGTTTGAGATATAAATAATTGGTCATCTTGTTGTCAGTGTTGCTGCCCCTTTGTTGTATTGTTGCTGTAAACAGAGGTTTATATGTCATTATGTAAAAAAAAAATATGATTTTTTAACTGTTCCGTTACTGGTAACTGTTCCGTTACTGATCCTGAATTCCTCTGGAACTCTTTTAGTAAGAACTTGGTGAACACTTGTTTCTGTTCTTGTTATGCGTACAATATTCTTCTGGCCTTGAGATCTGATTTTTCTTTTCTTTTTTTTTTACAGAATCTGTGGTCTTCTGTTTTTACCAAAAAAATATTTATTTTTCCTTTGTGGCATCTCTCTTAACTAGCATGTCTGCTAACCTCCAGTTTGTTATGCAAATTTAATTCAATTGAAATTTCATTACTTTTTCAATTTTTCCCTTGTTAAGGGCGTCGGTGAGGCAAATAAAGGTGCTTAAATTCACATTTAAGTGGGTTTGGTAGGAGGAATCAATAAATGCTTTGTTTAATGGCAACTGAAGCTCAAAGGTGGACAATAATTGCCTTATTCTTGTCAAGGTGATGGTATCCATTTGAGTTGTTGGTTTGTGCCCCATCTTTTTCCTGTTTCATGAGAAAGGAATAGGAGAAAGAGGCAAACCATTTGTTATATTAGAAGGATTAGGGAAACTTTTTGTTGTCAACTTACTTTTGGAGATAGGAAGTGAGTTGATAAAAAAAAAAGGTCCTTGGGCATCTTTGGACGTATAAACTTATGATGGAAGCATCTTTCCCTGAGAGCTTTGTTATTGTGAGATGGTTTAGAACTTAAATGCAAGACTGTGGCTCAGGATACATGAGGAATCAAAGTGAAGGGCATTGTGCTTTGGATGGGGAGAAGAGAGAAGAAGGGTACATAAGGTAAGAACCTAGAAGAAGTGGAGGGCCCTGTGCTTTGGATGGAGAGAGAGAGTTACCGTTTAACATAGACTAGTGACACTTTACCTTCCTGTCATTGCTGGTGGTTGGTCGCTTTATTCTTAGCTTTCCTACCCTACCTACCTTTGTTTGAGGAATGAGTAATGAGGTCCTTTCTGAGCTTAGCTCCTAAGAGCTTCTTTCTGTAACTTTCATAGTATGCATATGTTTTGATCATTGCCAGAACATTTAGAACATGATCCCAAGGTTTGATCATAGTTGTTCTCCGTGTTTACGCTGATTAGTTGTTCCTGTTCAGAATTTAACAGTTTAGGGGATGCTGGTGGCCGATGCTTATGGTATGTGGGGTTTGTGATGTTTAGCCATCCCAGAATTTACGTTCTTGTGCCGCTTTCGATGTACTTGAAGTTGTAAGCTTGCAAAATGGGAGTTGTAGTTCATATTGTTCGAAGGAAAGCAGTGGAGATATGCTTGTGAAGTCCATTCATCTTTTCCTTGGATTCCTTTCTCCCTCCTTTTGCAGTTGCTGCATCACTTTCAGCTTCCTCCCCAATTTGAATAACTTGACTCAGGATTTTGGAACTTTGTCAGAAAGCATTTCGCTAGGCTCTCCGAGGGTGGCTGGATTGTCCCTCTTCGCCCTTTAGGCCTTGCCTTTTTCTGATTGAAAGAAAGCATATTCCTCCTCTCTGATTATTAAGATGAAAGGGATGAGCATAAGAAGCTCAACTGCTGAAGCTACCAACATTCGAATTGGAGACATCTATCTCTCTATGTTCATCAAGGAGAAGATTCGCTATGATAAAATTAGAAGAAAAAAAAACAGTCAACCAGCTGGAAGCCTCAGCCTGGAATGCTTCCAAGTCGTTTTAATTATTTATCAACTTACAGTGACAAAAACCAAATCAGAAGCACATAAACACACGTAAATGAGGAAGAAGATGGGCAAAACCTCCACATGATTGCACGTGTCCATGAGCTCCTCCCTGTGTGAGAGCTGTGCAGGACAATGACAGTCTAATGGTCTGTCGTTGATTTGAAGAGGTGCCAGAGACCGAGAGAAGATATATATATATATATACATATATATATATATATATAAGAGTTATTTCTTCTAATCACTTCTGAACTATCGCGAGTTATCACATATAATCTCAGACTACGAACTTCATTTTTTGGGTACTTAAATTATCGTAATTTTTTCGATTTAATCCTTTCGTCCAATTCCGTGATAGTTAACTTCGATCTTTTTAATTTGTGAAAAGATCATCGTACCCCTTTCTTAAATGTTAATATATTTTTACATAAAATATAAATATAAAAATACTTAAAAATATAAAAAAATAATTAAAAAAAAGGACGGGGGCGTGGCTCCCCTTGTCGCCGGAGCGAAAAGGGGGGCGCTGCTCGGGGGGCCGGCGCCCCCTGAGCGAGCGCGCCGGCACGCCGCGAGGGAGAAAGGGGGGGCCGGTGCACCCACCGAGCGAGCTCGTTCAGGGGGCGCCGGCCCCCTAATCCCCCTCGCCGCGCGCGAGGGAGAAGGGGTGGGGGGGCCGGCGCCGCCCGAGCGAGCTCGTCCGCGTCGGCGAGCTCGCTCTAAAAGAACTGTGGGGGGTGTCGGCCCCCCTTTTCTTCCTCGCGCGCGACGAGGAAGAAAGGGGGGCCGACGCCCCCCTAGAGCTCGCCCAGGTGGTCCGACGCTCAGCTCGCTATGGGGGGGGGAGCGAGCTCGCCCATGCCAATGAGCTCGCTCGGGGGGCCTGCGTCGACGAGCTCACTCGGGGGGGCGCCGGCCCCCCTTTATCCCTCGCGCGGGGGGCCAGGCCCCCCTTTCGCTCCGGCGACAGGGGGGCCGCGCCCCCCTTTTCGCTCTGACGACAAGGGGGGCCACGCCCCCGTCCTTTTTTTAATTGTTTTTATATATTTATTATTATATATTATTTTATGTAAAAATAGATTAACATTTAAGGAAGGGGTACGATGATCTTTTCATAAATCAAAAAAAGTCGAAGTTAATTAAAAAGTTCACGGAATTGAATGGAAGAATTAAATCGGGATAGTTTAGGTACTTAAAAAATGAAGTTTGTAGTATGAGATTAGATGTGATAATTCACGATAGTTCAAGAGTGGTATATATATATAGATAGATAGATAGAGAGAGAGAAGAGATCCAGAAGACTGAAGACACATGTCCTGGAGCGAAAACAATGGGATGTGACGGCAGCTACCAGAGTCTTTGACTCTTATCCCAACAATCGTCAGATTTTGTTCGTGTTATAATACAGAATCTTGCGAATCCAACATTAGCGGCTTAACTAGAGATCTATCTGCATAATTCATTTGATGGATGATGTCATGCGATTGCAGTAAATTCTATAAGTTGATTGACCTCCCATGAATGTGTAAATCGGTCAGATTTTAAAGGATTTTGGTCCCAAATAAGGAGTCAGAGAGGGCAGATTGTACGAGAGAAGAGAAAAGAAAAGAAAAACGTGCCGATTAAATAAGGCTGCAACATTTTTATCGCATTGATTCAGATCATAAATAGTTTATTTATATTAATGGGTAGAAAAAATTGTGAACGCTGATTTTTTTTTTGCAGCATTTGTCATACACATGAATTTCACACAATATACTCATTAAACCTTTTATTAAGGGTTATTTTTCGCATGTAATATCAAAAATTTACCTTGTGATATTTCTAAATTGTATGTATTTTTCTCTTTGGTCCTCCCATCATATTCTGTTAATTTTTAAATTTTTTTTACTTTTTTCATTTGTAGAAAGACTAAAATGTCCTCACCATGTAATAATATTATATTTATATAAAGCTGAAGGCAACTTCAAACTCTCCACAATTCAGCATAAAAAATTATCTTTTTTTACACTTTTTTCTATATTTTTTTGCTGAATCTACTATTTAACCCATTTTAACTTCTTTTAACTGCCAAATTAATGCTTAATCTCCTTTACACTTACCTCATTAACATTTCAATTAACGTAAGTTCTATTGCAATTCCTGTGTTACAATCCTTCACATATAAAAATGAACCTTTCTCAACCTGCATCCATATGCTTGCTCCTTTTGCTGCTTTTTTGCGACGATGAAAGCTGAGTACCATGGTGGAAGATCTGCAAGACTAGGAAATTACCTGAGTTCATGTACGAAAAAGTGAGGGAGTGGGACGACTCAGCAGGAGAAGAAGTGAATGATGCAAAGTGCCACTACTATGCAAAGATCAATGACCTTCTCTGCAACACCCCATTGCCTGGAAGGTTTTGATAAGCTGAGTGACTGATGACAAAGCGAATGACGAGTTGGATTCTTTTTTCATCTATGAAGACATCCCAATTTCTAACTAACCTTATGATATTTCTAAATTTTATCATATTTTTCGCTATAATCCTCCCGTCATATTTTATTAATTTTTTATATCTTATTAATTTTATCATTTGTAGAAAGACTAAAATATCCTAACCATATAATAGTTAAAATATATGAGCTATATTTTAGTGTTTTCAAAAAATAAAATAATATAGAAAAAGGTTGGAAGTAATGAAGATGATTATTTTTTAATTTTTTATATTATTTCTTATTATTACATTATTCTATTATTTTATAAACACTAAAGGATAACACATTTAATTATTACGTGGTGAGTGCATTTTAGTCTTTTTCATAAATGAAAAAAAAAAAGTAAAATCTTATATTTATTTAAAGCTGAACTCTATTGACAGTTTCAAACTCTCGACAATTTAGCATAAATAATTGTCTTTACATTTTTTTTCTCTGAATTTATTTAACTCATTGAACTTCTTTTAACTGCCAAATTAATGCTTAATCTCATTTACACTTACCCCATTTACATTCCTATTAACGTAAGTTCTATTGCAATTCCTACGTCACAATCCTTCACATTTGAAAATGAACATTCCATCGATGCGCGTCCACATGCTTGCTCCTTCTGCTGCTTTTGTGCGCTAATGAATACCGAGTACCATGGTGGAAGATCTGCAATACCAGGAAATTACTTGAGTTCATGTATGAAAAAGGTAAAGGAGTGGGACGACTCAGCAGGAGAAGAAGCAATGAATGATGCAAAGTTCCACTACTAGGCAAAGATCAATGACCTTCTCTGGTACAACCCCATTGCTTGATTCCTAAGCTCGTCGAAGGTTTTGATAAGCTGTCGGCAGTGACGGATGATGAAGCGAACGATGAGGTGGATTCCTTTCTCATCTACGCAAACATCCCAATTTTGAAACTTAACTTACGATATTTCTAAATTTTATCACATTTTTCACTTTAGTCCTCTCGTCATATTTTGTTATTTGTTTTTTCTCATTTGTAGAAACACTAAAATGTCCTCAACATGTAATAATTAAAACATATTAGCTATATTTTAGTGTTTTCAAAAATAAAATAATATAGAAAAAGACCAACGGTAACTAAGATGACTATTTTTAATTTTATAATATTTGTTATTATTATATTATTCTATTATTTTCTAAAAACTAAAAGATAACACATATTTAATTATTACGTGGTGAGGGCCTTTTGATCTTTTCATGAAAAAAGTAAATTCTTATATTTATATAAAGCTAAATTCTATTGACAGTTTCAAACTCTCCACAATTCAGAATAAATATTTATCTCTTTTTACATTTTTTTCTATTTTTTTTTGTTGAATCTACTATTTAACCCATTAAACTTATTTTAATGCTTAATCTCGTTTACACATCCCATTTGCATTCCAATTAACCTAAGTTCTATTGCAATTCCTACGTTACAATCATTCACATTTAAAAATGAATCTTCCATTGACGTGCATCCACATGCTTGCTCATTCTACTGCTTTTGTGCGCCGATGATTGTCGAGTACCATGGTAGAAGATGTGCAAGAATAGGGAATTACTTGAGTTCATGTACGAAAATATAAAGGAGTGGGACGATTCAGCAGTAGAAGAAGCGATGAATGATACAAAGTGCCACTACTATGCAAAGATTAATGACTTTATAAAAACAATTAAACATTTTAATTAATAAAATTCTATTATAATAAATATAACATTATACATAAGATTTTACATAATTTTATTTAATTAATATTATAATATAACTAATATAATTAAATAAAATTTTTACATTAATCTAGTTAATTAATGTATTTTTTATAATTTTATTATACTCTAATACTAAGTAAAATATTTTAACTAATTAATAAAATAATTTAATTTATAAGCTGAATAATAATGTATTAATAAAAAAATAACATATATTAAAAATAATTGAAAGAAAATACAAAGAAAGAAGGGAAAATAAATTTAAGTTCTTGCTCGAAGCAAGAACTTCAAGTCATATGATGGAACTTCAAATGTTTCCATCAATTGAGATGTTTAACAGAACTTGGGCAAGTTTTGTCCAAGTTCTGCCATTCAAACAACCTCTATGTGTGCTTTTCGAGCTCCACCTTTTTTGTTTACCTTCATATGCTGCAAAGAATCCCGCACCCATGCCTTTTATAGTGTTCTTTATCTATCTTCTCATGTCTTTGTTGTCCCCTAAATTCCTAATTTTATTTTGTGTGGTCCAAACCGGTGAATGTCTATTCACAACCTTATCTTTTTTCAATTGATGAAGTACTAATTGGCATATGTTACTTTATAACACGGACTGAGAACAAATTTATGCGAAGGTAACAAGAACTACACTGATGAGATCTTTCATTTTGTACTTTACCTTGTATTTAAATGCCAAATGGATTATTAAATATATATTTTATTCTTCTTTATATCATGTTCCTTTGATTTGCATGTGCATTATAATGGAGAAAATGGTGAACGGGGTACATAATGGTAAGGCCGAGACATTTATGGGTTGTGATGGTGACCTTATGTCAATGATTGAAATAGATAACATGTACAAAACATTTACGGATATGTGTATGCAGCCAATAAATGTGGACACATTGGATTCATATGTGTGAAACTTTGACTGTTAATACCTAAAAGAAATGTTTAGTCTAGCCATGTCGCCCCCATGAGTCAAAATTGTAGTGATTGAGAAAATATAGAAGAGAAGGAGCAAGCACACTACATTGCTAGGATGGATGATGTAGAGAAGAATTGTAACACCACAAGTAAAAACATCAAGATCTTCTAGTTGATAGTGAAAATGAGGCTGCAAATATATTAGATGATGCTGATTACAAGTTCATGGAAGGTGATGAAGAGTTAGAGGAGACAATTAACAAGGCTAAGGAAAATAAGAAATGCGATGGCTCTTATGTTAATGCCCAAGCTATTAACGAAGCATTAGAAGATTCGTATGCTAATTATGACTTTGAGGAATTGTTTCTCCATCTGACATAAATTTCAAGGATAATAAAAAAAGACCTAAGGATAATTCTTTTAATGATAAAAGAATGATTGACGATCCTACATTTGAAGTGTGTATGATATGTAGTAACAAGATAGAATTCATGGAGGCCTGCAAGATACATGGAATTAAGCATAGATATCTAGTACGTTTTTTCAATAATGACAAAATTAGGGTGGTAGCCAAATGTTATAAAAAGTGTTGTTGGAGAATTATGGCACCTCCACAAGATCCTAAAGATCCAACCTGATAGATCAAAAGACTACAACCAACTCATACATGTCCTAAGGTTTCTTAAAGTTTTCATTTGACTTATAAGAGATTGGCTAAATTATATGAAAGTAATTTTAGGAGTGCACCTAGCTGGAAACTTCAAGGCCTAACTGACCAAATGAAGAAATAGAATGTGCTACACAAGATGAAATTGACATCCTAGAGGGCAAAGGACTTGATTTTAAAAACAATACATGGTGATGAAATTGACCAGTACAAGATGTTGTACATATACAGGGTTGAACTTTTGAGGGCCAATCCCAGCAACACAGTAAATGGGTTGGTTAAATATCTGATTTCTATATATGTTTGAAGGCTCGATGGGATTTCTATATATGTTCAAGAGTGAATGCATTCTCATTATATGTTTGGATGGTTATTTTTTGAAGAGA
Organism: Pontederia crassipes; assembly: GCA_030549335.1. NCBI lineage: Eukaryota > Viridiplantae > Streptophyta > Magnoliopsida > Commelinales > Pontederiaceae > Pontederia > Pontederia crassipes. The sequence continues at coordinate 22,030,317 of CM060194.1, read as the reverse complement.
ATATCTGATTTCTATATATGTTTGAAGGACTTATGGGATTTCTATATATGTTCAAGAGTGGATGCATTCTCATTATATGTTTGGATGGTTATTTTTTAAAGAGAATTTATGAGGGGCAACTACTCCCATAGGGATTAGTGTAAATGATTATATCTTTTCCTTTGCATATGCTTTTGTTGAAAATGAATATAATGCTACATGAACTTGGTTTATTGAGGAACTAAAGGGAAATATGGACATGAATAACGGAAGAGGATGGATCATCATGAGTGATCGACAAAAGGTATATTTGATAAATCCATTATGTTTTCTTTTGTTCACACATTGTTACTATGAAGGGTCTAATGAAGAGTATGCATAATGTGTGTCAAGTTTCAAAAGTAAGAAATTTAAGGATCTTTAATGGAATATTGCTAAAGCTACTAGTGAGAATCTTGAAGGGTATTTAGAGGAACTTGAAAGAAAATCAAAGGAGATCGGGGAATGGGTGAGGGAAAGGTAAACTCTTAATGAGTCAAGAGCTTATTTTTTTCACAATTTCAAAATGGGATTTGTTGTTGAATAAGTGTTTCAACAAGTATAACAAGGAATAAACATATTATAACAATGCTTGAGATGTTTCAGATAAAATTGATGGCAAGATTATGGAAGAAGAAAGATATCATGAAAAAACATCAACGTGTGTTTGTGTCATAAAATTACTAAGAAACCTGAAAACATCAAACTGTTGACTTGTATGTGAGAACCTACTTACTTAAGTGGTCCAACGTACAAGTCAGTAGTCAAGGAGTAGAATATGTGTTAGATATGGAAGCTAGAGATTGCACTTGTAGGAGGTGGCAATTAACTAGAGTACAATATGTGGTAGATATGAAAAGTTAGAAAGTGCAATTGCATGAGGTGGCAATTAACGGTGACATGTATTTTTTAGAATAATGAGGATCCAAGTAATTATGTGGATAAATGTTATAATGTTGAGACCTATATGAATATATATATGACCATGTGATAGAGCCAATAAAAGAAAGAGATCAATATTGATAGTTGTTGAAGACACCCCTATTACTCCTCCAACATATGTGTTGAAAAAGAGAATAAAACAAAAGGCAAAAAGGAAGAAAACTGAAGAGATTTAGAAAACTATTGCAACTCCTAAAGTGAAACTCAATAAGAAAGGAAGGGTGTTAATGAGATGTAGAACCTACGGAATAATTGGCTACAACAAGAGATTTCATGTACTCATCTTTTTACTTCCTTTTGGTGGTCCATTAGTAAAATTTTTCACACTCGATTGTCACTTTGCAAAAAAAAATGTTCACAAGGAGGAGAACAAAGTGTATAAGAAACTCAACAATCAAGTGTACTTCATGTTCTTTACAACTTTGTAAACATATATATGTTATCTGTTTGTTACTGTATTTTACTTATTATTATTGTCAAGGATCTTCTCAACCAAGTCAAACATCAAGTTCACACTCAGGGAGGAAGAGAAGGAAGAATGTTTAAAATGTTTGGCACATAGATTTATGATTCATTCAAGATTTATTATTGCTAGAGATTGCTATCAGTTGTATCTCGATGAAATGGCTAAACTTAAGGCAATTTTTAAAAAGTCTTCTTCACGCATTTGTCTTACTACTGATACGTAGACATCTTGTCAAAAATTGTGTTATATGTGTCTTACCACACATTTTATTGATGAAGATTGGGTTTTACATAAAAGGGTTCTTAATCTTTGCCCAATTGAAGGACATAAGCGCGAGGATATTGCTAAAGCTATTGAAAATTATTTATTAGTATGGAAAATTGAAAAGGTGTTCACTAGCATTGTTATTAATGCTACACCCAATGATAAATCTATTGGTCATTTGAAAAAGAGATTGCATAGCTGGAAAGGTTTGATATGTAATGGTGATTTCATCCACATCAAATGTCGTGCACATACACTAAATCTTGTGATTAAAGATGGGTTAGATGATATGAAATCAACGATTGTACCAATTTGTGAAGTTGTTCGCTATGTGAGATCATCTCCGACATGATTTGGAAAATTCAAAAGATTTATACAAGAGGAGAAAATCACTAGCCAATCTAGTGTTATTATGGATGTGGCATCTTGATGGAATTATACCTATTTAATGTTGGAACGAGCTGAAAATTTTTAAAAAGTATTTGAAAGGTTGGATGACGAAGATAGGAGATACAAATTACATTTCAAAAAGAATGATTGTGTGCCACCAAGATTGGGAAAATGCTCGAAACTTTGTGATGTTTTTGAAAATTTTTTATGATGCAACATATAACTTATCTGTCTCATCTTTTGTGACATCTTCTTCTTGCTTTCACGAGATTGTTTCTGTTTAATCTCAAATTGCAAAATGGAGTGATAGTCATGATGTGTACTTGCAAAAAATGGCATGCAACATGAGGTCTAAATATGATAAGTATTGGGGAAAACTTGAAAACATTAATCCATTGATACTTATTGTTGTTGTATTAGATCCTAGATATAAGCTTGGATATGTTGATTGAAATTATACAGATCTTTATGACTCAAGTATAGCTACTTGGGTAGTTAAAAAAAATTCAAGATAGTATGTATCACATGTATGAATTTTATGCACAGAAAGTCAATCAAGGCTCAAATTCTCAAGTGAATAATATAAGTTCTACAAATGAGATTAAAAAAGTAAATGTTGACGAGAAGGCAGCTAGGATTCATCAATGAGGTAGACTCTAAAAGGAAAAAACAAGTACTAATAACAAATATGAAATTAAGAGATAATTTATGAAACCTTGCGAGGGTGAAAGGAATTTTGATATTCTAAATTGGTGGAAGGCCAATTCCACAAACTATAGTATTCTTTCTCTAATGGCACGTGATGTCTTGACCATTTCAGTCTCTATAGTTTCTTCAGAATCTGTTTTCAGCACTGGAGGATACATTCTTGATTTCTTTAGGAATTCTCTATTACAAAAAATGCAAAAGCTCTTGTTTGTACACAAAGTTGGCTTTCATCATCACATTTTAAACTGAGGAAGATTTTGATCAATTTAAGGCCACTAACAATATAATTAAAGGTTGAAATCAATTAGTATGTTTGAATATTATGTCTCTTTACTTATATTGTTAGTCATTTTACTAACTACGACATTTTGGACATTCATGTAGAACTTACCGAAACTACTCAAGTTGGACCCTCAAGTTCAACATTGGATCATATGATGGTAAACAATTAACTCTTTGAATTGTATGTGAAATTTTTCCCATAATTTTATTGTACATTTATCATATGTCATATACTAATATAGATATGTGAACATATCTTTCTCAGCAATCACCTTCTCAAAAGGAAAAATAAGAATAACAATCTCGAAACCTTACTTCTGGCAGTCCAGACATTATAATTTCAGATGATATAGTTTGGCTAGTTCTTTTTCTCATGCATTCTTCCTGTCTAACTGTTTTGTTAATCTCATCATTCCTTTCAAAACCTGTGTTTCTTTTCCTTGTTGGTAGTATTGTTATTCATGATTCTAAATTGTATACATCTTCAAATGGTATTTATGGTTGCTGGTTACCTTGTAAAGAATATTGCCCCATGATTTGCAAGTGGTGACTAGGAAATGAGTCATTTGTGACAGGCAACATGAAAGTGATGTTTTTTTCGGCAGGTAATGTGGTAAAATGTTTTCTCCATGGTATCAAATGGATGTGGAATTGGAAAATCAAAGGATTAAGCTCCTTGTTGCATGCAGTAATATGTTCCATTATGAACAAATGAGTATGCAGTAATCCATTGGATCTAATTAGCTTAATGAACAGATCTAATTAGATCCTTGTTGCATGCAGTAATATGTTCCAAGCTAATCAGAGAATTAAGCTCCTTGTTCAGTAATTTGTTGCATGCAGTAAGGTCCAACAGCAAATTAGATCTTCCTTATTGCAATATGCATATCCTTTTTATTCATTAAGCTCCTTGTGCCATTAGGTATTAGTGGCTTAATTAAAAGTTTATATGGTGATTGCATTCCAAGTAATACTGCTATAGCTCATGTGGGTCGACCCTTAGTTCTCATCAATGATAATCAACTCCATGTTTTTTCCTAAAGTAATCTGTTAATGCATGCTATAGTACAATCGGTTTGGGATGTCACAAGGAAACTGAAGTTTTTTTGAAAGGTAAAAGTACAAAAATGTGATTCTTAATATCTAATTTTAGGTATGTCAATTGGTAGGATTGTTTCTTGGTAGTGTGAAATAAGTTTTAATGATTCCAATATCTTCTTTCTTGCTGCCAGTATCTTGTTTGAATACACATTTATCATTTTCCTTTTTCAATGCTATAGGTTCAGGGGATGTACCTCTTCATGTGTAATGATAATCACTGCTAGATGTGGCTTCATTCCATAATAGAAATTGATGTCAAAATGCAGGTGGATATGACTTTTGCCTTTTTCAAGTTTCAAGTATGCAATTCTCACATTAGATGTATCTATCTATCAAGTGTTGTAGAGCTGAATTGTCAGACGACTCAATTATGTAGACGTAATTTGAAAACTAATCGTACTCATGTGTTGATGTTATTTGACATTTTAGTTCTCAAATGTTTCTACCTGTAAGCCTGTTATATGTATAAAACCACTTATGTTGACGTTATTTGATATTTTAGTTGCCAAATTTATGTGTTGAAAATTTGTTGCATGTATGTAATGTCCGAAATTGCATGTTACCAATTTCTTGTCCATGCAATTTGTCTATTATTCTCTGTTATAAAACTCGATTTTCGGGTCTGACCTGGTCTCGGAACCGGCCGGGATTGGGTCCGGTACCAGGTCAAAAATTTTCTGATCCGATAAAACCTGAGCCGAGTCCAGGTCTCGAGGAACCCGGACCCAAACTCGGGTTTACTCTGGCTTAATCATAACATGAAACAAGGTAAGATAACGTGGGTCGTAGTCCGACCATCACATGTGCACATCATCATCATGAGGCTTCCACCGTCGAGCCTATGCTTCATCCATACCTACACGAATCAATGAGGTGCAGGGGATTTCTCCCATTAGAGTATGTTGAGGTCCATGCATTCTATTATCTTATAACATGATTTCTACATGTCATGTCATGTGCATCTCATCATAATATAAATGTGGAACATGTACATGCTATGAGCTACATATGCACATTATATGACATGCGAACAATCATCATGGCAAAATAAGATAAGCATATAACATCTTTATCATTATACTAAGGCATATTCTGAACTTATTTTACTTTATTTTAACATCTTCATTCATATCATGGTGTGACAAGTGAACATTCATTTGCATCCTCGTAGGTGCTTACTTCATCATTGTCTTTATCTTTATGTCCTAAGTCATTCACCATTCATCTTTACTGAGGTAATTTCTTATCTTGGTGATAGAGAAGTCCATGCTGACTCGTCGATCTTAAGCTAGCAAGGTCGGGGTCCTCATAGGTCCATGGAAAGCCACACCTTAATCCCTCAAGGGGCCTTGATTTTTTCACTAGAGAGTTACATCTTATTTCCTCAAGGGGTGTCTCGGTCTCCCTCATGCATACGACGACAACAACAAGAATACATTAATCAATCCATCTTTTACTTACCTTCATTAATACATACAAGCATTAAATACATGTTGCACGTTTTAATTCTATTAAAGGTCATGCATACCTCAAATGTTTCTAAGTGTAGAAAATCAACATACATTGGCTTTCTGGGTATGTCACGGTCATGCTGATCTATGTCACGGCTGTGCCCATACATGGACATGGGCGTGCGATGGTTTAGGCATGACTAAACACTTAGTCATTCTCTTGGACATGGTATGGTCATGATTGTGCTCCAACGTATCACGATCATGCCGGTGTTACCCATTCACATATATTGGTCACGATCTGAAGGTCGTACAGTCACAATTGAAAATGCATATGATCGTACTTCACACTCATGATAGAAGAGCCATTTTCTTTTCATTTTCAAAAATATTCTAAGGTATGCATTTTTCTAGGTTGTCATGGCCGTGCAACCCATGGTCACGATCACGATAGAATGCCCAAATTTTCTCTAGACATTTCACATGATAAGGCATGGGATTCTAAGGGTGTCATGGTCGTTCCCTATTGTGTCACGATCGTGCTCAAGGCTCCAGCTACATTTCTCTTATTTTTATCTCATTTTTCTTCCATTTACACATATATACAAACACCTTTAAGTCATACATTCATTCATACATTTGAGTAACACATTTTGCTCTAATCATCATATAGGTAATACACGAACATTTCTATCACAATGATTTTGAGCATATGAAAAGTTTTACATATGGAACATCAAAAGCTACTAATCGCGCTTATATAAATAAATACGAGACATCATAATGAACGAAACATTGATAACAATAAACATCGTAGTTCCAAACATGATTAGTAATAGAACAATAATCTTAAGGAAACAAGAAGTATCATAATGCAAACATGGACATCTGATGCATGCAAAATATAACATATTTTAGATTATTATTTTAGTTAATTTTTCTGTAATTTGATCATGACATGTATCATTTTTAGTCACTTTTAATCGTAATTCTGGATTTATCAATTTTAATTATTAATTCTTTGAATATTTTAATTGTGGATGGATTAACTAAATTTTGATAATTATTTTGCAGGAAAAGCAGAGATTAGGATAAAGAATTTATTTCTTACGGCCGAGATTTGGCTTTACCCCCAAGACGTTTTGGCCGAAATTAAAAGGGGGTAAAGATAAAAGGAATTTTATCTTTTGGGCGTAATGGCATGAAGACTTTTCGTTTTGGCCGAGATTTGGAGGGCGTAATGGCAAGGAAATGCTGGTTTTGGCCGAGATTCAAAGGGGGTAACAATTAAATAATTTTATCTTTTGGGCGTAACAAGATAAATTCTTTCCTTACGGTCGAGATTTAGAGGGGTTAATGATAAGGACTCTTCTTTATTACGGCCGAGATTCGAAGGGAGTAAAGATAAGAAGGATTTATCTTTGGGCGTAATGATAAAAATGATTTATCGTGTTGGCCGAGTTTATCTCATAATTTTAAAGTCAACCGTACGATGTTACGGCCGGGATCAAATTGAAGGCCGTTCGCACCCTATAAATACGTAAAGAATCCGTCGTTTCAATGGGTGCTCTGAAGTTCAAGTTTTCTTCCACGACGAGTCGTGAGTGTGTAGGCTATGACCAAGAGGAGAGAGGTGCGACGGCTGGAAGTTGATCGTGACTCTGATCAAGTCCGAGAGGCTGCCCGACTGTCTGCCCGTGATCCGAAGTTTCGACTTTTATCTATTTTGGGTGTAATTCTTCATATTTTTATTATTGTTTTATTATCTCTCCATAATTTCTAGGATGAACTTCATATTTTTATGATTATTATTTTAGGAGATTATTATTGAAGGGAAACTATTTGGACCCTATATTATTTATTTTAATCTTTTCTGATCAATTAATTAATTGTGCTTAGTGCTTTTGATTTAATTATTTGGATTTCTGAGTTGAGTAATTACCAGTTTGTGGACTATTTAATTTCAGAATTCATTAATTAAATTAATTGATTTTATTTGAAATTAATAATTGACATAAATTTGATAACTAGTGTGTGGAGAATCAAGTTTATGTGGTCTATTAATCTATACCAATTTGTGGAGTGATTAATAGTCTAGGATTTTCATATTAATGCATCTTAATTTTAATTTTATCTGACGAATATCAGTTTGTGGGACTTTAGGTTTGATTAAATTTAAGATAGTTTGATTTATCGGATTAAATAGCAAAATTACCAGTTTGTGGACTCTGTGATGTTAATCTTGTAAATTAATAACTTGGGAAAATTTCTAATTCATCTTTAAAGATTAAATTTATCTTTTACGGTTCAAATATTTATCCTGATCTATTTTCATCCTAAGGCCTAACTTCAACACCATTATCTTATCTTTATATTATTTTCTTTATTTTATTTCATAAAACCTCTTTCCAAAAATCCATGTTTTTTCTCTCTTATTAATTTATAAATCCAGATATTAAATTAATAATATTCCTCGTGGGTTCGACACTCTTACTCCTTTTACTATATTACTTGAGCGACTAGTGCACTTGCTAGCGATTTTATTTTGCTACATCATTTCATACGCATCAAGTTTTTGGCGCCGTTGCCGGGGAATATTTTATTAATTAATTTCTGATTTTTATGAATTATTAGGAGATGTAAATAAATTGTAAATAATTCTTTGTAAATATGTATTAATTGTTTTAATTATTATTTTTTTGTGTGAATAAACTGACATTTTTTCTTTTGCAGATAAAGGTCATGACAATTTTTTAAATTGTCGACTTTCGACTTAAAATTTTGTCACAGTCTTATGGTTTTACGACCAAGATTTATTTTGTCGGCTTTGCTGGTTTTACGGCTCGCAATATCGATTGAGTTCTAATCTTTTGTTTTACGGCCGTAATGTTTTTATCCGAACGTTGTTTTACGCCATGACTAATGGATATTGATTTGACCTTGTTCGTCCGGTTATCTATGGTTTAAATTTTTACGCCCTATTCGAATCAGTTTCGACTTTCATTCTCGGCCGTAAAGTTTTAATAGTTTGAACTTTTGATTTGACTTTGTTTTGGCCAAAGCGATTTAGTCTGTCTCGGCCGTAATGGATCATCCGACATGGATTTTACTCCTTCTCGGCCGTAACGATTCTTCTGTTGACTTAAGAATAAGTTTGATTCTATTTTTTGTTTCGGCCGAAACCCAGTTTTGTTTTACGGCCAAAGGTTGTCGACTTCAACTCGGCCGTAATATATTTTTGAACGTATAAGTTTGATTTAATCTCATTTCGGCCGATTTATATGTGTTGATGTTTTACCTCACGTTCGACTGAACTTTCATTATTTTACGGCCGATATGAATTATATTCTGTGTCGGCCGTAATTATTCATTTGGCGACGTTTCATTCAATTTTTATTTCGGCCGAGATAATTCATCGCCGTGCTAATTTTTACGCCACCTTACGAATATGTTTTGGCCATAATAATTTTTACGCCATTGATTAATCCCTTTCGACACTGTTTTATTATTTTTACGGTCGAACGAGCCTCGGATTACTAATTTAATTTCGGCCGTAAATCTGTTTCTGTATTGCGGCCGATCAATCTTATTTCCTCTCTGAAAATAATTTTTGCTAATGTCTGATTATTAACTTTGTGGCCGCAAATTAGTTCTGATTCGTTTTGTGCCATTTGTTACATCGTCGTTAATTCTTCCAAGTTTTACGGCCAAACGAGCACATGATTTTTATGATCATCTATTCGATTTACTTCCGGTCGAGATGTTATTTTTGGCATTTGAATTGGTTTGAAGAGCGTTTGGCGGTCGTAATTCGATTTCGAATAATTATTCTCTGACCTAATGAATTTTTTTAATTCGATAATGGCCGAAAGATTTTTATCTTTATCAATTTAAATCTTATTTCTTCATGACCTATTATCTGTATTTCTTTATATATATATATATATATATTTCTCTTTTATTTTACTAAAAATTAGTTGTTGCAGGTACTATTGAAGATTTAATCACAACTAATTCTGGACTCGTCTGATAGTTCCAGACAGCACACTAGGAGTTCAAATCCAATTTTAGAATTTGATCCTAAAATTGAAAGAATTGCTCGCCGATTAAGAAGAGATATAAGAAGAATGGCTGAACAAGCACGCAACAATGAGCAATGAAATGAATTAGTTCCGCCACAAAATAATCGACGAGAAGATGAAGCAGAGCTTTCTATGAGAGAATATGTCTCGGCCAGATATAATGACCGAGAATCATGCATCGTGCTGCCTGATATTAACGCAAATAATTTTGAGATAAATCCTACAATCGTGAGGATGATAAGAGCATCCCAATTTGGAGGAGGATTTCATGAAGACCATCATGATCACCTTGACAAATTTCTTGACACTCTAAGCACCTTTAGAAATAATAATGTTTCTTCTGAAGTTATTCGTTTATTATTATTTCCTCAATCTTTACGTGACAAAGCTTCCACTTGGTTTAAAACTTTGCCTGCAGGATCGATTCATTCTTTGTTGGAGCTGGTAGAAAAGTTTGTTGGAAAATATTGTCCACCACAAAAGGCAGGCAAATATCGAAGAGAATTGAGGGCATTTGTTCAAGACGATAACGAGACATTATATGAGGCATGAGAACGATATAAGGAACTATTAGCCAGAGTTCCTGACAACAGAATTTTAAAGTGGTAAGTGATGGAAGATTTTTACCATGGATTGCGAGCTGCAGATCAAGATAAGCTCGATCAATCAGCAGGAGGGACGGTACTGGGATCTAAACACCCTAGTGAGATACAGGATATTATTGAAGCTGTAGCCCTCAAGTCAAGCCAAGAGAGGAGACCATCTCGCCAAACTCATGATGTGCATGCTACAGAAAGTAAAAATTATTCTGAAGTAGTGACTCAGCTGGAGTCACTTAATAAAAAATTTAAGCAGATGATGTCATTAATAGTATGCAACAAATGTGGAGGAGGACATGTGAGCAATTATTGTCCTCAAGGTAACATTTCTAATCCTGATCATATTGAAAATGATAACTTTGTCTCCAATCCATTTTTCAGGAACAATGACTATGGTTGGAGGAACAATCAGAAGTTTCCTTACAGGTCAAATCAAGGGCAAGTTTTTGAGAAATTTCAGAATCAAGCTCATCCACAAAATTATACACTTTTGAGAAGGCAACAAGAAGCTCCTGTCCAACAATCGACTAATCCCATGAAAGAGATGATGGCAAGAGTTATTGACACTATGCAAACCATGTAGAAGACAATGGAAACAAGGGCAAACAATCAAGATGCTACAATCAAGAATTTAGAAATGCAAATAGGGCAGATGGCCAATATGATGGCAGGACGTGCACCAGGGACTCTTCCAAGCAATACAGAGAAAAATCCTAAAGAAGATATCAAAGCTGTAACTCTTAGAAGTGGAAAACAATTGAGAAGTCTGATATCAAATTTCCCGCCAAGAGTAATTGATCATAAAGAAGAAACTGAAGCATCAAAGACACAAGATCAGACTACTAAAGATATCAATCTGAAGAAAAAAGAAATCGACAATTCAAAAAATACCAACAACATAAAGGATCTGCCCTATCCACAGAAATTTCGCAAAGAACAGTTAGATAAGTAATTTTCTCGCTTTCTTGATATTCTGAAGCAATTATCTATTAACATTCCTTTTCATGAAGCTTTACAAATGATGCCGAGCTATGCTAAATTCATGAAGGATATATTATCCTAAAAAAGAAAGTTTGAAAACACTGGAAGAGTAATGTTGACATCGGAGTGTAGTGCCATTTATGATCGAGATATACCTAGAAAAATGAAAGATCCGGGAACCTTCTCCATACCTTGCACTATAGGAAAATTCTTTTGTGCACAAGCTTTATGTGATCTTGGTGCTAGTATAAGTTTAATGCCTTACTCTATATTTATGCAGCTAGGTTATGGAGAACTAGAAGAAACAAGCATGACTCTTCAATTTGCAGATTCTTCATGCAAGAGACCCCAAGGAATATTAAGAGATATTTTGATAAAAGTTGATAAATTTATTTTTCCTGCAGATTTTATTGTTCTGGATATGAAGGCAGATGAAAAAACCCCTATCATCCTCGGGAGACCATTTTTAGCCACAGGAAATGCACTTATAGATGTTCAACAAGGGATGCTCACACTTCGCGGCAACAACGAAGACATCACTTTCAATATAAAAAATTCTCTCAAATAACATTTTGATCACTCATCCTGTTATGCTATTGATTCTCTAGAAGATGACACGACTGATGCTTTTGATGATATTGTTGCAGATTTTATTTCAGATCCATATGTTAAGGAAGCTTTGGAAATGATGGAGGATTCTAGAGAAATTGTGGGAGAGGATAATGCGCCAATAACAACAGAGACACTCGAGGAGGAAATTGAAAAATTGGATTGTCCTCCAAAATTCGAACTTAAAGAACTTCCATCTCATTTAAGATATGCTTTTCTTGGAAATAACACTTACCCAGTTATCATATCTGCTGACTTGATAGATGACATGAAGAATAAACTTTTGGAAGTATTAAGACAACACAAGAAAGCAATCGCTTGGTCTATTTCAGATATCAGGGGCATCTCTCCTACCATTTGCATGCACAAGATTTTGATGGAGGACAATGCCACGCCAATTGCTCAATATCAAAGAAGGCTCAACCCAACTTTAAGGGAAGTTGTGAAAAAGGAGGTCATCAAACTCCTTGATGCAGGCACATCATCTCCTTAGCCGCATGATTACTCCTCGAGCCGAAAATTATACAGAGATCACTCACTTTGATCTTTTCTTTCTTCACTGTCTCTACATCCGTGATGCATCATTTCTTCATTTCGGTCACTATGTCTTCTATCACATGGACTACACCTTCCAGAAGATCTCCTCTACTACTCGTGGTCGGCACCACTTATATTTTGGTGGTTGGATCACGAAAATTTTACTTCACTTTGGTATCAAGATTCTTGCTGACGAGGAGTACATTCGACCTCGTCCCACTGACGTTATTGGTTCCAGGACTTTACACGGAAAGATTTTCGGTTTGGTGAGCAGGCAGCGCTAGATTCTGACAATCGAGATGATGCTACCGATGGCAAGCCAGCGCCGATGGACACTCAGGCCGCACCGGAGGCTTCCCTCCTCCTTCGGCGCCCTCTGAGAATATAGGCTCTTCCCAGCACGCACCCTCGGGCTCTTATGGCATATATGATTTCACAGCTTTATCGTAGCAGGTGGCGGCCATTGATCATCACGTGATCCAGATGGATCGTCGTCTTCGACGGGTGGAGCGTGATACTCATTATCTTGTGGGGTCGCTACAGGCTTACTATGCAGCGCAGGGATTCGTTCCGCCAGTAGCTCGAGATGATGATATTCCCGATGAGTTGTAGGTGTCTTGCCGCCCTCTTTGATGATGTCAAAAGGAGGAGAAGTGATTAGGATGGTAGGATGGGATGATGTTTGAATGTTTGATGTTTGTATTAGTGTCATGCACCATTTTGTCGTGATTGCAATTACATCTAGTAGTGCATGAATATACGATGTACTGTCGACTATGGATGTAATGTGATAACTTGCTTATTTATGTCTTATTTGAACCCCATGTCTATGTTGTTCTTTATTTGACGTTATAATGTTCATATTGCTCCATATTATTATAATGATATTAAGGCCAACTATTTAGGGGGAAAAATGTGAAATATGCATGAATGTAGCATGCTCATTACTTACTATCTTAACCTACAGTTCATTTTTTTTCTCTCTTTATCGTCCAATTCGTTTGTCATCATCAAAAAGGGGAAGATTGTTGAATCTCATCTTTTGATGATAACAAATCAAATTGGACATAAAAGGCACTAATCTATGCTCAAGTGATGATATGCAAGTGTAGAATTGGTATGATCTAAATTGCAAGAAAAATCACCCATTGAAACGATGGAAATGCAATTTTAGGATCCGACCGGTCGACTGATCGGTCGACCGACTGTGAAGACCGATCGATCGATATCAAGTAGAAAAAATGTCGAGACTGTATCGGTCGATGATTCGGTCATTGAACCGATCGATCGAATAGTAAATGATGAATTCCAGAAAAAGTCGAGACTATACCGGTCGACGTTTCGGTCGAAGGACCGGTCAACCGAATAGCTTAAGAAGGCAACAAATATTCTGCAACGATCATATTGACCGGTCGACCGGCCCATTAATGCGGTCGACCGGTCACAGTGCTAGATGAACAGTAACGGCTATTTTTCAAGGAAAAAATCATGAAAAATTATCTGAACGAGATTTTCACATGTACAACACTATAAAAGGAGTGTCAAAGTTTGAAGAAAAATTATCCGAGCAAGCAAGACTATTGAAAAGAGTATTTCAAAATTTTTGAGCTAAAATTTGAAGTTCTTCCCTTTTCTCTTCCAAACCTTGAGTGTGAAAATTCCGTAAAAGAAGAGAGTTTGAGGGTATAGTTATTCTTTGATCTAAAAAAGATTGAAAGCTCATTGTAAAAGAGGAGTGCCTTACCTCTTGAGCAAAGAAGAAGGTGTGTGGTGTAAAATTGATTGTTCTCTTCCTACAAGAAAAGAAAAAGATAGTGGATCTCCGACGATCTCGAGGTCTAAAAGTCGAAGCGGGAACGTATGCCAAAGAGTTGAGACCGAATCTCGTTAACATATCGTGGCTCACTGTGTTTGCTTTCTTGCTCCCTTTTTTATTATTTGCTTGTGATCATTTTTAGTGTTTTTCCAAAAGCGAGTTTCCGAAATTTTTTTTGAAAACACCAATTCACCCCCCCCCCCCCCCCCCCCTCCCTTTCTTGGTACTTTAGATCCTACATTAACTATATAAGTAATTGTTTAAAAAGTGAAGCCACTCCCTGTACGAGATGATTATGGCTCTTTATAATTAAAACTCTTTTAAAAAACACCAACATTAACTTTACTTGACCCCCTTTCTCCAAGTGATGCGAGACTTTCATTCGATAACATCCGGAAAGAATCCATCCTTAAACAAGATATATGCATAAGAAGACCTTTAACTTTTATGTTCAAAAGATTATTTTATTACATCACCTATTTAAAGATGTAAATATCAGCGTCAGCAATATCAGACTCCACAAGGTCACCACCATTTTGTATAGCCTTTCATCAGCTTCAAATGAAACATTCCATAACTTGACATTACATATATGTAGAATGACACGATGTAAAATAACATTTGACATAGACAGCAGCCCTTAATAAGATTATAAAATTGTGAAAACTGCAATAGAAACTACATACCATTTCAAATAACAACATCTTTTGCATATAAAGAAATTTACCCCCAATCTGCACTCTGCTCTACTACCATCTTATCGCCTCCTTCCCTATTACCATTTCCTTCCAAACATATTTATAGAAGCACAGTTAGAACTAGAGAAAACTGCATAGAACCAATCATGAGATCTTCCCCATGAAGCATAATGGTGCTAGAGTTCATTCAAAGCCATAGTTGATCTAAAGCCATAACTGATCGACGAGATAGAGGACAAACGAGAGAGAGATCGAGAATGTGAGAGTGGAGGCGGATTGGTTCCTCAAAGCAGATTCACCTTATGGGCACTTGAACAAAGAAGATGACGAAAAATTCTTCAAATACTGCTAGGAAAAATGAGACAAATAGAACACACAATGTGATCAAGGAGAGACCTGAGAACCTGCTGAATCGTCAAAGGAATTTCATCAAGGGCTAGGACCAATATCATTGATTTATTATTGACGGACATGTCACCTATTCTATTAGTTCGGCGACATTTTACATTAACGTCACAAAATGCATTCACAATTGGGGACGTGTAGAAAAAATGCAAACGTCCCTGATTATCATAATTCTTGTAGTGTTTATTTGTAAGGGTTGATCAATTGATGAGTTTAACCCAATGAATATCAATTGTGTCGATTTGATTCACCCACTCAATCAAAACTCAGCCACTCATGAATTGAGTACATGTTAAATTCTTTTAAAACCCATCTGGCATGATAATTCAAGATATTATTTTATTTTATTATTAAAATTGAATTTATTTCATTTAGTTTGATGATCAAATCGCTTTAAATTTAAAGATATGAAAATGAAATCTTTTATATGTTTGAAAATGATTTTAATTGTTGGAAAAATGCACATCCTTATTTTTAAAAGAATATAATTATTAATAAGTATTCTAAAAGAAGAAAAAATTAATTGTGTAACTCATGACCTGACCTCGCCTAAGGCATTTTTATCTCAATTCAACCCGACCTACATTGGATGGATTGAGTCGAGTTTGGATTAAGTCGGACCAAATTAAACCGATGAACAATTCCATGTTTTCCCTCGTTAATTCATTCATTATGACCATGTTTCTAACATTTATAATAATTTATTCTTTTTTTCTTTCTTTCTTCAACCCCTTGTCTTTTTCTTTCCTCCTTTACCTTAAACTTAAGTTCACAACATGAAGGATCAAACTTTGACAACAAGGAAGAACATAAGGGAACAAGAGAGGAAATGAACTACTCTATTATCATGCTACTGGCCTTCTTAGATTCATATAAAAATGGACTTTATGTACCTATATCTATAGGAGAACATTACATGTTTTAATCGCCCAAAAGTAGTGTATGATACATGTATGGAAAAGCTGCTGAAATTCAATTTTGATAGAATTTTGACTTGATTGTAGATGAACAGAGAATGTTATGATCAAAACACTAATATATTGTCAAGTTGTCCTATTGGATTTTTAAAATATCTAAAATTATGTAGAGATCAAATTAAGATAAGATATTTAAAAGGCTGATAAATTATTGAATCCTCTTTTATACAGAATTAGAATCACACTTGATTTAGATTTGGGTATGAAAAGGTATGAGCAATTTATTCCACATTAGTTAGGGTGCTAAATCATCACAAGCAGGTATTCTTACTAATTATTTTAAAATGATCTTAGTGTATAATCTGAAATTTTTATAATCAAAAGTCTAAGTTGAGAAAAAAAATTAGCAAGATCTTCTACCTGAAGTTATAAATTATCAAAGGAGTGTGTGTCAAATCTATTTGGTGCTGAAAAGTATATGATGGCATTCATGCATAATTATGATGTTATCAAATTATGATGCATTGATGCTCGTACATAGTTAACATTTTAGTTGATCTTAGGTCAAACTGAATTGTTATTATCATTATAATGTCTTGTTCAACTATTACATTTCAATTTATATTACTAATTATGAGTCTATTGAAAATTATGATTTTATCATGCTTTTGATAGACCTATATTTCTCAGGTATGTCATATAATTTATTTTGAAAAAGAAAAGGTACTTTCTGATTCCTGCAAAAATCCAAAAGTCTATACTCAAAATATCATTACTGAAGATTGAATGTCCAACATATAAGTTCGAACACCCGATTGACCTCAGTGTCAATTGTTTGAACCATTTCATAGGCAGTATTAGATGATTACACGAGAAATTGATAGCTAAGAGATCAAACGTCCAATACTAATACCCATCAATATAGTATATGCTTTCCAAAAATCTTAGGCCATCAATTTACATTGTTCACAATTGTCTAACCTGCAAGATTGGACACATGATTGACTTCAATGTCTCATGTTTAAATGACTCAAATGACAAATCAGGGAATTGGTCATCTAACACCCAAAATATTTAGTCATTAGATTGAGTGTCCACTAAGATGATCGAACACCTGAAATTATGTGTTAGATTGAACTCCATGAATATTTATTTTCAAGCACCCATGTGAATAATTCAATGCTTATCAATTATTTTTATTTGTCTTATCATTGATTTAGACGTCTTTCACTCCTATATGGTTTAAATGACTCAAGTTTAATTACTACACTAACAAGATAAAAGTACAAATAAATTCAATGCCATGGTATGTTGAATGCACTATCATAGTAACACCCCAAAATTTTCTTGAATTAAATAATTAGATAAATAAAAACATTTATTTATTTAATTCTGAAAATTTTGTTTAAAAGAAAAGATAAAAGTTAATGAGTTAAAGATGGAGTTGTGTACACATAAAACTTTAAGAAGAAGAAAAGAAAGGAAAAGAAAATGAATAGATAAAGTAATTAAATTAAATTATTAGTAAAAATTATAGATAAGGTTCAGAATTAGATCTGGGAGAGATTTAACATTAAATCCTGGATTAATCTTTAGCCCAACAGGAGTCAAAGTCTTTCCCCCATAAATAAACCTCCTTTTAGCCTTCAGCCTCCCTTTTGTCAGAAAATAGATTTTTTGTCCATAATTTGAGCCCTTGTTTCTCCCTCCTCGGTGTGTGTGCGTGAGTACTCCGGCCGGCCATCTACTCTCCGGTTAATCCTCTGTCAAAGGACGTCGGACTTCTCATCGGAAGCCTCTTCATCATCTAGGAAATCGTGCCGAAAGTTAGGCTGTTCAGGTAGTTCTGCCTAGACAAGGTACGCAGAATTATAGGTTCACTTTTGGATGTGATTTCTTGATAGATTAATTAAGAACTCGAAAGATTAAAGCATAGTTATTGTTCTTTGTATATCCAAGAATAGATTCCTTTTTGTTTCATATCAAAAGCATGTCTAAGTTAGTCAGAAAATCCGAGCAAAGTTTTGATTTTCGGCACCGATGTGTAGGAACCCGGCCTGAGTCTGAAGAACCCGACCTAGGTTCTTCATGTTTTGAGTCGCACTCGGCCCGTGCAGTTTGAATCTGACCCGGATTCAGACTGAGCCTGACTTGGGTTGCAGGAACCCGACCCGGTTCCCTGCTATTGATTGCACGGTCGTGGCTTTCCATCCTACGAAACCCAGCCCGAATATTCAAGGACTCGACCCGGATTCCTTGATCGTCGACATACGCAGCTCGGTGTCCCCAACGCGAGACCCAGCCCAGCTCCAAAGACACCCGACCCGGGGTTTGGAGGATGGTTGTGACAGATTTGATGCGAGACCGACTCGAACCGAGGCTTCCATGACCCGATCCGCATCAAATACAAACCTGGCCCCGGTTTAATTGTGCTCAGCCCAAATTTTGCGCTAATTGCATATCTGATTTTTGAGTGATTCATAGAGATTTGAAAAAACTATTTTACCTTTGATGTGATGCTTGATGAACTGAACAAAATAGATAGCTACATAAGAAAAGATAAAAGCTTAAAGATGGGATCCTCATGTGCACTGATTATTATAGTTAAAGTTAAAGAAAGGGGGATCCTTGCAATCCTACTTGGGTAACCTTGAGAAGCCCAAGTATATTTTGTGAGTAAGTAAACGCTCATCTGGATATGGTCCTGGTCTGATCTACCTTGACCCATTTTTATAGTCACATGAAAGTGCCATGTTGATCCATAATAAAGAAGTCGAGCTCGCATTAGGACAACACAGATAGATGTCCTAGGAATTGTTTAAAGTAAAAGATGTAGTGCAACGCACCAAAGAAGAACTGTTATGAAAAGAAAAGTATAAAAAGAACGGAAAGGAAAGGAACACAAATGTAAAGAAAAGTTTAATATTGTTATTATATGTTCTTTGATGTATTTGACTTAATTGTTAATCTTGCTCTATTTAAGTTATTGCATCCATTTGTATTACTCCATGTACTGAACGTATTTTACTCACGGATATTCTATGTCCCTATGTTTGAACTCCACATATAATTGATGCTATAGATGGAGGCACATGCAGCAATTTGCATATGGTAGTCAGTCTTAGATTTGCTAATAAAGCTCCCTTAATTATTTTGATGTAATAGATGTTTTATAGTTTGTGATAGTAGAGGACTTGTCGGAAAAGAAAGAATTGTTAGCTTTCGCATTATATTGTAATTTGGTTATTATCAGTTACTTAGCTTCTGCGTTTTTATGAAAGGAGTTATTATTATTCTTTATTGTCTTATTGGATTATGAAAGCCCAAGGAGAGTTATGTGTATAAGTAACCCCGGTCCAGACTAGCCAAATCGTCACGTGTCAGGAGGGCGAAATCTGGGGGCATTATAGTTGGTATCAGTTCCCTAAGTCCTCTTTAGATTTAAAGTAAGTGCATGTCCATGTGCAGTCATCACGAACTAACTGCCACACCTTCCAAGTAAGTAAAGTATTATTTAGTTTGACTCAATTGTCTTACTAAATGTATTGCATTACTTTGTAGATGATTCATATTTAGGGAGATATGAATAGTCAGCTGGATTCAACTCAAGGGGGGTAATACTAGCAATATGTGTCAACAAGGAGGGCCTCAGCAAAACTCTAGCTTGGGCAACCCAATGATGAATGCTAATAAAGGACAATAACAAATTCCCCTTATGATGAGTACCATTTAGGAATTTCTAAACTTGAAACCACCTCAGTTTAATGGGGCGGATGATTTTGATCGGTGCCAGATGGTTTGAAGCTATTGAAGAAACTTTCAACCTCATGGATTGTATGGAAGAAAAGAAGGTACTGTTTGTCACCAATAGATTCATTGAAGATGCTAGGGACTGGTGGAGCACTACCGAAGTCATGGTCTTTTCTGGAAGGACTGAGATTCCTTGGGCTGAATTAAATGAAGTCTTTGAAGTTCAATTCTGCCCAACCTACAAGAGAGGCATGAAGCGTGAAGAATTCATGCAACTTACTCAGGAGAATATGACGGTGTCCAAATACTTGACCAAGTTCATTCGACTTGGGAAGTATGAGCCTTAGCATGATGAACAGAATAGGACCAATCAATTCATAAATGGCCTTCATTCTGGAGTAAGACTGAAAGTCATGCCAGGGAGATTCCGCACATCACACGAGGCGGCAAGCATGGCCACTCTATTGGAAAGAGAAGTGACTAGGATTCAACAAGGGAGAAAGTCAAAGAGCACTACCAACCAAAACCCTCCTAGGAAGGGGGACGGCCAGTAGCAGCGACAAGAGAATCATTGCAACGATAGGGTGAGGCCTTACATTCCTCCCCAACTGCCACAGAAAGTTCAGCAAAGGCCACCTCAATAGAGGCCTTAGTAACCTCAGCAGCAAAGGGCTCAGCCGCCTCAACAGCAGAGGCAACAACTAGTACAAGCCAACAAGCTCCGGTCAGAAAGCTCATATGCACTTTTTGTGGGCGTGGACATTTTGGAGAATGCAGAGTGAAGAATAGAACTTGTTTTCAGTGTGGAGCAGTAGGTCATTACATCAAAGACTATCCGGTGGCAAATGAGCAGAACCAGGTAGGCGCAAAGAATGCTAATCAGCTAGTCCAAGGAAGAGTATACAACATAGAAGCCGAAGAGACTTAGGAAGATGCCAACATTATTAGAGTTGCCTCTGGACTCTTAACTAATGTACTATTTGATTCAGGAGCTACCCACTCTTTTATATCAAAAGAGTGTGCAAAAGCATTGGAGGTCCCAACAAAGCCCTTCGACATGAAATGGGTATTATCAATCTTATGTGAGTGTTACTCTTGACCTACGTCCCCGCTTCGACTTCTCGACCTCGAGACCGCCGGAGATTCCACTAATCCCTTCCTTTGTTCCAAATGGGGCAAGGAAGAAAGTCCTTTACACCACCGTCTTTTCTCCGCTTCGAGAGGCAAGGCAACCTCTCCTCTTAGAAAGCTAATATATTTTTTTCGCTCAAGAGGTAAGATTTTGAACCTCTTTTACAAAGGAGCTTTCTCAGTATTTTTCTAAATAAAATGTTTCTTTCTTTTACAAAGCTAAGCTCACAAGAGAAGAAGAGAGAAAGAAAAGAAAAATAAAAATGAAAACTTCAAGAAGAATGTTTTTTTTATAACTTGAAGTTTTTCTTCAAGACTTGAATGAGTGCACTTCTTTCTGCCTTTGACACTCCTTTTATAGGCTTATGCAAGTGAGAAAGTCATCCAAAAATTATTTTACAATTTTTTCCTTCAAATTTGATCATTACTGTTCATTTGACTCAGAGACCAGTCGACCGCACATATGAACCGGTCGACCAGTACACTTTCTTTTATGAAAATGTGACCGTTGGCAAATTCTGCACTGTCCGATCGACCGGTACAGCCTCGATATTCTGTTGGTTGAAATTGGACATTTTTTGCACTGACCGATCGACCTGTGTTCTGGACTGGTCAACTGATATTCTGGACCGGTCGACTTGTGTTTCTGATCGGTCGACCTGTTTTCCAGCCGGCAGCTCGACTGCCCTGCACTATTTTAAGCATAACCTTTTGCAAAATTATCCAAATGAGATGATTTTTTATTCTATGAAAAGCTAATAGAATTCTCTACAACTTTGATATTTATGACTAATTCAAAATCTAATAGGATCATAGTTAATTATTTAATCAAAGTGAAGTGTATAAAGTTATCCCTTTTTCTTTAAACTTTTTCAGCATTTTAACTTTAATCTTTCGAGTTTTGTATCATCAAAATATAATTGTATATATCACTAAAACTTAGATCCAACAATCTCCTCATTTTTTATGAAGACAAACTGAGAAATATGAAAAATGTATAAGTTGCGAAAAAGTTATAAAATAAGTTGTAAAATCAATTTTACTCCCTGTAACACTCTAACTTTCCTTACAATGATAGATATTCACATAAGTATAATTTGTAAGGAACTCTTCATATAAAGTGATATTCAGATCATACTTCTCCCCTTTCTGTTTCATAAAAAAGAATAATTTGTGTATGAAGCATATAGGAAATCATATGTAACTCCCCCTTAATCATGTCATCTTTGAAAAAAATTATTTTCCCCTTTTTTCATATTAGAGATATGTAAAATATTGCATCATAAAGCGTTAGTATGTAAGAAATAACTTCCCATAAATTTATGATTATTTTATAATCGCGAAATGAAAACAATTTGATGAAGGTCAAAACTATTTATATATATATATTAATAATCAAAATATGACATAAAACTTTGATACAACAATGATATCCATGGTATATCAAAATAAAGTTTAGTATGCTCCCCCTATCACTATTACCTAAATGTTCTTTCTTTTCAAAGAAATAGTAATTTTGAATTTTTGAATGAAATCAAAGATAGATGATACTTTTACCATAACCTTTGTGCCTTCACATTTCCAATTCCTCTTTTCCTTTACATGTGAGGCACACCTGAAAAACAATCATTTAAACTTTGGTACCCAAACTTCTTTGGGTCCAATTTTGTTAGTCAAAGTTCCTTTTGGAACCATATCATCCTATGTTTTGAAGATTTTCTTACTTTGCATTAATAAGAATAACGGCCATAAAATCCACATGCAAAACAAGTAATATGTGATTTTCTATCGTAAGAATGATTAGATTTCCAATAAGAGTTTTCATATCCAAAGTATTTCGTAAAATTATCTTTCTTCACATAAGAACTAGTTTTATCATTATTTTGTGAATTTTTCAAAAGATCATTTTCCTTCTTTGCTTTTTCTAAAGAACACGCTAGTTTTACAATTTTACATGCATGTGTAATTTCCAGAGTTTCAATTTTATTTTTTAGGTTTTCATTCTCCATAAAATATGTATTCTTTTCTTCTTTTAAATTTTCAATCTCATGTTGTAATTTCTCATTTTTCTCTTTAAATGAGTAATATCTTTTTATAAGGAGGAAAGTTCTTTATTTACATCTAAAAAATTTTTTTCTTCGAAAAAGATCGATGAGTCATTATTTAAAGGATTAGAAGTTATCTCATCGTCGTGTGTCATTAAGCATATGTGCTTCATCACTGAAAGAGCTTGACAAGTCACTTGTTTCAATTGACTCTTCATACTTTTTCTTTTTACCTTTTCGAGATGTCTCTTCTTTGTGAATTTTGCATGATCTTCAGGTAGGCTTCTCATTCATTTCTTTCTTCTTCACCAAGTTGAGATACTTATCTAGTTTTCTTGTGTAGCGGGCGAGTCTCTTTTCGTCCACTTCTTCTTCACTTGAGTCTTCTTCATTTGCATTTGCCTTTAATGCCAATGTTTTTCTTCTTGGGGGCTTTTTCTTCTTGATCTTCTTGGATTAAGATCTCATATGTTAAAAGTGAACCAGATCATCAAAATCCAATTTGTTCAGATCTTTTTCTTCAATCACGATCCTCTTCGTATGCCATTTGGAGGAAAGAGACCTGAGAATATTTTTCACTTTTTGAGGATTGGTTTTAGGCTCGCCCAAAGAGGCTAAGCCATTCACAATATCATTAAATCGAGAAACCATATCATTTATGGATTCATTTTCATGCATCTTGAAAGAATCATATTGATGATTCAAAATATTTAATCTAGATTCTTTGACTTTATCCGTTCCTTCATAAGTAGTAATGAGTTTCTTCCAAATTTTGGTTGCACTTTCACAATTAGAAATCCGATTGAAATCCTTTGAATCTAAAGCACAATAACAAATATTTTTTGCTTTCCAATTCAATTTCGAAATTTTTTTTATCTTTCGTCATGTTCGGTAGGTAATTTTTCATAAAAATAATAACTTTTTTCAACGATATCCCACATGTTAATATCAATAGAACAAATGTATGCTTGAATCCTAATTTTATAATATTAAAAATTTGATGCATTTAAAAGGGGACAGCTAATTGATTGTCCTTCGGCGAAAACAAATCCACTTGATGCCATAGTTTTTAAGATGGTTAAATCTTAAAACAAGATAATTGAATCTTAAAAAGACTATCTAAAATGATTAGATCTTAAAACGAGATTATTCAAAAAATTAAAATGAGAGTAAGCCGCTCTGATACCAATTGTAAGATCCCAAAGGGCACCAAGAGAGGAGTGAGTTGGTGTTTAACCGAAAATATCGATTTCACGAAATTCATCGTGGAAGCACAAAACCGATTCTTAAAACCTTTGCAATTCATATTATAAACACAATATTAGAGGGAGATAGAGTGAGAGAAATCAAACACAAATAGACACGGTAGTTGTTGACGAGGTTCGGCCACACCTTGGCTTACGTCCCCGCTCCGACTTCTTGACCTCGAGATCGTCGGAGATTCCACTAATCCCTTCCTTTGTTCCAAATGGGGCAAGGAAGAAAGCCCTTTACGCCACCACCTTTTCTCCGCTTCGAGAGGCAAGGCAACCTCTCCTCCTAGGAATCTAATCTATTTCTCTCGCTCAAGAGGTAAGATTTTGAACCTCTTTTACACAGGAGCTCTCTCAGTATTTTTCTAAATAAAATGTTTCTCTCTTTTACAAAGCTAAGCTCACAAGAGTCGAAGAGAGAAAGAAGAGAAAATTAAAAATGAAAACTTCAAGAAGAATATTTTCTTTTGATAACTTAAAGCTTTTCTTCAAGCTTGGATTAGTGCACTTCCTTCTAGCTTTGGCACTTCTTTTATAGACTTCTGCAAGTGAGAAAGTCGTCCAAAAGTCATTCAACAATTTTCTCCTTCAAATTTGACCATTATTATTCATTTGACTCAGAGGCCGGTCGATCGCACATATGGACCGGTCGACCGGTACACTTTTTTTTATGAAAAATATGACCGTTGATGAATTCTGCACTGTCCGATCGACCTGTGTTTTGGACCGATCGACCGGTACCTCGACCTGTGTTTTGGACCGATCGACCGGTACCTCGACCGGTACAGTCTCGACATTTTGCTAGTTGAAATTGGACATTTTTCTGCACTGTTCGGTCGACCTATGTCCTGGACCGATCGATCGATATTCTAGACCGGTCGATCGATATTCTGGACCGGTCGACCTGTGTTCCTGACCGGTCAACCTATTTTCCAGTCGGCAGCTCGACTGCCCTACACTATTTTAAGCATAACTTTTTGCACAGTTATCCAAATGAGATGATTTTTTATTCTATGAAAAGCTAACAGAATTCTCTACAAATCCAAAATCTAATAGGATCATAGCTAATTATTTAATCAAAGTGTAGTGCATAAAGTTATCCATTTTTCTTTAAACTTTTTCAGCATTTTAACTTTAATCTTTCGAGATTTGTATCATCAAAATATAATTTTATATATCACTAAAACTTAAATTCAACATTACTGACTACTAAATATTTTCCTGAAGTGCCCGTTACTATCGATGGGCAAGATTATTCCACAGATCTAATAATCATCCCAATGTATGATTATGATGTGATCTTGGGTATGGATTGGTTGTCATATGATGACGCCTCCATTTTACGTAAAAAGAAGAAGGTCGTTATCGGGACAAAAGGAAAGCCAAGGGCAATGGTACGAGGGACTACTCGAGGTGAAAAAGATAAGAAACTGATGATTTATGCTTTGAAGGCATGCAAGCTACTACATAAAGGATGCAAAGGATTTTTGGCCAGTGTGGTGTCCACCAATTCACCGGTCAAAAAGCTTGATGAAGTAGAAATGGTCAAGGACTATCCAGATGTATTCCAGGAGGATATCTCTGGATTGCCACCAAGAAGAGAAGTGGATTTACATATCAAACTATTTCTGAGAACTGCTCCTATTTCAAAGGCTCCGTACAGAATGGCACAAGCTGAAATGTTAGAACTAAAGAAGCAAATTCAAGAATTTCTTAACAAAGGGTTTATTCATCCTAATGTCTCACCATGGGGCGCTCCAGTATTATTTATTAAGAAGAAAGATATATCCATGCGGCTCTGCATCGACTACTGCATGTTGAATAAAGTTACAGTTAAGAATAAGTACCCCCTTCCACGGATTGATGACTTATTCAATCAACTTTCAAAAGAGAATTTGTTATCCAAGATATTCCTCCGAAGTGGTTATCACCAGCTATGAGTGGATGAAGATATCCCAAAAATGGAATACCGCTCTTGCTACGGACATTATGAATTTGTGGTGATGTCGTTTGGCTGACAAATGCATCGACGGCTTTCGTGGATATGATGAGTCAGATATTTTGGCCTCACTTGAACCAGTTTATCATCGTATTCATTGATGACATTCTAGTTTATTCGGAGAATCATGAACAACACTGAGAACATCTGAAGACAATTTTGGAAACATCACGGAAACGTAAACTATATGGAAAATTCTCGAAGTGTGAATTTTGGTTAGAGGATATCATGTTCCTCATCCATATAGTATCAAAGGATGGGATCTCAATAGATCCATCTAAAGTAGAAGCAGTGAAGAAGTGGCCACAACCTAAGAATGCATATGAAATTAGAAAGCTTCCTTGGTTTAACAGGATACCATCGGAGGTTCATTCAGAACTTCTCCAACATACCAGGTCCTCTGACTAAGCTCACAAGAAAGGGAGAGAAATATGTATGATATGCAAGGTGTGAGCAGAGTTTCCAAGAATTGAAGAAAATGTTAACTACAGCTCCTATTCTCACCATTCCAACTAGGTACATGCAAGGATGTTAAACTTGTGAATTAACTCGTAAACTCGTATGAGTTTAAGATCTTATGCCTAAGTAGCACACAAAATTGGGATGGACTCGCAATCTAGGTTAAAATTGGTAAAATCGGGGTGTACCTACATGGTTTATAGCGATGCATGTGGGATAGGTCTAGGATGTGTGCTGATGTAACATGAAAAAGTGGTGGCTTATGCATCCAGACAATTGAGAAAGCATGAAGTGAATTATCCCACTCATGATCTGGAACTAGCAGTTGTAGTCTTTGCTCTGAAAACATGGAGACATTATCTCTATGGAGAGGAGTTTAAAGTTTTTACAGATCATAAGAATTTGAAGTATGTGTTCACTCAGAGAGACCTCAATATGAGACAGAGAAGATTGATGGAATTGGAGGACTATGAATTCTCTATTACTTAACATTCAAGAAAAGTTAATTCAATGGAAGATGCACTGAGTCAGAAGTGGGAAGGATCACTTGCCTTTCTCAGACTAAGAAGATATGAGATGATAGAAGAATTGATCAAATGGAATCCAAGACTCGAAAAGAATGGTGCCTTCATGATGATGCAGCATATTAAGTCGGACTTGGTGAATAGAATCATCAAGGCTCAACCTATAGACCTGAAATATAAAGAAATGATGAAGAGATGTGATTCAGATGAAGAGGATTTACAGGTCTCAAGTGATGACGGGATCAGATATAGGAACCTCCTATGGGTCCTTAATGACTCAGCTTTAAGAAGAAAAGTGTTGGATGAATGTCATAAGTATGAGTTTGTCATTCATTCAGGAAGCACAAAAATGTAGAACGATGTTAAGAGGAGTTTCTGGTGGCCAGATATGAAAAGAGAAATAGCTGAATATGTGTCAAAATGCATAATGTGCCAACAAATCAAAGTGGAGCACCAAAAGCCCTATGGACTCACCAAGAGCTTGGGAATCCCATAGTCAAAATGGGAAGAAGAATTTCGTGACTAGTCTTTCGCGCACACAGAAGGGCCACGATGCTATATGGGTAATAGTAGATCATTGACCAAAGTGGCCATTTTCTACACATGAAGATTAAGCAGTCCATTGAGAGTTTAATGGACCTATATGCATGGCATCCCTACCAATATAGTATCCAACAAGGATCCCAAATTCATCTCAAGATTTTGCAAATGTTTACAAGAACTTTTGGCACGAGGTTCAATTATAGCACATCCTTCCATCATCAAACTGATGGTCAGTCAGAGAGGACCATTCAGACATTAGAGAATATGCTCAGAGCTTGGACTCTAGATTGGCATGGTAGTTGGGATGATCACTTGCTATTGATAAAATTTGTTTATAATAATAGTTATCACTCTAATATAGGCATATAGCTCCATTTGAGGTTTTATATGGCAGGCCATGTCGAGCACCCACATATTGGAATGAAGTGGGAGAAAAGAAGATTTTGACTGCTAAACAATTAAAGCAAACTATGGAGTATGCAGACAATGTGGAAATAATAAAGAAGATGAAAGCAGCTCATAACAGGCAAAATGCAAATGCTGATAAAGGAAGAAGAGAGCAAATATTTTAGCAAGGTGATAAAGTATTGTTGAAAGTTTCTTCCACTAAGGGAGTGATGTGATTTAGCAAGAAAAGAAAGTTAAGTCCAAGATATGTTAGGCCTTTTAAAATATTAGACCTAGTTGGAGAAAGGGTTTGTAGGTTGGCCTTACTTCCATCATATGCAAGAGTGCACAATATCTTCCATGTGTCTCTTTTGAGAAAGTATAACCATGATGAGTCTAATGTGCCCCGAATTAAAGAGCCCAATCTCAAGGATGATCTCGCCTATGAGGAGCAACCAATTCAAATATTGGAGTTTCCAACTCAGATGGATCATGATGTTACAATAACACTATCATTGCATATTTTTTATGCATGTTGGCTAAATGTATCAACATAACCTAAAGAAAAGGTATTTGTTTATTAATGCGAGAGCGTGATTTAACATGAAATTTGATATGTAACATATTAAAATGACAAATTCGGGAAAGAAAAGAACAAATAGCGTATAATTCTAACAATTATTTGATGTGCAATACTTCTTAGAATTTATATATAAATTTTCTAGCCTGCATTTGGGTTTAGTTTTAATAATTTTTTTTTATCAAACATTGATAGAACTAAGGAGTCCAAAAGCTCAGAGATTCGTCTAGTTTCGCTGCAACTAGACAAGTTATGATTTCATATGAGAATTATGAATCCTACTTTTTTCCCTTACCTTCCTTATGATTTTTTTTTTTCATTTGCTCATCTCATTACTTTTTTTTCTATCATGAAGAATATGTACATTTTATATAAATGAATGTTCTATTTTAAATTTTTTTCATACAAGTGTTATTTTTCTCAATGAATGAGCTTAGTGGCATGTTCTCATGTTACTTACCACCTGTGGCGGAGCCAAACATTTTAGTCATTGGGTTCACAAATAATCATAATTTTTATAAAATTGTTATTAATATAAAACATGAAGTCGCCATTATTTTTTTGGAAATTTTAGTATTCACTATATATATATTTAGAAATGTTCATAGCCATTTCTGTGGATTAGTGTTAAGTCTTTGTTGTCTACATAATTTATATATTTTTTTGCTAAAAGATCATACAATCGGGTTCATGATTACTAGAGAGATGAACCCAACCCGGAATATGAACCGTAAAAGAAAAAGATTTCTGACGTTATTGGAGCAGATAGCAACAAGCAACCTCCGGATAATTCAATAGTAATAGACATACAAAGGAAGAGAATACAGGGCAAGACTGGGAAAAACGAAAGGAAGAAATACTTTATATAAACTCCATCAGAAATATATTATCCCAATGATGAAGATTATTTTTTCAAGATATTATTTTACATTATTGATAATATATTAAAAATATTTTTTAGTGAAAAAATTATAAATGTAAAATAAAATAATAATTATCAAGTGTATAATCTTAAATTTAAATGATTTTATATTAAGAAAAAAAATTTTACATTTTTCGCAAAGACAAGTTAACTCAAAATATTAGATGAGAAAAATTAAACTTTACAAAAGTAATATAAATATGAAATAAAACAATGAATTAAATGTAAAATTTAACACATATATAATTTGTTGTGATTTTTAAAAAATACATTTGATTAAAGAACAAAATAAAATAAATGGTGAAAATTATAAACATTTAGTTCAAGCTATGATATAAACTTTATCAGTAATATAGCTATGAATAGTATTTACTATAAGTAACAAAATGATATCAATAATATAAATTAGATAAATAATATTTATTATAATTAATAAAATGATATTATCTAATGTGATAATAGAAATAAATAATAAGTATTATGAAGCTATAATTTAAGGCAATTAAGATAAAAATATTTATAAAATATGAAGTCTCCATTAATTGTTTTTTGAAAATTTTAGAATTCACTATATATTATTCGAAATGTTCATAGCCATTTCTATGTATGGATTAGTGTTAAAAAATATAATCTCCATCGTAAATATATTATCCCAATGAAGATTATTTTTTCAAGATATTATTTTACATTATTGATAATTATTTTAAAAATATTTTGTAGTGAAAATATATTTATAACTATTAAATAAAATAATAATTATTAAGTGTATAATCTTAAATGTAAATGATTTTATATTAAGATGATATAAAATTTAACATTTTCGAAATAACCAGTTAACTCAAAATATTAGATGGGAAAAATTAAACTTTACAAAAGTAATATAAATATCAAATAAAAAATGAATTAAATGTAACATTTAACACATATATAATTTATTGTGATTTAAAAAAATACATTTGATTAAAGAACAAAATAAAATATATGGTGAAAATTATACACATTCGGTCAAGCTATGATATAAACTTTATCACTAATATAGCTGAGATGAATAATATTTACCAATAACTAATAAAATGATATCACTAATATAAATGAGATTAATAGTATTAATTATAATTAATAAAATGATATTGTCTAATGTGATAATAGAAATAAGTAGTAACTATTGTGAAGCTATAATTTAAGGTAATTAAGATAAAAGTATTTATAAAATATAAAAAAATAAACTACATCGTAAATATATTATCCCAATGAAGATTATCTTTTCAAGATATTATTTTGTATTATTGATAATTAGATTAAAAATATTTTGTAGCGAAATAAATTTATAACTCTAAAATAAAATAATAATAATTAAGTGCATAATCTTAGATGTAAATGATTTAACATTAAGACGATATAAAATTTAACATTTCTGCAAAAACAAGTTAGCTCAAAATATTAGATGGGAAAAATTTAAAAATGAATTATTGTGATTTTAAAAAATACATTTGATAAAAATAAATTACAATATATATTTAAAAATAGTAAAAATAAATGTAAATAAATTATATATTATGATGCAAAGTTATTTGTTAATAATATTAGAAGTTGATATTTTTTATCTTATATCAATTTTAAGTTATCAGCTTATTTAATAATTAATTTTAACAATATTTATTTACCCATTGTTGAATCTAAGCTCTATACACTAGCCATTATTCATTGATTAAAGATCTTAAAGGAGGTTACCTAATTTGATATTTTGTATTTTTAAATAAAAATAGTAAATTTTATTTATCAAACATCAAGAAAGTTCCACCACAAGAAAAATGTGATTGTGCGACGGATTTATTTGTCGCAAAACCTTCTAAATCCGTCGCAAATATGTCTTTGTGATGGATTTTTTGACGGATATGATTAGTTGGAAAATTTGCCGTTGCAAAAAAATATTGACAGTTCTCAAATAATCCTTCGAAAGTTGTCGGATGCTTCCGACGGAAAACTCGCATTCACAATTTTTTACGGATAAAATCTGTCGAAACTTTTGAAGGAAAGGATATCCTTCGGAACTTCCGACGGCAAAATCAGTCGGAAGTTCCTAATCCGACTGTTGCGCCGGGGGCAGGAGTGTTCCCCCTTCCCAATTTGCGACCGACTTTGACGGATACTCCGTCGAAAGTTCTGACGGGAGGACTCCCGTTGAAACCATCGACGGATTTGACCGGTCGAAACCTTCGGCGGATGGGTTCGACCCGTCGAAACCCTCGGCGAGTGAGGACCCGCCGAAGGCTTCGACGGGTTCAACCCGTCGAAACCTTTGGCGGGAAACACTCGTCGAAGGCTTCAACGGGCGGTTCCGGTCGCACGCGCCGGCGGAGTGCGATGGAGACGTCCGTCAAAAAATTTTAAAAAATATAAAAAAATAGGCCGCCTACTACCGGATCGACGCTGGTGGCCGATCAGGAGCAGGCGGCCGGAATCGAGATAGAGGGGATGGGGAGGAGGCCTAGGACGTTGACGGCCCGATCCGTTGCCAGCGAGCCTGATCCACCACCTACAACGGATCCAGTCATAGGCGTCGGGTCCGGCCGCCTACGAACGGGATCCGGTCATAGGCGTCGGGTCCGGCTGCCTGGGAGCTGGATCCGGCCAAAGGCGCCGAATCCAGTCGTAGGCGTCGGATCCGGCCGCCCGTGACCGGATCCGATCGCCTGTGAGCCGGATTCGGCAGCCTGCCAACGGATCCGGCCACCTGCGAGATGGATCCGGCCACCTACGAGACGGATCCGGCCGCCTGCGAGCTGGATCTGACGCATGCGGTCAGATCCAACGCAGGCGGCTGGATCCGACGCACAAGGGCCGAATAAGATCTTCTGCGGCCGGAATCGGCGCCAAGTGTGGCCGTAGCGAGAAGGGAGAGATAGAGAGGGAGTCGGTGAGGGCGGCCGACGGTTGGGATCGCCGAAGTCGAGAGTTGCCGTCGCGGAGTTGCTGTCGCCGCCGGAGTTGGCGCGCCACTGTGGGAGAGATAGAGTGGGGGAAAGGAGGAGAGAGAGAGAGAATGGAAAATTATGAGGGTGGAGGAGTTAATATAGGGAGAGTGGAGAGCGCGGGAGGGGGGAAAATTATGCGGGATAAAATTAGAATTTGCGACGGATATTTCTTTCAGAATTATCGAAGGATATAGTATCCGTCGATAATTGCGACAGAAATATCCATCGGCAAATAAAATAATAGTATTTTTATCAATATTTATATAAGTAATTTTATTATTAAACACTATAATATTATATATATTAACATATTTGACTAAAATTATTAATAATCATAATATTATATTATAAATATTATTAATGTTTAATAATATTATATATATAAATCTTGATAATAAATTATACTATTTTAATTATCGAAGGATAACGCCTTCGAAATTATCGATGGATGCAAATCCTTCGGTAATTTTGAAGACATTTTCCTTCAGTAATTACTAACGAGTAATGTCCTTCGAAATTACCGACGGATTTTACCCTTCATAATTATCGACGGGTGATGTCCTTCGAAATTACCGACGGACGCTAGATCCTTCGGTAATTTCGAAGGCACCATCCTTTGGTAAATAAAATAGTATATTATTAATGTTTATAATATAACACATCTCTTTATTCCATTTTTATAAAATATTTATAATATAACATAATATTAGTAATGATTGTAATTATATATATTAATATATATAATTAGTATCAATTTATGTACTATTATTAATGTTTAATAATATTATTATTATATATATTACCAAAGGATAATGCTTTCAAAATTACCGAAGGATTCAAATCCTTTGATAATTTCGAAGGCATTTTCCTTCGGTAATTACCGACGGGTAATGTCCTTCAAAATTACCAGCGGATGCTAAATCCTTCGGTAATTACGAAGGCACCACCCTTCGGTAAACAAAATATTATATTATTAGTGTTTATAATATAACACATCTCTTTATTCCATTTTCATAAAATATTTATAATGTAACATATAATTAATTTAGAAGGATATATATATTTAATATCAATACATATACTATTACTAATGTTTAATAATAATATTATTATATATATTACCGAAGGATAATGCCTTCAAAATTACCGATGAATGCAAATCCTTTGGTAAATAAAGTAATAATTTGATAATAGAATACTGAATATATATATCTATATTATATTATATATATTATTATAAATATAATTACTGACGGGTATTTCTTTCGAAATTACCGACGGATGTACCGACGGGTATTTCCTTCGAAATTGCCGACGAATGTAAATCCGTCGGTAATTCCGAAGGCTATACTCGTCGATAATTTATCGACGGGTGTTTTTCCTCCGTAATAATGAAGGACGTTTTGGCCTTCAGTAATTCGGAAGGAGTTTCATATCCGTCGCAACTACCGTCAATAAATTAGAATGATTCATTTCCTTCGAAAAATGTCCGTCGTAAATTCGCCATTTTCTTGTAGTGTTCAAAGCTAAACATAAGTATTATACATATTTATGAATATTTATTTTTAAAAATAAATATTTTGTAAGTTAAAATGAAAATAGAAAATTAAAAATAAAATATATTTTTTATTAATACCCTAACTTTCTTTCATACCCGCAAATTGTGCAGGACTTATACTAGTTTATGTTTAATAGTTAGATTGTTTCCGACCAAGGATTCTAATTTTATTTAAGTGTCCTATTGAAAAATAAAAAAAAATTGGATTCCATTTTACATTCTAGTTGTTAATCATTCATAATGACTAAACAATAAAATTAATTAATATGTTTGTAGCAAAAATATTTTTCAATATAATATTATTTTGTTTGAAAAATGTGAGAGCATACGGATCCATGAGAGAAGTAACATATTCAGTTATACTTGATCTTAAATTTCTTTTGTTCAAAATATATAAAACTTGAATAAATGCCTCTGAGAATAAGGAGAAAGAGTTATTTTGTTTCGCGAAAAAAGAAAGCTGTTACATTTCTGAAAGTATCACACACAAAAAAAGAAACTTGTCAGATATATAACTATGGATTCTGATTTAAAACATGATGTTAAATTTACAATCGGGGAGTTCAATGAGTTTATTAACTCTGAAGCACACAAGCGGAGAAATGTTTAACACATGGATTTAATGCGCTGCTTTCCTTGCATGCCCTGCATGTTTTTTTTTTTTTTTGTGTGTGTGCATGATTCTTACTTAGCAAGCATGCACGTTAATGGAGCCTCCTTTACTTGTTCCTGACCGTTTACAGGGAACGGTTAGTAACCTTGATACACGGGCGGAGGTGGCGACGCGTAGCTCAGTCCAGAAATCGGCGGTAAGATGTCCACCGACGGTGGTGGTGGATGAGTGACCGGGGCGGGAGGAGGTGGTGATGGAGTTGGCGGTGGCGGGGAGTGTATTGGGGGAGGAGGAGAGAAGACGGGAGGTGGTGGAGATGGGACAGGGGGAGGAAGAGATGAGACTGGCGGCGGTGGAGGAGAGAAGATGTGAGGTGCTGGGGAGTGGACGAGGAGAGGAGGAGATGACGCTGGCGGTGGAGGCGGGGAGAAGACAGGCGGCGGCGGAGAATGGACCGAGGGAGGAGGAGATGAGACTGGCGGCGGAGAATGGACCGAGGGAGGAGGAGATGAGACTGGCGGCGGAGGAGAGAAGATGGGAGGTGGTGGGGAGTGGACAGGCGGAGGAGATGAGACTGGAGGTGGAGGAGAGAAGACGGGAGGTGGTGGGGAGTGGACATTGGGAGGAGGAGATGAGACTGGAGGCGGAGGAGAGAAGACGGGAGGTGGTGGGGAGTGGACAGGGGGAGAAGGAGATGAGACTGGCGGCGGAGGCGGGGAGAAGACAGGCGGCGGCGGAGAGTGGACTGGGGGCGGAGGAGAAAAGACTGCTGGTGGTGGTGGTGGGGAGTGGACTGTTGGAGGCGGCGGAGGCGAGGATACCGGAGGCGGAGGTGGTGGAGAGTGGACTGTTGGCGGTGGTGGGGGCGAGGCAACAGGCGGTGGTGGTGGAGAATGTATTGTTGGTGGGGGAGACGAGCGCACTACTGGTGGAGGTGGCAGCGAATGATCCACTGGTGGTGGCGGTGGCGGGGAGAAGACAGGAGGAGGTGATGATTCAGTCACTGGCTTTGGATATGGTGTTACAGGACTCGGAGAAGGTGTTACAGGCTTCGGAGACGGCGTCGCCGGCGGATCATTACATTTGGAACGACCACAATCGATAGGGCGGTTAACCACTGACGCGCACTTTCCCTGCAACTTCTGCCCGGGGCGGTTCGAGAGACAGTTGCTCTTGTCGTCGATCACGATGTTAAAGTCCGACGACGACGCAAGGCACTTCTCGGACTCGCCATTGAAGAAATTGTGCGAGAACGCCAAGCGGGCGAGGCTCGGGAGCTCGCACAGTTCTTCGTGACGAAGCCTGTTAGGAGGTTGTGCGACAAGTCCAGCTCCTCAACTTTTCCCAGGCCGGAGAAGCTCTTGGGCAGAAAGCCGGTGAAGGAATTCTTGCTCAAGTCGAGGACGGTCGCGTTGCCCAGCAGCCCGATCTCCTGGGGCAAGCATCCGTTCAGCCCGTTGTTCTGGAGGACGAGCTCGTTGAGGGTGCCCGCCATCCTTCCCACGCTGGCCGGGATGCACCCGTCGAGTTTGTTGTTGGCGAGAACGACCACTGACGACGTGGAGTTGCCGAAGTTGTCCGGAATGCCGTTGGTAAACCGGTTGTTGTTAAGCAATATCGCGTCGAGACCCTTGTCGAAGATCTCCGGCGGCAGGGGCCCCTCGAAGTCATTGAAGCGGAGGTCGAGGTACTTGAGGCTGGGGAGGCCGACGACCACCATAGGGAACCCGCCGACGAAACGGTTGTTGCTCAGGTCGAGCTCGTGGAGGAGCGTCAGGCGCGAAATGCTCCTGGGGACGATGCCGCAGAAGCCGTTGGAGTTGATGTGCAGCACCGACACGTCGGTCAGGAGGCCGAGCTCCACGGGGAGGTATCCGGCGATGTCAGCGCCGTTCATGTCGACGCCGGCGACCACGTTGACCGCCAAGTCATCGAGGGACTGGGTGCAGAAGACGCCGTTGTACCCGCAGACGTTCTCGCCGACCCAGTTCCCGGTGAAGTTGTAGGGGTCGGAGTAGATGGCCTTCTTCCAGGCCTGGAGGGCGACGTAGGCGCGGCGGAGGCGGGGGTTGGCGAGGCGCACGTCGATCTTGATCTCGAACTCGAAGTCGTCAGGGAGGTCTCCGTTCTCCGTGAGGGTGTGGAGCTGGCGGCGGACGATGGCAGCGGCTTGGGCGTCGGAGAGGGTCGAAGCGCACGTGGAGGACGCAGAAGCGAACAGGAGCAGCAGGAGGAGAGAGCGGCCAAAGGCCTCCATGTCGAGCAGTAATGAGGGGCGTTGACGAGGCCCCGGAGAACCCATGGCTGCTGTAACTGGTGCATGCATGGCGAAGGGAGGATCGAGGGCGCAGGATGTTATAATCAATGGCAGGGAGAACGGAGGCAGCTGTGACGGACGGCCGCCCTCGTTTCATGCATGGTCGGTCGTTCGCAGGGCTTCGTGCTGCGGCTGCTGCCGCTTCTTTAGTTGGATCATGTCTTAATTTGGATGGACGGGGAAGGTGACGGCTGCTGGCAGGCCGGCCATTTTAAGACGGATTTGGCGCGAAAACATCGCTAGGGGGTAACAAACGGACGGTGATAGATTCTAAATATTATCAGAATATTTTTATGTTGATGTGTAATTTGTTTCGTATATTCATGTATATATATATATATATATATATATACATCATTTATTGATTAATACTTTATATGATCATTGATGATAATAAAAATATGATTCAAATCATCAATAATAATTATGTTCATTATTTTCAAAATTTTACAAATTTATTCATATTATTATACATCATAATAAATATAATTTTTTTTATAATTATTTATGTTATAAAGCTATTTTTTGTTATTTGACACACGCTTCATACAAAAAGTGTAAGACCCTAAGGTAAAAGGATCAAATGATGAAAGATAATTCAACATAAAAAATACGAAAGTGCTTATGGACTTATAAATGATATCTCTTTACTTATTAAGGCATACTTTAAATTCGTACGGACCGAAGGCCCAAAGCGAATAATATTTTAATAGAATAAGAGGATGTTATAAAAATTATAATATTTTTAAAAATAATATAAACAAATAATACAATAAAAACAATAAAAAAATAACTACAAGAAAAGGCCCACTCCATAAATGTCTAGCAGTTCAATATCTTAAAATGCCATACACCCTAAGGTATGAAACTCTCACCGAGCATCCTCCATTTCTCTCTCTCTCTGCCTCTCAATTTCCCACCCCACTCACAAGCAGTAGCAAGAAGAGGAAAGGTGGGTTGGCACGAAGAGAAAGATGCTACCATCATTTCCCCAAGAAGAAAGAGAGGAAGGTGTCGCCACAGCAAGAAAGAATAGAGGACTATTAAGATTAGAATTTTAACTTAAATCCTAAAACTATGTTGAGGGGATCAACATTCTAATCACCCTCTAATGATGTTTGAGTATATGAATTAGGGCATAAAGAACAATTCATTTGTTTTAGGAATGAATGATTAAGGGATGTTGATGCGTATGAAATGATGTAGCAAAATAAAATCGCTAGCAAGTGCACTAGTCGCTTAAGTAATATAATAATAGGAGTAAAAGTGTCGAACCCACGAGGAATATTATTAATTCAATATATGGATTTATAAATTAATAAGAGAGGAAAAATATGGATTTTTGGAAAGAGGTTTTATGAAATAAAATAAAGAAAATAAGATAAAGATAAGATAATGATGTTGAAGTTAGGCCTTAGGATGAAAATAGATCAGGATAAATATTTGAACCATAAAAGATAAATTTAATCTTTAAAGATGGATTAGAAATTTTACCAAGTTATTAATTTACAAGATTAACATCACAGAGTCTACAAACTGGTAATTCTGCTATTTAATCCGGTAAATCAAGCTATCTTAAATTTAATCAAACCTAAAGTCCCACAAACTGGTATTCGTCAGATAAGATTAAAATTAAGATGCATTAATATGAAAATCCTAGACTATTAATCACTTCACAAACTGGTATAGATTAATAGACCACATAAACTTGATTCTCCACACACTAGTTATCAAATTTATGTCAATTATTAATTTCACATAAAATCAATTAATTTAATTAATGAATTCTGAAATTAAATAGTCCACAAACTGGTAATTACTCAACTCAGAAATCCAAATAATTAAATCAAAAGCACTAAGCACAATTAATTAATTGATCAGAAAAGATTAAAATAAATAATATAGGGTCCAAATAGTTTCCCTTCAATAATAATCTCCTAAAATAATAATCATAAAAATATGGAGTTCACCATAGAAATTCTGGAGAGATAATAAAGCAATAATAAAAATTGAAAGAATTACACCAAAAATAGATAAAAGTCAAAGCTTCGGATCACGGGCAGACAGTCGGGCAACCTCTCGGACTTGATCGGGGTCGCGATCAACTTTCAGCCGTCGCACCTCTCTCCTCTTGGTCGTAGCCTGCAGACTCACGACTCGTCGTGGAAGAAAACCTGAACTTCAGAGCACCCATTGAAACGACAGATTCTTCACGTATTTATAGGGTGCGAACGACCTTCAATTTGATCCCGGCCGTAACATCGTACGGTTGACTTTAAAATTATGAGATAAACTCGGCCAACACGATAAATCATTTTTATCATTACGCCCAAAGATAAATCCTTCTTATCTTTGCTCCCGTCGAATCTCGGCCGTAATAAAGAAGAGTCCTTATCATTACCCCCTCTAAATTTCGGCCGTAAGGAAAGAATTTATCTTGTTACGCCCAAAAGATAAAATCATTTAATCGTTACCCCTTTTGAATCTTGGCCAAAACCAATATTTCCTTGCCATTACGGCCTCCAAATCTCGGCTAAAATGAAAAGTCTTCATGCCATTATGCCCAAAAGATAAAATTCCTTTTATCTTTACCCCCTTTTAATTTCGGCCAAAACGTCTTGGGGGTAAAGCCAAATCTCGGCCGTAAGAAATAAATTCTTTATCCTAATCTCGACTTTTCCTGCAAAATAATTATCAAAATTTAGTTAATCCATCCACAATTAAAATATTCAAAGAATTAATAATTAAAATTGATAAATCTAGAATTACGATTAAAAGTGACTAAAAATGATGCATGCCATGATCAAATTACAAAAAAATTAATTAAAATAATAATCTAAAATATGTTATATTTTGCATGCATCAAACTCCCCCAAGTTTAAAGTCTTGCTTGTCCTCAAACAAAAATTCAAAGCAAGGCTCAAGAAAGTTCCATCATACACACTTACTACTCAGCATCTTATCATTTTTCATGCACTTAGCTTCATAGAGATTCTGAATGCTACACAAATTTAAATAATCTCAAATTCAGCCTTGCAGAAAAATAAATTGTCTGTCAAATAATAGCATTAATATTGAACACATAAGTACTAATTGAGCTTAAAACTTTTTCTTTTTCTTTTTCTTTTTTTTCAACTTTATTTTCAATCATTTTAAAAGTTCTAATCTTCAAGTAGGATTGCACAAGGAAGTCCATGTAGCGGGCTTTGGACTGATGACTTCCAGACCAGATGGCCTTAGGGCAACAGGTGAAAAGGCACCCCTCGAGTTTACTTGTCCGAACAACCAAGGTTCTAAATGAAGAGTTCGAACTTAGCCATGGTTCAGTACTCCTGTGCTTCTCCATATTCCACAAGATGATCCATGTAGCAAGTTTTCGATCGACGGATCCCAGAGCAGTTGCCCTTAGGTCGCCAGGCATGAACCCCTACGGATCTAATTACCCAAACACATCTTGATTCCGGATAACACTTTTGTACCTACACATAACTTTATTCATCATTTTTTTTATTTGTTGGGGTTTAACTAACCCTTCTTTTTTATAAGCTCAAAAAGTACTTGATATGATGAATAAGAAGGCTACTACTATCAAGACTTAAAATAAATAAAAAGGCATGAATATGATTTTGTCGTCTAGTCATTCATAATTCTATTTAGTATGGGCACACAGTCTATAAGTTTGATACTGAAGTAGCAAGTGATAAGAAAGAAAAGTATTCAAATTTCATCAATTAACGACATGTCTTTGAACTTCTACTAAAAGATAATTAAAATAATAAGACAAAAGTTTGTAAGATGGTAGCAAAAATAAATGCATGCAATGGTATTTTTTAGAAAATTTTCAAATTTTTCAATTTTTTAGATTTTTTTTACAAATAGATGCAAACATAAGCAAATAAAAAGAAAGAAACATGCAATGCATGAAATGCAAACTCCCCCAAGCTTGAACTAGACATTGTCCTCAGTGTTAAGCCAGCAAAAAAAGTGATACATATTTAAATAAAAAAGGAAAAAATAAAGAAATGAAAAATAATGAAAAGGGAAAAGATACAACTGGATTTATTGTCAGTGGAGAGATGCTCGGCCTCAATATATATATCGATGAAGGTGTCGGCCGCAAAAGCTGAAGAGACTTGGCCGAGATTCTTGTGGTGTCAGTGTTATGAACTTCATGGCCGCAAATGGTGTCGGTGAGAGGAGATCTCGGCCGATAATTGATGGATCTCGGCCGATAATCGAGAGTCTCGGCCGTAAAAGCTTGGCCGCAAAATTTTGTTGATGAAGATCTCAGCCGTGCAATCTCGGCCGTAAGGAACTGGCCATAATGTGTTGTGGTGTTTTTGGGCGTAAGGGAGTGGCGATGACGGCGTCAGTTCTTGTCCGGGCGTAAGAGAGCAGCGGAGACGGCGTGAGACTTCGACTGTAAGAGAGAAGGCTCGGCCGTAATGAAGAAAGGGCGTAACGGCAGTGATTGATCTGCAACATACGAGAAGGCTAAGAATTTATGGATGAAACTTCGGGCGTAAACTTACCTGTTCCCACGTGATGGTGCAGTGAAGGGTCATGTCGTAAGAGCTTGGCCGATTTTCAAGGTGATTCGTCTGCTTCGCCTTGTCATGTCCGAGGTCAGGTGGCGGCCGGTGTGGTCGAGCTCTGGCCCGCTAAATAATAGCATGTCCTCGCGCATACAATAGTATAGATGACTCCATAATAAAATGCCTAATTAATCCTATCTAACTCAAATATTAATTAACAACTAATTAGACTAATCTGAAAAAAATAAAATAAAATAAAAGGGTAGAGATATAGTTCTGATTTATAGTCTTCAGCTTGACTATGTCAATTCGAGATTTAGATGGTAAACAGATTAATCATAGATAAATTTTGATAATATGTGTTATCATGATAGAGTTTAAGTTTATGTCCATTAACTTTAAATTTTTGCTTATGATCCAATGATTCAATTTCAAATGTTCCATAAGGTGAACAATTGATTATGATATAAGGGCCAGTCCACCTTGATTTGAGTTTCCCAGGAAATAATTTGAGTTTACTATTGTAAAGAAGCACTCGTTGACTAGGTAAAAATTCTTTATGTTTAATATGTAGGTCATGTAATTTTTTAGTTCGTTCTTTATATAGTTTGCTATTCTCATATGCATGATATCTAAATTCATCAAGCTCATTTAATTGTAATAATCTTTCTGATTGTGATGATTTTAGATCCAGATTTAAAAATTCCGTTGCCCAATAAGCTTTATGTTCTAATTCCACAGGAAGGTGACATGATTTTCCAAAAACTAATCTATAAGGAGAGGTACCTATAGGTGTCTTAAAAGCGGTTCTATATGCCCAAAGTGCATCGTCTAGTTTCAATGACCAATCCTTCCTAGATGAGTTCACAGTTTTCTCTAGAATTCTTTTAATTTCTCTATTTGAAATTTCCACTTGTCCACAAGATTGGGCATGATATGGGATACTGAGAAAGTGTTTGACTCCAAATCGGTTAAGAAGAGTTGACATTATTTTATTACAGTAATGTGTTCCATTTCACTTATGATAGTTCTAGGTGTTCCAAATCGAGTAAAAATATTTTTTCCTAGAAAGTTGGCAACTATCTTGGCCTCATTTGTTGGTGTGGCTACAGCTTCTACCCATTTGGAAACATAATCAACCGCCACTAAGATGTATTGGTTGTTAAAGGATTTAGGGAATGGTCCCATAAAGTCAATTCCTCAAACATCAAAAATATCACACTGTAAAATATTTGTGAGAGGCATTTCATCTCGACGAGAAATATTACCTGTCCTTTGGCATTTGTCACAATACTTACAGTAGTTTCTTGCATCTCTGTACATGGTTGGCCAATATAGTCCACATTCAAGTACCTTAGCCGCTGTTCGATTGGGTCCAAAGTGACCTCCAGCTTGTCCATCGTGGCAATGACTTAGGATATTATCAATCTCATCTTCGTGAACACATCTTTGAACTACTTGATCTGCACATAATCGAAAAAGGTAAGGATCTTCCCAGTGATAATTCTTGACATCAGATAAGAATTTCCTTTTTTGATGAGTGGTCATGCCCTTTGGAATGTAATGTCCTGCAAGGTAATTAACAAAATCAACGAACCATGGTGTAGTGTCAGAAATTTGAAAAATTGTAGAGATAGAAAAAAGTTTCTCGTTTGGGAATTCTTCAAGTATGTCTGTGACTTCTCTTGGAGATGACTCCAAACGAGATAGGTGATCAGCTAATAAGTTATCAGTCCCTTTTTTTATCTTTTACTTCCACATCGAACTCTTGCAAAAGTAGTATCCATCAGATTAGTCTAGGTTTGGCATCTCGTTTGCTCATCAAGTGCTTGATGGCTGCATGATTTGTGTATACAATAATTTTTGAACAAATTAGATATGATCTAAACTTGTCAAAAGCAAACATAATAGCAAGAAACTCCTTCTCTGTTGTTGCATAATTTAGCTGGGCAGCATTCAATATTCGGCTTGCATAATATATAACATGAAATATTTTATCTTTTCTTTGCCCTAAAACAGCTCCTACGGCACCATCACTCGCATCACACATCAACTCGAATGGTAAAGACCAGT
Source organism: Pontederia crassipes (assembly GCA_030549335.1). NCBI lineage: Eukaryota > Viridiplantae > Streptophyta > Magnoliopsida > Commelinales > Pontederiaceae > Pontederia > Pontederia crassipes. The sequence continues at coordinate 21,986,387 of CM060194.1, read as the reverse complement.
CTGGTGCTACAACAACAGGGGCAGAAATTAGCATTTCTTTTAACAAATTAAAAGCAGCAAGACAGTCTGAATCAAAATCAAATTTTGTGTCCTTAGCAAGAAGATTAGTTAAGGGTTTAGCCATTTTTAAAAAATCTTTGATAAAACGACGATAAAATCCTGCGTGCCCAAGGAAGCTTCGAATTCCCTTCACATTGGTTGGAGGAGGCAGATTTGCAATAACATCTATCTTGGCCTTATCCACTTCAATTCCTTTTGCTGAGATTTTGTGGCCAAGAACTATACCCTCCTTCACCATGAAGTGACATTTCTCCCAGTTAAGGATCAAATTCGTTTCTTCACATCTCTGCAAAACTAGAGACAAGTTATCCAAACAGTTATTAAAAGAGCTACCAAAAAGTGTAAAATCATCCATGAAAACTTCGAGTATCTTCTCATTCATATCTGCAAAGATTGACATCATGCATCTTTGGAATGTTGCTGGAGCGTTGCATAGACCAAGTGGCATCCTTCTATAGGCAAACGTTCCATATGGACATGTGAACGTTGTCTTTTCTTGATCCTCAGGTGCTACTACTATTTGATTGAATTCAGAATAGCCATCTAGAAAATAATAATAGCTATTTGATGCCCTGTATGCCTCTCGTGACGTCCGACGTGCCTACATTGTTGACTGGGATGCTCTGAACATTTCCGATGTTCAAAAGATGTTCGCAACCATCGGTTGACTGCCATTGCTTTCCATCATTGAGCGTGTGTATCCTCGTCTTGTTCGTCATTTCTATGCGAACATGACGATCACTCGGGAGGTCATTCTCTCATATGTTCTTGGTGTACCCATTCGTCTTGAGCCTCACCATATTTGTCATATCTTTGGCGTTGCATGCCCATTACCAGGCCTCTATACATTTGTTACTCATGGGTGGCCTTCTGATTATCTTCCGATTGCGGATGATATTCGTACGGTCTTTGCTAGACAGGACGTCCAATATATCGTCAAAACTGCCTATCGACATCCTCATCCCCTCATGAAGATGGCACAAAAAGACGGGTATCAAAATCAGTGGGCTTGGGAGAAGATGTTTGACGAGTACGTCCACGGGATCGTCCTCGTCCATGGCCTCGTCGACGTCGGACGGGCACGGGTTCGGGTTCGGGTTCAGTTTGGTGGGAGGACATGAATGGTACCATCGGAACTAGGAAAGCGACGACGACGCTGAAAGATCAACCAAACATGTGAATGCCCGTCGTCGTCGGCCATGGATTCAATAATGGTGGTCTGAACTGATGTTTGGGACGAAAAGAGGGCGAATGTCCGGAAATAGCATAATGATGCCGGAGGGGATGAAGATGAGAGACAGAGAACAAGGGTGAGAGAGAGATGGAGATCAAGGTTGCTAAGAGAGATCCGGAGGAGATGGACTAGAGAGGAAGAGGCAGCCGGCCAGAGGTTAGGTCGAGGCGACTGGAGATTCAACCGGAGGAGATGGCCGGTCGAGACGGCTGGTGAAAGGAGAAGGAGGACGGAGAGATGCAACAGAGAGAAGAATAGGGTGAGAGATGACGATCTGTAGGGATTGCAGGAAAGGAGACCATCGGGTCGAGAAACAACCGGCGGCGGTAGAGAGACAGTGGAGAGACGGAGGCGGAGGCGTTCGGCCGGCAGTGGACGATCGTCGACTTCGGAGAGAAGGACGACGACGGTGATGGCTGGACGGTCATCGGACGTGTGAGTGGTCGAAGGATTAGGGTGGCGGTCGAGGAAATGAGGGAGATGAATCGATCGGTCGGGCGATCGATTTGATATATGTTTGTGACTTTGACATATACCGAACGACCGATCCTGTTCAGCGCGACCGGACAGCGTGGCCGAAGAATGTCGATGAGTCGGTCGATGAATAATTACATACCGGTCGACCGATCCTTTCTAGTCAATCGACCGGTTATTCTATTTTGACCAATTTCTCTGCCTTTATCAAAGTTTTCACTATTAAAATACGTTCCAAAGATATATGTCATACAAATGTAAGTGTTGTGCAACACTTTTAATGTTCAATCCATGTCAAAAGTGATTTTGCATAACCAAGTCATTTTTACTTAGAATTGATATGCAATTAAGAAGTAATCATTCCTAATTTCCTTCTAAGCATGCAGAATCGTTCTTCACTCAAGGGTTTTGTAAATATGTCTGCAAGTTGAACTTCAGTGGACACATGTTCAATGACAATGTCTTTAAGAGTCACATGTTCTCTAATGAAATGATATCGCAAATCAATGTGTTTAGTCCTAGAGTATTGAATTGGAGTTTTGGTCATTTCTATAGCACTTGTGTTATCGCACTTCATGGGTACATTGAAAAAATTTACACCATAATCAAGCAATTATTGTTTTACCCATAGTATTTGTGCACAACAACTACCGGCGGCTATATATTCGGCCTCGGCGGTAGAGAGTGAATGGAGTTTTATTTCTTACTAGCCCACGAAATAAGTGAGCTACCAAGAAAACAACACATCCCACTAGTGCTTTTTCTATCAACTTTACACCCTGCAAAATCCGCATCGGTGTAGGCATGCACTTCAAATGGAAAATTTTTATCGTACCAAATGTCTAATTCACAAGTATGCTTTAAATAGCGCATTATTCTTTTGACCATAATTAAATGTGATTCTTTGGGGGCGAGTTGAAATCTAGCACATAAACATACACTGAACATGATATCTGGCTTAGATGCTGTTAAGTAGAGCAAACTATCAATCATACCTCTGTACCTTTTTTTATCAATAGACTTACCTTTTTCATCTTTATCTAATTTTGTAGTGGTGCTCATAGGTGTTGTGCTCGACTTGCATTCGTTCATCCCGAATCTTTTAAGCAACTCTCTTGTATATTTCTCTTGATTTATAAAAATTTCTTCTTTGGATTGTTTTACTTGTAGACCTAGAAAGAAGGTAAGCTCTCCTACAAGACTCATCTCAAATTTTTTTTGCATAAGAGTTTCAAACTCTTTGCATAGACATTCATTAGTAGCACCATAAACAATGTCGTCAACATAAATGTGAACTATTAAAGTATCATTTTTAATAGGTTTTAAGAACAATGTGGTGTCCACTTTCCCTTTTTTAAAATCATTTTCAATTAAAAATGAACTCAATCTTTCATACCAAGCTCGAGGAGCTTGCTTCAATCCATAAAGGGCTTTTGAAAGTTTAAAAATATGATGGGAAAAATTTGCATTTTCAAAACCTTGAGGTTGTTCAACATAAACTTCCTCATTTATAAAACTATTCAAGAAGGCCGATTTAACATCCATTTGAAAAAGTTTAAAACCTTTATAGCATGCAAAAATCAAAAGCATTCGAATTGCCTCAAGTCTAACAACGGGAGCAAAAGTCTCATCAAAATCAACCTCTTCAATTTGTGAGTAACCCTTGGCCACTAATCTAGTCTTGTTTCTCACAATGACACTATTTTTATCTAACTTATTTCGAAAGACCTATTTGGTTCCAATAATGGGATAATCCTTGGGTCTTTCCATAAGTTCCATACTTGATTTTTTTTCAAAATTATTTAATTCCTCATGCATTGCATTTATTCAATTTGGATCTTCAAGTGCTTCATCTATATTGCTAGGTTCCAAGTTAGCAAGAAAAGCCAAAAAAACACATAGATTTTTCAAGGAGAGAAATAATCAACAATCACAAAAATATATCTTTTTCCTCCTAAACTTACTACATCAATTGGTCCAAATAAGTCAAGATGCAAAAGTTCCAAAGGTCTACGTGTATTTAAATGAATTTTTGGTTTGTTTTCCTTTAAGGCAAGAATCACAAACATTATTTTTCTCAAATTTAACCTTAGGCAAACATCTAACCAATTCATGATTTGAAAGTTTATTTAGTAATTTATAGTTTGCATGTCCTAATCTTCTATGCCATAAGTTTATTTAGTAATTTATAGTTTGCATGTCCATATCATCGTGTATAGCACTAAGACATTTTTCATTTTTCAAATTATCAAAATCAATTTTGTACACATTATTGTATCTAAAACTCATATGTAAAACTTCATTATTTTCATTTAATATCAAAATTTGTCTTTTTCAAATTTAACTAAAAGTTTTTATCATATAGTTGACTTATGCTAATTAGATTATGTTTTAGATTTTCAACTAGCTATACATTTTCCAAGTATACTTTTCCATTCTTACCAAATTATCCATGCCTATTACTCTTCATTTGCTATTGTCTCCAAAAGTTATTTTACCTCTATTTTTCTTTTCCAAGGTGATGAAATTTAATGCATCGCCGGTCATGTGTCTTGAGCACCTACTATTCAAAAATCATTTATCATCATTAAGCTTTGGGGCTCCCTCGTGGTTATTAGCCATTAGACATATGTAAGCTTTTTCATCATCACTGGAGGAGGTGTTGGAATCATTTTCTTCATCTTCGCTTTCATCCCACGTTGTTTGAAGAGTTTTTTTCTTTCTTTTTGAATTCTCTCCATCTTTTTTTTTTTGCTCAAATTTGGACATTCATTTTTATAATGTCCAACTTTTTTGCATTCAAAGCAAGTTATTTAATTCTTGCTTGATGATGATCTTTTTGATGAAGCCATTTCTCTTCTTTTGATTGGCAAACTTGAAATATTTGTCAAACTTCTTTGCATATAGGGCAAGCTTCTTGTCATCAAGATCTTCATCTTCCTCACTTGTGCTTCCTCATCTTTACTTGCTTTTAATACTAGAGTTTTTCTCTTTGGAGCATTTGCTTCTTCATCCTCCTTGATTCCGATCTCATATGTCAAGAGTGAACCTATAAGATCGTCGAAATCTAACTCATTCAAATCCTTCTCTTCGATCACGGTCCTCTTTATATGCCATCTGGAGGAGAGAGACCTGAGAAATTTTTTTACTTTCTGAGAGTTAGTTCTTGACTCGTCCAAAGAGACTAAGCCATTTACAATGTCATTAAAACGGACAACAATTTCATTTATAGATTCATTTTCAATCATTTTGAAAGAATCATATTGGTGATTTAGAATGTTTAATCTTGATTCCTTAACTTTGTTAGTTCCTTCATGTGTGATAATAAACTTTTTCCAAATTTCATTAGCATTTAAACAACTAGAAATTCGATTAACTTCCGTAGGATCCAAAACACAATAAAAAATATTTTTAGCCTTCCAATCAAATTTTATCAAAAGCTTTTCTCCTTCGATATATTTCAAAGGAGTTTTTTTTTACTTAGATCAAAACCATTTTAAACGATATCCCACATATCAATATCAATGGAGCATACATATGCTTGCATTCTAATTTTTTAATATGCAAAATTAGATGCATTAAAAAGCGGAGGACGATTAATCGATTGATCTTCAGCAAAGCTAAATCCACTTGATGCCATAGTTCTAAAAGAATTTTTGAATCTTAATAACAAGAGCAATCTTCTCTGATACCAATTTTAGGATTGAAAGCACCAAGAGGGGGGGGGGTGAATTGGTGTTTTCAAAAAACTTTTCGGAAACTCGCTTTTGGAAAAACACTAAAAATGATCACAAGCAAATAATAAAAAGGGAGCAAGAAAGCAAACACAGTGAGCCACGATATGTTGACGAGGTTCGGTCTCAACTCTTTGGCCTACGTCCCCGCTCTGACTTTTCGACTTCGAGACCGTCGGAGATCCACTATCTTTCTCTTTTCTTGTAGTGAGAGAACAATCAATTTTACACCACACGTCTTCTTCTCTGCTCAAGAGGTAAGGCACTCCTATTTTACAATGAGCTTTCAATCTTTTTTAGATCAGAGAATAACTATACTCTCAAACTCTCTTTTTTTACAGAATTTTCACATTCAAGGTTTGGAAGAGAAAAGGGAAGAACTTGCAAATTTTGGCTCAAAAACTTTAAATACTCTTTTCAATAGTCTTGCTTGCTTGGATAATTTTTCTTCAAGCTTTAGCACTCCTTTTATAGTGTTGTACAGATGAGAATCTCGTTCAGATAATTTTTCATGATTTTCTCCTTGAAAAATAGCCGTTACTGTTCATCTGGCACTGTGATCGGTCGACCGCATTAATGGGCCAGTCGACCGGTCAATATGATCGTTGCAGAATATTTGTTGCCTTCTTAAGCTGTCCGGTCGACCGTCCTTCGGCCGAAACGTCGACCGGTATAGTCTCGACTTTTTCTGGAATTCATCATTTACTATTCGGTCGACCGGTTCAACGATCGGATCATCGACCAGTACAGTCTCGACATTTCTTCTACTTGATATCGATCAACCGGTCTTCACGGCCGGTCGACCGATCAATCAATCAGTCGGATCCTGAAATTGCATTTCCATCGTTTCAATGGGCGATTTTTCTTGCAACTTAGATCATACCAATTCTACACCTGCATATCATCACTTGAGCATAGATTAATGTCTTTTATGTTTAATTTAATTTGTTATCATCAAAACATGAGATTCAACAGTTAAACGCGTATCTTAATCCTCAAGTAAGAAAGAAACAAATAATTGTGGTAGTGTTTCAAGTTTATTATGCAATTAAATTAATTGGCAAAAAAGTTGAAATAAATTAAATTCATTGAGCAGAAGCCTAACATTCATTCTTTGCTACAGGGAAGCTTACAGTGCCGGAAGATATTGATGAAGATAGAGATAACTATTATGACATATTAGTGTTTGCCGAACTAACCAATGTAATTAAACCTTTGTATGCATGAATTTGTTTCATTCTCTTTATACTTGTTGGAGAAAATATTTAATTTTTAAAAATGAGAATGACATTAAATTTTCTAATAAATTTTTTATTCTTTAGTATGGTCAGGGGATGTTATAACTTCCATTATAATATAATATATCGATATATATTATATATTTTATGAATTTTTATAATATAATATATAGATATATATTATATATTATTTAAGAAGATTTATACATTTGAAAAACAACATATATATAACATATTATTATTTGAGGAATTTTCAGAAAATAAAATATATTCGAATGGAAGTTTTAATTAAACAAATAAATATGTTATTTTTGAAAAGAATTCATTAAATAAGAAGATTTATGCATCTGCAAATAACGTATATATAACATATTTTTATCTATGGAATTTTTAGAAAATAAAATATTATAATGAAATTTCTAATTCACCAAAGAAATATATTATTTTTTGAAAAAAACATTATATAACAAGATTTATAGATCTTATAATGTATATATAACAGAATGTTCAGAAATTTTCAGAAAATTAAGATATACAATAATAAATAAAAGTTAGTTATTAAATATTAAAGTTTAAGCTAATTTGATTATTTGTTTAATTTGATTAACGTCCAAGCAAAAACCAATTTGATTAGACGTGGAATATTTGTTTGATTAAATTATTGTGTAAAACTAATTTGATAAAAAAGTATTAACAGAATTTCCTGAATTCATTATTATTTTCAGGAAATAAAAATCTTATGACAAAAAGTTGTTACTAAATATTAAATTTTCAACTAATTTAACTAGAGGTATGATTCGATGTTTAATTTGATTAACGTCCAAGCCAAAAACAATTTGATTAGAAGTAGAATATTCGTTTGATTAAATTATTTTGCAAATCTAATCTGATTAGAAGTATGATTTACGAAATATATACATTTTCTAAACTTTAATTATATAATATGGTTTAAACATCTTATATAAAACTTTTTCTTACATAATAAAATATAACTTATAATAAAAGCTTGTTATATAAGGTAATAATACCTAAAACTAGAATTTAAAGGCAAATCAAATTTGATTAGACGTAGAATTCTTTTGATTAGTGTGTGTGTGTGTGTGTATATATATATATAATAATATAATATAAGATTTGTATATCTAGAATAGTATATATATATTATAATTCTCACATTTTTTTTCAGAAATTAAAGTTATCTTATAATGAAAGTTTATTATATAATGTATTATTGGATAGCTGGTAAATGTTTAACAATTGAAGTTTGTAATATAGGGTAATAATATTATTATAATACTAAAAACAAAAGAACATTAAATTGACAAAAGTACTTTGATTAGTAGTAGGATTCTTTTTTATTGAAACAAAGAAATGTATATTTTTCAAATTTCAGTATATAATAAGATTTGCACACCTAAAAAATATGTACAACTTATTGTTATTCTTCGAAAAGTTTCTAAAATTAAAAATATCCTTATAATAAAAATTTGTTATATAAGATAATATACAATATTTAGAAGACTAAAAAGAAAAGAAGGTTAAACTAAAAAGTAAAAACTTAATTTCATTAGGAAGTAGGATTCTCTGTTTAATTATACAAAGAAATATATTAATTTCTTAGATGAAACACGCTTTCACAGAAAATAATAAAATGATGTATTAAAATGTATATAAGTTAATAATTTTTATAAGCATGAAATTAGATATTTTTTGAAATACATCTAAATTGAAATTTAAAAAAACAAATTTATAGATAAATTCAGAAATACACATTTTTGTCTTTTAATGACAAAGTATTGCAAAGTACAAATTTAGATTACCAAATTACATATTTAATTTTGATGAAAATGTATTGAGATATATAATAATTTCTTTTGTGAGTATCGTCCTATAATATTTTTTTCCAACTTAGTCATACATATTATCATTTTTAATTAAAAAAATGTAGTTTTAATCTTTCTTAAATTAATGTTATCCTATTATGAATGCATAAATTTAGATGTTACAAATTACAATATAAGAAACTAAGATATTATATTATAATACAAGTTTTTTTTATAAGATAATAATACTTATAAGCATAAAAAATGAAAGAAGAGGTTCTTTTGATTAAACCAAGAATCTATTATTCTTTGAATATCATTTATATCTATAAAGGAATAAATATATAACTTATTAATATTTTTGGAAATTATCATAAAATAAAGATTATTTTTATAATAAAAGTCTGTTATAGGAAGTTCATACTATTTATAAGCCTAAATAAAAAAAATGTTATTGTAAATATGATTTGATTAGATGTATATTTTTTGTTTGATTAAACAAAGAAACATTTCATTTCCGTCTTAAATTTCATTAGACAATAACTATTGGCATGCCTATAAATAAATAATATATGTAGAATAAAAAAATTAAATTTTATTAAAAATAACAATATTTAATTCAATTTATCACAAAAGGAGTCTTTAATGAATTAAATAACACTTTATAAATTAAAATATTATGATAAAGAAATATTTTCTATATCTATATACAAACATATATACATATATAATTACTTCGTCATCTTTTAACTTTTCCTTTCAATATGAATTAAATGATGCAAATTTTTATATCATTTTTTTATTTTTTAAAGATATCATTATTTGATAATAATTAATTTCAAAGTAAGCTAATTCAATTTGAGTTTGAGTGGCTGTACTAAATTTGGAGAAGAACTTTTAAAATAAAATAAAAATAGATATGGTAAATGTGTATATAATGATAAAAATATTGTCTATATCTATACCTACATCTATAAGTCTAGATATATAAATAGAAATGAATTAATATAATTATGCGATCATGTTTAAAATTTTACCTTCAATTTAATTTTCATATCGAGTCAATATATTTTTTAAAGTAGTTTGACTCATTTATAAACTTTTATTGCTACAAAAACATTTGATGATTTTTAAAATTACAATATAATGATTATATAGTGATTAACATTTGTCACAGTCTTGCACGAGTGTTAGCACCAGTTATACATTAAAAATCATTTTCTTATAAATTCTACGATACGAATACAAAGTAGATAATGATTAACTAATTAATTTGATAAATATCAACAACTACATTATACTGTTATACTTTATACAAGGAGTACACAAAAAAAACATGTTTTAATCATATATTTGTTAATTTGAAATAGTTATATCATCGATTTTTATTTTTTCTTAAAAAAAAGTAAATGTAGCTCAAATTAAGCAATCCATAAATTAGATGGATTTTTGGGCTTTGATTTGTTATCCAAGCCTGTTCTATTATTTGCCACCGGCTCTATAGATGCTTTTTTATTTTTCTGCTGCCGAATGCTGAGCGTTTCGGTGGGCGCCTTAGCAGTCAGCAGGCAGCACAAACACAACCAAAGCCCATGGCGGGGTCGCTGGTGGACGACGTCGAGATCAGGCGGCGGTGCGCCCTGAAGGAAGCCTTCGGCGAGTCCTCCGACGAAGATACCGACGACGGAGATACCTCTCTCGATCGACCTCTGTGGGAGACCATCGACGGAGTCAAGGGCTTGTGGCTCTGCGCAAACTTCCTGAACCACGACCAGCAGTCTTGGCTGCTCTCGGCGATTCATCGCGGTACAGGAAAAAAAAAACAGAAGAAGAAAAGTTGGATTAATTCGTGTTTTACTTCTACTGCAACAGTTGCAGTGCATCTGATCGCGGGTTTTGATTGTTGTGTCTGTGCAGAAGGGTGGTTCACAGAAAGCGGACATAACCAGGTGCATTTTGCTTCCCTTTTTATATGCCATAGTTATCAATTGACGATTCAGTCGCTGAGATGCATTAATGACCTTATTTCGTATTTTGTTTCAATGTCATATCCATCAGCTACTTGTTTGGCACCGTGATACTTTTGTTGAGCAATGCCGTTATGGAAACGTTAAATTGGAACAGGAGTTCGAAACGCTTTAGTTAGATATTTAGATGCTTACAATTCATCTCCATCGAAGTTATAAGAAATACTATTCCAGTTTGATGATTTAAATACGTCTTGTGGTTTCCTTGGTGTTCTGGCACATAAATTGTAAGATTAAATAGCCAAAGGCCCAAGAACACGTTATGATCTTCATTTTGATTGCAAGGTTATTATGTCGTGGTATGGTACCTTAGTAGCCGAATGAACAATATTTTCCTTTTATCCTGCCAGGATGATGACTGAATCTGTGCCTCAACTTACGTTTTTGGTATTTAACTTGTGTATTTTAGGAACAATCTTGTCTGTTTTCAAAGCATTGCATTTCCGAAGGCCTTAAGGACGAGTCTGCTTTGTTTTGAGTGACATTTGAGCTCAATTTGAATCATTAGGCTACTGAATTTGGCACAAACCTTGTATTGGATCACTTGGAGGTCTACCAGTAATCAAATCTCATATAATAAAGGTTCCAGGGACAGGTAAATGCATCTACATATTCAACTGATCAGCTGGGGACTCATGAGAAATATTCTATTGTATGATTATTAATCTTTTGAAAGTGTTCCTTTATTCATTGCATATGTAATTTCGTTTGTTTCTACCAGTTCCTAGTATCAGTAGACATTTGTGACCAACTCTTGTGCTTGTTTCACTGTGAAAAAGGGTTCTCCATTGAAACAAGTTATAAATATGCAAATTTGTTGATTTTCATATGCTTCATCCAATTAAATTGGGAATAGAGTACTGTCTGATTGGAAATAAAACTACATAGTACTGTCTGCAAATTTTCCATTTGTGCTTCAAAGTTCTAACACCTTGTTCTTGTTCTTTCACAGGCCATGAGGTTCGGGGACCTCCCTGATTGGGCACTCGAAGTTAGCAGATTAATTCGGGAGGCAGTCTGTCATGGCAGGGTACCACCTGCAACAGGCAAGGCGCCCACTCTCCATGATCAGCGCCATGAAGATTATTGCCCTTTACCATCCGAGTTGCTGTGAAGGGAGCCCCTATTTGATCAGCTTATTGCCAACGCATATGATCCAGGTGAGGTGCGTTCAATCTCACTGAGGAATCATATATGTGCCTGTAAGGCTGTAACAACCTCCCATGTTTGACATGATCTTCATGAAATGGTGTCATGTTAACTAACTACCCTTATTTAGCTTGATCCATAAAAGTGGGCACAACATTTTATGGTTAAGGATGTATGAACACAATGTAATCTCTGTATGGTTAGAAATTAATTTGCCTCATGACATCTTAGTTTAATCACGTCCATCTCCTCCATATTGTAATTAGAGTTAACCCCTAAACCCTAACTCCATTATATTTTCTATCATTTTTAAATTAGACAGTTACTTTTTACCATTTTTCCTGTTTCATCCATTTTTATTCATAAAATCAAAATACAAGGAGATTGTTCCACCTTCATCCTTCTCTTCATGCAGAAGAGGGGAACTAGGACGGACCAATGGAGGGGCACACACGTCACCGGCAGCCCTTTCTTCGCATGGGGAGAGGCAGGTGGAGGGGCATGGCGCCCCTCCATGCCAGTCAAGGGCAGGGAATGTGGACTGCTGTTCCACTGGCCTATGTGTGCCCTTAATTACATTGTTGATAGCCATGGTGTTTCATCATGGAGTTCAATGCTATGATAACCTTTTCTTGGACATTTTGTTCAGCTCTTGAATGTCTCCTTTGACTGTCTGTCTAGATATGGGTTGATCTCTCTTCAATGGATGATTTCAGGGGTACCTGCACCACCATGGTAGTTCCATTAACCATCTCTGTCCCTGCCTCTTGACTAACATCCACCCCATATCAGTGTCCGAACATCCCTGATAGCATGGTTGTTTTCTGAACTATAAACTTAAAACCCTACTACCCTGGTGAAGGCTATTCAAATGTTTGTATTTTATTTTCCTGCGTCTTCTCCTGCTGCTTGTGGTGCAACTTTTTTATTTTAGAATGTGTGGTGCAACTTATCATCGTCATCTGTCTCATACTCAATCAAATCTGTGTTGCTACTATTTTGTTCGTGTTCTTATATGAAAGATCATCATTGTAGCTTCTTTCGATCTCTGTTATTACTCTTTGCTCAAACCACCTATCTCATTCTTGTGTTAGTATATGAATGATGACTATAGCTTCTTCCCCCTTGAGCTGTTGGGAAGTAATTGGATCAGTAATCAAATATAAGTACCATGCACCACTAAGTTCATTTCACCATTTTGTAATGCAACTCAGTTGGTCTCATGCGTACTGCACTATTCTTGCACCCTTTGGCCTCATGTGTAGGGCATCTGTGCGCATGTTGACCTCATGCATTTTGATGACGGCATTGCTATTGTGTCGCTCGAATCCTCATGTGTGATGCATTTCACAAGGTCTAACGAAGAAGCAGTGGTCACAGGGACGCAACTTGACGGGGCAACCATAGACAAGGTGCCTGTTCTCTTAAGCCCCGGTTCCCTGGTTCTGATGTCCGGAGAGGCACGCTACCTCTGGAAGCATGAAATAAATCGGAAGCCTGGTTCCCAAACGTGGCAAGGGCACAAGTTACACCAACAGAAGAGGACTTCTGTTACACTAAGAAGGCTCTGCCGATCTCCCTATTGAATGCTATTGCAAGATAACTAATGTTGAGTACAACTTCGGGTTTTATACATTACTGTATGTCACATGCAAAGTTTGGCTGAAAGCTTTATGTTGGCAACTGTTAACATTGGATTTTGATATCTTGCTGTTATGACTTATTTCTGGGATCTGTAAATTGAATATATTATTTGCAGACATCTCTTTACAAAGAACAAACTCTGTGTGTGTGTGTGAGAGAGAGAGAGAGAGAGCTATATTAGAGTGTGTGTGTGTATGAGCTTTATTAGGGTGCATGCACATAACCTTGCCATCTCAAGATTGTGATGGTTGAGATTTAATCAACTAAAAGTGATTGATTTAGTGGCTGGTTCAGATGTTTATGTTCAGTTCATCGTAAAAGAGATTTAAAGTTCGGGCGGTTCACCTAGCATAGAGAAATGTGGTTGCTCACATTCCTCATTCTCGATCATCTCCTCATGTCAGTCTCTCGAGTTGATCAAGAAATGCGTCGGCAACTAAACGGTCCTCTAACTTCAATTTGTATCGTCGAACTTTATTTTTCTTGTATGCCTTGCCCTCTTGACTATAGCGGGTTTTCTAATTTCTTTGCTTGTGTGGCCACACATCACCCGTTGTTCACCCCTCCATGTCATTTGAAGATAAATAAAAAAATGTAAACCTCTTCCCCCCTCCCCCGCGGGCCTCGAATTTGAGGATTTTCCCCCCTCGGGGTCGTAGATGGGGGCAAATTATGCTTGCCCTCTCTTTTCGGGATTGGGGTGAGGTGGATTGTCCCACGGGCCCCGCGGGCCCTTAATATTTTATATATAATTTATTATAAATATCAATGATCAAGTATATTAAATCTTAGTCGTCCACTCTCCTATATATATAACATAACAATTAACAAATCCTAATTTTCTCTTTCTTCTTTCCTAACATCATCCCTCTCTGGCAGCCACAGTTACACTTCTTTAACGCGAAAGCGACAACTTTGACTTCTTGGGCAATGATGGCTAGAAGCGAGAGATGGGTGGCACTCACAACGGCTTCAACCTCCATGGCACTTGCAGTGACGACGAGGACACGACGACTAAACCTTCCACATGACACAACAACTAATCACAATGAGGATGTAGCGCTCGTGGCGGTTTTAGCTTCCATGATGTCATCGATTTCGGACGCGAGAGGAGGGCAGAACTCCCGATGGTCAAGACTAACGATGATGCAAGGATGCGGTGTTAAATTGCTAACATTAGTATTCTAATGTTCACTTATGAAAATTAAAATATTGTATAAATATTGAATACACTTTTATTTTTTTCACATTTTCACCTGAAAAGTTGGGGAATCGGAGTCCCTCGAGGTTCGGAGCCCCGTGAGGATCGAGTACCATCCCTAGCCCCGTTAACCTTACCTTGTTTTCAACCAACAAATACTCTCATTTTTTTCCCAAATCGTGATCGCGTTGCCTTCGGCCAAATTGTCAGATGTCGCGAAGGTTTACATTCTATGGCATGTCGAGGAGTCATCTGGAGGTTGTCACTAGGGTCGACGCTAAAGTTTCGTCTGTGAGTCGTCGCAAAGAATGCTAGGAGGCATCGAGGCGACGTCGCGGTCACATGTAGGAAAAATTAAGGTTTACTATGTTTTTTCTTCGAACCTAGCATTTTTCGAGGCGCCATTCTTTTTCAGTTCTATGGATACTAAGATTTCTCTTCGAACTTAGGTTTTTTCATTTAGTTTTGCCTAGGGTCATGTGTGCATGTCTCCTTTAAGAAGATGTGGATGTGGCGAGGAAGATTAGGATGTATTGGACAAGAATCAATTTGGGACGCATGTTTTACTGATGTCAAATTTATGGAGTGAGTATGTTATTTGTTGATCATTGCATATTTTATCAATTTAGACCTGATTACATGTTTATTTTTTATCAATAGTGTAGTAGATCATGCGACTACTTCGACTAGGTGGATCCACCCGTCGATCAATAACCTTTTAAGGAGGATGGAGACTTTGGAGGCTACAATGAGAAGGAAAAAAATGGTCACTGGAGGTTGAAATTGAAGCATAAAGGAGGAAATACATGCAACTATTTAGGAAATTGGTAGCGTAATGCTTAGTTTTGTTGTTGATGTACCTATTCAAATGAGTTGGATAATGGTTACCTTATATTTTACCAATTGAATTGTATTAGGAAAGGACCTGATTGACAATCATATATATTCATTTTGTTTTTCGTCAAACATTTATATGAATCTAGAATGTGTTTAATGCTAAGTCTATTGTGCCAAGTAAGTGTACAAGTGTTTGTGCATACGAGATGAGCGCGTGCGGACGAATTTTTTAACTTACATGACGTCCTCCATTTTTACATCAAGTTACACGTGGGGGCCGTTTGGTTCTAGGTTATAAGACTCAATAATCTCGAGAATATGGCCAAACATGAGCAAAATAAGAATAACTTGGTCAAATTTTACTTTTTGCGAAATCGGCTTGAAGAGTGTTAAACCACCATTTTTAACCCCTCCAAGCTTAATACACATTATGTTGCTTTTCCATTTTTCCATTATTTTTTATTATTTAACTATACATTATTATATTATGATTTTTATAATAACAACAATAATAAATGTAAACTATATATAATAAAATATATTTGTTATAAAATATAAAATTTATTATTCCTTGAAAGATATCCTCTAACCAAACAGCCATGTGATGTCTTCCAATATTATATATGTTGCACGAATGGTCCCCCTTCCTTGTCTTATATTTCATTATCCATCCTCCTCCATATAAATTGAGCGTATCGTCCCACTTTTTTTATGCCACTTTGTGCATCTTGTCCCTCATAGTTGAAGTGTCATAACATTGACATTGTGACTATAACATACAACCCAAGAGTAAATGATTAACAATTTAGATTCGCAAACAAATTCATGTAACATTATAGTATGATATCGTAAGTGATAACTTCAACTTGATGTTCAACATTGCTACACATGTCAAAATGTTGCATCCAAACATATGTCATAATGTATCACAAAAAGCTACAAATTTTATATTCATCCTAGCACAAAATGTAATCCCAAAATTCATCACTTTCTACAACTTTGAAAGCTTGCTCATCACATATCACAAATTTAGCCAAGACTCTTCTACATTCTTCATAATTATAAGAACGAGGGATTAATGGTTTTGCTGTAGTATTGTAAGTTTTGTGCCTAACATTTTCTGTCTCTTCACTTCACTTCTATGTGGGAACTTCTTACATCTTTTTAGGTGCTTAAATAAGTCAATTGTTCCATGCTTATTTGGGTCTGCAACAAAGTCATTTTTGCAATATTTGCACCTTGCTCTAGCATCTTGATCCGAAGTAACTTTTCAAAATGATTCCAAGCTTCTGATTTATTTTTATTAGGCTTCCTCCTAACTAGTTTTATTTCCACAGAAGCATCGTTAGTTCCTTGTGTAAGGTTTAAATTCGATTGTGCAGACTCGATGATAATATCACCCGAGGTCGGATTAGGTTCTATGTCAGTCATTGCATTTTCATTATCCTAGACCTCCATTCACAAATCACATAATATCCAAGCTAGTTTTGACAAAAAAAATAAACCAAAAAAAAAAAATAAATCAAAGCATAAGAATTGAAAAGTCTGAAATACAATTACATTCTGCATTTCATTAATCGATGATTCAATATGAATAAGCAAATGACAATTTAAACTTTAATAGCAGTAAACCGTAACGTAGAACAGAAAAATGATTGAATTAATCTAATAAAGTAATTGCATATAGGAATTATCAAATTCATTATCCATATGTGAACAAGGAACATAATGCCAACAATCACAAAGATAACACAGAGATACAAAATATCCGTTCATATGGCTCAATTTTGTTAACCTGGAAGACGACATACAAACTATCACAGAGATAAGATCACAACATTCTTCAACATTAGACAAAAAATAAAGATTGAGTAAAGAAATCCGATTGAGGCAACTTATGTGATCCACCTAACCATGCCAAAGTCGCTAGAGAGTAGAGAAGCGGAGACCTGCTATCATCTTCGACGCTAGCGGCAACGTGAACCTTCAATCCAAGGTAGAGGGTAGAAGTCTCAGACGGGAGCTAGGACTCAAAAGTCTGAGCCAAAGTCGCTAGAGAAGCGGAGTAGAACTCTGACCTGCTGTCATCTCTGACGCTGGCGGCGTCGTGAACCTTCAACCTGTGACTCTGTGGTAGAGGGGTGGATTGCGGAGACACCATCTCCCCTTTGCTAGAGAAGCGGAGCATGAAGCTGGCGGCGGCGTGAACGGAGATTAATCGGAAGCTTAGGGATGTGTTCCTAGCGAAGGAGAGCGATCAACGATTGCCATGGAAAGCAACGACAATGAGCGGCGAGCAACGACAACGGACAGTGAGCAGCGACAATGGGCGGTGAGCAGGCGAGCACGCCGAGCAGCGGCAACGGGCGACAAGCGGCGGCACACCACACGGATAGGGCAAGCGATCAAGTCATCACTCGTCAACGATTGGCTCTAAGCCTCTAGCTAAGGATTTTGTTTTTTACTATGGTCCGTGGGTTATTGGGTCTGCAGGTAGCTGGTAGATCGTAAATGAGTAGTAAAACAACCAATAAAATAATTGGAAACCCGGGCCGGGTCACGGGTTAGCTTTTTAGACTCTAAATCCGGTCCTGACCAGAGAACCGCCGAGTTTCCATGAACTTAGACCCGGTCCTAGACCGAATTATGTCAGAGCCGAGATTTTGTACCAGTCTACCGAGTCAGTGCAGACTCGGTCCATGCTCAGCCCTAATTATGATGATGAACTCTTTCAAGAGTCAAGTATGTATGGCTTATGGTCCTTTGAGTCATGAACTCATTCATGTATTATGAACTTTATGTTTGGTCTTTATGTTAGAGCCGATATGGCCCATGGATTAGTATGTTATCTTGGAATTTATTTGCTTATGAAGACTTCCGTTGTTTTATGTTAGTATTATGTTTATTATTATTATTATGTTTCCACTGCAACATTTTGTAAAATTAGGTTATAAAAGTAACGGCGCCTAAGGTTCGGTCTCCAAATTGAGGCTAGATTTTGGGAACGTTATAAGTGATATCAGAGCCGTAATTTTGGCTCGTATATATAGGGTTTTAGGATGTATAAGCCATAGTTTTGGCTCATGTGTGAGGTCTTTGTATGTGCAAACCATAATTTTTGCTCAAGTGTCTTAAGTCATAGAAGTCAAGAGCCATAGTTGAACTTTTATATATCATGTTATATTAAGTGTAAGTTATAGTCTTGACTCATATGCCTTAGTGTTAGGATATGTAAGCCATAGGTTAACTAAAATTTCTAAATGTAAAGTCCATGTGAAATCATCATGAAGAGTCATTGAGCCTAAAGGTATGTGTATTATATTAATTGGCTAAGGTTAGACATTGATATGAAACTATTTATATGATTATAGATGGTACGAGTTATCCAATGAACAAAGGCACGACTCAAGCTATAAAATGTGATGAAGGTTCATGCCAAGAACTTTTGATGAGGTTTCTAGGCCCCAACCCTCCTATGTTCATTGGGATTGACGATCCGGAGGAAGTCGAAGCATGGTTGGATAGCATGATAGATATTTTCAAAGTGATGAATGTCCCAAGGAAAGCAAAGTGGAGTGTTCTGCGTATAGCCTAACGGAAAAAGCTAAGCAATGGTGGAAATTCGACCTTTATGTCTAGGCACATCAATGAAGGAAATCCGGGTGGAAATTTGTGATGGACTCCAAAGATAAATATTTTTCACAAAACATGAGTGGGAAAAAGCAAGAGGAGTTCCTTGAACTCCAACAAGGTGATATGTTGGTGGATAGCTACGCGATCAAGTACTTCCAACTCAAAATGTATTGCACATTAGTAAAGATAGAAAAGATGAGACTAAATCATTTTGTGAATGGACTCAAGATCGAACTAAAGTCTAGAATGATATATGAAGCACCTAAAACAATGGGAAAGCAATAAAGCTAGTTGTTGAACTAGAAAAGAAATTCAAGTATGGAGTTGTAGGTTCTAATGGAAACACGTCAACAAGGATGACCAAGCGAGCAAAGGGGAAGGACCCAAGGAGATCACCTTACCATTCTCCAAAGAAGGTGGAACAAACTAGGGGTACATGTCATCAATGTGGAAAGAATCATCCCGATGAATGTCACCTCAAGGCCGAGATATGCTTTCAATGTGGCAAGATTGACCACTATATAAAGAATTGCCCGGAGAAGTAAGATGACAATTCCTCAAGAATGTTGGAAAAAGTTCACATCATGTAAGTTGAAGAAGCTCACCAAGTCACAAACATGATTCGAGCTAACCATCACTTAACATTTAATTAATCATACCAATTATAATGTGTGAGCATGATAGACATAGAGACCATGTGAAATATTAAAAGAAATATTCTAAGGATAAGACACGTAATCATGGTTCTTAAAATAAAGAAAGTTAAGGAAAACTACCAAGATCATAATGATGGTAGTTAAGATGTGGATGAAAAAATAGAATTGTTATACTTAGGTTTATATGACCTAAATAATGACATGAAAGGATCAAGAGTCAAGTTAGGTAACTTATCACCTGAGTATATTATGTTGAGGATCAGAGTAGCGCAACGGAAGCGTGGCGCACGGAGGATCTCCATTTCATGGAGTAGAGTAAGGAGCTAAGATTCACACTATAATCTTGGAAATACAAGATACTATGACGGTGTAGTTAGTACCATCACCAAGAACCATTAGCAAGAGTTTATTAACTGATGCTATTGAAGATGCATGAGTAAGACCACATTGGTGCATATGAAGGATTGAAGATAAATGAAGCAACAAGAATGAAAAGATGATAGTGATATTTGGGTTTTCTAGTGATAACTTGCTGAAATTAAAGAAAATGTCAATTTTTCATTTTTTTGGTCTCCCAACTCACTAGCTGCAAGTGCACAGGTAAGTTGTAGTAGACTCAGGTTGTTGTATCCACAAGAATTTGAAGTTTAAGACACTTTAAAACAATTTAGATTAGTTCTACTTAAGTGGCTAAAAACATATTTTTAATGAATAGTGAAAACAGATTTTTTTTTATAGAAAGTGAAATGATAACAAATTTTTGGGTTTTGGAAATTTATCAAAACTGAATTATAAATGCTAGAATGAAGTCTAAAAAGGTTTAACTATCTATGAGGAAGGTTCTTCTAGGATTTGGGGTTCATCTAAATTAATTAAGGATGGAATGGAATAAGTTATCATTAAATATCCAACTTTTGATTCAACTTGAAAATGGCTGTTCCCACAACTCAATTGGCCTCTAACTAAGCAATATATGATTATATAATTGTTAGGTAGGTTGAATCAAAAGAGGGTCCTCACTGAAAATCAAGTTATCATTGGGCTCAAAAGAAAGATTCAATGCTGATTTTTTGCAATTCAAGGAAGTTTGGAATGATAACTTGCATTTACAATAATAAAAAGATGGAATCATTTCAATCAACCAAACCAGGATAAAATATACTCAATAATGGTGCTTGTGTTCCATGATTCATTTCTGAATTCAAGGGAGATTCAAAATCAACCTCTCGGTTGCAAAATAAATTGGGATCCACACAAACACACTCAATTGGAAATGCAAAACATATGGCCACATGAGTTCACAATTTCCATTGCTCCTTGGCCCATCTCTGGATCTCAAAGAAGCCCTTAAGACTACCTCTCAGTAGTGGATTAATATGAGGGTTGACAATGGAAATCAGAAGTTAGAAAAATGAGAAAACAGAAATCAACATTTCTGAAAAAATCAGCAATGTGGATTGATGGAATTCAAGTTTGCCAAATGCCCCTTGACCCATCTCTGGATTACAAGGGATTCCTAGAGTACACCTCTCAGTGATTTGAATAAAATAGGGATTAACAATTGGCAAATCAGATTCCAAACAATCAGAAAATAGAGTTTAGAATCAAACTAAGAAATCAGATTTTGGAAAAAAAATCAGATTTGAATTCTGAATTGTCAATGATCTTGATTCATTTCTGAATAAGATCATGGCATATATTAGCCTCTCAACTATTCAATTATCCAATCCTTGATGACAATCAGATCCAAAAAACAGGAAATCAGATTTTGGAATTCAGGAAACCAGAAATCAGCAACTCATTAATTTAGAAATCAGAATTTTAAACCAATGGAAACCTGACTTACCAATTGATTCTTGACCCATCTCTGGATTACAAGACATCCCTAAAGTTCACTTATCAGTGAAGGGAATGATTCAGGGGACTCAATTGATAAAATCAGATTCCAATTAGGAATCAGAAAAATTAGAATTCTAATTTCTATTCAAAAATCAATGGAAAATTCTGGTTTTGAGTCAAATGATTGCCCAAACAATCTTGATTCATTTCTGAATAAGATAGGGACAATACCAACATCCCAAGGACTCAATTAACTAAGTTAGAAATGAAGAACAGATTCTGATATCCATAGAAATCAGAAAATTCAGGAATCAGGAAATCAGAATTCAATTTTTAAAAATCAGATTATGAACAATAAACAGATTTGAATCATAAAGAATGCCAAACAATCTTGATTCATTTCTGATCAAGATTTGGGACAATATCAACCTTCTAGTTGCTCTATTAATCAAATCCACAATGGCAAACAGATTCAAAGGTCCAAGAATTCCGGTTCAGGAAATTCAGAAAAACAGAAACCAGAAATCTAAATTTCAGAAATCAGCACTTCAATTAAATTGGAATAAAGAACTTGACATTGATTTCTAATCCATTTCTGAACTAGGGATAGATCAAATGATGACTTCTCAGCTATAGATTACAATAGGATCCAACAATGGCAAGAACTAACATTAGAAAATTCTGAAATCTGAAAATCAGCAAATGATTCAGTGCAGGAGTTATAAAATAGTCCATATCCATCCAAAACTAATCTAAACTACTACCCTATCCTAGAAGAAATGGAGTTTAGCTCCTCATATTTACAAGATTTGGCATCAAATGGGATAAGAAACAGACACAAATCATGAATCCTTTGAAGCTTCCTGGCCAGCAGCTCCTCCCCCAGAATCAATCCAGCCTTGCTTGCCTTCAAACCCTTGAATGACCAGCCTCCCTTCTCCTCCAGAAAAATCCAGCTTATATATCACTCCTTTCCATCCTTTGATCAGCATCTAAATGTTCTAATCCTCCTGATTGCAGCCACCTGTCCACCCCTCTGAAATTCCAGCTGCAGATTCCTTTTTGGTGCAGGAAAAAGTAGATGGTCCCCCCTACTTTTTCCACTTTTTGGCCACCTTTCTCCCTGCTACAAATCCCCAAACAGCAAGCATCAAAGCCCTTGAATGGTATTTTGACAAATAAGGATTAGGATAATGATAATTGCTAGCTCAGATATCAAATGGTATTAGGTGTTGTGCAGGAATGAAAACTTGTATCAAAATTAATGAATTAAGGGGCCCGGAATGATAACTTTATGAAAATCTTGGAAAATGTCCTAATATGGGTGGTTCAAAGCATTTCAGGCATCAAATTGATTAGAGTGACAAGTGAGTGAGGTCAGAAATCAAATATGAATGAGATTCCTAAAAGTGATAACTTGAGTGCCCCAAAAACGATAACTTATATGACTTAAAAACGATAACTTGTCATAACTTGAGTTTTGATTATCCAAATGTGATGAAATTTGATCAGCAATGAGTTAGAACAATAATAAGATGATTGCTTAAGGTCCTTGTGTAGAATTAATGGTTTTGCATGTCAAAATGACAGAATTGGCCTTTAACGATAACTTGGCACTTGAAAATGATAACTTGTTCAAATGGACTTAAAACTTTGCACAAGTTGAGATGTGACTATCCAAACATGATTTATACATGATAATGATGGATTTAGGGCAAGAAAACCATTGAAAATAAGTTCATTCAAAATAATGATAACTTGACACTTAGGAATGATAACTTGTCCTCAAAATGATAACTTGGCATAGAATTTAAATATTAATGGATTTTGGCATTTCAGAACCTCTATGCACATGAAATTAAGTATGAAATGAGGAATATCAACTAGTTATCACAATGTTTGCATTCAAAGTATAATTGGCCCAAAAATAGGCAAAAGTGGGACTCGATATGTATGAATTGCATCTAAAATGGGTTAAAATCATATAGTGATCAGCAAGTGATCAAACTCCCCCAAGCTTAGCCTTTTGCTTGTCCTCAAGCAAAACATTCAGAAATTAAGGACAAACTTGAATTAAAAGTCCACAAATGAAGTAAAGATTAGCTGAATTGAATCCAATGAGTTTCCCACTTTGCCAACACTTCATTCTTTCCAAAAACTCAATTTCTAGCTAGGGAATCACAAAGGCTAAAGCAAATTTAAGCCATGGAAGAAGTACTAGCAATAACATGTTTGAATTGTAGGAATTGTCAACTTTACAAAGGGGTTGACCTACAAATCTCTTCATGAACAGGTTTTCAATTGATTAAACAGGTTTAATACCTGACTTTTATTCATGAAATGCATATAAACAGGTTTGGCACCTGATTTTTATTCATGCTTTCTTTAGGAGAGATTCCTTTGGAAGTTTTGCTCTCCTAATTTTTTTTTCTTTTTGCATTGAAGAGAGATTCCTTTGGAAGTTTTGCTCTCTTCTTTTTTTTCTATGCATGCATATGACTTTTTACTTTTCCTTTTTTCTATCCTGTTCATGAAGTGAGCAATAGTTCAAACTCAAGTATAGTTTAGATCCCTTTATCCAAAAAGTCAAGTTTTCCTATTTAGCATGGCAGCAAGAGCCTTGACTCCCTTCTAGACATCTGATATTACTAATTACATCCATAAGTATCAACTAGTGTGACCCACAAAAAGGAAAAATTTTCAGCTGAAAACTTCATTCAAATGCATCTGAATTCATAATGCCAATTAAAGCAAGAAGTCTAATGACCAAGTTGGCCACTTGGTATTGGAGTGCACCCACTGTCAAAATAAAGTATTCTACTCATTTCAGAGTTAAAATGAATTCAGAATTGAGTTGGGTCCAAAAATTGATAACCGAGTGATAACTAGTGATAACTTGTGAAAACCAATGATAACATAGTATGAATTATGATATAGTCATTAAAATCAATTGAAAACATGGTGTAAAGGTTAGAAAAGCACCAGGTTTCCTCCCCCAAGCTTATTCTCAACACTGTCCTCAGGGTTGAAAAATAGAAGCAAGGGAGAGGGCTGGGTGGGATTGAAATGCATTAAATTGGGCGTTTGAATTCTCTTGGCACTTCATCCAGAAGCCTTGGGTGGTCTAACCTTCATTAGTTGCAACTAATCCTGCATAGAAACAAATGATATCAGTGGAATGGTAGATTTGCAAGTAATCAGATTTTTGAGTGCAAATTTCAACATTGCATTGGGAATTTTTGAAATTCACTGAAATTAGGCTATAATAGATTGGGATAACTGAAATGAATGTTAATTCAGATGATAATATGATCAATGTAGCTTAATGAGAAAAATATTATCAGTTATCATTAAGTTTTCAGTAGAAAATAAAAAATAAGGGGTATGGGTACTCCCTGAAGTTGAGACTTGTGAATTGAACATGTTCCTCATCCCTTATTCCTGCAAAAATAGAAAGATTAAGTGTAAAGTGGCTTGGGTTACCTCCCAAGAAGTGTCTTTCTTTAATGTCTTTGGCTAGACATTGTTACAACTCTTGATGTCAAGGAGGTTTAAATAGTGTGATATGATCAAGTAGAGATATCAATCTGTAGACAGCTTTACTAATCAAGTATGGATCTCTTAGTTTCACAATATTTGACCTTCGTTTTTCAGTTGGATGTATCCCTCCTTCATTGTACCAGAAATATACTAACTTCTCATTCCATAACTTCTCATGTAAGACATCTGAATCTCCTGGATCACCATCTTGTTTAAGCAACCATTTCTTCAATGGCCTCTTTAAATGCAGCATTGTTGGAAGATCTTTGAGCTCTTGGTTCCATCTTTCAATAGGCAAGCAATGATCTTCCTTCATTGAATGTTCAATTCCTTCTACAAATTTGAATTCTGCTATAACATCTATTTGGAAAGAAATTTCTTCTACTTTTGTATCCTCCTTGGCCATTTCAGTTTCATCATGTGTCTTTGCTGTCATAACCAGTTGCCCAATGGAAAATGAGATGGGTGAGACTTTGGAACTTTGAGTGACTTCAAATGAATTAGTGCTTGCTTCAAGTTCAGGCCACTTCTTCTTTTTTGATGTTTCTTCATCTTTGACCCTAAGATGTTGACATTCTTCAACTGATCCATGATGGTTTGTGGAGCAAATTGCTTCAAGTAGAACTTTTGGACAGTTGGATGCAGGAGGTGACTCATCTTTAGGGATAGACAATAAGTGAATTGAGTTGCAGCCCTCATCACAAAGGTGTGTATCTGATAGTTTCTCCAAAGAATCAAAATCAGAGTCTTCTAGAATTAATTCTTCATTGGATCGGAATCTTATGAGTGGGTCTTCAATGTGATTCATTGCTGGTATCATTGGAGTAGCTTTTTCAATAACTTCAGCAACTTCATCTTATTTCTTGGCCTGTTCTATAAGTGTGATAGACTCCTTTTCAATTTCAGCCTCCATGACTACTTCTTTTTCTTCATTCATCTCTTTCTCAATTCCCATCTTCATTTCCTGAATTTTTTCTTTCAGAAGGGCAGATTGGATTTGTGGGGCTTCTTGACTGGACTGCAAACAAAGCTTGGCCTCCAAGGCTTGATATCCAGCTCCAAGAACATCTACTTTCATACATATTTTTTCCAAATTTGCAAGTTGCTCGTCCTGTCGCCTCATGAAGTTCTCCAACATAATCTTCATTTCTGACTCTATGGATTGATTAAGTGATTGCTGATTTTCTGAAATATCCATGGTAGCAACCTGAAAATTTGACTCTTGACCTTGATTGTGATGGTAATACAAATGATTTTGTGAGTCATAAACATAAGGATTGCTGCTTGAGAAGTCTTGCTCAGGATTCCAATAATTTGAAATATAATGACTACTAGTTGAGAAACCTTCCTCTTGATTCCAGTAATTAGAACTTTCATGACCATATGAGGCATACATGTAAGCATTACAGGGCTGTTGAAATTGTGGTGATCCTTGATTGCAATGAACTTGTGATGGTTCTTCAACTATAGAATCCAATTCCTACTGGCTCAAGGGTGTTTCACTTGATTGATAATAGTCATAGGACCAAGTTTGCCAACTCATATCCATCTTTTCTTCTTTCTCTCTCAGAAATCAAATTCATAATTTTCTGCAATTGCTAGGTGAATAACGATCCCTAAATGTCCTAGGAGTAGCCTTGTTTTGATTGGTAGCCTCCTTCTCAAAAGTTCTTCTCCTAGCCTCTTCTCTTTGCAATCTCCTTCTCCTATTGAATCTTCTTTCAGTTGAGGATCAGATAGGTAGAGGTCTCCTTGAAGCTCCAAATCTGCATAAAATCAATTTAGAAGTATCAATTTCATAAAAAGAAAGAAATCTGTACAGAATTGAAAAGAAAAAAAAATTCAGAATGATAACTTGCAAAAACTGAAAATTGGCCTAACAAATAAACTAAAAACTAATCTAAAACTAATCTAAACTATCTAAGTTAGCCTAATTGACCTCAAATCCCCGGCAACGGCGCCAAAAACTTGATAGTGATATTTGGGTTTTCTAGTGATAACTTGCTGAAATTAAAGAAAATGTCAATTTTTCATTTTTTTGGTCTCCCAACTCACTAGCTGCAAGTGCACATGTAAGTTGTAGTAGACTCAGGTTGTCGTATCCACAAGAATTTGAAGTCTAAGACACCCTAAAACAATTTAGATTAGTTCTACTTAAGTGGCTAAAAACAGATTTTTAATGAATAGTGAAAACAGATTTTTTTTTTATAGAAAGTGAAATGATAACAGATTTTTGGGTTTTGGAAATTTATCAAAACTGAATTATAAATGCTAGAATGAAGTCTAAAAAGGTTTAACTATCTATGAGGAAGGTTCTTCTAGGATTTGGGGTTCATCTAAATTAATTAAGGATGGAATGGAACAAGTTATCATTAAATATCCAACTTTTGATTCAACTTGAAAATGGCTGTTCCCACAGCTCAATTGGCCTCTAACTAAGCAATATATGATTATATAATTGTTAGGTAGGTTGAATCAAAAGAGGGTCCTCACTGAAAATCAAGTTATCATTGGGCTCAAAAGAAAGATTCAATGCTGATTTTTTGCAATTCAAGGAAGTTTGGAATGATAACTTGCATTTACAATCATAAAAAGATGGAATCATTCCAATCAACCAAACCAGGATAAAATATACTCAATAATGGTGCTTGTGTTCCATGATTCATTTCTGAATTCAAGGGAGATTCAAAATCAACCTCTCGGTTGCAAAATAAATTGGAATCCACACAAACACACTCAATTGGAAATGCAAAACATATGGCCACATGAGTTCACAATTTCCATTGCTCCTTGGCCCATCTCTGGATCTCAAAGAAGCCCTTAAGACTACCTCTCAGTAGTGGATTAATATGAGGGTTGACAATGGAAATCAGAAGTTAGAAAAATGAGAAAACAGAAATCAACATTTCTGAAAAAATCAGCAATGTGGATTGATGGAATTCAAGTTTGCCAAATGCCCCTTGACCCATCTCTGGATTACAAGGGATTCCTAGAGTACACCTCTCAGTGATTTGAATAAAATAAGGATTAACAATTGGCAAATCAGATTCCAAACAATCAGAAAATAGAGTTTAGAATCAAACTAAGAAATCAGATTTTGGAAAAAAAATCAGATTTGAATTCTGAATTGTCAATGATCTTGATTCATTTCTGAATAAGATCATGGCATATATTAGCCTCTCAACTATTCAATTATCCAATCCTTGATGACAATCAGATCCAAAAAACAGGAAATCAGATTTTGGAATTCAGGAAACCAGAAATCAGCAACTCATTAATTTAGAAATCAGAATTTTAAACCAATGGAAACCTGACTTACCAATTGATTCTTGACCCATCTCTGGATTACAAGACATCCCTAAAGTTCACTTATCAGTGAAGGGAATGATTCAGGGGACTCAATTGATAAAATCAGATTCCAATTAGGAATCAGAAAAATTAGAATTCTAATTTCTATTCAAAAATCAATGGAAAATTCTGGTTTTGAGTCAAATGATTGCCCAAACAATCTTGATTCATTTCTGAATAAGATAGGGACAATACCAACATCCCAAGGACTCAATTAACTAAGTTAGAAATGAAGAACAGATTCTGATATCCATAGAAATCAGAAAATTCAGGAATCAGGAAATCAGAATTCAATTTTTAAAAATCAGATTATGAACAATAAACAGATTTGAATCATAAAGAATGCCAAACAATCTTGATTCATTTCTGATCAAGATTTGGGACAATATCAACCTTCTAGTTGCTCTATTAATCAAATCCACAATGGCAAACAGATTCAAAGGTCCAAGAATTCCGGTTCAGGAAATTCAGAAAAACAGAAACCAGAAATCTAAATTTCAGAAATCAGCACTTCAATTAAATTGGAATAAAGAACTTGACATTGATTTCTAATCCATTTCTGAACTAGGGATAGATCAAATGATGACTTCTCAGCTATAGATTACAATAGGATCCAACAATGGCAAGAACTAACATTAGAAAATTCTGAAATCTGAAAATCAGCAAATGATTCAGTGCAGGAGTTATAAAATAGTCCATATCCATCCAAAACTAATCTAAACTACTACCCTATCCTAGAAGAAATGGAGTTTAGCTCCTCATATTTACAAGATTTGGCATCAAATGGGATAAGAAACAGACACAAATCATGAATCCTTTGAAGCTTCCTGGCCAGCAGCTCCTCCCCCAGAATCAATCCAGCCTTGCTTGCCTTCAAACCCTTGAATGACCAGCCTCCCTTCTCCTCCAGAAAAATCCAGCTTATATATCACTCCTTTCCATCCTTTGATCAGCATCTAAATGTTCTAATCCTCCTGATTGCAGCCACCTGTCCACCCCTCTGAAATTCCAGCTGCAGATTCCTTTTTGGTGCAGGAAAAAGTAGATGGTCCCCCCTACTTTTTCCACTTTTTGGCCACCTTTCTCCCTGCTACAAATCCCCAAACAGCAAGCATCAAAGCCCTTGAATGGTATTTTGACAAATAAGGATTAGGATAATGATAATTGCTAGCTCAGATATCAAATGGTATTAGGTGTTGTGCAGGAATGAAAACTTGTATCAAAATTAATGAATTAAGGGGCCCGGAATGATAACTTTATGAAAATCTTGGAAAATGTCCTAATATGGGTGGTTCAAAGCATTTCAGGCATCAAATTGATTAGAGTGACAAGTGAGTGAGGTCAGAAATCAAATATGAATGAGATTCCTAAAAGTGATAACTTGAGTGCCCCAAAAACGATAACTTATATGACTTAAAAACGATAACTTGTCATAACTTGAGTTTTGATTATCCAAATGTGATGAAATTTGACCAGCAATGAGTTAGAACAATAATAAGATGATTGCTTAAGGTCCTTGTGTAGAATTAATGGTTTTGCATGTCGAAATGACAGAATTGGCCTTTAACGATAACTTGGCACTTGAAAAATGATAACTTGTTCAAATGGACTTAAAACTTTGCACAAGTTGAGATGTGACTATCCAAACATGATTTATACATGATAATGATGGATTTAGGGCAAGAAAACCATTGAAAATAAGTTCATTCAAAATAATGATAACTTGACACTTAGGAATGATAACTTGTCCTCAAAATGATAACTTAGCATAGAATTTAAATATTAATGGATTTTGGCATTTCAGAACCTCTATGCACATGGAATTAAGTATGAAATGAGGAATATCAACTAGTTATCACAATGTTTGCATTCAAAGTATAATTGGCCCAAAAATAGGCAAAAGTGGGACTCGATATGTATGAATTGCATCTAAAATGGGTTAAAATCATATAGTGATCAGCAAGTGATCAAAAGATTATCGTTAAGCTAATGATCAGAGTTGCGTAGTGAAAACATGGTTCAAGAACGATTTCAATTTCTTGATATTTATTAGAGATCTAAGGTTCACATGAA
Organism: Pontederia crassipes; assembly: GCA_030549335.1. NCBI lineage: Eukaryota > Viridiplantae > Streptophyta > Magnoliopsida > Commelinales > Pontederiaceae > Pontederia > Pontederia crassipes. The sequence continues at coordinate 21,955,877 of CM060194.1, read as the reverse complement.
AATCTTGGAATAACAAGTTATGGTAATAGTCTACTGAAGACAAAATGCAAAGGCCGTTAAAGTGAGACCACCGAGGAATGCGCATTGGATGTCACAAATGGAGTGATCATGTCGGGGTATAGGAGAAGCGCGCTACAAGAAAATTGGAGATTAACGACGCAATGTAGCGCCTCCAAAAATAGTGACGCTATATAGACGCCACTAAAGCCTCCATTGCGTCTACTTCGCGTCACAAGAATCAGACGCGACTTGCCTCTCGATAACGTCTCATTCGCCTCTTCTTAGCTACTCAGGGAGTTGACGTTAACTCTAGCGCAATCGAGACGCTATGTAGACGCTATTATTTCGCGCTACGAACCGCAAATGCGCGGCAGCACCTAGCGCTGTTCTGGCGTCGAAAACTTTAGACGTGACACTAGTGTCTCATGTCTCCGAAATTGATTATACAAGTTTCGCAAAGTCGTCACGTCTGTCGGCCTGACATTGGAGCAGGGCATACAAAGATGCCCAAGACATATTAGGCGTTCGGTTTGGGAGTCCCTCTGTAGGAATTGGTAAGTATGTATACTTTTACATTATTTTTATGAAAATTATAGTTTTTTGAAAGTGTAAGTATTTGATGTTCACAAAAGGACGGATGAACGATGGCAAAGGAAGTCGGAAAAGGCAAGAGTTAACCGCCTTTCGAAGTCCGAGGCCCACATCCACACAGGGGGATCGATGCGATTTGACGAGCATCGACGGCGCATGGTAATTTACATATAAATTTAATTTATCAAACTTTTGACTTATACGTATGTTATCAATTTTGAAACTTTATTATAGGAGGAGAAAGAAGGCGGTCCCGTAGACTTTCGTGTGGTCTATGAGGCCACGCATAAGAGCCGAAAGACGAACGACTTAGTCACACCCACTGCTCGTAGGCTTCTGGTAAGTCTCATGATATGGTCATTTGGTTGTTGCATTATTTTTTAAATACATAATGTTTAAATTTTATAGGATGAGTATAATGCGAAAATGACTAAAAAGTATGGAGATGATCTGAGTACTCAGCCACTAGGTAATGTTTCTTTGTTGGTTTAGTCATGTTTTTAATTTATGTGTTTCTTGATATATAATTTATATATTATATGATTGTATATTTTTTTTATTTCGTAGAGGACCCTTCTATTTGGGAGGAGGTGACCGGCACGACACGAGGGGACACTTGCGTGGCCTCGGCACAGTCGCTCAGATACCTTGGAGGATCGGAGGATCGAAGGATATGCAGGAGGTGCATCTGCTCCGAGCTCATCCGCTGCACCTGATATAACGCAACTATCACAATAGCTATCGCAGCAGTTATCGGCGCAGATATCGCAGCAGGTGTCGCAGCAGTTGTTGCAGCAGTTGACTCCTCTATTGCAGGCGATTCAGGGATTGATCCTGACGCAGAATCCATCCCCACGAGGCCATGGACCGAGCACGTCTGGGTCGAACGTCCGGAATGATAACAATAACTCCCAAACCTAGGATAGAAAACAAACTATGCATTTGTTACTTATAGACTTACACATACATATGATTTGTTAGTTTGGTTTAGTAGTTTTCGTATTCTTATGTTATATATTATGTCTTTGATGGTTTTATATTGCTTGTGATGGTTTCATATTGCTTGTGATGCTTTTATATTGCCTGTGATGAATATCAATGCATTTTGAGATGCATTATAAATTGTATGAGTGTGGGAAGGGAAAAAATGAGGCTGGGACGGGTAAAAAAATGTGCAAGTAGCGACTCCATTGTGTCTCATTGGCGTCGCGAAACATGTTGACGCAACTTTAAATATATCGCACTTAGCGCCCTCTGAGCATCTCATTGACGACGCGTGCACGATAATATTTGCATCAATTTGGCGCCCTCCTAGCGCCTACTGTAGTGACACGTGGGCGCCGGAATAGCGCGCCAAAGAGAGCGCCTTTTGCACGTCGACTGGGCGACGCTCCTCTGCTTCGCACAGCCGCAAAGGTGGCATCTTAATAACGTCGATATAGCGTCAACAAGGGGCGCTAGTTGCGTCTCAATATCTTTGACTCTAGTGCGACGCCACTAGCCACCGATTTTCAGCGTCTCAATATTGCGGCGCTAGTTAGATGTTAAAGGGACGCTCTTCACAACGGAGACGTAATAGCGCCTTCCTAGCGTCTCCTATGTTGAGTCGCTAATCTTCAATTTTCTTGTAGTGGCGAAAGATAAATGGGACAACATGGACGAAGAGATTATAAGATTCTATAAAATTCTATAGCGAATTTTATTTTAAGGAGGATATATTATAATATTCTAAAAAATATAAATAAATAATAAAGTAAAAGTACTAATAAAATAAAAACAACAACTACAAGAAGAGGCCCAACCCCATAAATGGCCCAGCAGTCTAATATCTTAAAATACCCTACACCTAACGTAAAAAAACCCTCACCTAACCTTTCTTTTCTCTCCCCCTCTTCACCTAGCCGACAACACTCTCCAATCCCCCACTACTACTCACCCTCTCACTCACCCTCTCTCCTTGCACCCAAGGAAGCCTCTCCCCATTTCTCTCTCTTCCTCTCACTTTCCCTCCCCACTCAAGAGAAGAAGAAGGAGAGAAAGGTGCTACCATTTCAGCAAGAAGAAGAGAGGAAGGTGCTGCCACAACACGAAGGAAGAAAAGAGAAGAAGAAAGGATTAGGATTTTAACTTAAATCCTAAAAGTATGTTGATGGGATCTAACCCTCTAACCACCCCTAGTGATATTTAAATGTGTGGATTAGAGCATGAAAAATAAGCCATTTGTTTAAGGAATGGATGATTAGGGGACGTCCATGTTTGCATTAAGATGCTTCTTGTTTTATTAAGATTACTGTTCTATTACTAATCATGTTTACAACTAGGATGTTTATTGTTATCCATTTTTAATTCATTATAATGTCTCTCATTTGTTTATATAAGCGTGATTAGTAGCTTCTGATGTTCCATATGTAAATCTCTTCATATGCTTAAGATTATTGTAATAGAAATGTTCATGTATTACTATATGATAATTAGAGCAAAATGTGTACTCAAATGTATGAATGAACGTATGCCTTGAAGGTGTTTGTATATATCTGTAAATGAAGGAAAATGGCTAAAAATAGGAGAAATGTTGCTGGAGCCCGGAGCATGGCCGTGACGCGATAGGGCACGACCATGACACCCTTAGAACCCATGCCTTAGCATTTGAAATGTCTAGAGAAAATTTTGGTGTATTGTCACAACCGTGACCATGGGGTCGCATGACTGTGACAACCTAGAAAGCGGCATGCCTTAGAATATTTTCAAAAATGGAAGGAAATAGACTCTTCTGTCACAAGCATGAAGGTACGAACATAGACGTTTTTAGTCGTGTATGTACGGTCGTCATATCGTGACCATCATATGTGAATGGGTAACACTGAGTCGTGATACGTTGGAGCATGGCCATGACCATACCATGTTCAAGAGAACGATTAAGTGTTCAGCCATGCCTCGACTGTCACACGCCCTTGTTCATGAATGGGCACGGCCGTGACATAGAGCGGCACTACCGTGACACACCCAGGAAACCTATGTATGCTAATTTTCTACACTTAGAAAGATTTAAGGTATGCGTGGCCTTAAATAGAATTAGAACATGCAACATGTATTGAATTATTTTATGTATTGATGAATGTAAAGTAAAAGATAGATTGATGGAGGTATTCTTGTTATCGTCGTCGTATGCATGAGGGAGATCGAGACCCCCCTTGAGAAAATAAGGTGCAGCTCTCTATCAAAAAGACCAAGACCCCGTTGAGGGATTAAGGTGTGGCTTTCCATGGACCTATGAGGATCCCGGCCTTACTAGTCTAAGATCGACGATCCAACATGAACTTCTCAATGACCAAGATAAGAAATTATCTAAAGATGAAAGATGAAAAGATGAATGGTGATGATGATGATGATGAAGTAAGCACCTACGAGGATGCAAATTAATGTTCACTTGTCACATCATGATATGAATGAAGATGTTACAGTAAAGCAAGATAAGTTCATGATATGCCTTAGTATAATGATAAAGATGTTATATGTTTATCTTGTTTTGCCATGATGATTGTTCACATGTCATATAGTGTGCATATGTAGCTCATAGCATATATATGTTCTACATTTATATTATGATGAAATGCATATGTCATCACATGTAGAAATCATATTATCGGATCATAGCATGCATGAGTCTCAACATACTCTAACGGAAGAAATCTTTTGCACTCCATGGATCCTTGCAGGTATGGACGAGACATATGCTCGGCAGTGAAGGCCTCATGACGATGATGTGCACATGTGACGGTCGGCTTACGACCCAAGTTATCTTACCTAATTTCATGTTATGATGATAAATTCTTTCAAGAGTCAAGTATATATGGCTTATGGGCCTTGGAGTCATGAACTCATTCATGTATTATGAACCCTACGTTGAATTTTTATGTTAGAGTCTATATGGCACATGAGCTAGTATGTTATCTTAGGATTTATTTGCTTATAAAAACTTTTGTTGTTTTATGTTAGTATTATGTTGATTATTAATATGTTTCTGCTATAATGTTTTTTGAAATAGGTTATGAAGGGTTCAGTCTCTAAATTGGGGACGAATTTTGAGAATGTTACAAAAAGTGCTTGACATATATATATATATATATATATATATACATATATTCGAAATGGAGGCAAAATTCTATATATGTTCTATGGCATATTCAAGTCATTACTTGGGTGATTCTGCCATATCTTTCTTGATTGCCAAGTGATTTATCTCTTTTTTTTTCAAAATCGATCTTGATCTTGTTTTCTAGCAGATGGATTGTCTCTCAGAATCCTTGTCAGTTCATAAAATTAGTCATATTTTATTACTAATACAAATTATTCTAAGACTCAACTTAGTTCATGTAAATTCTGCCATTCACTTGAACTGAATTCTGATCACGTGACACGAATAGAGAACTTTACTTCTCACAAGTTCTCACTTCGAGAAAGAACAAAACTTTTGTTTGCCTTTTTTTCTTTCAATTTTTTATTATATTTTAATTAGTAAAATATTATTAATTATATTTTAATGTTAATATTATTCATTAAACTATTTTTATATTATCTTAAATAATAATCAATTATAATAATTTATTTATTAATGTATTATCATTCAGGTTATAAAATAAATTCTTTAACTTAATATAAATATTTTTGGTAAATTATAATATTAGTAACATACGAAAAAATTCATCAAAATTAATATGAATATATTATGATACAACTTATTTGTTGCTAAATTTTAAATTCATAATTATGTCTAATATATTTTATATGCTAGCAATTATTATTTTAACTAAAAAATAGATAATATTCTAATTTACTATAATTTTATACCTCATAAAATATTAAATTATATTATCTTACTTTTTATCTAAACACCTACCTCTTTAGGCTTAGGAACCTGACTAAAGCATAGTCATATCACTTTGTCAATTTCAAAATACTAATCTAATTAATTCACTTTGCCATAACACTTTTTAGCATGTTTAGCTTTGTTTGCGTGACTAAAGCCTTTCGTTGTAACACTCCATAAATCCACCATAATGTTAAGTGTCATTGGGGGAACTTTGAGATGTCACTTCTATTCATTTTTTAATTTAAAAGTAATATAATAGTGGAAGACTTCAAAATAATGGAAGAAATCATTTCTATAGAATACTTATAATTAATAAAATATTTAAGAAGTGCATCAAATAATAGATAATCATACAACAATTGATGCATCAAGAATTATTCTTGAACTCAAATGTTACTACTACATTCTTGACATATATGACTCTTAGGGGTCGTTTGGCGCATTATCGATTTAATTAATTGGTAATTTAGATCACCTAAATAGATTATCACTATTTAAATTATCGGTAATATTACATTATAGTGCTTGGCAACTATTGGTACTATAAATTATGATTAAATTAGATAGAGAACAAATTATCAAAATACCCTTAAAAAATATTTTAGATTTTCATCACATGGTATTATAAATAAAAAAAGCAAAAAATAGAAAATGAACATAGTAAAATAATACGAGACAAAACTAAGAGTTATTTGTAAAAAATTAAATAAAAAAGATGAGATTGATGATCTTTATTCAATTAATAAAATATTTAATTTTGATTGAATGGTCATTTTTGTCAAAATCCATGTCAAGCAACTGGTAATCTAGAAAGCCACCTCCTCTTGTTAGCTATTTGGTGAAGTGGTAATTAAGATTACCAGTGCAATTAAAATTACTCATAATCAGCCGCAACCAAAAGAGATAATGTGGTGGGCCCCTTAGCGTGTGCTACTTTCTCGTGAACCATCATCATTATTTAACCTAGATAATTGCACGAATCAAAAGCGCATGAGATATTCTCACAATTAGACAAATATAAATATTTGTGCATGTCATGACATATTGAACAACATTAATTACAAGATATGCATTAGTCATGATATATTTTATAATTTTTACATGACATAATAGCACATTCAACATTCTTAATATAATATGCATCGTCCATTCATGGCATAATAGCATTCATCATAACACTGATACAGAAAAATCATATATAATCACTACATGATATTTCTCAATTAGATACACAAGATGTCATCTCTAACGTGACATTAAAATAGACGATAATCAATATAGTGTCACATTAGCGTTGTCTCCATGCCACAAGCTCTTCGACACAAGACTTTTGACATTGTTAGCGTCGCATGGGCGCCAACAAGAAAGATGACGCTATTAGGATCAGCTGTTGGTGCTACTAAGACACTATAATGACACTGGTTGTCAGGTGAAGAAAATGCACTTAGCGTCAACATGTGCGATGCCATAGTGACACCAATGTGGTGCTAAATTGTGGGGCCTATAGTGATGTTATTGAGACGTTAAATCTATCGCCACCACCGCTTTTTGCATTGTGAAAGGAAGTACTATTTTGACTACAAAGAGGTGCTAGGCTGAACCGCGTTGCCGACACTATTGTGGTGCTAATTGAAGGCGCTAATGAGATGCTATCGTGGCGTCAATGTCACATCATAATCTTGTTTGGTTGCATTACTAATATGTCATGAAGTTGTCTCAAATTACGATATGATTATTGTGACACTAATGTGATGTTAATTATGATACATCATGCCCCCCTATTACCCTTCCATTCTTCTCTTTCTCCCCATACAATTTACAATGCATATATAATGCATTCTCGACATCCATAACAATGTAAACTAAAGCAATATAATGCGTCAAAATAAAACTAATAACATCACAAAAAAGTTAATAATATAAAAAAGTATTATCACTACAAATCATCGATGTTACAAAATTTTAATCACGTGTAGAGTTACAAAAGTTTCTACCCTCCTATATCATTATCGTCATTAATATCATTACTAATATTCGACGATGACATACTTGGTTCTAGAGCTCATAATGTCTGCGTCTAAGGTTGGGTGATGGTCTGAATAGTATGTAAGAATGTAGTCATAGATGAACCCGGAGTAGATGAGCTATCAACATATCATCCTCTATGAAATAAATAAGTTTTATAACAATATAAAGTGTTATATAACATTAAAAATATTAATCATTTTTTAGATACGTTATCTGGTGGCTGAGTACTATGATCATCTCTGTATTTGTCGACCATTTTTTCATTATATGCATCCTAAAAAAATTAAATATTGCAAATTTGATAAATCATTTGGTAATAATTCGAGCAACCAAATAAACAAATGATGAAACTTACCAAGATTCCATGGGCACAAGGAGTGATCAAGTCGATTGTTTGTCTTATTGCTCTTATGCATAGCCTTATAAACCACGTGAAAATCGATAGAACTCCTTTCTTTCTTCTCCTACAACAAAATTTTAATTTTGCAAAAAAATGAAAGATAAAAGTTTTAAATGAAAGACAAAAAAAAATATAAGTTTTATCATGCATCGGCGATGCTCGTCAAATTGAATCGACCCTCCTATATGTATGTGCACTTACGGCTTGAAAAGTCAACAACTTTAGTTGTTTCATACATTCTTTGCCAATCTTCATTCATTCTACAACATCAACATCAAATATTTAAATTTTATAAAAAAAAATTAAGTAAAAATAATTCAAATATAAACTTACCATTTTCTACATAAGGACTCTCAAACTGCACACCTAATATGCTTTTGGGCATCTCTATATGCCCTGCTAAATAGAGAGGCAGATGCACGTGACGACCTTACGAAACTTATACAAATAATTTCGGAAGCATTTCGTAAACCACCTACTTGAAGAATCTTCGTATCGTCCCCAAATTGAGCTTAGGACGAAACTAATTTGGTTTCTAAAAAAACATGAAAATTAGTAATTTTTAAATAATATATAATAAATTATACAACAAAAAATTCATAAATCATCTCTATCGTGCTAAATATGTCATCCTTCGCTTCAATCGGGACATTCTTCCACGATCATGTCCCTTATGGCAAGTGGACGAGGACAATAGCACTGATATCCCACATGACAGACGTAGGTATGAAAGTAGTCCTATTATTTTCCAAATTATAAGATGAACTATAATTAAATTTGTAAAACTTATGTAACTTTCGACCAAACAATATTATTGATGGTGATCATCTTCCTCTTCTTTAGTCGAAGAGGAATTATCATCTACTACAATGGGAGTAGGCTGAGAAGGCACAAAATGACCAATGAGCACTATTAAAAAAATCAATTATTAGTGTAATGCCAACTCAAACTAAATAAACGATATATTCACTAAGTTCTCACCTCACGTAGTATCAATTGGTGCATGGTCTGTGGCAATCCGATCACTGTCGTGTGGTGGTGCCAAGTCACTGATCGAGCAAATGTCAGAAGGTGAGGGTCCACCTACTTGTCCTATCGGCAGCATAGCAATTGTCAACATAAAAATAATAAATAAATACATGACAACTACAAATTAAATAACAATAAATATATCACTTGGAGCAATATGTTGGTTATCGTCGTATGGTAATGTGGCAAAGCATTTGCATGTCTTGGTGGCAGCATAGCAACTGTCACCACAAAAAAAGTTAAATTTTGAGTTGCGTGTAGAAGATAAATAATTCAAAAGAATTAACACGATATAATATGGGATGTATGTCAATCATCATCGTGCGATCGATACGACTCACCAATGGACCATCTGTTATGTGATGATCTAGCTACATGTCCTGTCGATGGTGCAACAATTGCCACCATTAAGATAAAAAATTATTGTTTATATCAATTAAATCAAATACACAATATAAATATATCACATAGTGGTAGAGATGACTCACTAATTTGGAGTGACCGCGTTGAAGAATAGGACAATCGAAAGTTCAACCTTTAGGAACCATACTTGAAAAAAAAATTATTAAGATCTTGTCATGGTTATATTTAGTTTATAAGGTTAAAACATATAATTTTATAGATTATTAAAATAAATACGTCATTCAATCGCTTATCTCGTATTTTAATTTATTTTCATCATTTTTATCATTGTCACTATAATTCACATCCGAGTCATCATCAATAAAATTGTCAATATTCGTTTTCCAAGGATTATTTGAATTAAATTCTTTCATTGTCTCTGGGTCATCCTCTAATTGAATATTCTCAACTTTTTCGACTACCTCAATTATCTCATTCTCTCTATTTTCTTAATAGTAATAATCTACCAAGACATCATTCATTATTCAAACTATTTCATTTATCTATTGCCTTTATTGTATAACTTTTTAGGGGTTGCCTCACAATTCCATTGTCATTACTCGTTAAATGGAATATTTACTTTATTTTTCTTTATCATAGGATTTGTTGAAAGTTTACTTTTTATTTCACATATTTTTATCTTAACGTCTAATATTTTTAGAGGAAAATATATATGTAGAGCATTTGACATAGAATGGATGTAGAGCATTAATTTTACTTATTAAATTAATAAAATAATTATATATTAATTTCAAATATATGTTAAACGGTAAAGATGATTTGATCAAGTCGTGTTAATAAATATAATTAATTCAATGATTATAATTTATTTGATCTTAGATGATACATTTTTATTATCAAATTACTTAAATAAATTTATATTATTTCATTTAAGAAGTAAATAATTAGTTTAATTATAATTTATAATTATTAAATTGATTAAATAATAAGAAATAAGTACTCTACACGAATGGGGTGCTCTATAAACTGATTAACCTTTATTTTTTATCTTGATTAATTGATGTCTCATGAGATTAACATTACATTGGCTAGGCAGGAGTTGCTATGATCTTAGTCCACCAATGTATATTAAGACTTCAGAAAAATATAGTCACATTGTGAATGAAAAAAATACAAACGCCATACATGAGAGACGATACTCTTTCACCTTTAATAATGATCAAAATGTTTTGTTTAATTGTGTACTTTATTAAAACCATTAATAGATCAAATATTTGCACCACGCAATCTTTTTATTTTGACTTATCTATGACTTTGCATATTCCGTACGTGCTAGGTGGTTGTCAAATAACATACACTATTGTATGAATAAATCATTAATATAATTAAGTTTTTCTGAGCATAATTGATGTCAAACTAAATAAATAAATCAATAATTAGTACAACTAATTAAACATGAGTAAGACATTTTTTTTCTAATTTAAAATCAACAGTGTAGACGTAATGCATTATGATCTGGCTGTAGTGTGTTACAACTTCGTCATGTGCGCAACGACCTGGGCATAGTGCACTACGAGCAGGCCATGATCGCGCATATGAGTTGGTTAAGGTTGACCTTCTTCCTCTTATGGCCTCCCCATCTCTGCCAGCTACGGGTAACAGCATATGGCGCAAGATGGTTGGTATCAATATGTATGATCCTTGCTACGGTTAGATTAGATCCACTACTAGCAGGCCATAATGGAATTCCAATATATCCTTCCATCCTTAAGGTTCCTGTACATGATTATTTGCAGTGCGTAAATATATGATCTTAAAGTAATACAAGGCTAAAAGAGATTGTTCTCATAGCTTCTTAATATATGGGTGTTCTTTTATTCCTCAATCCAAATATAATAAATAAATTATTATATGGCAAAAGAGAGGGTCAGATCATCTTTAGATAACTTTTAAGTTTTTTTTCTAATGTGTAACACCCCAAATCGCCCTTGTCACATGGCAATATCCAATCTGAGGGTCGCTACTAACAATGTTATGCTTTTGACTGATACACCAGAACAACATATAAGTGGAAGATTAACAAAAAATATCTCTAATATATCAATAAATGTGGAAGTCCAAAGTAAAGGAATATTTATGACATAATAACTAAACTTTAATATAGACAATATCCTAAGACAACTCCATGTGCATATCACAATCACGAACATCATCAGTCACTTGAGATCACCCTTCATTACTCTGATTATCTACAAGATCAATGCAGGAAACAATAACCCATGAGCTTCGTAGTCCAATATGTGGATAATAAACTAATGGATAAATAGTAACAATAAAGAAGCATGGAATTAGTGTAACCATAATCATAATCATCAATACGAATCAATGGATAGAAATCAATGACATGCTTTGATATGAATCGACGAAAAAAAAATCAATACTATAGTTTGTCAGTGTATTGAATCAATACTATGCATTGAATAAGATCAATGGAAAAACTAAGGCTAAGTTCTGAGTGAATTAATATGATATCTAATAAAGGACAATATATTGGATGGTCCATCAGTATAATGTCTATGAATAGATATCATAATCTATGATAAACAATACTGAGAATCCAATGGACGAAAATAATACTCTGATTGTCAATGGATGGCAGTCAATGTGGTGTCTATAGGTAAAATCAAGTTGAATAGGAACAATGCAATAAATCGTTGAGTAAGAACGATAGTAATATAAGGTAGAGATTCTGATCGAACGAATCATTTCAATGCTCTGGATTACTTTACTATGTATTTCAATGTCATATGATATACTTTGAATGTGCATATTTCAATGCTTTGTACTATGCTCTTATGCACTGAGTGTAATTGTAACACACGAGATTTTTTTTTTTAAAAAAGAAGAGGATAAGATAAAACCAAATCAAAGAAGATAGAAATAGGGAAAATGTAAAAATCTAAAACAAATATGAAGTAGAGTTGTTTCCAATCGAAACGTTGGTTCCTTCCCCTATAAATATGAGGCCAAATCAAAGAAATCATCCCCTTTTTCTCCTTGCGAGTCAGCCCTAATTTTCTTCTATTTTTCGTGTGTCTCTATCTCCTCATATCATGCCGAGTTGGTGTCGAAAGAAAGGAGAGGAACCAGAGGGCGTGGACTACGCTCTTAAAGAAAGAGGAACGGCAGAAAGAAGAGGAAGAGGATGGGGAAGAGGAAGAAGAGGATGAGCGAATTAGTTTATGGACAGAAACTTCGAGGTATGTGAATAAAGTGAATTTTCCGTAGACTCATGACTCTAGGACTTAAAGCATGATGTTAATGTTTCTGGGTCTACCCTTAATTTTATGACGTCGATTACAATGTTGCTTATGACTGGCACTCATCGAAAAATTTGATCGAAAATCATATTACGCGACAGTCTTTTTCCGCAAGATGAACCCAGCCCGGGTTCCTCATTACCTCACCCGGATTATGATGTGCCTGGACCGAGTTTCATAAACTCGGCCTGGATTCGCCATTGCCGACACTCTCGGAACTCTACAACTCGACGAACCCGGCCCGGGGTTGAAGATGACTTGGATCGAGTTCCACCCACGACGAAGCAGTCAGACGCGATAACCCGCCCTGACTCGACGATGATCCAACCGAGCCTGGGTATGATCCGAACTCGGCTCGGGTTTACCCTAGATTTTCCTTTGAATGTATCCGATGAACTCGGCCCGGGTTCCGGCCATACCCGACCCGAGTTCCGATAAGATTTTGTTGAGTTGATGATCCTTTGATCCCTGATTCACGTACTTACTCCAGATCTTGATTATGATAATAATTATGTTATTAATGCTTCTGATTTTTTCTACATGATCTTATCTTGTAGTCTTGATTTGAGTCTTAATAAAGATTAATTAAAAGCTACAAGATAAAAGACAAAAAATGTTAAAAGAAAAGTTCTTTTATGATGAACTGGTGACGATCCGATATGGGCTTACTACGGTCAGTTATAGGCTAGATTTGTCAGTTATGATGATGATGGACGAGTTAGGCAGGCCTCCCCATGGGTTGTATATCCCATTACAAGTCTAAGATGAATAATAAGATGAAGAAAGAAGAAGAAAGCATACTCATATGATGAACCTTTATTATAATTTCTTGATTATTATGCTATGATTATGCTTATTCCCTTTATGATCATGATTCTGATTATTCTTCTTATATGATCCTTATGATGATGCTTTGCGAGTTACTATTCAGACTATTATCATGATCTCTATGTCATTTCTATTTTATTTGCATATTGGGTTGCAAAACTCACAGGAAGATTTTATCTCCCCTATATCTTCATATACACAGGCCTAGGTCTGAATTATGAGGCTGGCCAATGGTGATTAATCGAGCTCGTGATGGCTGTACATAGATGTCTTGAGTCCTTTAGATTTATGAGATAGATTTCCCTTTCCGCAATATTAGATTGATGTATTAGCTTGTTGAACTCATATGAAGTTCTTGTCTAGTCTTTCGCATATTGTGATGATGTACTCTTTTAGTATTAGTTAATGATAATTAATCTTCCGCTTTTTTATGATGTTGAGTTGATCAGTCAAAATTTTATTTTTGGTCAATATGATGTACATGTAAGGATGATTCGTAGCGTCCTTGAAGCATATTCTATCACGTGGCAGGATGTGATTTGGGGGCATTACAGTTAGGTATCAGAGCCTAATGTCAGGGCATTCTCATGTCCTATTGTATGATGTCATGGTTCATGTGCAAGCGCCACGAGCAGTTACCGCGCCACCTAAAGTCTAGTAAGTTTATTTAATTTTCATAAGATGTATGAATTTCCTAAGATGCTGTGATGTATGATAATATAGATGCATCTACGACATGATCCTGCTGTCCGAGGTCGGGGTCAAAGCCAACCTCGAGGTAGTGGTAGGATTGCAAATCCGCAACAAGAGGGAACAGATCAGAACGAGGTCCAAATAAGTCAAGCTCGTGAGGTAGAGTCAACGATTCAGTCTCCACTGGTGCAGCCCCCACCGGCATAGGCACCATCAATTCAGCCTACACTAGCATTGACGCCACCAGTTCAGCCTTCTCTCATACAGCCTCTGCCTATACAGCCCTTGTTCTAAGAATACTATTCATGCATTCATGAAGTTGCGCTCTCCAGAGTATGATGGCATGGGTGATAGACAAAAGGCATGACATTTTTGCCAAGGCATGAACCCTATCATCAGAGCAAACACTTTAGTAGGCCAATGTGCAAACCTGAATCTGACGGTCGAGCTAACGACCACGATGAAGAGGAATTATGCAAGAGAACTGAAGGAATCCAAAGATGTGAAAGGAAAGGCCCCCATGCAGCCCTTTTGCAGAACCAACCTCGATGGAAAAACTAATGCATGAATCGGAGAGGACCCAACAGTAGGAATCAACGTCGGGATAATAGGGTGAGGCTATACGAGCCTCGTGATGTTAATCGCCAACAGCAACCGCAGCGACAGGTAAAGATGATGAATATGAAATTAAGATGTTCATCATAGAATAAGTTAATAAATGACCATTTGTAGCCCCAACAACCTCAGCAGTAGGCGCAGGGCACTGGTGCTTGCCGACACTATAGAAGATTCCACATTTGAGAATGCAGGATGAAGGATGGAGTCTGCCTACACTGTGACTAGCACGGGAACTTCATTCGGGACTGCCCTACCAAGAATAAAGATGATCCAGCCCTAGCTCCGCATGGTGCTAGAGGAGGAAACAATCTGGTACAAGGAAGAGTCTTCCACCTAGAGGAAGACGCAATGCCAGATGTCGAGGTCATGTATACTATCCATAGTTGGTCTTTCTACTATCGTTTTATTTGATTCGGATGCATCACACTCTTTTATCTCTAGTGATTGTGCTACTGCTCTGAGTTTACCATTGGATGACATAAGCTGCCCTATGGAGGTGATCACTCCTATGGGAATGCTCCACACCACGAATTACCTCCCTGACGTACCGGTGATGATACAAGGCAAGAATTTCTCTGCAGATTTGATAATAATTCCTATGACAGACTACGATGTGATTCTTGGTATAGATTGACTATCCTACTATGATGTAGTCATTCTATGTAAGCAAAAGAAGGTAATCATTAGTACCCAAGGTGAATGTAAATCCACTATTCGAGGTACTACAAGCAAAGAAGGAAAAGTCATTATATATGCTATGAAAGCATAGAAGATGATACAAAAAGGATGCAGAAGTTTTCTAGCGAGCGTGATGAAGACAGGTGGTCCATTAACCCAATTACAATAATTAAACATAGTTCGCGAGTTTTTGGATGTCTTTCCGAAGGATATTTCCGGAGTTTCGGATACTACAATAGTGTATTCCATTGTCGATTGCCTCCATGACGAGAGATTGATTTTCGCATCGATCTCCTCCCAGGAACTGCCCAATCTCAAAGGCCCCTTACAAGATGGCACCGGCCAAAATGCATGAATTGAAGAAACAAATTCAAAAAATTTTAGACAAGGGGTTTATCAGGCCGAGCGTATCTCCTTGGAGTGCTCTAGTGCTTTTTGTCAAGAATGACGGCTCTCTAAGACTGTGTATTGACTACAGAATGTTGAACAAGGCAACAATCAAGAACAAGTACCATTTACCACGAATCGATGACCTTTTCGATCAACTATCCAATGTCGCGGTATTTTTCAAGATTGATTTACGAAGTTGTTATTTTGAAGTAAATTAAAATATTCTAGGCTTTTCAAGTAAATTAAAACATCCAATCGAAGAATTTTCTAGGCTTTTCAAGTAAATTAAAATGTCGTCTGAATAGCACAAGGAACATCTGAAAATTGTTTTGGAGAAATTAAGAGTACAAATTATATGGTAAGCTGTCAAAGTGCAAGTTCTGGCTTGAATAGATTATGTTTCTGGGATAGAAGAAGGGCATTTTCGTGGATCCTTCCAAAGTAGAAGCGGTATCCCACTGGCCAAGGCCAAAGTATGCTATAGAAAACAGATTGGCAAGTTATTACGGCAGGTTCATGACTTCTCAAAAATTGCAACTCCTTTAACAAACCTAACAAAGAAGGGTGTGAAGTATATATGGACACAAAAATGCGAACAAAACTTCCCATAGCTGAAGGCCAGCTTGACCACTGCACCCATACTCACTATTCCAAAAAGTACGGATGGGTATGTAGTGTACAGTGATGCTTGTGATACAAGATTGGGATGCGTGCTCATGCAACATAGCAAGGTAGTCACATATGCATCTAGGCAGCTGAAGGTGAACTATCCCACCCATGATATTGAATTGGCAGTGGTTGTATTTGCATTGAAGATTTGAAGACACTATCTTTATGACGTACAGTTTGAGATGTTCACCGATCATAAGAGCCTGTCTTGGACCTCAATATGCGACTATGAGTTTACCATTAACTACTATCCTAGTAAAGCGAACTCGGCTACAGACGCACTCAACCGCAAGTGGAAGAGCTCACTGGCTTATGCAAAGATACGTGTATGAGATGATGAAGGAGTTGAGCTTATGGAACCCAAGACTCAGAAGGAATGGAGTTGAATATGGTGGATAGAATTAATAAGGCTCAGGCTCAACATCCTGAATATGTAAAGATGTTGAAAAGATGCGAACAGGAAGAAAAATATTTTAAGCTCTGAGCAGATAGTGGGGTCAGATATAGAGATGAGTCCCAAGTGATGAAGCACTCAAAAGAGAAGTAATGGATGAATGCCATAAGTCTAAATTTGCGATTCATCCGGACAACACCAAGATGTACAAAGATGCGCAAAGAACCTTTTGGTGGAATGATATGAAGCGAGAGATTGCCGAATACATTTTAAAGTGCTTGGTCTGCTAATAGGTAAAAGTAGAACATCAGAAGCCTTATGAAAATATTACATCTCTTGCTATTCCACAGTGGAAACAGGAAGACATCTCCATGGACTTCATAACTTGCTTACCCCATACTCAGATGGGACATGATGCCATATGGGTAATAGTTGATCGATTAACGAAGTCCGCACACTTCTTACCCATCAAATTCAAATAGTCAGTGTAGATCCTTATGGATCTATATGTTCATGAGATTATCATACTTCATGGGATCCCCACCTCCATTGTATCCAAAATTCACATCCAAATTCTAGAGGAGTCTCCAACACTTTTTTGGAACCAGATTAAATTATAATATGACATTTCATCCGCAAATTCGATGGTCAGACTGAGAGGATCATTCAGACAGTTGAAGACATGTTAAGAGCTTGCGCCCTTGATTGGCAGGGAAATTGAGATGATCACCTACCACTTATCGAATTTTCTTGTAAAAATAGTTACCGTTCCAACATTGGCACAACTCCCTTTGTAGCTCTATATTGGAGACCATATCATTCATCTGCATGTTGGAATGAGGTAGGTGAAAGGAATTTCTTAGATGCTAAAGAGCTGAAGCAAATAGAAGAATATTCAGCATGAGTAGAATTAATACGACAGAGGATGAAGGCAACTCAAGCACGACAAAAATTCTATGCCGATAAAGGATGATGTGAGCAGAACTTCAAGACAGGTGATCAAGTGCTCCTAAAGTTATCCCCAACCAAAGGAGTGAGGACATTCAATAAAAGAGGAAAGGTCAGTCCAAGATATGTTGGTCCTTTTGAGGTACTCGAGATAGTTGGAGAGGGTACTTGCAGAATAGCATTACCTCCATCATATGGACAAGTTCATAATGTATTCCACGTTTTTAATTCTTCGGAAGTATAGGAATGATGATGCAAATGTCATACGGTATGACAAACTCAATCTCAAAGATGACTTGACCTATGTGGAGCGATCCATCCATATTCTAGAGACCAAGGTTTAATGTCACAATAACAAGGATGTAACATTAGTCAAGGTGGTCTGAAGCCATCATCAAGGTGATGAAGCAAACTGAGAACTCGAGTTTGACTAAATTATTTGGTAAGCCCTAACTTTTGATTAAATTTGAGGACGAATTTTATTTTAAGGGGTTTACGATGTAACACTCGAGATTTTTTAAAAAAAGAAAAGGATAAAATGAAACCAAATCAAAGAAGATAAAAATAGGGAAAAGATAAAAAATTGAAACAAATCTGAAGTAGAGTTGTTTCCAACCGAAACTCTGATTCCTTCCCTTATAAATATGAGGCAAAATCAAATAAATCACCACTTTTTCTCCTTGCAAGCTGGCCCTACTTTTCTTCTATTTTTTGTGCATCTCTATCTCCTCAGACGGCTCGGGAATTAGCTTCTGGACTAACGAATAAAAGGAAGGGGAAGATAAAAGGAAGGGGAAGAAGAGGACTAACGAATTAGCTTCTGGACAGAAACTTTGAAGTATGTGAATAAAGTGGATTTGTCGCAGACTCATAACTGTATGACTTAAAGAATGATGTTAATGTTTTTGGGTCTACCCTTGACTTTATAACATCAATTACAATGTTGTTTATGACCAGCACTCGTCGAAAAATCGATCAAAAATCGTACTACGGGACGCAGTCTTTTTTCGCAAGATGAACCTGACCCGGATTCCTCGTTACCCATCATGGATTATGATGTGCCCGAACCAAGTTCCATGAACTCGACATGTATCCGTCATTGCCGACACTCTCAGAGCTCTACAACTCGACGAACTCAGCCCGAGTGGAAGATGACCCAGTCCGAGTTCCACCCACGATGAAGCAATCGAGCGCGACAGCCGCCCCGACTCGACGATGACCCAACCCAGCCTGGGTATGATTCGAAGCCGGCTCGGGTTTACCCCAGATTTTTCTTTGAACGTATCCGATGAACTCGACCCGAGTTCTAGCCATACCCGGCCCAAGTTTTGATAAGATTTTGTTGAGTTGATGATCCTTCGATCCCTGATTCACGTACTTACTTCATATCTTGATTATGATGATAATTATGTCATTAATGCTTCTGATTTGCTCTCCATGATTTTATTTTGTAGTCTTGTTTTAAGTCCTAATAAAGATTAATTAAAAGCTGCAAGATAAAAGATGAAAAACATCAAAAGAGAGCTCTTTTTATATGGACTGGTGACGACCAAGTATGGGCTGAATACGGTCAGTTATGAGTTGACTAGGGTTAGTTATGGACTGGCTTTGTCAGTTATGATGATGATGGACGGGTTAAGACGGGCCTCCCCGTGGGTTGAAATATACCCAATTATAAGTTTAAGATGAATAACAAGATGAAGAAAGAAGAAGAAGAAAGCATACTCATATGATGAACCTTTATTATGATATCTTGATTATTATGCCATGATTATGTGTATTCCCTTTATGATCATGATTATGCTTATTCCCTTTATGATCATGATTCTGATTACTCTTCTTATATGATCCTTATGATGATGCTTTGCGAGTTACTATTCATACTATTATCATGATCTCTATGTCATTTCTATTTTATTTGCATATTGGGTTAAAAACTCACAGGAAGATTTTATCTCCCCTATATCTTCATATACACAGGCCCAGGTCTGAATTATGAGGCTGGCCAATGGTGATTAATTGAGTTCGTGGTGGTTGCACATGAATGTCTTGAGTTCTTTAGATTTATGTGATAGATTTCCCTTTCCCCAATATAGATTGATGTATTAGCTTGTTGAGCTCATATGAAGTTCTTTACTAATCTTCCACATATTGTGATGACATACTCTTTTAGTATGAATTATTGATGATTAATCTTCCACTTTTATATGATGTTGAGTTGACCAATCAAAATCTTATTTTTTGTCAATATGGCGTACACGTAAAGATGATCCGCAACGTCCTTGAAGCGTATTCTGCCATGTGGCAGAGTGCGTATTCTGCCATGTTACAGTAAATTCAATGCTCTGATTGGAAGTTATAATTAGCTTATTTATCTCTAATATTTCTATGCAATGTCACTGATTAACGTACTTGTTGCAATGAGGTATATGAAGCCAGTGATTGTGCACATCACGACGATCATCCTCTCTAAATGATAGGTATCCTCTTTCGTTACACAATGGGGAGAAATCATGCAACGGGGACATATTATGCCCCAATACTGACTGAATACCATGAGCTCTAGTCAATTCATAATATGAGCATCTAAGCTTTTATTTATAATTAATAAGGATCTCATCTACGCCCTGATTGGGACTTAGTCATAACGATGCCATGACAACAATTATGATAACAATGTCATGTAATCGATGTAATCAAATGAGATTTAAACTCTGGATTTAATCTATGCGACAACAATGCTCTGGATATGTATAATCATATAATCGATAAGATTAGAGAGTGATAAACCTTGGATATAATCTATGCAATGAGGTAGAATTACTCAAAATTAATCGGGCAATGGATCCAAATGATAATATGGAATAGCCATTGGATTTAGGACATGACCCGCAAATTGGTAATTAACAATAACACGTGATTAATCAATCATTACTATGACAATACCCTAGGTCATGATATCAGTAGGGTTAGATCAATGACCAATTAGAAATAATTAACAATACAATAATCAATGATGATATCAATATAACCTATGTTTCCGATATAATTAGATAATTAACAAATCATGAATCTAAAACAAGAAATCACGATATAATACATTCTATCAGGATGTCAATGTACTTAGTTGGATGAAAACAATAATCAATTAAAATATAAACATAACACAACTTTTAACAAAAATTAGACATAATAGATATCATGAGTTAGCATTAAAATAATAATAAAATAAAGATCACATCATATTATATCGTCACGGCATAACCCAATCTCGGGGTCTTCAATGGTTACTTCTTCGGCCCAACCTGAGCCGATTATGAGTCAAACTCAGTCGACTTCTTGTGTAACCTTGTTAGAACTCGCGTCGGGTTCATTGGAGCCCGGGCCGGGTTTCGATACTATGCACACATTGGTGACGGCGCGGACCGGACAACATTGAACTATCGGGTTCAATTCCTATTTCACCTGACAATGTACATACCCGGGCTGGGTCCTACAAACCCGAGTCAGGTTCTTGGATTTCAATGAGAACAGTGACGCTGACTGCTTAGTTTCTGATGTAGTTGTGTCATAATAAACCTCTTAGGATCAAAGTAATCATATTGGGTGAATCATGAATGATAAGAGATGATGCTATATATGACTCTAATTGTACCCCTGATAGTGATATTTGGGATTGAGTAGTGATAACTTGCTGAAATTAAGAAAATAGTCAATTTTTCAATTTTTTTGTCTCCCAACTCACTAGCTGCAAGTGCACAGGTAAGTTGTAGTAGACTCAGATTGTCGTATCCATAAAGATTTGAAGTCTAAGACACCCTAAAACAATCTAGATTAGTTCTACTTAAGTGGCTAAAAATAGATTTTTAAAAGAAAGGGAAAACAGATTTTTAATGGAAAGTGAAATGATAACAGGGTTGGGATTTTGGAAACTTTTGCAAAACTGAATTATAAATGCTAAATTAATGGCTAGAAAGGTTTAACTATCAATGAGGAAGGTTCTTCTAGGATTTGGGGTTCATCTAAATTAGTTAAGGATGGAATGGATCAAGTTATCATTAAATGTCCAACTTTGATTCAATCATGAAAATGATTGTTCCCACAACTCAATTGGCATCTAACTAAGCAACATATTGTCATATAGTTGTTAGCTAGATTGAATCAATAGAGGGTCCTCACTAAAAATCAAGTTATCATTCAGCTCAATGGGAAGTTCAATGCTGATTTTTGCAATTCAAGGAAGTTTTGGAATGATAACTTGCAATTGCAATCATAAAAAGATGGAATCATTCCAATCAACCAAATCAGGATGAAATATACCCAATAATAGTACTTGTGTTCCATGATTCATCTCTGAATTCAAGGGGGATTTAAAATCAACCTCTCGGTTGCAAGGAAAAGTGAAATCCACACAAAGTTCTAATTGATTGGGGTTAAAAGACATCCAACCTTAAATGGGGAATTCAGTGATTATCCAATGATCCTTGGGTCATCTCTGACTCTCAAGAATGACCTTAAGACTACCTCTCAGTAGTGGATTGAAATGAAGCTTAACAATGAAAATCAGAATTCAAATGAGATTAGAAAACAGAATTCTGCAATTCAGAAAAAATCAGCAACAAACCTTTAGAATTCAGGCTTGCCAAATGCCTCTTGATCCATCTCTGGACTGCAAGAGATTTCCAGAGTACACCTCTCGATGATTTGATGAAGTAAGGATGCTCACTTGGCAAATCAGATTCTAACCAGAAAAAGAAATCAGAAGAACATATTTCTAAATAAATTCAGAAATCAGATTTTGAGAAAACAGAATTAAATCTTAAATTGTCAAACATCTTAATACATTCTTGAATAAGATTAGGGTAAATACTAGCTTCTAAGCTATTCAATTAATCCAATCCTTAATGACAAACAGATTCAAGGAAATCAAATAAATCAGATTCAAGAAGTTCAGAAAAATAGAAACCAGAAAATCAAAATTTCAGAAATCAGAACTTCAATTAAATTGGAATTCAGAACTTGACATTGATTTCTAATCCATTTCTGGACTAGGGATAGATCAAATGATAACTTCTCAGTTATAGATTACAATGGGATCCAACAATGGCAAGAACTAACTCTAAATAATTCTGAAATTTGAAAATCAGCAATGATTCAGTACAGGAATTAATTCAATCCATTTTCATTCAAAACTAATCTAAACTACTACCCTATCCTAGAAGAAATAGAGTTTAGCTCCTCATGTTTACAAGGCTTGACAGAAAATAGATTGAGAAACATATACAAATCATTGATGCTTCAAAATGTCTCGGCCAGCATCAGCAAGTCCAGCAACAGCCTCCTTCTTTGCTCCAAACCCTGAATGACCAGCCCCCCCCCTCTCCTCCAAAAATTCCACCTTTTATATCACTCCTCTTCACCCTTGGATCAGCATCAAATTGTTCTTTATCCTTTGATTTAAGCCACCTGTCCAGTCCTGGAAGAATCTGCATCTGCAGCACCTTTTTGTGCAGGAAAAAGTAGATGCCCCCCCTACTTTTTCCACTTTTTGGCCACCTTTCTCCCTGCTACAAATCCCCAAACAGTAAGCATCAAAGCCCTTGAATGGTGTTTTGACAAATAAAGATTAAGATGATGATAGTTGCCAGCTCAGATATCAAATGGTATTAGGTGTTGTGCAGGAATGAAAACTTGTATCAAAATTAATGAATTAAGGGGCCCGGAATGATAACTTGTCACAAATCAAGAAAATTATCCAAATACAAGTGATTCAAAGCATTAGAAGCATCAAATGGACTAGAGTAACAAGTGAGTGCATTCAGAAATCAAATATGAATGAGATTTCTAAGAAGTGATAACTTGGGAGCCCAAAAACGATAACTTATATGACTTAAAAACGATAACTTGTGATAACTTGAGTTGTGGTTATCCAAATGTGTTGAAATTTGACCAGCATTGAGTTAGAACAATAATAAGATGATTGCTTAAGGTCCCTGTGCAGAATTAATGGTTTCGCATGTCAAAATGACAGAATTGCCCTTTAATGATAACTTGGCACTTGAAAAATGATAACTTATTCAAATGTACTTAAAACTTTGCACAAGTTGAGATGTGACTATCCAAATATGATTTATACATGATAATGATTGATTTAGAGTAAGAAAACCATTGAAAATCAGTTCACTCAAAATAATGATAACTTGACATATAGGAATGATAACTTGTCCTCAAAATGATAACCTGGCATAGAATTTAAATATTAATGGATTTTGGCATTTCAGAACCTCTATGCACATGGAATTAAGTATGAAATGAGGAATATCAACTAGTTATCACAATGTATGCATTCCAAGTATAATTGGCCCAAAAATAGGCAAAAGTGGGACTCGATATGTATGAATTGTATCTAAAATGGGTTAGAAACATATAGTGATCAGCAAGTGATCAACCCCAACAACATACAAATTTATTGTTAAAATTGATCCAATGATCCACCTACTTCTGTTACACGTCTCTATCTGAATTCTCCTCATTTCGGGTTTCTCTTCGTTTGTTTCCTCCACCAAAAGCCTCCAGAGATCCTCCTACATACAGGTGAGATAACCAAGTCCTTGGGTACCTGTTGGCCATGTGGGGTGAGGGAGAAACGAGGTGAAAATCCTAAGGCGAAGTAGTGAGGGGATCCAATGTGTTGCTGCCCACCTGGGGTTGCTCTTGGCATTCCGATAGGCCAGACATCTCTGGTGATCGTCTGAGTGCCCCTGGTAGGAGGGAGGACGTGAGAAGAGTTGACGGCTAGGGTTAAGGGAGATCTTCTGATTTAGTTTTTATTTCCTTTAATCAAATCTGATTTTTATTTTTGATTGACTTTGATTAATATTTTTTCCTGGGGTTTTATTGGTGCATTACATAATGTGTCATCAGTCTCATTATTGTTGTCTTCCTCTTCAGCTTTAGGTATTTGTAATGTTGAAGAAAGAAAGAAAAAAAAGAGAGCGGTTTATTTTTTATATTATGACTAATTTGATATTCGGGTCAAAAGTCCATAGTATCCTTAATAATATTTTTAGGAGTGCTACAATCCTAATATTATTAGGCCAAAAAACATGTGACATAATATGTTTTTTAAGATATAACTTAACTATTAATCTTGCTTTCCTTAACATGTGATTTCGTAACATTTGACTTGGAAAAGTTGGGAAATAATGATAAAGTATAGATTAAATAATAATAATCAAAACTTGTGAATGAATCCGCCCTCATCAATGTTATTAAGATCGAACCGAAAGACGATCCGGATAAGTGTCCGTTATAGGTCGAACCAATCAGTCCAACCATTCGAACCAGAAAATAATAAAATATTATATTTATTATGATATAGTAAATCAAGCCATGATATTTTGATTATATAAATATATATGATGCCAAAATATAATTATATAAAAAATAACAATCATAAATTATAAATGTATAATTAATTTTAAGATTTGATATTCAAATTATCATACACTTAATAAATTTTATTGAATTTTATTATTATATACAAATTTTCTATTGGTTAATTCTTTTTGTGTTTCATGTCTTTATTTTTTATGATAGAAGCAACAAATACATATTTTTTCCAAAATATTATGACAAAATTATATAGTCTATAAGTAAATATATAGTATAATTAGTAGTTAACTATTTAATTTGACTTATTACATACTAAAATAAAGAAATTTATAGTTGTGTATATATATTATTATATATAATATTATACTGTACTAAGTATATTATAATATTGTTGTAGAATTGCACCATTCACTCATAATTAAGTTATCTAATATGGTAAAAATTATATTAATATAATAAATATATAATTAATTTATATTATAATATATATATTTGTGATATTAAAGAAATTGAATAAGATCACAATCCATAAGTTAAAGCTAAACGTTTAATAAATTCAAAACTAAATGAAGGAAAAAAGAACAAGTGAGTGTACAAAGATAGTCTCATATTGATAGTAGTAATAAAGTGAGAGTAAATGGACAAGTATTAATGAAGGGGGAACTAATTGGCCAATATGAATGTTTATGGAGAAAGTCCATCTTTGGATAATTTTTAAATTTATAATAATAACTTTTACCAAATTATCTCTTAACAAAAAATTTAATAAAAATTTAGCTGGCCCAAAAAACGCAGTTCAATCTGATTTTTTCTAATTTTGGCCAATTTTAATCGATTTTTTATCGGTTCAACTGGTTCAATCCAATTCAAATAGAGGTCTTGTTTTGGGGCTTCAATTGGGCTACAGT
Organism: Pontederia crassipes; assembly: GCA_030549335.1. Classification (NCBI taxonomy): domain Eukaryota; kingdom Viridiplantae; phylum Streptophyta; class Magnoliopsida; order Commelinales; family Pontederiaceae; genus Pontederia; species Pontederia crassipes. The sequence continues at coordinate 21,929,755 of CM060194.1, read as the reverse complement.
TGTGGTCGGTCAGTGGTCAAACCGGTCTGACCCCCTGGTCTGGTTCGGCCCTGACATTGGCCCTCATGTTAGAAGAAATCTGTTCGTGTCATGGACACCTTGAGAAGGGATTCATTGGTGTGACACCTCGCAACATGTTTACTTGCATTTTTTTTGTCACTTTGTAAATTAGTCTTAGCATGACACATTGATGACAATTTTATAATTTTGCACTAAAATAATGCACTCCAAAAACTTATTCTCTCCACATCATATATCCCCAAACTACCAATTGTATCTAGGATATATTAAAGGATAGCAGTTATTCCTCCGTCGAAGTTTTTGTAATCAAGTATTATACTCTCAATAAAGATTTCAAAGCTTCCATAAATTTAGCATTGAGCTTCAAGCATAGCATGACAATCCACACAAAAGAGCATCTCGATCAAGCATTCCGTTTAGGCGCCCATTTGCTCACAAATGCTTCGGTCGAAGCGTTCACTCAGGACAAGCATCCTAGAAATCATGGAATTTGCAAGTTGCATAGCAAGCTTCCACGAGACACAATTAAAAGAGCTTGTCTAAACCATCCGCAAGTCTAGACATCGCACGATCGTTCACGAGTAAAAATAATCCCGTGACAAGTTGATATTAGAGGCACTTCTTTTATACCACTCATTTGGCACATTTGATGACTAGAAAGAAATGTCGTTAAAGTCGAAGATGACCTAAGAGCATGCCGCACAAAAAAAGGGTCGATCAGAGCGAGGACATGTCAGGTTGAAGGATGTCATGACAGCCTTTAAGCAACACATCGGACAGTTGTAACTAGACATTGACAAAATGCAAGATCAGCTCGTGACACATAAGGAGAGCTGAAAAGTCAATCGATATCACAATTATATGGGATGAGATCTTATCGGTGTATGCTTGACTCGAGTCTATGGAGGCGACGATCATGTACATGAGGAACCCATCACCAACAAGCTATGAACATTAGTCATGTTCTGAACTAAGATCTTAAAGCCTTTCAAGAAGAATGTCCAGAGAATGAGCAACATCAAGAAACATTCGCCTTTCAGGAAACAAGAATCCATGTGCCAAAGTCAAGGCCATGCAAGGGTGAGAGGTCGGCAAATGACATCAATGAATTTTTGTGAAACGTTCGATGATACATGGATGCATTGAACATGACCTCATAAGTAAGGATGGTGAAAATTGTCTTTCTACTTGCAAGATGCAGAGAACTTACACGGTGACGATGTTGATGTCATTGAGATGTATACTTTATCAACTATTTATGTGTTGTCAAGTCAAGATTTGAGGCCAAGATCGCCTTCTTCAACTTCAATCAAAAGGATACGTTGAAGGAACACGTGAAAGAATTCACCGAACTCCACCTATACTTGGATGAATGAAGACACATTGTTGGAAATTTTTGTTAAGAGTTAGAAGCCTTGGATTAGAATAGAATTGGAGCGACAAGATTGTCTCAATCTCCGCTCGCTAGTCGCTATTACCCAATCACTCGTGGAGTATTTCAAGATGAGTGTTATACAACCAAACCATCGAGCAAAGGCCATGTTGGGAGAGAGAAGTTCAAGTCTCAAGGAGGTAAGACAAATTACCAGAACCAAGACAAAGGTAAGGGCCATCAAGACATGAGGTTGGATGGTGGCAAATCCAAGAGGGAAGAGAAGTTGTCAAAGTTTTTTTACAAGGGTTCTCATTGGACAAGAGATTGCTTGCAAAAGACGACAGTCAATGCTATATATTGTCCCAACAAGATAGATAAGGCGAAGGCATGTCTCAGCTCGATGCACATTCTTAGTGCAGGAATCAACACGAAAATCAAGCTAAATGGGCAAGTCTTCAATGCTCTTATCGACATAGAAACATCGAAGTTGTTCGTGTTAGAAGTGATCGCTAAGAAGTTAAAACTACCACTATAAAAGACTTTAGCCTCATTCAAGACTATCAACGTGAAGATATTTGGAGCACAAATTTTTTTTCCTAGACTGAACGTTCACGTGGGCAAGTGGTCGGGAAGTTTCATGGGACTAGATGACTACAAAGTGGTGGCACATATTTCTTTCTTGCGACACATTATTGTCATCTGTTCACCAACTCGTTGGTCATCTTCGACCCCAAGGGACCTTATAATGTGAGTTAAGGCAGAAATCTAAAGCATAAGGCATTCTCTTCCATGCAAGTAGTGAAGGGGTTGAGAAGACAGGAACACGCCTTCTTGGCAATTGCCATCTTGAAAGATCTGAGCCATCCATTCCAACACTTCTTAAGTTCTCGAGACTCTTGAGAACTTTGCGTATGCCATGCCCCCGGAGTTGCCAAAGTGTTGTCTCTGAAGGATGAAGTGGACCATGTCATCAACTTGGTCACAATATCAAAGCCATCACATTGAGTTCCTTATCAGTTGGTTCCATCGAGATTTATAGAATTACGTAAGCAACTGACCGAACTATTGGATGCAAGAAATATTTGACCATCAAAGTTCCCATATGGCACTCCAATTCTTTTTCGAAGGAAGCATGATGGATGCTTACGGATGTGTATTGATTATCGGACTATAGACAAACTTACAATGAATAACAAGTGCATCATCCCACTTGTGGCTGACTGACTATTTCGGCTTGTTGAAATATGATTCAAAAAATATTATCCACATCATTTTGTACTTTGGAAAAAAGAAAATTAATTATGGAGTTAGTGGATAGTTACAGTAATGTGGTAGTTATGGTTATGGGGTAATGTAATTAGTGATAGTAGTGTGTTAATGGTGGAGTGTGTGCATGATATCCCATGTATTTAGGCATGATCTTCATGTTGTTATCTTCTAAAGTTGTAAGCAAGCCATTTTATTTTGAGTTTTAATATGGCAGCAAAATATCATTTAATGATATTTCATTTTCTTCAAAAATTTTCCTTGATTACTCTATTATGTGCTGAATTATTTTCCTAATTTATCATTTAATTTCCAACAAGTTTGGTATCAAAGTAAGTCTCAAAATACTTAGGCAGGAGAAGACACCATCTGCGGATTTAGAGTTTCTAGCAAGTGTAATTAATCAGCGTTTCAACAAGCAAAAGTGTGAAGCAAATTGGCTGTGAATGGTCGTAGTGTAAGTTTCTTTCAATCTTTGATTTCTATTTTCAAAGGTGATAATTATGAGTTTTGGAATATCAAAATGAAGACTTTGTTTATGTCACAAGACCTTTGCCATTTGGTTGACAATGGATATGTTGATCCAGGGAAATTAAAGGAAAATAAAAAGAAAGATGCAAATGCATTGTTTCTTATTCAGCAAGTTGTGCATGAGATTATTTTTTGCAAAATTATAAGTGCAATTACCTCAAAGCAAGTATGGAGTAAATTATAGAAAGAATATCAAGGAGCATCAAAGGTAATTATAGTTAAATTACAAACTCTTCGTCAAGATTTTTAGATGTTTATGAAATCAAATGAGTCTGTTCAAGAAAATCTATCAAGAGTAACTACTATGGTAGATCTTATTGAGAAAAGATTGATGATAAAACTGTTGTTGCTAAAGTTTTGAGGAATTTGACATCAAAATTTGATTATGTAACTACTGCAATTGAAGAGTCTAAAAATTTATCTATATTCTCTTTTGATGAACTAATGGGTTCTTCGCAAACACATGAAGCAAGAATGAGCAAATTTACAGAAAAATCTTTTCAAGCCAAAGTAGAAACACCTCGATTTTGTATCAATAGAGGTCGTGGTCGTGGAAGATTTCGTGGAAGAGGCCGAGGAGACCATGGTAGCGGAAGATTTGATAGACAAAATGAGCAAAGATAACGACCATCAAATGAGTACAAAAGCAAAGTTCAATGCTACTACTGTAAGACACATGGACATATTGAAGCAAATTTTGATGAAGAAAAAGAAGAAGAAAGTAAGTTGTTTATGGCCTATTCTCATTCTAACGATACAAATGAAATATGTTTTTTAGACAGTTGTTGTTCTAATCATATGACTGGAATGAGATAATTGTTTAACGTGTTTGATGAATCAAAGAGAAGACAACTCAAATTTGGAGATGATAAACCTATCTAAGTTGAGGGAGAAGGTACAATTATATTCGGCAAAATGATGGTAAAGAAAAAATTCTCTATGTTATTTTTTATATTCTTCATTTGAAGAATAATATTTTAAGCATTGGACAATTGATGGCAAGTGGTTATTCTATTTTGTTTGTTGATGGTTAAAGATAATAAATCTGAACTGATTATTGCAAAAGTTGCTATGACAAAAAATCGCATGTTTCCGCTAAATTATTCTTATGCATTTTCAGTTCATCCAATTTCTGAGGCTAAATTTTGGCATTTGAGGTATGGTCATCTCAACATTAATGGACTGAAATTATTGGCTAGATTAAATATGATTATTGAACTTTCAAAAATTGATTCTTTTGATGAAGTATGTGAGGATGCATTTTTGGAAAACAATGCAAAAATTCATTTCTTGCAGCAAATCCTACAAAGCAAAGTACCCTCTTGAAATTATTTATGAAGATTTATGTGGATCTATGCAAACAAAATCCCTCAGTGACAATCAATATTTTGCATTATTTAGTGATGATTATGTTGAATCCCATATTTTGATGATAACAAATCAAATTGAACATAAAAGTTACTAATCTATGCTCAAGCGATGATATGTAGGTGTAGAATTGATATGATCTCATTTGCAGAAGAAATCGTCAATTAAAATGATAAAAATAAAAATTCAGCATATGACTGATCGACTGATTATGAAGATCGGTCGATTGATATCAAGCGGAAGAAATGTCGAGACTGTACCGGTCGATGATCCGGTCGATGCACCGATCAATGAAACAGCACAGGGACGAATTCCAAAAAATGTCGAGACTATGCCAGTCGACGTTTCGGTCAAAGGACCGATCGACCGAACAGCTTACAAAAGTGACAAATATGCCGCAATGATCATATTGACCGGTCGACCGGCTCATTAATGCGGTCGATCGGTCACGATGGCAGATGAATAGTAATAGCTATTTTTCAAGAAAAAAATTATGGAGGAATTTCTTGACGAGATTCTCACATGTAGAAGCCTATAAAAGGAGTGTCAAAACTTGAAGAAAAATCATCCAAGCAAGCAAGATCATTCAAAAGCGTTCTTGAGCCCAAATTTGCAAGTTCTTCTCTATTCTCTTCTAATTTTGAGTGTGAAAAAAATTTGTAAAAGAAGAGAGTTAGAGGAAATCTTTATTCTCTGATCTAGTGAGATTGAGAGCTTGTTGTAAAAGAGGAGTGCCTTACCTCTTGAGCGGAGAAAAATGCGTGTAATGTAAAGAGGATTGTTCTCTCCCTAGTGGACCTTCGGCGGTCCCGAAGTCAAGAAGTCGGAACGAGGATGTAGGCCGAAGAGTTGAGACCGAATCTTGTCAACATATCGTGTCTTGCTGTGTTTGCTCTCTTACTCACTTTTTTATTGTTATTTGCTTGTGATCATTTTTAGTGATTTTTCGAGAGTGATTTTGCGAAAAGATTTTTATACACCAATTCAACCCCCCCCCCCTCTCTTGGTGCTTTTGATCCTACAATTGGTATCAAAGTTGGTTGCTCTTATTTTTTAGATTTAAAAATCTTTAGAGCTATAGCATCAAGTGGATTCAGTTTTTCTGCAGGTTAATCGATTAATCGTCCTCCACTTTTTAATATATCCAATTTTGCATATTGAAAAATTAAGATGCAAGCATATGTATGTTCCATTGATATTGACACGTGAGATGTCGGTCAAAAAAGTTTGATCAATGTGAAAAATCTCCTTTGGAATATACCGAAGGAGAAAGGCTTTTGATAAAACTTGATTGGAAAGCTAAAAATATTTTTTATTGTACTTTGAATCCAACGGAGTTTAATCGGGTTTCTAATTATTCAAGTGCTAATGAAATTTGGAAGAAACTTATCATCACTCATGAAGGAACCGACAAAATTAAGGAATCTAGATTGAATATTCTAAATCACCAATATGATTCTTTTAAAATGCATGAAAATGAATCTATAAATGAGATGGTCGTTCGTTTTAATGATATTGTAAATGGCTTAGCCTCTTTGGACGACCCAAGAACTAACTCTCAAAAGGTAAAAATGTTTCTCATGTCCCTCTCCTCCAAATGGCATACAAAGAGGACCGTGATCCAAGAGAAGGATTGAGCAAGTTAGATTTTGACAATCTTATATGTTCACTCTTAACATATGAGATCGGAATCAAGGAGGATGAAGAAGCAAATGCTCCAAAGAGAAAAACTCTGGTATTGAAAGCAAATAAAGATGAGGAAGACACAAGTGAAGAAGATGAAGATCTTGATGAAAAGAAGCTTGCCCTATATGCAAAGAAGCTTGACAAGTATCTCAAGTTTGCCAAGTAAAAGAAGAAGAATGACTTCACCAAGAAAAAATCATCATCAAGCAAAAATCAAATAACTTGCTTTGAATACAAAAAGGTTGGACATTATAAAAATGAGTGTCCAAATTTGATCAAAAAGGAAAAAGATGGAGAAAATTTAAGAAGGAAGAAAAAAGCTCTTCAAGCAACCTGAGATATGGAATCAAATAACTTACATATGGTATGACCATTTCTAACCAAGATGGACCCAAGCAAGGTTGTGTACCAAAAAGATGAGATTCTCAATTTCTTTCTTATAGGAAGCCCCAAAGTATAATGATGGTAAATGGTATTTGGATAGTGGGTGCTCAAGACACATAACCGGCGATGCATCAAACTTCATCACCTTGGAAAAAAATGGAGGAAAAGTCACTTTTAGAGACAATAGCAAAGGAAAAGTAATAGGTATGGGTAATGTTGGTAAGAATGACAAAGTGTTTTTGGAAAATGTATGGCTAGTTGAAAACCTAAAATATAATCTAATTAGCATATGTCAACTATGTGATAAAAACTATTTAATCAAATTTGGAAAAGACAAGTGTTTGATATTAAATGAAAACAATGAAGTTTTACACATGGGCTTTAGATACAATAATGTGTACAAAATTGACTTTGATAATTTGAAAAATGAAAGATGTCTTAGTGTTACGCATGATGATATAAATTTATGGCATAGAAGATTAAGACATGCAGGTTATAAATTACTAAATAAACTTTCAAATCATGAATTGGTTAAAGGTTTGCCTAAGGTTAAATTTTAGAAAAATAATATTTGTGATTCATGCCTTAAAGGTAAACAAACCAAAAGTTCATTTAAATTAAAGGGAGTCATTAGTACTCATAGATCTTTGGAACTTTTACATCTTAATTTATTTGAACCAATTGGTGTACTAAGTTTAGGAGGAAAAATATACATTTTTGTGATTGTTGATGATTTCTCTCATTTCACTTTGACTATTTTTCTTACTAGCTTTTTCTTAGGAAACATTTTGGACATGAAAATTCATATTAGAAATCCAATCATTTAAATGGTAGAAAATCACATCTCAAATGTTTTACATGTGGATTTTATGGTCATTATGCATATCAATACAAAATAAGAAAATCTTCACAACATAGAATGATATGGGTTTTGAAAGAAACATTATCTAACAAAATTGGACCCAAAGAAGTTTGGGTACCAAAAGTTACTTGATTATTTTTCAGATATGCCTCACGTGCAAAGGACATATCGAACTAAAAATGTGAAGACACAAAGGTTATGGTAAAAATATCATCTATTTTTTCGTCACTCAAAAATTCAAAACTACTATTTTTTTAAAAAAAAGAGGAACATATAAAATTGATAATAGTGATAGGAGGAGCATACTAAACTTTATTTTGACATATCGTGGATATCATTGTTGTATCAAAGTTTTATTTCATATTTTGATTATTAATATATTTTTTGGCCTTCCTCAAATTGTTTTCATTTCACCATTATAAAATAGTCATAAATTTAGCGGGAGTTATTTCTTCATATACAAATTATTCTTTTTAATGAAACAAGAGGGGAAGAAATATAGGAGAAATATGCTCTGAATATCACTTTATAAGAAAGTTGTGTTAGGGGGAGTAAAATTGATTTTACAACTTTTTCGCAACTTATACATTTTTCACATTTCTCGATTTGTTTTCATAAAAAAGGAGGAGATTGTTGGATCTAAATTTTAATGACATATAAAATTATATTTTTGATGATACAAACCTCGAAAGATTAAAGTTAAAATACTGAAAAATTTTAAAGAAAAAAGGATAACTTTATGCACTACATTTTGATTAAATACTTGACTATGATCCTAGGATAAATCATAAATACTAAAGTTGTAGATAATTTTGTTAATTTTCTATAGAATAAAAAATCATCTCATTTGAATAACTGTGCAAAGAGTTATGCTTAAAATAGTGCAGGGCGATCGATTTGTCGGCTAGAACACCGGTCGACTTGCCTGCTAACACCGATCGATCGGTCCAGAACACAGATCGATCGGTCAGTGCAGAAAATGCTCAATTTCAACAAGCATAATGTCAGACTATACAGATCGACTTATCCAGAACACAGGTCGAACAGACATTGCAGAATTCACCAACGGTCATATTTTTTCATAAAAGAAAGTGTATCGGTCGATCGGTCCATATGTGCGGTCGATCGGCCTACGAGTCAAATGAACAATAATGATCAAAATTGAAGGAAAAAAATTGTGGAATGATTTTTGGACGACTTTCTCACTTGCTGAAACCTATAAAAAGAGTGTCAAAGCCAAAAGAAAGTGCATCCATCCAGGCATTGAAGCAAAACTTCAAGAAATCAAAAGAAGATAATTTCTCTTGAAGTTACCATTTAGAGTTTTCTTTCTTTCTCTCTTCCACTCTTGTAACCTTAGCTTTGTAAAAGAGAGAAACATTTTGTTCAGAAAAAATAGAGAGAGCTCCTATGTAAAAGAGGTTCTAAATCTTACCTTTTGAGCGAGAGAAAAAAATTAGCCTCCTAGGATGAGAGGTTGCCTTGCCTCTAGAAGCGGAGAAAAGGTAATTGATGTAAAGGGCTTTTTTTCTTACCCCATTTGGAACAAAGGAATGGATTAGTGGAATCTCCGGCGATCTCGAGGTCGAGAAGTCGGAGCGAGGACGCAGGCCAAGGTGTGATCGAACCTCGTCAACAATCATCATGTCTTTACATTTGATTTTCTCTCTCTCCCCGTTCATATTATGCTTATGATCTGAATTGCTTTATTTTAAAAGGTTTTAAAGAATTGATTTTGTGCTTCTGCGATGATCTTTGTGAAATTGACATTTTTTATTTAACACCAATTCACCCTCCCCCTCCCTCCCCCCTCTTGGTGCCCTTTGGGATCCTATAGAGGAATTAAATATTTTTGAAAGAAATCAAGTGTGGAAACTTGTGGAAAGACCAAAAGATCATCCCATTATTGAACTAAATGGGTTTTTCGAAACAAGTTAGATGAAAATGGTATCATTGTGAGGAACAATTCTAGATTAGTGGCCAAGGGTTACTCACAAATTGAAGGGATTGATTTTGATGAAACTTTTGCACCCGTTGCTAGACTTGAGGCAATTCGAATGCTTTTGGCTTTTGTATGTTATAAAGGTTTTAAACTTTTTCAGATGGATGTCAAATAAACTTTTTTAAATGATTTTATAAATGAAGAAGTTTATGTTGAACAACATCAAGGTTTTGAAAATCCAGATTTCCCTTATTATGTTTTTAAACTTTCAAAAGCTCTTTATGAATTAAAACAAGCTCCTCGAGCTTGGTATAAAAAATTAATTTCATTTTTAATTGAAAATGATTTTCAAAAAGGAAAAGTTGACACCACATTATTTTTAAAACACTTTAAAAATGATATTTTAATAGTCACATTTATGTTGATGATATTATTTATTGTGCTGCTAATGAATGCCTATGCAAAGAGTTTGAAACTCTTATGCAAAAAGAATTTGAGATGAGTTTTGTATGAAAGCTTACCTTCTTTCTAGGCCTACAAGTGAAACAATTCAAGGAGGGCATTTTTCTCAATCAAGAAAATTATATAAGGGAGTTACTTAAAAGATTCGAGATGAACGAATGCAAATCAAGTACAACTCCTATGAGCACTACTACAAAATTAGACAAAGATCAAAAAAGGTACAGAGGTATGATTGGTAGCTTGCTCTATTTAACGGCATCTAGACCAGATATAATGTTTATCGCATGCTTGTGTGCTAAGTTTCAATCTGCTCCCAAAGAATCACATTTAATTGTTGTTAAAAGAATAATGCGCTATTTAAAGCATACATGTGAATTAAGCATTTGCTACGATAGAAATTCCCCATTTGAATTGCATGCCTTGACCGATGCAGATTTTGCCGGTGTAAAGTTGATAGGAAAAGCACTAGTGGGATGTGTTGCTTTTTTGGTAGCTCTCTCATTTCATGGGCTAGTAAGAAACAAAATTCCATCGTATTTTCTATCACCGAGGCCGAATATATAGCCGCGGTAGTTGTTGTGCACAAATATTATGGGTAAAACAACAATTGCTTAATTATGGTGTGAATTATTCCAATGTACCCATGAAGTATGATAACACAAGTGCTATAGAAATGACCAAAAATCCAATTCAATACTCTAGGACCAAACATATTTGCGATATCATTTCATTAGATAGCATGGTTGGGTCAAAGTTTTAATGACTAAAGAAAAATAGATAACTTTATGCACTATACTTTGATTAAATAATTGTTACTGATCTCATTAGTTTTGGATAACCGTGCAGAAAGTTATGATCAAAACAGTGCAAGTCGGTCAACCTGCCGGATGACGCAAAGAAACTTGGTCGACAATACCGGTCGACCAAATGAATATGCCAGTCGACCGATCTAGAATCGGTTGATGCCGAGACAATATCGGTCGACATACCGGTCGACAGTCCGATCGATCGACCAAGCGCAGAAGTTAGAAAAATGGCACAACGGTCATAAAGACTGGTCGACTGGCCTCCAAGTTAAATGAATAGTAACGATCAAATTTGAAGGAAGAATTTGTGGAATAATTTCTGGACGAATTTTTCACACATTGAAGGCTATAAAAGGAGTGCCAAAGCCAGAGGCAAAGGCATCCATTCACTCATTGAAGAAAAACTTCAAGTCATCAAAGAGAGATCATTTCTTGAAGTTTTCATCTTATAGCTTTCTCGTCTTTTTCTCTTCTCTTCTTGTGAGCATAGAATTGTAAAAGAGAGAAACACTTTTGTTTAAAAAAATTGAGAGAGCTCCTATGTAAAAGAGATTCAAAATCTTACCTCTTGAACGAGAAAAATAGATTAGCTTCCTAGGAGGAGAGGTTGCCTTGCCTTTCGAAGCGGAGAAAAGGCGGTGGTGTAAAGGGCCTTCTTCCTTGCCCCATTTGGAACGAAGGAAGGGATTAGTAGAATCTACGACGGTCTCGAGGTCGAGAAGTCGGAGGGGGGACGTAGGCCAAGGTGTGGCCGAACCTCGTCAAAAACCATCGCGTCTATTTGTGTTTGATTTCTTTCACTCTATCTCCCTCTAATATTGTGTTTATAATCTGAATTGCAAAGGTTTTAAGAATCAGTTTTGTGCTTTCGCAACAATCTTCGTGAAATCAATATTTTTAGTTAAACACCAATTCACCCCCCCCCCCCCCTCTTGGTGCCCTTTGGGATCCTACACATGTAACCCTTAAAAACATTGTCATTGAACATGTGTTCACTGAAGTTCAACTTGTAGATATATTTACAAAACCCTTGAGTAAAGAACGTTTTTGCATGCTTAGAAGAGAATTAAGAATGATTGAATCTTAATTGCATGTCAATTCTAACTAAAAGTGACTTGGTTATGCAATATCACTTTAGACATGAATTGAATATTAAAAGTGTTGCACAACACTTACATTTATATGAAATAAATCCTTGGCAATAAACCTCAATTGTTAAAATTTCAAAAATTAGTGAAAAGTGACTGTCAGACTAGAATCGGTCAACAGATATTAGGCACCGGTCGATCGGTATGTGACCACATCCGATTGATATCCATCGATCGATGGATTGTTTATTAACAAAATAATATTCGGTCGACCGGTTCCAAAATCGCACACATATAACAAATCGATCGCCCAATTGGTCGATCTATTTTTTTTTTGTTCCCTCGACAGCTGCCCTAGTCATCTCCTGTCCGACCTTCCGTGACGTCGCCGCCAATCTCCGGCCATCGTCATCATCATCCTGTCTCACCGGCCAGCCCACTCTCTCGCAATCCGCCGGGCAACCCTCTCGCCGCCACCCTCTTCTCCATCCCGTCCGATCACTCCTCCGTCAGTTGCCCTTTTCTCGGTCGCCCTCCTCTCTCCATCCGGCCATCGTCGTCACCGCCCTTTTTATCCATAGGATGCCCCCCTTTCTACTCTTGGCCTGTCTTTCCGGCCACCTTCCCTCTCTGGCCGGCCGCAGAAGCCCATCGCACGGCCGTCCCTCTGCTCTCCGGCCACTCTCTAGTCATCTCTCTTCTCTCTTCGTCGACCATCGCTGACCGTCTTCGTCTCCAAATCCCTCTCGACCGACCAATCCCTGTCACCTGCATCAGCTTCCCTCCAGTGCCTCTTCCTATCACCAAATCTCATCCGGCCACTATTGTTGAATTCATGACCGATGACGACGAAGGGTATCCTCGAACTCGCCTAGTCTTTCAGTGCCGTCATCATTTCTATAGCTCAGGCGATACCATTCATATTCTCCCACTTGAGCCTAAACCTGATCCGGAACCCGAACCCGAGCCTGTACATCAAGGATGAGATCGTGGACGAGGGCAATCCCGTGGACATACTCGCTAGCCACCTACCACTGACCCCACTGATTTTGATAGTCATCTCTTTGTCGCTAGGGAAGTTTCTACTAGTTTTGATGCCTTGTACGGCTCTCATGAAGTACGGCATGCCTACACCATTGATTAGGACACTCTAAACATTCCAGATATTCAGGAGATGTTCGCAACCATCAGTTGGTTGCCACTTCTTTATCTCACTAAGCGTGTGTATCCTCGTCTTGTTCGTCATTTTTATGCGAACATGACGATCACTCGGGAGGCCATCATCTCTTATATTCTTGGTGTACCCATTCGTCTTGATCCTGACCATCTCTGTCACATCTTTGGCATTGCGTGCCCATTACCGCGTTTCTATTCATTTGTCACTCATGGCTGGCCTTCCGATTATCTTTCATTACACCGTTGAAATGGCCCATCGACATCTTCATCCAACCATGAAAATAACTCAGAACATTCTTAGTCGCATGATCACTCCTAGAGCCGAGCACTATATAGAGGTCACTCACTTTGATCTATTCTTTCTTCATTGTCTCTGTATCCATGATGCCTCATTTCTCTATTTTAGTCATTTTCTTTTCTATCACATGGATTACACCTTCCAGAAGATTTCCTCTGCTACTCGTGGTCGGTACCACTTATATTTTGGTGTCTGAATCACTAAGATTTTACTTCATTTTGGTGTCGTGATCCCTGTAGGCGAGGAGTACATCCGACCCCGATCCACTGACGTCATGAGTTTTGGGAATTTGCATCGGAAGCATTTTCGGTTCGGCGAGCCGACATCGATAGATTCTGACGATAGAGATGATGCCACGTATGGAGAGCCAGCGCCTATGGACACTCAGGATGCACCAGAGACTGGTCCAGATTCCCTCTTCCTTCAGCGCCCGCTGAGCGTATTGGATCTTTCCAGCATGCTCCCTCGGCTTCTTATGGTGCTTATGATTTTATGGCCTTGTCATATTAGGTGGGTGCCATAGACCATTGCGTGACCCAGATGGATCGTCGTATTCAACGGATGGAGCATGACTCTCGTTATCTTGTTGGCTCGCTATAGGCCTACTATGTATCACAGGGATTCATTCTGACCGTAGCTCGTGATGATGATAGTCCCGATGAGTTATATGTGTCTTACCTCCCTTTTTGATGATGTCAAAAGGGGGAGAAATTTGATTAGGATGGGATGATGTTATATGTTTCAAGTTATGTGTTTTAGTTTGATGTTTGCATTTGTATTAGTGTACTAGTGTCGTGCACCATTTTGTAATGACTACAGTCACGTTTGTTAGTGCATGAACATATGATGTACTATCGACTATGAATGTAATGTGATAACTTATTTATGCCTTATTTTATTCCATGTCTATATTGTTCTTTATTTGACGTCATAAAGTTCATATTGTTCCATATTATTATGACGATGTAAAGGCCACCTATTTAAGGGAGAAAATGTGAAATATGCATGAATATGCATGTACACTACTTACTATCTTAACTTCCATTTCATTTCTTTTCTCTCTTTATCGTTCAATTAGTTTGTCATCATAAAAAAGGGGGAGATTGTTGAATCCCATATTTTGATGGTAACAAATCAAATTGGACATAAATGTTACTAATCTATGCTCAAGTGATGATACCCAGGTGTAGAATCGATATGATTTCATTTATAGAAGAAATTGTCAATTAAAACGATAAAGATAAAAATTCAGCATACGACCGGTCGACCGACTATGAAGAATTAATATCATGCGGAAGAAATACTGACTGTGTCGGTCAATGATCCGATCGCTACACCGGTCGACCGAACAGCACAGGGACGAATTCAAGAAATGTCGAGATTGTACCGATCGATGATCCGGTCGCTGCACCAGTCGACCGAACAACACAGGGACGAATTCCAGAAAATGTCGAGACTATACTGGTCGATGTTTCAGTCGAAGGACCGGTCGATCGGACAACTCATAAAAGTGACAAGTATGCCGCAACGGTCATATTGACCGGTCGACCGGCCCATTAATGCGATCGATCGGTCACAGTGCCATATGAATAGTAACGGTTATTTTTTAAGGAGAAAATTTTAGAATAATTTATGGACGAGATTCTCACATGTAGAAGCCTATAAAATGAGTGCCAAAGCTTGAAGAAAAATCATCAAAGCAAGCAAGATCATTTAAAAGCGTCTTTCAAGTTCTTGAGCCCAAATTTGCAAGTTCTTCCCTTTTCTCTTCTAAACTTTGAGTGTGAGAAAATTTTATAAAAGAAGAGAGTTAAAGGGAATCTTTATTCTCTGATCTAGTGAGATCGAGAGCTCGTTGTAAAAGAGGAGTGTCTTACTTCTTGAGCGGAGAAGAAGGCATGTGATGTAAAGAGGGTTGTTCTCTCCCTACAAAAAAAGAGAAAGATAGTGGATCTCCGATGATCTCGAGGTCGAGAAGTTGGAGTGGAAACGTAGGCTAAAGAGTTGAGGCCGAACCTCGGCAACATATCGTATCTCGCTGTGTTTGCTATCTTACTCACTTTTTTATTGTTATTTGCTTGTGACATTTTTAGTGATTTTTCGAAAGTAATTTTACGAAAAGATTTTTATACACTAATTCACCCCTCCCCTCTCCCCCCTCCCCCTCTTGGTGTTTCAATCCTACAGATATTCTCACATGAGTTGGGTATATTTTTTTTAATTAGAAATCTAAGATGTTTGATGTGTTTAAAAAATTGAAAGCTATGGTGGAAAATAAAAATGGTTATCACATTAAAATTCTGCGCACAGATAGAGGTGGTGAAATTTTATCAAATGAATTTAACCAATTTTGTGAAGAATAGGAAATTCAAATGCAGCTTACAACTCCATATACACCTCGACAAAATGGTATTGTTGAAAGGAAGAATCGAACAACTGTAGAAATGGCAAGAAGTTTATTGAAGGAGAAGAATGTTCCCAATACTTTTTGGGCTGAAGTAGTCACAACTGTAGTATATGAATATTTCTCCAACAAAAGCAGTGCAAAATCAGACTTCCTATGAGACATGGAAAGGTTGCAAACCAAAAGTAAGCCATTTGAAAGTTTCTGGATGCATTGCATATGCTTTGAACAAGTCTGAAAATCGTCAATAGCTTGATGACAAGTTCAAGAAATATATTTTTGTTGGTTATTCTGTTCAATCCAAAGCTTATCGGTTATACAATCCTTCTACTAAAAACATAATTATAAGTAAAAATATTATCTTTGATGAAAGATGCAGTTGGACATGGGAGGAGACAAATAGAACCAATGTGGTTGATCTGCAAATTGAGTTTCCTACATGAGATGAAAAAAATATTATTGTAGCACCAACAAGAAATGAATGTGTTCCAAGTAGTGAAAATAATTTCTCAGAAAATTCACCTAATTCAGTGTCAAGAAAATTTCATTCTTTGCAAAAAATATATGATTTTTGTCAATTTATTTTATTTGTCTCAGATCCGACGTGCTTGTAAGAAGCAATGGAAAAAAAATAATGGCACAATGCAATGAAAGAAATGATGTTTATTAAAAGAAGTCATACATGGGAGTTAGTTGATTTATCTGACAATAAAAAATTAATTGCTTTGAAATGGTTGTTTAAAACTAAATATCATGCACATGGAAGCATTCAAAAGCATAAAGAAAGGCTTGTAGAAAAAGGTTATGCACAAGAGTAAGTTATAGATTTTTAAGAAACTTTTCCTCCCGTTGCTCGTCTTGAAATAGTGGGATTACTTTTAGCCTTACCTGCTCAATTGCAATGTCTTATTTGTCAACTTGATATAAAATCAATTTTTTTTAATGATAATTTGAATGAAGATATTTATGTCAATCAACTAGAAGGCTTTGTTATCAATGGTAAGGAAGACAAAGTTTACAAATTGAGAAAGGCTTTGTATGATCCAAAGTAAGCTCCTCATGTATGGTACAGTAAGATTGATTCATTTTTTATTGACAATGGCTTTCGTAGAAGTGAATTTTAGCCAACACTATACTTGAAAGAAAAATAGGTTGAATTTATTATAGTTTGCCTCTATGTTGATCATATTTTATATATGGAATCTTTTCAATTAGTTGTGGCTAATTTTAAAACATGCATGATGGTAAATGTCACGACCCCGATTTAACCCGCGAGTTAAACTAGAGTTCGCGATTCATTACGGATGATCAAATAAAATTATGAAGAAATGCGAAAACGTGATGTAATTTACTCTTCTTTTATAATATAAGAGTAAAAATATATCATTAAATAAATTACATAATATGTGATCATTTCAGAGCAAACTTATGCTCCTTAAGTCGTACATTTTACAAAATAAATTTATTTTTGTTACAACTTATTTTGACAAAAGTAATAAACTCGATAACTCTCTCGACATCCTAACAAAAGGACACGAGAATAACAATTCCCCTCAATACCTTTACATCAAAAGAGTTATCCCTACTAAGATTATGAGCTCGCTCAATCTAAGAAGCTATACTGATCTGAAAAATATTAGAAACAACATTATGAGCAAAAATAGCTCAGTAAGTTGATAACTCATAGCTTATGTGTTACCAACTAATCAATTCGTAGTGACATAGAAAAGCATGCAATAATCATAATAGCAAAATAGGCATTTTCATATATTTGATAATTACATATATAACATACTAATAAGAAACATCACACTCAACTTGCAATCAATATCATATAAATCATATCAAACATACATATGCAAATGCAACACTCTTATATGAATGCACGGATCACCAACTGGCTAGTGGTCTGTAGGTGAATTCTAGAGGTGGCTCCCATCATGATCAGCGATGTAGCACTTAGCTACATTCTACCTCTTCCCTTTTGGGAGAACAAATCATATAACGGTAGGTGAATTCTAGAGGTGTCCCCTATGGATTCTAGAGATGGCCCCCATCGCGACTACTCACGATGTGGCACTTAGCTCCGCATGGCATTTAGCTCAAGTCTATCTCATCCCATTTATGGGGAACAAAATGATGCATTGGATTCTAGATGTGGCTCACATCGTGATCAACGATGTAGCACTTAGCTTCAATCATCATATATGCAAATGCAAATGGATGTCGATGCATGATTCATCACATAACAAACATCTCCCGACTATCAGAAGATTAATCATATCCAACACAATTTCAAAATGAACAAAATTGCACTCATCGCAATCCATTTAGATCATATCACATATACTTTCCATAATTGCATTTCTCAAAATCAATTCATATCATTCTAAAACATATTCAATACATATAATAATAAATGTCACACCGAATTCAAAAGAGGTGAAAACATACAGTAGGAGCAACTTACCTATAAGAGCTACCAAAAGGTTTTTCCTTTCCATTTTCACTACTTTACTCTTCTACTCCTATATAATAATAATAAGAAACACATCACTTCTATGATCTGAACATAAGACTATAACACATGAAACACAATTAATTGAAGAGGTACATGACCCTTGAGTATTTACTCTTATAACTTAAGTAACTATTTATCACAAGAGTTAGCCTACTATTAAGACAGATTGTATACACAATGAAAGAAAATTCTTATATGCTTGAATTGATAATCAAATTTATTCATTCCATTTTTTCTTACTTCATGCTTACTAATATCTTAATCTATAAAAGTTTCAAATCTTATTTCACTGTGGTTTGTTCACAGGAAAATCAAGATTCAGTTTAACTTTCAGAGTATTTCTTTGTTCTGACAGACTTAGTGACCTTAATTTTACTATTTATATAAAATAAGAAACATTTCATATTGGGTAACATAAATTTTGTATAAACATAGACTTCATAAGTTGCAACTCATTAAATTCCTTGAACTTATATCTATCTATACTGATCATAATAAATTTAATAAATACTAGCACAATTTGACCTATATTTCATCCTGACAAACTAAGTGAGGCTCGGTAAAACATTTATAACTTTCCCAAAGATATCATTTTTAGTGATTCCAATTTTCAGTGAAACCTAACCTCAATTTATATAACACCCTAGATTATCAAATAATTTCACGACATATTGGATTTAATACATAATTTACAAATTCATATAACAATTTCGGCGGACAGAGTGATAGTATCTTAAAAATAAGAGCGTATCTTTCCCTACAGAAATCATATTAACTTGATTCCAAAGCTCAATGAAAGTAGACTCATAGAGGATCACTCATGAAATTTCATAATTTTTGGAGTACTCTAGGTTATGCAAATTATCGACTAAACTTTTGGGAATGATTTAATTATACCTAGGGTTTATTCTTCTTCCTCATGAAAACTTGAGTTTAACCCCTTAATTAAAAAAAATCAGGGAAGGGTAAGATAGAGAGATTCAGAGAATCCTAATTATATAATTATATAATTAAAATCGATAGAAGAATCAGAAGTATGAACATACCATAAGTTAAAAATGTAATCCCTTCTTCTTTATCCAATTTCCTTCACTAGAAGCACATGATCCTTTGATTTCACTTGGAATTTCAGATGGGGGATAAAAGGGATAGCAATATGTGTTAAAGCATACAAGGGTTGAAAGACAAGGCAGGAGAAACCGACCTTTGAAGTCCGCTAACATGGGAATTATATTGCGATATTTATGTTTTGATATAATCAATATCTTACCCTTCTTCTCCAACAAAACATCATTTTGAAGTACCCAAGCGCATTTTGTGTTATATTGCTGACACGATGGACTTTTGAATTTTATATTCTTAAGTTTTTAATTTCAAGTTGTTTGACTTTACTGAAAGTGACTAGGCAGGATCTTTGGATGATAGAAAGAGCACTTCAGAAAGTGTTTTTAGTCTTAGATTAGGAGCAATTTCATGATATTCAAAGAAGCAAGCAACTGTTGCCCTTTTATCTTCTGAAGCAGAGTACATTACTGCCACATCTACTGCATGTCAAACAATATGGTTAAGAAGAATTTTGTTGAATCTCCATCAATCGCATAATGAAACAACAATTATTTTTTGTGATAACAAATCAGCAATAGCAATGATCAAGAATCATGTTATACATGGACGAACAAAGCACGTTGAGATATGTCATCATTTTATTCGTGGCTTAGTGGAGGATGAAGAAATCAAATTAAAATTCTATGGCACATATCAACAAATGTTTTACAAAATTGTTTGGAGTCTATAGTTTTGAATCAAGGGGGCTGTTGAAATGTGATAAAAAAAATAGTACCTACATCATTTTGTATTTGGAAAAAAGAAATTAATTATGGAGTTAGTGGGTAGTTGTGATGAGGTGGTAGTTATGGTTACGGGATAACATAATTAGTGATAGTAGTATGTTAGTGGTGGAATGTGTACGTGATCTCCCACGTTTTTAGGCATGATCTCCATGTTGTTATCTTTTGAAGTTGTAAGCCTATTTATAGGTCATCTTATTTTGAGTTTTAATATGGCAGCAAAATATCATACAATGAAAAATTGCTCCTTGATTATTTTGTTATGTGTTGAATTATTTTCATAGTTTATTATTTAATTTTCAACTAACTTGGCAGAGTGAGATGATTTACCAAGCTAAATTTTCGTTCGGGCCATTAGTAGGTCTGAATTGCTTATGAAGATGTGCACAAGATTATGTGTGTTACAAGGTATGACTCTTTCGAGTTCTTAGTGATGTCTTTCAGCCTCACCTACTTCTCGACAAACTTTTTCACATTGATGAATAATGTATTGCAACCCTTCCTTGACATGTTCATGGTTGTCTATCTCGACAACATCTACAATCGCACTCACCTTCACCCAATCAAAAGTGCACTTCTTTGGACATGTCATCGAAAGTACAAAGCTTAAGATGGATGGTGCGAAGATTCGAGTCTAACCCCCAATCGGGTCCTTGATCTACATTTGTTCCTTTGCCTGGAGAACTATTACATATGGTTCATCAAGGGGTATTCTCATGTAACGAGAACCTTTCTCTAAAGAATGTGAAGTAGGAGTTTACACTTACATGGAAGTGGAAAGCTTAAGATGTATGATGTGAATATTCGAGTCATGGAGTGGGAGCCACCCAAGTGGGTTCTCAATTTAGCTTGTTACTTTACTTGGCAAACTATTACATATGGTTCATCAAGGGGTATTTTCATGTGGCAACTCCCTTGACTAACCTTTTTCAGAAGAATGTGAAATAGGAGTTGATGCCTACATGATAGGATGCGTTCGACAACTCAAAGGAGGCCATGACGAATAATTGGTGCTCTTTGGTCAACTACATCAAGCTCTACGAAGTACAAACAAATGCTTCTGACTATTTCATCGGAGGAGTTCTTATATAGAAGGGGCATCATGTGATGTTCAAAAGTCACAAATTCAATGACACCGAGTGGCACTATGCCATTCATGAGAAGAAGATGACCATGCATGGATGCACTACCTCCTCGGGTCGCAGTCCAATATCAAAGCAGACAATGTCGTGATAAGATACAGGTGCAGAAAAAAACTCTCACAAAAGTAGGCATAGTAGCAAGAGTTTATGGCAAAGTTCGATTATGTCCTAGAGTACAAGAATAATAAGACAAATGTCATTGCTGATACCCACAGTTGACACACAAAATTGATAGCCATCAGCTCCTCTGAGTTGACATGATTGAGAGGATCAATAAGGGATTCATGATGAAGAATTTGTTGGAGCACTAATTTGTTTGCAAGACACTAATTTTTGGTGGAAGATGTGCTGATTTTCACCAAGGAACATCACATCTATATTTCATTGTTCGACAATTTGCAATGCGTCATCGTGTAAAAGTGTCATGACTCCAAGTGGATGGGACATTTGGGCATCTGCCGCACTTTGGAACTCATTGAAGACAACTACTTCTGTCCAACAATAGAGTGTTATGTTAAAGTTTTGTGAAGATATATTTTGTTTGCCAGCAAGATAAATACATTCATCAAGTGACTAAAAGACTTTTGGAATCTTTGTCTATTCTAGAGCGACCATAGAAAGATGTTTTCATTTGTCTATTCTAAAGCGATCATAGAAAGATGTTTTCATGTACTTCATCACTGATCTTCCCAAGTATAAAGGGGCATGCACCATCATAGTGGTCATAGATCGGTTCTCCAAGTTGGTCATCTTCATCATCGACTCCATAAGTTGTCCTACTATTAAAGATGCGAAGTTATTTGTGAAGCATGCGGTGAAGTATTAGGACTTTTCTCAAAGCATAATGATTGATCGAGATGGACGATTTATTGAAACCTTTTGAAAGGAGTTGTTCAAGATAATGCACTCCATCCTACACTTCTCCACGACACTTTACTCTCAGATCGAGAGCCAGACAAGATGGGAGAATTACATTTTAAAGATTTACTTGTGACACTATGTCAGTGCCAATTAGAAGGAGTGGACAACGATACTAGACATCACACAATTCTCTTACAACATGCAAAGAAATGAGTCGATTAATCGAAATCCCTTCGAGTGGTAGTCCCTCACTCCATAGGCGTCACCACTTTCTATTATGGCAAGTACATGCCGCTTGTCGCATGGCGAGGGAATAATATGAGTAAAATGACATGGATACAGCATGTTTAGACAAGACAATAAAGCACATGAAGAAGTGGACCGACACTGCCTGACGGGATGTCAATTTTGATGTCGGAGATTTAATCCTTTTGAAGTTGATCCAGCATCATCGGTTGAGCAAAAAAAATCTCGCAAGGGCATTGTTAGGCATTAGGAGAATCTGTTCAAGATTCTAAAGAAGATAGGTAAGGTATCCTACAAGTTGGATCTCTTGCCTCAGATGCAAGAACATTTTGCCTTTCATGTCAACTTGCTCAAGACTAACATTGAAGACCTTGAAGATCCCGATCATGAGGTTTCAAGCTGCAATCCACCGACCAACCGTCAACGATTCACTGATTAAGTCAAAGTGCTCGTTGTCCAAGGATCAAAGTAAACGACGGGTTATCTTATTCGATGGGATGAAAATCCTTTTATCCCTCTTTTTATCTTCTCAAACATACTAAAATGATTGAAGTAACATATTCAGAATTGTAACCAAGCTCCCCCATGGGTTGTATACCTGTCTCATAACTAGAGAGACGCCTTGCAATGCACCTTGAGATCGTCAATTTATCTTATTCTAGTCAATTTGTAGGTTAGGCTTAGCATGACACATTAGTGGCAATCTTATAATTTTGCACTAATAAAGTGCACCTTTAGAATTTATCATTCACACCACAGGTCGTCAAACTACCAACTGAGGTATATTATGGGAGAGTAGTTAGTCCTATCATGAAGTTTTTGTACTCAAGAAATATTTCAAAACTTTTCTAAACCTAGTATCGATCCTCAAGCGTAGCTTATGCGAGAATTGTATGCGCAAAATACTAGCAAGTATATTAGGATGAATCAAGTAATAAAGAGTAAGTAAGAGTTGTCGATCCATGATGACTAATGACTTAAATTCTTCTCATCTAACAAGTTATAGTGAGGAAGGTTTAATTCATGTTGTGTTGCAAAGAGGAATTAAAAGACAGAAATTAATTAGAAATGGAGAAAGAAATATGTGCCTTAATTGAAAGAAGAGTCAATATATGATGAAGTTAGAGTTCAAACCTTGTATCCCCCTGGTGTGCTCTCAATTAACAATTAAAACATAATTAGATTTCTATGATGGAAAGATCGCTAATAATATAGGTTTCGGACAAGACAATCTAACTATCATGATTATCAATAGATAAAAGATGTTAAACAAATTAACTTTTAATCTACGACAATATT